>JASDDO010000008.1:262121050-263338312 GCA_030015575.1 Agapanthus africanus
CCTAATTATCTAGCAAAGATCTTGTTTAGGGTTATTCGGCACGGCTAAAATTTTAAACAGGCATGGTTGATGCCTTGTAGAACCTTGTTAGAGTGCCTAGTAACCCTACAGTGGTCTCAGAGCCTAGCTAGAGCATTAGGCGACGTGTATACGAAGTTAAAACCCCGATCGAACCCGGAAACATCAATTTAACCCCCTCTCTGGATTTTTTTTAAAACTGTGATTTTTCTGAATTAAAAATACTTAAAAAATTCAGCAGGGAATTCTAAGAATTACCATGAAATACGAACTCATGATACCATCAAGTCGCCGTGGAACCGCGGCAGGAACCTGCTTCCCGCGGCGGTTCCGCGGCCGTACTTTGGTATTATTGACACGTGTTTGCACAGTAATACTTGTATCTGTTGTTACTATTTTCTGGGTATTTTTAATTTGACTCAAGTGTTGAGTGTTCTGGGGTTTATTTTGTAATCGTTGATTCGATCGGAATATTTAATTTCGTTATGTTTTCCGAATATTTAGAAACTGTTAAAATGTTCGAACGGATATCATTAACTCATTATTTCCCGGCACGAAAAACTTTCAAGTGTTGAATTTTTCTTGAGTTTAAATCTTTCGGAAAAACGTGCATGTAACGCGATGGACCCTCTAGAAGACAACAAACCTTAACTCGATTATGTGACCGTCTTGAACTGCCTTTTGAACCTTAAGGTTTGGGTGAGTACGGCGTTGCCACATGTGAGGCGTTGGCTTGACCCTTCTGCAGCTGGGCCGTTGGTACTGTGACATATTCAGGAATTTTTGAACTCTGCTCAAGTGTTGAGCTATTTAGGAAATCCTGTGTATTTGATTATTCGATCGGAAAGTTTAATACTGTCTATTTATCTGGAATATGATACAATATGTGGAATTCATATAGTTAGGCATGAAATGCGAAGTATGTGATATTTCGGATTTACGATGTCTAAAGAGATTGTGGATTCCAAATGTTGTAGTTTTACACTTTCTTTTCTGCGACCGTAAGTGTAATATGTGATATCGCCGGTTTCGTTGCTATATGTCAACGACACTTGGGATACGCATATTTACTTACGTTGATGACATGTGATGTTATGTGTTGCTGGATATGTTATATTGGATCGTCGCGTTCTGAATAGCCGGGGTTTTTTATGTGAGATGAGGGTTTTTATTTTCATTCATGTAAAATTAAATGTATGTAATATTCTTTTTTTGGGGCACTTCCGGGATGAGGTTGATGTCACCATTTGTATATTATTTACATTTCCGCACTAGGATAGACCCAAGGAGGAAAGCACAAGTAACCGGTTTCTAGAGTCCAGTGGGAGACCAACTCGAGGAGTCGAGTCCGGGTCTCCTAACTCTAGAATTGGAAGGGTTGCTTGCCGCTCTCGTAGGGGTCTAGGGGTGTGTGTTTGGCTATTAATCGCGACCGTGGAATCTGTGTTTTATAGAGGCTAAAAATAAAACACGGACGTCCTAGTATATCCAATGTTTCATATGTTTTCTTCTGCTGCGATATCTGTGATATGATCATTTGATATGTTGTGATAAATACTGTATATAGTATATATGATATATTATATAGTTGTTACTTATGTTTTACACCCGTGCTAGCCCTGCCCCGCTCTGCCGTTAGTTACCTAACCTAACGGTGCACGAGGGGACATCGAGGCGAGTGCGGATGGCATAAGTGTACATCGTATTTATCTGTGATGTTTAGGTGACTTAAATGATGGGACTTCATTAATATGATTAATGAAAGAAAAGAAACCTAAAAGATGTTGTAGAATCAAATTTTCAAAAAGGGTAGCTACAGTTTTTGCTTTGCATAGCGATATATATGATATATCCCGCACCTTATTCGATGAGGAAAGAGCCGAGATCCCTTCATCGGGAGTGGCATCTTTAGCAAAACTGGCAGATGCTACAACACTCGGTTTGTCTTTTGATTGGTTTTGGAGTTTTTGCTTTGCATACCGATATATATGATATATCCTGCACCTTATTCCATAAAGAAAGAGCCGAGATCCCTTTACCGGGAGTGACCACTTTAGCAAAACTAATAAAATCCTCAAAATCACTCCATTTCAAAATTCACATGATTCTACAACGATATCAAGTTCATTACACAATAGGTTTTCAGAAAAACCTGTCGTAGCCCTCCGTCATTTCAGATAAGTTGTATATAGTATTCGTGCTGCATTTGTTGGCTTTCGTCAAGGTGTAGTGTGCAGTAGCTATATGCTGCTTATCTGCTGCATATGATGCGACTGGATTAGGGTAGTCGTACGACTTTGTTGTCTTTCGTCAAGGGTCGTGCGGGTGGGTTTAATTCAGTCAAGAAATGTACAGGTTGAACTTGACTAGGGGGCTATGGTTTTTTGGCTTTCGTCAAGGTCATAGCACGTTAGGGGCAAAATATTATCGGGAATTTCAAGTGTTGAAATTTGCAATGAGAATGCATACCTTCTATGAGATAGTTGGATCCCAATACCCACTCCGAGTAATTGTTACTCCTGGGAGAGTTTTACACTGGACAATTAGCCGATCAAGTAGGTGTCTAGAAAGGTGTCAACGGGGTTAAGCCTCTAGGAAAATGAGGTTTACTTTAATTAGGTCCGTGCGAAAGCACGGGGAACCTCCCTCAAAGTACCGACACTGGCCTGGCTGAAAGATTGGCAAAGTTGTAGGGTGTAATTAATCCCGGCTAGTCTTTCCTTTTAGGGTTTGAAGGAAGGTTTGATAAAAACAGTGGGAACCATCCTGATTAGATTAAATAATAACCAATCTGATCTTACAAGAGCATACGCTAAAGTGTTTTCTTCTCTCTCTCTCCAGGTAGCGACCATATAATGCCTTAATAAAGATAATAATATGGATGTATTGCCCGAACCCGCATGTTATACTGTGCTGGGGAACGTTGGTTCCGTTCTTTCTTATAAAAGTTATAAGACTGAACAGGATATAGGGGAATACCAGGATTCCCATGCCACACGAATGAAGAAAGTACATGTTGATGCATTTTCTTCGGGTGTGTTCGTTACAGAGAACTGTTTCTCCATTTGCTCTACGTCCTGGGTATTAGATACCGGGTCAGGATCCCATATATGTAATCAGTTACATGGGCTTAGGAAAGGTAGAGAACTTGGAGAAGGCGATAAAGACATAAGGGTTGGAAATGGTGCAATTGTTGCAGCTAAAACCGTCGGGGAATATCACCTTATATTACCAACTGGTAATACATTGATTCTGAACGAATGTTATTACATGCCGAACCTGATATGCAACATTATATTGGTTTCTTTACTAAGTAAAGAGGGATATAATTTTGTATTACAGGATAATGTTATGAACATTTTTCTGAACCAAAAGTTGGTTGGATCAGGCACGTTCTGCAATAGCATTTATGTTCTAAATCAATCAACAGTTCTGAGCATAACAAACACACACAAGAGGAAGAGTTCAGAAATGAACGATTCCTTCTTGTGGCATTGTAGACTGGGTCACATCAATGCGACACGACTAGCTAAGTTGCATAGGGATGGATATTTGAAACCGTTCGAATTTTCATCTTATGACACTTGCCAGTCATGTCTCAAAGGCAAGATGACCAAAACTCCGTTTACGGCACACGGAGAAAGAGTTACTGAACTCTTGGAACTGATACATAGAGATGTATGCGGTCCCATGTCTACACATGCCAGGGATAGTTCTTCGTACTTCATTACATTCACTGACGATCTCTCAAGATACGGACATGTGTTCTTGATAAAACACAAGTCTGAAGCTTTTGAGAAATTTAGAGAATATAAACAAGAAGTCGAGAACCAAACCGGGAAAAGTATTAAAATCCTTCGATCTGATCGAGGAGGTGAATACTTGAGCAATGAATTCCTGGACTTCCTAAAAGAGAATGGGATTCTCTCTCAGCTGATTCCTCCATATACACCACAGCACAACGGTGTATCAGAACGGAGGAACTGCACCCTATTAGATATGGTGCGCTCTATGATGAGCACAGCTAAGTTACCTATTTCCTTCTGGGGTTATGCGCTGGAAACAACCATACATATATTGAATATGGCCCCCACCAAATCTGTGCCTACCACTCTATATGAGATATGGAAAGGGAAGAGACCATGTCTTAACTATGTAAAGATATGGGGTTGTCCAGCCTATGTCAAACGACAAAATCCGGACAAACTCGAGGCACGGTCTGTTCTATGCAAATTTGTAGGATATCCCAAGAATTCACAAGGGTATATCTTCTACCACACTGTGGAACGAAGGGTGTTTGTTTCTCGGCATGCCACCTTTTTAGAAAAGGAATTTCTTGCAAAAGAGATTAGTGGTCATGAGGTAGAACAGGAAGAGGTTCCAGCTACAAAAGCTGGAACAGAAGATCTGGTGGAACCAGAGGATTCCATAGTTTCCGATGAACCCCAGCCACTCCGCCGATCTAGCAGGGTTCCTCACCCACCAGAGAGATACTACGGTTTTCTCATGGATGTTGGGAGCGAGGATTGCATCATGGTTGATGATGACCCAACTTGCTTCGAGCAGGCCATCAGGAGTGGGGACTCAGTGAAATGGCTGGATGCAATGCGGTCCGAGATGGAATCCATGTACACCAACAAAGTATGGACTTTGGAAGTTGCTCCTGAAGGGGTAAAACCCATTTGGAGCAAGTGGATCTTCAAGAAAAAACTTGGTGTAGATGGGAAAGTGGAGACTTTCAATGCTAGACTTGTTGCAAAGGGTTTTCGTCAAAGACCAGGTGTGGACTATGACGAAACCTTTTCTCCAGTTGCTATGCTTAAATCCATCCGGATCATGCTTGCCATCGCTGCATATCATGACTACGAAATCTGGCAAATGGATGTTAAGACCGCCTTTCTAACCGGTAATTTAGAAGAGTGCGTGTACATGACTCAGCCAGAGGGCTTCGTAGATAGTGGGAGCAGCGGGAAGGTGTGCAAGCTGCTTAAATCCATTTATGGATTAAAGCAAGCATCACGGAGTTGGAACATCTGCTTTGACGTCGTTATCAAAGAGTTTGATTTCGTCAAAAACGTAGATGAACCTTGTATCTACAAGAAGGTGGCAGAGAGTAAGGTTGTCTTCCTCGTATTGTACGTAAACGACATACTCATGATAGGAAATGACATTCCTATGCTGCAATCGGTCAAGCTCTTCTTATCACAAAGATTCTCAATGAAAGATCTAGGTGATGCCTCCTGCATACTGGGAATTATGATCTATAGAGATAGATCTAAAAGTATATTGGGATTGTCCCAATCCAGGTACATTGACACCATACTAAAGAGGTTTAGTATGGAAGAATCCAAGCGTGGGAACTTACCCTTGCATGAAGAAATGAAATGAGAAAGAAATGAAATGCCATCTGACGTGTGTCTATATGACGATCTCGGGTCTACGGACTAACCTGCACAAGTGTCACCAGAGAACTGCCATCTGACGTGGGGTATAATACCATCTGGGAGTTCTCGGCGAGTCCGTCCAGTGTATCCAGTCTCCACTGAGCACCCGTATACCATCTCTGATGTCAAACACCAATGGATATGGGATCATCCATCGCCCATCTCATGGGTCGAGAAGAGTATACGCTAGTCTACTTTGGTATATCAATGCCCTGTCTCGATACACCTACGACTAGGAACATTAAAGGATGTACTTATGGACTACCATGGCCCCACTAGTATGATCTGCATCATAGTCCAGGTAGTCAAGTACACATCCTAAGGGCTTTACCAACATGTAACTATAAGACAGTATCAAGAGACAAGTATACATGAGCAACCAGATAGCAAACTATCATATCGAGCAAGAAAGTCCTTTCTATATATGTCCAAGCATCCAATATAATATACATCATCTGTATAATACTGGCCTCTAGGGCATACATACAACTAACAATCTCCCACTTGCACTAGGGCCAGCTATTGTAGTATCGCATACCAAGCATCCCGAAGAGTCTTTCAAACTGTATCTGGGGAATGGCCTTCGTGAGTCGATCCTCTGTGTTGTTCTTCGTGTCAACCCTCCTGACCTCGATCTCCCGGCGATCAACTATCTCCCGGATCAGGTAATACCGCCTCAGAATATGCCTGGATCGCTGATGGGACCTGGGTTCCTTGGCCAAAGCCACCGCTCCATTGTTATCACAAAACAAAGGTTTTGGATGCTCAATGGATGGAACCACTCCAAGTTCAGTAATGAACTTCTTGATCTAGACAGCCTCTTTGGCAGCATCGTTGGCTGCAATGTATTCAGCCTCCATCGTCGAGTCTGCCATGGTTTCCTGCTTGGAACTCTTCCAGCTAACCGCCCCTCCGTAAAGGGTAAAGACAAATCCCGAGTGCGACTTTGAGTCGTCCTTATCACTCTGGAAGCTCGAATCGGTAAAGGACTCCACTTGGAGTTCTCCGTTACCATACACCTAGAGCATCTCCTTAGTCCTTTGTAAGTACTTGAGAATGCTCTTCACAGCTGTCCAGTGACTCTCTCCAGGATCAACTTGATACCTACTCACTACACTTAGTGAGTGTGCTACATCGGGTCTGGTACATAGCATCGCGTACATGATAGAGCCTACAGCCGAAGCATAAGGTATCCCTTGCATGCGAGCTCTCTCCAAATCTGTCTTGGGAGACATCTCTTTGGAAAGAGTGAGTCCAGAGATCGTTGGTAAGTTCCCATGCTTGGATTCTTCCATACAAAACCTCTTTAGTATAATACGTTCTACATAGAGGTTTTAATGTATTTAAAGTAATTACAAAATTAGTGGAAAATTAGAAAATACATGAAGCTTGTGGAAGCTTGTCGATGCATTGACTAAAGTCCACTAAGTTTGTTTTTACTTTGGATTTTTATTAACCTAACCATCACACTTAGCCATGATTAAGTCTCTACATGAGTTAGTATATGGTACTGACTCACCATGGTTTGCTCACTCACTTGATCATTATCTTTCTCATTTCATTTCTTCATCTTCTTTCTTGAGCTAAAAAGCTCTCTAGGGATTGATCCAAAGTGAGAAGCATTGTGAGAAATAAAATTCTAAAGAGAACCCACTTCCTATTTCTCCATCCTCTACTAGACTAGCACTTTAGTTTAGGGTGTTTGCTTCACTAATTCTCTAGTTAGTGAAGTAGGAGCTTGAGTCGGTATTTCCTCGACGTAGATCATCTAGCAAGGACGCATCTTTCGCCTCGTGAAGCCATGCAAGAGCCCGGGAGAACCATGATCGTAGTGAAGGGACTACGACAAGGAGCTTTAGAAGTGAAGGACCGATCTACAAAGGTTGTATTTCGTATTCACTTAGTAGTAAATGTCTTTTACTTGCTAGTGAAACCCTAATTATCTAGCAAAGATCTTGTTTAGGGTTATTCGGCACGGTTAAAATTTTAAACGGGCATGGTTGATACCTTATAGAACCTTGTTAGAGTGCCTAGTAACCCTACACATGAGATGCGGTCTTATTGCCTTCTAGAACCCGGCTATTCGTGCACCACACCGCGGGGTAATCCTAATACAGAAAATGAAAATAATATATACAAGCGGTGACATCGACCTTAACGCGGTCGTGCCCAAAAATAATATACAACCCGGCAAAGAAGGCAGTCCACATGTCGGACACTCGCCCCGCAATAACAAATGTACAAATGAATTATAAACTGTATTTCTAATATTGCACCACATGCTATCCACCACGACAATCCAACCACAATAAGAGTACACCCACAAAACATCAACGCGAATGTCACGCTCGCAAAACCCGTCTAAAGGAACATATAGCCATTAGATGAGTTTTACCGATCGAGTGACATTCCCTGCCGCAGATAAAAGTGAATGTGCTGAAAATAAAATACGTATTATAAAATTACGATCAACTAAACTTTCCAAGTGGGCCCCAAGTATTAAACCAACACCGTAACAAAACCGGGCCCTAAAAGAATTTTCTCAGAAACCACAATTCCAAAATAAGAGGCCCAGAAGAAATTTTGTTCATGTGGGCCCCAAAACGGCCGCGGAACCACCGCCAATAGGGGGTTTTCGCGGCGGTTCCGCGGTGGTTTAGAGGGATCACGTGACCAATTTTCTGCTGTAGTCTTAAAAAAGCCTGCATGATTTTCTGAGACCATAAAATTGATTTTTCGAGCACTTTTAAAAATCGACAGAAACTATAAGAATTGAAATGCGGTTTTTGAAATTTTCAATTGATCTTTATTCTAAAACCGTTTAAACAAGCTAGTATAGGTTTTATGGGACGGCTCTGATACCATGAAGGGTTATCCTAGTACCCCGGCCAACTTCCGTGGCCAAATGCGGAACAAAATTTTTCTAACGAACAAAAACTTGGCACTAGTTTAACTCTAAACCCGGATCTTTCCATAAAACTAACTAGCTACACTAGGAGAGCTATCTACTATGATGAGAAATTCTTACCAAACGAACCAAGTCCTTCGGTCTTCGTTCTTCATCCTTAGCTCCTACTAGCCACCTTGAACATGCTTGATCTTCTTTCCTTGCTCCGTCGGTTCACCGGGATCGAGCTTGTTCTCCGGTCTTCCTTGGTCCTTGACGATCCACCCGGAGAGTATGATCCATGGCTCTAGCTCTTAACTATGTAACAAAAGGAGCAACTAGAAAACTTGCGATGCTAGTCCAAGTAATCTAGGATGTAGTTTGGATGTCTAAGTGTTCTATATCTTTCTAGACTCTTCACTTGTATTTCAACACATGTGTAACATTTCAGAAAATATCAAATATTATTTTTAGGAATTTAATATTAAAATAATATATTTCCCGACAACTGCCGATTTGCGAAATTGGGGTTTTCGAAAAAAGGTATAAATATATACAAATAATTGTAAAATAAATAGAAATTAAATTGATTTATTCATTTAATTATATAATTAAAGGATTTGGCATTTTTAAAATTTATTATACGCAGTTTCGGTAAAAACCCGATT
Organism: Agapanthus africanus; assembly: GCA_030015575.1. Classification (NCBI taxonomy): domain Eukaryota; kingdom Viridiplantae; phylum Streptophyta; class Magnoliopsida; order Asparagales; family Amaryllidaceae; genus Agapanthus; species Agapanthus africanus. The sequence goes on from JASDDO010000008.1 coordinate 262,130,068, forward strand.
AGTGCACTGATAATCGCGATTAAGCCAAATCCGCGATTTTTTACAGTTTCCATGGTTAGTGCGCCATGACATGTTTCATTTTGTTACATGTTTCATTTCATTTGGACTTTATATTAGGGTTTATTGCTGGAAAGAAAAGAAAAGAAAAGAGAAATGATTAAAGGAAAAGTCAAGGAGACATAATGAGTGGTTAGGTGAGCTTTGGAGAAAGAAAGAGAGTGTGAATTAGTGAGAGAGAGGGGGGCTGCTGCCCAAACTCAAATCCCCCACCATTTTCCTCATCTCCTCAACTCCACAACCCTCCACTAAAACCCTAGATCTATCTTCAACCATGCCCCAAAACTTTACACTCCCTTCACAAAACTTTATCTCCATCTTCTCCTCTACACTATGGACCGAGCAAAATGGGATTTTGATGACGTTGGGAAGTTAGTGCTGACTAGAGTGGACTAGATGAGGTATTATTTCTTCCATTTAGATTAGTTTTGTGAGTTATTATGTTTAGATGTCGTTTTGTGAAGTTTAGTGGACATTGGGAAACACTAGTGAATGTTTGAGTGTTTGTTTGAATTGGGTGATACCTAGTAGCTGTTAACTAAACTTAGGTGCTGTTTAGTGACCTAGACCAGACCTTAGAAACCCCAAAACACGGATTTAGAAACCCGACATCGGATAAACGTGTGATCTGTGATGGTATTTTGGAATCTGGAGCAACCCGGGGACACTAGAAATGATTTTGGGATTACTGGGAGTCATGCAGACACCTAGGAAGCTACCACCAAGACCCGGTCCCCTAATTCAAACCCCAGGTCGCAGATTTAATCATTCTGGCCGCAATTTGCGGCCAGAGTAGAGGGGAATGGGTTCATTTTTGTTCCATGGCTCGTTTTGCACTAAATTAAACACCTCATATATGCAGTTTTGGCTAATTGTCACCTTGGGAAAATCTGGAAGCATTTTAGTGTGTTTAGCGCTATTTTTTCCGTATTTTAAAATTCACTTTCTTGATATTTAGATTTGTATTTGGTTGTCGGGTGTTCATACATCGACAACAGGGGTTGTTTGATTGATTTGCACGTTTAGGTCATAGGTTCTAACCTATGGGCACACTGTGCGCTGTATCGGTTTTCTGCCTCGCTTTTAATACGAATTGCGATTGTTTATTATTGTAGGTACCCTTGCATGGATTCCGAGGCGAAGAATCGCGGCGTCATCGATTTCGGCGAGGGAAGACCAGGTGAGTAGATCTATATCTACCGGGGAAGTCGGGTGGATGGCGTATAGCACCCCCGCAAACTTTCGATGGAAAACCGATTTATAGAGTATGGTTAGGAAACCTAGATTAGGAACTAGGGTTAGAATATAGATAGCTATGTAGTCATATTAGAAACTAGAGGATAGTTAAGTGTGATATGTTACTACTACCCTAGGATGACGTTTAGCGATATTAACGCGTAGGGTACTGTAGGACTAGATAGTCGATGTAGATGCGTCATCCGAACCATACCTTTTTCTAAACTAAAGAATCATATGTATCTTTTAAATGTATTTCTTGAGGGATGTTACGGATTTTCAAATGATATCTTTTCCTTAAAAACACCGTAACCCCTATTTTCAAAACTACGATTCACTTCTTTAAAAATCTGATTGTATGGTTCGGGTGTGTTTGTTAGATTAGGTACTTATACTTAGTAGAGATAGCATGTTTATGTAAATTCGACATGATATGAGACATAAATGTGATGAATGAATACAAGACGAATTTGATGAGATGATGATATGATATGATGGTATACGGATGCGAGTCGATCGAAATGATTTATACCCTGCCGGTCCCCTGATATGAGATTATTGCAGATGCGACCTGGGACATAGGTATATAGGGTTATATATATTTATAGAACGTGGTGAATCATGGATGATAGGCCGTATGTGATATTAGGCCGTACCCTCAATTGTCGTATAGGATGATAGGATCCCTTTTAGTATAATGCCGCCGCACGATGATATTCCGTGCGTGATGAATTGAATTGATGATTGATCCTTACCCTTGACTAGAGGTTGCCGTACGATGGATTATACCGTACGCGGTGTTATTGGGCTAGATGCCGATTGATAGATTCACCGACTCGGACATATGATAGTTACGTATACCTTATAGCTGTTAGCTAATGATTTACCTTGTGCTGCATACATGATATTATTATTGCATCGCATATACCTGTGATAGTACACCTGCACCATTATCGATGATGCGTATGTTACACGTACACATATTTGCCGGCTCACACACTTCATCATCGATAATTGCCATGTCACTACACAGTAGGGGTGCTACATCATGACATATACATTCATACTTGCGGATATACACATTTGTATATCCATATTCGTGAACATATACATTGATACATTCATACTTGCGGATATACACATTTGTATATCCATATTCGTGCACATATACATTGATACATTCATACTTACGGATATACACATTTGTATATCCATATTTATGCACACATACATGGTACATCTATACTTGCGCATATACATATTGTACCTACATAGATAGCTGATTTTATTCGATAATTTGGGAACCGCATGCTATACTTTAAAAACTGGAATCATTTTAAAAGAGCGTTTTCCCCCTTAATATGTCATATCACTATTCCATATTGCATGATACACGGATATGCTCGCATTTCTTTTTACAAGTCGCATACATCATGCTCCATTATTTTACGCATTGAGATATGATGTTTTCATGAGATTTCTGGATTTGAGAACCGTGGATATTTCAAAAGAGATTATGTGTTGTTTAAAGAAAAACTGGTTTCTCTTGATATGATATTTCAGTGCGTCCACCATGTGTTTTCTCGGTTCTGAGAGCGACATGTGAAACCCGATTCGAGGAGGCGGATGAGACCGATTGCGGGTACATGGTGGGCCCGGTATGGTACCCCGGGGCGAGAACGGATCTGTCGCGCAGTAGGCGATGAGCCTGGCAGAGGGACCACTACCTACCGGTGATAGTAGTTAGGCTCGACGGATATCCGGAGGATACCGACTGGAGTCGAGAGATGATATGGGCCGATCCGGACTAACGGAGCCCGTGGGCCGATCCGGACTGACGGAGCTCGATATATGAGGATTTACGTGCCGATGCTGGGCACGGTTTACATGATGTTTTCGAGTGTCGATGCTAGGCACTCAGGTTCCATGATTTTGATGTGTCGGGAGGGACACCGTTGATTTATATCCTCATACTTTCATGCACACCCCTTTATGATATTTATGTGCATGCAGACATTGATTATATGGGTGGACGGGATCCCCATGCATACATACCTTGATTATGGTTGGAAGAGATCCATATACATGCATTGATTATTACTGTTGGATGTTATCCGCATGCATATAGGTATTGACTACCTTGTTGGCACATATACAGACCCGGTCACCCTATATATCATAGTATTACCTTTATGATATAGTTGACCTAGGAGTCGTTGTTTATTCGATTTCTACTCGTAGATATATTTCTATTCACGAGTTGGCAACTCACCCCCGTTGTGCCACAGTTCTTGCAGGTTGACAGCTTGGATCAGTAGCGGCTTCGCTGGCACACAGTTCCATTCGGGTGTTTTGCATTGGTAGGTGGGACATTTGTATCGTACCCACTCTTGTATTATATTTCATATTGTATCTAGTTAACTCCATGAATCAATCAAAAGTTGTAATTGTATAAGTGTTGAGACTTAGTGAGACTTGTAGTTGCGAGATTTGAGCGATGGGTTTTATATTCACTTTTTGGGTTATATTTGCACAATTCTTTATCTTTTTGTGGTGAACTTCGCCGTTGGGCGTCGTATACTTATTTATACTGTATTGCGTGGTTGTGACCCGCCGTTTGGCGAAGAGCTAGCTCCCGCTTGGGGATGCCATTATTCTTATTATGTGTTTGTGGTTTTGGATCAAAATATACAAACGAGGCGCTGCCAAAATTTTTAAAAGACGAAACATGTTTTCAAACTAGTGAATTTCACTTGCATCATTCATGTTCTTTTTCTATGCATTAAAAAACTTGATTTCATATACCTTTATTTCAAAACCTTATCTCCTTTATTTTTCTAAAAGGTTTAGATTTCTGGGTTTCAGCTTACTTGAATTCCGTTACGCCTTTAGACGTTGCGTGATTCAAGTGCTGGTCACGAGCTGATATTTCGGGTCGTGACAACTTGAGAAATGTAGTGAAGAGGAAGAAGATGAAGGTGGAGGAGAAAGCTAGAGGAGGGAGGAGATGATAGCTCAAGAGAGAAAATGAATCAAGCATGAGAGAGAAAATAACACACATAGGTTTTGTATGCCATTTTCTTTCATTAAACAATAGCAACCATGCTTCAATAGTAAACCCAAAATGAATTATAAATTCATTTGACAACTATTGAAGCATGGTCACCTCTTTTCCTCCCATACCTTTCACTTTACACCTCATTTTCATTTATGAAATAAATGGAAAATCCAAAATGAGGTGGCCACCTTCTAGAAGGAAATTTGTAGTAAATACGGATTTCAGTCTACTGTACAAATATACTAGCAATCAGATAAAATCCGAACGCCCTAAAAGAGATAGAATAACACGAAGAACGTAATACTAGAATATATATATCGAAATACATATACGTAAATTATTAAATCAATACCTGATTTAATAATCCGTCTCAAACCCGATCCGGCTAGTATTACAAACTGTCCGATCGAAAATCCGAGTACCAAGTACATCAATCGATCGAACCCTGCACGTATCCCATACGGCTTCTACATCATTTTGCCTGAATCAGGGAAACCCTCTGTATGGGACTCTAAAGACTCGACAGTACTCTGGCAGTGGGTTTAACCACCAGCACGTCAGCGGCACTAGCTGTACGTAACGTGTAAGTGCACGGCAGCGCCCCGGCCGTCTGAACGAGGCCAAAATGCGGAAACGATACTTTTCTTTAACTTTTAAAACTGGCGCTACCGCGTACTAAAAACCCTGATCGGGCCATTAACCTAATCCTAGCTAACTAGAGAAAGGGTGGAGAGATATACCGAGCGATCCGTGTCCTTCGGTCTTCTCGTCGTCATCCCGATCTCCCCGCGGAATCTCCGGTATTAATCTCCTCGTCGGAAGGGCACCACATCGCCGGGTTCTTTTACGGGCTCCCACCTCTGGACCGAGACAACTCGGGCACGAAGTTGGCGAGCCGACGTGTCCATGGTTGCTGTAGACTATCCGTAGATTACCATGTCTCTAGGTGTTGTTTAAGTTGCCATTTTGGAAGTGGGAAAGGAGATGTGAATTTTGTGATGGCTAACGAACCTTTTGCACGCAAATGAGAACAATATCCCTCACTTCAATTTTGGACAGCCCACCATACTAAGAATGGCCGGCCCCTTGCTTCAAGAATGAGAGAGAGTGGAGTAAGCAATAATACAAGAGAGAGAAAATGATAATCATGAAGAATAATGATCACAACCAAATCTCCACTCCATCACCTAATCATATCAAGTCATGATGAACAAATGAAGTCAATGGAAGCTACAACCATCATGAAACAACAATTTCCAAAAACACCCTCCACTTGGCTAATTTGCACATTTGCAAATAAGCCCCTCCACACCAATTTTCAGCCAAAGAAAGAAACAAAGGAAAATGGCCGAAACGGAAAGCAAACTGGCAACTTCAGAAAAACAATCCCGTAATAAATTACAGGAAAATCCCGCGACTGTATATACATACCCGCATTTGTATTCTGACCGAATACAAATGCAATGAGACAAAATCTATACTGTACAATACTAGGATCCGGCTTAAACCAAAGTCCGCTAGTATTATCCGTCCGATCATGATCCGTGCAATACCGCACATATATGATCGAACCCTGCCATATCTCTATACGTCCTCTACTGCGTTTCGCCCGAAACTTGAGAAACGGTCTGTGGGGGACTCTAAAGACTCATCAATACTTTGGCTCTGGATTTAACTGTAAGTCCATGCTACCTCTCCCGGTACTTTCGGGCATGCGGAATTTGAGGAAAAACGATTTTCTTAGAGGTGGTAACATAGACTCAAACCCGGATCTTTGTTAAACATCTAACTAACAACCTAACTACGAGTCGCTAACTACTCGGTTAGGGGGTTATACCTTTCTTTTTCTCGAACTCCTTCGTCTTCAAGCTTCGATGGTCGTCCGAATCGGCTTCTCCCCGTCGTCTCCTTGCGCCGAAGATAGATCCACCTGAAAGCTTCAACCTTTGGCTCCTTCTTCGAACTTTGAAGAAACTAGTTCACTCGGTTTGCTAAACCTTGTGAACTAGAGTGAGTAGAGAAAGTTTGTATAGGATTTTATCTATGGTTCTTGGTTCTCAACTCATGAGACAAGTGAACCATAGAGTCAAGAGAGGGAGAGCAAGAGGAGGAGATGAGAGCTCAAGAACAAGAGAGAGAATGAGCATGAAAGAATGAGAGAAGACTTTTCTCGTTTGGCTCTCATAATCCAAAACAATCATAACACCTCATATCAATCAAGTATTATGTGATGATTTAAGCAACCATAGCCATATCATTTCATGCACTCATTTTGCACAAAAGAGAAAGCAAGCAAAAGTCTTTGCCATGAAATGATAGCTATAGTTATCATGATGGTCAACTAGTCAAGCCTAGTCAACCGGTCAACAAAGTCTACAAGTCAACAAAAGTCAACAAGTCAACAAAGTCAATCCCTCAACAACCATGTCACCATAATACTTAATTAATATAATTGTTAATCACATATCATATTCTTATTAGGGTTGAGCAAAAAGTCAATAGTCAACTGTCAACGGTCAACAACCCTAATGAGAATCCTCTGCCTCTGTCTCTCCGTCAACTGTGCATACACACCCGCATCCGTGTTCCGAGGAACACGAATGCATACTGGATAAAACAAATCCCAAAAGGTACACTAGGATCTGGCTTAAACCAAAGCCCGCTAGTGTAAACTATCCGGACACTGTACGTGCACAAGTGCACGGATGTGACCGAACCATGCCGCAAAACCATGCGACCTGTCGCAAAACCATGCCACCTCTACTCTTTTGCCTAAAGGAGAATAGCTTTCTGTGTGGGAGTTTAAAGACTCGACACTACGCTGGCAGTGGGTTTAACCACAGCCCGCAAGCGGCACTAGCTGTGCGTAACGGTCCCCAGGTAGATGCCGACAAGAAGACTGACGAGGTGAAACCCATCTGAACTCCTACTGAGCCTGAATGTGACAATCTCCATACAGTCCGGTCTGTTTCGTCTGATACATCGCATGGCGGGCCTAGGGGGGCGGTAAACGTCAGTCCCCAAATAGCAGTACAAGTCGTGTCGGAGTGAAGACCAAAACACCCTGAGATAACACTGGAAGCCTACCAGTATATCTCGATTGCCCTGGACAGGGACTACTCGTGTAATAGCTCTCCTAGACGCAGCGCGATGTCAACCCCCAATACCGGGAGAGACGAATCCTGTCTAACCGTCACTGCCTCCAAGTGCTTCGGGACTGTACCCAACCACGATCTGTTTGCACGACTCCTTTGAGCCGTGGTAGGGTAGTAATCAAAGTACAATGGGAACACACTCGAGGCGAAGTGACAGTGTCAAGTCAGCGGACTAAGCTGTACTCATGTCACCTGGGAACTGATAACTGACGATAGGTATAATACCAACCGGTCAGTTCCCGACGAGTCCTGTCCAGTGTACTCGTAACCTAACGAGCACCCGTATACTATCTCCAGTACGACGTACTAATGGCTGTGGGACAGACCATCTCCCACACTGGGATGAGAAGCGCATACGCTAGTCTACTCCGGAGTATCGATGCCCTGTCTCGATAGTCCTACGACTAGGGACCTGTATAAGGATGTGCTTATAGATTACCCAGCCCCCACTAGTGTGACCGCCATCACAACGCTGGTAATCAAGCAAAGATCCTAAGGGCTCCACTAATGTGTATAGGTGATATACTAAAATAAACATATGTACACATTGAAGTAGAAACAAACCAAGTAGCATACTACTATATTGAGCAAGATTGTTTATACATGGTGAATATCCCAAGCTTCCATTAAGTAATATACAAACTAGTATGATACAGTAATGGCCTCTAGGGCATATACACAAACATTAACCACTAGCACGTCAGAGGTATTAGCCATATGTAACGGGCTACCAGGTATTGACCAAAAGGGACGTCGATGAGCGAACTCATCCTGACACCCTACTGAGCCTGTCAGTGACAATATACGTACAGTCCGGTCCGTTTGTCTATGATCATCGCATGGCAGGCCTAGGGGGTTAGTAAAAGTCAGACCCCCAAAAGCGGTACAAGTCGTGTCGGAGTGTAGCCCAGAACACCCTGAGATACTACTGGAATACCTACCAGTAAATCTCCTGCCTTGGCCAAGGACTTCGTGTAATGGCTCTCCTAGACACAGCGCGACCTCACCCCCAATACCGGGAGAGATGAACTCCTGCAGATCCGCACACTGCCTCCATGTGGCTCGGGACTGTACCCAACAAAAACCTGTTTGCACGACTCCTTTGAGCGTGGTAGGGTAGTAATCAAAGTACAGTAGGAACTCACACGAGACAAATGACGACCTCAGGTCGATGAACTAACCTGTACACATGTCCCCAGGGAACTGCTATCTGACGTCAGGTATAAGACAAACTAGCATGTTCCCGGCGAGTCCTGTCCGGTGTACTCATAACCCAATGAGCACCTGTATACATCTTAGGTGAACCAACTGACACCAGTGGGTTGTGAGACCGGACACCGCCCCTCGTCGGGGTCTCGACTGTATACACTAGTCTACTCTGGAGTATCGATGCCCTGTCTCGAAAACTCCCACGATTAGGGACCTTTTAAGGGTGTGCTTATAGACCCCAGCTCCCACGTATATGATCGCCATCATACTGCTGGCCGTCAAGCAAGAATCCTAAGGGCTCTATCAACGCGCAATAGTGACTTGTAAGGTCACCTAAAGCATTACGCGATGATAAAGATAAACCAGATAGCATACTATCATCTTGAGTAAGACTGTCTTACCGGCATAGGTCCTCCCTCAATCATTGCAATCACGTTCCTGTGATCCAATAATTGACTCTGAGGGCACTATATCCAACAATCTCCCACTTGCACTCAAGGCTAATTATTGCGATGTCACATACTCACAGCCCGTGTGATACCAAACACCCAACTCCTCTACTAATCAGTCTCACAAAACCCGTTAGCGAAACTAATGCGTTCGAGGAATAGCCTCAGTGAGTGGATCCGCTCTGATGTTTCTTTCTATGTCTCTCTTAATCTCAAGTTCGCGGAGAAACCCATCTCCCGAAATGAGCAATACCTGTCTTAGAAAATGTCTGGATAACTGATGGGACCTAGTTTATAAATGAACTCCAAATCCAAACTTCTTAGACTGTATCGTCAACTGAAACCAATCAGTATCCGGCGTAATGCCTCCCTCAGTGTCTGCTTGGATCACCTGTCCAAAACACTGCCCCTCGTCAGAGGGAAAACTATAACTCTGACAGTCACTCTGTCATCCAGGTCACCTTAGAAGCCTGGAATGATAACTGTCTTTATCATATCCCTGGAACATTCACTCATGTTCTAAAACTGCTTCCGAATGTTCCTCCAGGATTGGATCAATATCAACTTATTGCATTTACTGCAAAAACAACATCTGGTGTGGTACTTGACATCTCATGATCAACTCAATTGCCTAAGCAAGTGATCTGCCGATCATGCACATCCCTCTCCCCTTTAGTCAATAAGGCACCTTTAGAGAGGGTGACTCCATCACCTGCAGGTACACAACCGTACCTGGAGTCGTCCATTCTAAAGCACCTTTAGAATGCTGTCTAAGTACCCAGATTGGGAAACTACCCAAATCTAGATCTAAAACCATAGATCTAGTAACCAGAATGTCTGATATGAATTCCATGTCCTTTGTGGAGAAACCACTGTGTGACAACCAAAGTATAACCGATCGTAGTATAGGAATTTCACTTCCTGCTCGGTGTATGTCATCCAAATACCAGGACATCACACCCTACTACCTTCTTAACAGATCCATCTTCTATTCTGATGAAGTCAAACCTATGACCGTCACATCAGAAATAGATGATCTATCTCCGCTATATCTGTTTTAGTCTATAAATAGACATAAGCTGCTTGTCCACTCTGCTTCCGCTGATCCCACTGACTACGACAACCCTCTGGCAGAGTCATATACACGTGCACTTCTAAAGCTAGTTTAGAATGACGCTATACTCATCCTCCTGTCGGGTCTCACAGTCTGGAACAACAGCAATGGCAAGTCAGGGTAAACAAGAACCTCCCTGTCACCGTCCTTGAGGCTACCGGAGTACCCCTCGGGTGCCTGAGGTTACCCACCATATCTGCGGAGTGGCCAATGGAATGTCAAATCAGGTTGAATCTTTAGGTTCTTATCTAATTTTCAGTAATCGTTTGCGGTTCTGGAATCACTTCCAGTTCTACCATACTCCCACTACTGTTTTCTGAAAAAATCCATTTTTGTTAAAACTGTGGCGAGTCAAGAACAATATCACTATTGATCTTCCAGATGGTAGAAAGTCAACCCTCGTCATAGCCTGGGTCAACCCACAAACAGCCATTACAGAAGCGTGCCTTGAGTTATCCAGAGTCTGGTTTTAAGCATAAGCCGGACAACTCCCCGTACCTTAACATCGTTAAGATATGAACCGTTCTATATCCAATATAGAAACAGAGGCACCGATTTAAGTGGAACCAGATTCAAATCATGCAGCTTTCTCCAGTGCATGTCAACCAAATGGAAGGAGGTCGATCAACGTTACTCAACTTAGGAATCCTATCCAGATATCAGTAACCCGTAAGAGAAATAAGTTTCTCAAAATCATTACTATCAACCGAATACCATACACAAGTATCTACATCTTCGATCACCTTGAAGAATCCTGATACTTGCAATACCTGGTTCTCTACTTTATTCATATACCTATAACTTCTCAAAACTTAGACCTTGTATTTCTACGAAACACATGTCTAAGAACTAGAGAAGTCACAAGTAAACAGAATATAGTGCAAGGACCAACCCCTCTGTCCTAATGGACACTGGACAACATACAATACTCTGTATAAGTCCCGTGAGTCGAATAACTCATTCCCTGTGTGTCGTAGGTTTAAAACTGTACTTATGGTTAAGGAGAATTACACCGCTGTTCAATGCTCCTTACCTAACCATCCACTGATATAGCTAAATGTCATAGACATAATTTCAAAAAGGTATATCTCACTCTATAAAAATAGACGTACAGATATATCAATTTGAAATTGGTGCACAACGACGGATATTCAAAACCAAATTTTGCCGTCCGGCAAACAACCCAGGCGATTTCCTCAAATATCACCAATTACAACGAATTCTGATATAATGAGGATGATCACCTAATTCCCAATAACTTACTCCTACTCATCATCTGTAAAACCATACAGATGTGAGAATCATACCTGGTAAATACATACCCTGGAGCAAGTCTCTAATTGGGAAATCAGTTTTCTTTTAACACTACACAGTGAGACTGAAATATTGAAATGTTTCGTAGGGGTATCCGGGTATTCCTAGTAATGCCTCTTCCATTATCCAGATTCACAATTGTAACCGTATATTTCTTTGCCATCTCTCCAAATCCCTTCATATGTCTTTAGTCGTTACCTTATGTACACCCCTTTACGCCAAATGGTTTTCTTCCTTCCCTAGCGTTCGACACCAGCCTATGATTTGGAAGAAGACTATCCAATAAGCATAATGGGTGTACTGTCCTAATCCCAGGAGCACTCGCAATGCGAGAGAAGGTGAAGATAAAAGACAACCGAATAAACCTTATTCCTATTTCTCCTGAACCAGAATCCATCCCCGAACTGGAACAAGTTCCTTTCGAGTTCGTATATAACCATACGATGGAATATCCAAAAAACTGTGGATCTTCGTAGTGATACGGAGTGTCCTGGAGAAATACAAAGGTTAAGTGGGAGTGGTAATGAAATACTTGGTTTGGTCGTGAATAGCAGTCGCAATTTACTTTGCCCTCTTACTAATCACTTTATTTGTCTTTACCTAATACCTTCTATACACCATCGTTAGGCTAATTGGTTTTCTTCATTCCCTACTGGTCGGCACCTGCCTACGGTTTGAAAGAAGACTATCCAATTTTCGTAATGGGTGTACTGCCCTAATCCAAGGAGCACTCGCAACCTGAGAGAAGGTAAAAGGAAAAGACAACTGAATAGTCTTATTCGTTTTCTCCAGAACCGGAAACCATCCTCGAATAAATTCCTTCGAGTTCGTATATAACCATACGATGGTTTTATCCAATGGAAGTGGATGTTCGTAGTAATACGGGGTGTCCTGGAGAAAAGGGTAAGAGTAGGAGTGGCAATGAGGCATGCAACTCTGACAATCCAAAAGCCAGTGTTTAAGAAGGTTCGGTCAATTTTGGTCACTGAGTCATAGTCTAGGGTCGGGACATGGTCGCTGCCAAAGAGAGAGAGAAAAGAAACACTCAGCGTTCACTCTAACCTAGATAAGAATGGTTACCAATTTATCTAATCAGGAAACCTCCCACTGTACCGTCAAATTCTCCTCCAAACCTGAAAGAAGAATTAGTCGGGATCACCCGAGGAGTAAACCAACTCATCAGTGGGAATCGGGATCCAACTATCATCGCATAATAACGTGATGGAATCTACTCACGTTATCACACTCCAGAAGGTATGCGCATATCTGGCAAGTTTCAGTTTCTTTAGAAACTCCCGATGTGATTTTTACCCCATGCTCTTATGACCTTGACTTTGGCCAACAAATCATAAGTCACATGTGAAGTTCTACCCGTCATTATCTAGGTTAATTTGAACCCATCCGTACCTACCCTTGACTTTGGCCAACAAGGCAGTACGACTGTCACAAACCAACGCATCTATCTATGCTGCATATGAATATTCAATAGCTACCAATCACTGTGCCTTGACTTTGGCCAACAAACACAGCTTGAATACTATTGACTATCCATATGAAATGACGGAGGGCTACGAATGGTTTTTGGCGAAAAACCTTTAACGTAATGAACTTGATATCGTTGAAGGAACCAGATAGCTTTTATAAAAATATAGTGGCGAAAACCTTTGCTAAAGAGGTCACTCCCGGTGAAGGGATCTCGGCTCTTTCCCCGTAGAATGAGGTGCAGGATATTCCAACCGAATACCACGATGCAAAGCAAAAGGAAATCGGCTATAGTGAAGTTATTACCCTGACGCAAACTTCTGTCCAAGGAGTAACTCCCGGTGAAGGGATCTCGGCCCTTGCCTCATCGACTGAGGTGCAGGATATTCCAACTGAATACCACTGTGCAAAACAAAAGAGAACATCCTTGCAATAACAGCTTTTTGAAAATTGTTCCAACAACATCAGAATAGGTTTGTTTAGCTTCCATTGATCCGAATCAATGCAGTCCCATCAATTGATCACACCAATAAAGAACGAAAATAATGTTGTACGTATATGCCATCCGCATTCGCCACTGGGTCCCGTCATTACCCGTTAGGTTACTTAACTAACGACAGAGCGGGGACTGGACTAGCGCGGATGCAAAACATATACAACATCTACTAGTATATATATCAATATATAATATTCGCTCAAGGCGTGATAAAATCCAACATCACAGAAATGTAATAAGCATCACAAAACAATACAGATATCTGGGATCCCCGGGTTTCATAGAGCCGCTACTGAAACCCGACGTTCCCCTGGTCGTGTGGATAGCCTGTACAATGAAATCCTAGACCCCTACGGGCGCGGCAAGTTACCCGCCAAAACCTGAAGTGAGGCAGCCCCCTTCAACAACGTGAATGGACCACCCAGCACTTCACGGAATCCGGTAACTTGTGCACCCCTCCTTGGGTCAACCTGTACCCCTACGAGTGCGGCGAATAGCCCGCCAATTCTAGAGTGAATCCCCCTCCGTCTCAACGCCATGAGATGCGGGCCCGTTGCCCTCTAGAACCCGGCTATCCGTGCACCCCCCTTGGGGTAATCCTAGTACAGAAAGTAAAATATACATACAACGGGTACATCGACCTCAGCCCGATCGTGCCCCAAAAGAATAATATACAAACAAGCAGTGACGGCAGTCCACATGTCGGACGCTCGCCCCGCAATATCAAATGTACATATGAAACAAAACTGTACTACCATTCCATCCAGGCTATCCACTACCACAAATCCGCAACATCACAGCACAACACAGAACATCAACGTGAATGTCACGTTCGCAAATCCGTCTAAAAGGGCTATAGCAGTTAGACATGATTTACCGATCAAATGACATTCACGGTCGCAGATATAATGTAAATACTGTGAACTAACATGTTTAAAATTTTCGATCGACAAAATTTTCCCATGTGGGCCCCAAGCACAAAACCCAGTACTCAAAATAAATCTGGGCCCAAACAGAATATACCAAAACCCCCATTTCCAAGTCCAAGACCCTCTGTAAAAATTTGGTGCTACAAGGAGTCACTATGGCCGCAGAACCGAGGCCAATGCATGGGTTTGGCCACGGTTCCGCGGTGGAACAGTAAAGTCAAGCCACCAAATTTTTGCAGAACTCTTAGAATTGCCTGCACGTATTTCTGCATTGCTCCAAATAATTTTTCGAGCCAAAAAAAATTCGACAGAAAAATGATGCACTTGAAATCGCGGTTTTGGGATATTTGTTCGATCGAAGCTTTAAACACGCTAGAGCAATCTAGACTAGGTTAATGGCATGGCTCTGATACCAATGTAAGTGCACGGCAGCGCCCCGGCCGTCTGAACGAGGCCAAAATGCGGAAACGATACTATTCTTTAACTTTTAAAACTGGCGCTACCGCGTACTAAAAACCCGGATCGGGCCATTAACCAAATCCAAGCTAACTAAAGAAAGGGTGGAGAGATATACCGAGCTATCCGTGTCCTTCGGTCTTCTCGTCGTCATCCCGATCTCCCCGCGGAATCTCCGGTCTCCATCTCCTCGTCGGAAGGGCACCAAATCGCCGGGTTCTTTTACGGGCTCCCACCTCTGGACCGAGGCAACTCGGGCACGAAGTTGGCGAGCCGACGTGTCCAAAGTTGCTGTAAACTATCCGTAGATTACCATGTCTCTAGGTGTTGTTTAAGTTGCCATTTTGGAAGTGGGAAAGGAGATGTGAATTTTGTGATGCCTAAGGAACCTTTTGCAAGCAAATGAGAACAATATCCATCACTTCGATTTTGGACAGCCCCCCATACTAAGAATGTCCAGCCCCTTGCTTCAAGAATGAGAGAGAGTGGAGTAAGCAATAATACAAGAGAGAGAAAATGATAATCATGAAGAATAATGATCACAACCAAATCTCCACTCCATCACCTAATCATATCAAATCGTGATAAACAAATGAAGTCAATGGAAGCTACAACCATCATGAAACAACAATTTCCAAAAACCACCCTCCACTTGGCTAATTTGCACATTTGCAAATAAGTCCCTCCACACCAATTTTCAGCCAAAGAAAGAAACAAAGGAAAATGGCCGAAACGGAAAGCAAACTGGCAACTTCAGAAAAACGATCCCGTAATAAATTACAGGAAAACCCCACGACTGTATATACATACCCTAATTTGTATTCCGACCGAATACAAATGCAATTAGACAAAAACTACACTGTACAATACTAGGATCCGGCTTAAACCAAAGCCCGCTAGTATTATCCGTCCGATCAAGATCCGTCCAATACCGCACGTATATGATCGAACCCTGCCATATCTCCATACGGCCTATACAGCGTTTCGCCCGAAACTTGAGAAACGGTCTGTGGGGGACTCTAAAGACTCGTCAATACTTTGGCTGTGGATTTAACCACTAGCACGTCAGAGGTATTAGCCATACGTAACGGGCAACCAGGTATTGACCAAAAAGGACGTCGATGAGCGAACTCATCCTGACACCCTACTGATCCTGTCAGTGACAATATCCGTACAGTTCGGTCCGTTCGTCTATGAGCATCGCATGGCTGGCCTAGGGGGTGGGTAAAAGTCAGACCCCCAAAAGCGGTACAAGTCGTGTCGGAGTGTAGCCCAGAACACCTTGAGATACTACTGGAATACCTACCAGTAAATCTCCTGCCTTGGCCAAGGACTTCGTGTAATGGCTCTCCTAGACACAACGCGACCTCACCCCCAATACTTGGAGAGACGAACCCTTGCAGATCCGCTCACTGCCTCCATGTGGCTCGGGACTGTACCCAACTAAAACCTGTTTGCACGACTCCTTTGAGCGTGGTAGGGTAGTAATCAAAGTACAGTGGGAACTCACACGAGACAAATGACGATCTCAGGTCGATGAACTAACCTGTACACATGTCACCAGGGAACCGCTATCTGACGTCAGGTATAAGACCAACTAGCATGTTCCCGGCGAGTCCTGTCCAATGTACTCATAACCCAATGAGCACCTGTATACACCTTAGGTGAACCAACTGACACCAGTGGCTTGTGTGACAGGACACCACCCTTCGTCGGGGTCTCGACTGTATACACTAGTCTACTCTGGAGTATCGATGCCCTGTCTCGAAAACTCCCACGACTGGGGACCTTTTAAGGATGTGCTTATAGACCCCAGCTCCCACGTATATGATCGCCATCATACTGCTGGCCGTCAAGCAAAAATCCTAAGGGCTCTAGCAACGCGCAATAGTGACTTGTAAAGTCACCTAAAGCATTACACGATGATAAAGATAAACAAGATAGCATACTATCATCTTGAGGAAGACTGTCCTTCCGGCATAGGTCCTCCCTCAATCATTGCAATTGTTGGATATAGTGCCCTCAAAGTCAATTATTGGATCGCAGGTACGTTATTGCAATGATTGAGGATGACCTATACCGGTAGCACAGTCTTACTCGAGATGATAGTATGCTATCTGGTTTGCCTTTATCAGTCGTGTATAGGTTCTGGTGACTGATCATGATTACACGTTGATAGAGCCCTTAGGTTCTTTCTTGACTACCAACAGTATGATGGCGGTCATATACGTGAGAGTTAGTTAGTCTATAAGCACATCCTTAATTGTGGTCCTTAGTCGTGGGAGTTTCGAGACAGGGCATCGATACTCCAGAGTAGACTGGTGTATACAGTTGAGACCCCGTCGAGGGGCGGTGGCTGGTCTCACAAGCCACTGGTGTCAGTTGGATCACCTAAGATGTATACAGGTGCTCATTGGGTTATGAGTACACCCGACAGGACTCGCCGGGAACCTTCTAGTTGGTATTATACCTAGCGTCAGATAGCAGTTCCCTGGTGACATGTGTACAGGTTAGTTCATCGACCTGAGGTCGTCATTTGTTTCGTGTGAGTTCCCACTGCGCTTTGATTTCTACCTTACCACGGCTCAAAGGAGTCGTGCAAACTGGTATTTTTTGGGTACAGTCCCGAGCCACATGGAGGCAAGTGAGCGGATCGGTAGGGGATTCATCTCTCCCGGTATTGGGGGTGAGATCACGTTGTGTCTAGGAAAGCCATTCCACCAAGTCCTTGGCAAAGGCAGGTGAGAATTACTGGTAAGTATTCCAGTAGTTTCTCAAGGTGTTCAGGGCTTGTCTCTGACACGATTTATACCGCTATTGGGGGTCTGACGTTACCAGCCCCCTAGGCCCGATATGCGATACTCATAGACGAACGGACCGGACTGTATGTTTATTGTCACTGTTAGGCTCAGTAGGGTTTCAGGATGAGTTCGCTCATCGGCTACCCTTGAGGTCAGTACATGGGCAGCCGTTACGCACTGCTAGTGCCTCTGACGCGCTTGTGGTTAAACCCATTGCCAGGGTACTGACGAGTCATTAGAGTCCCCCACAGATAGTTTCCCAAGTTCGGGCGAAACGTTGTAGAGGCCGTATGGTTTTATGGCAGTGTTCGAAAAATGCACGTGCGTTTACGCACGTGTAATATTTCGGGCAGATAATACTGGTGGGCTTTGGTTTAAGCCGGATCCGAGTATTATACTGTGTAGATATAATATCTTTGTCTCAGTTGCATTTGTATTCGGTCGTAATACAAATGCGGGTATATTTATACAGTTACGGGGTTATCCTGAAATTCGTTTCGGGATCACTTTTGGAAGTTGCCAGTTTCCAGTTTTCTATCACCCGTATTAAACATTCGGTTTAATGCAGATTTATCTTTTCTTATTTTGGGTGAGTCATTAGGTGAGTCATGAGTGTGGAAGGTTCTAGAAGAGGTGACTAGGTTAGTGACTCATTGTTTGCTTTAATGAGTTGATGAGGTGTATTAGTGACTCATTCTTTTGCATTAATGATTCTTGTTCTTGCTAAGATCTTTTGTGAGAAGCTTTGCTTGTGGTCTCCCCCCATGCTCCTACACTCACCCCCCTCTATATATGGCCTGCCCCTCCCCTCCTCTTCTCTCACTCACTTGGTAGAAAAGAGATGGTTGTTGATTAAAAAGTTTATGTGATTTGGTGTATGGAAATTTCATAGCTCCTTTCTCATTTCATATCATTCCAAAAGGCAACTTCATTAACCGTTCGTCCAAGGCTTTGGACGAAGTGAGATAAAGTGTTCTACTCATTCTCTACATCAATCTTGGTCATCTCTTTTGGCAAACTTGATGACCGAGTTGCCTCGGGTCAAAGGAGGGAGCCCGTTTAAAGATCCGTTGACGTGGTGCCACCTGGACGAGGAGATCGGAGATGGACGAGATCGGAGCAGCCGCAACAGGAGCGTGGGATGATGGTTAAAGAACGAACGACTCGGATCGTTCGGTATAACCTTTTTACCCTCTTTATAGTTTGTTAGTTTAGCGTTAATGGCAGATTCGGGTTATAGTATGCGATAGCACCAGTTATAAAAGTTTTTGTTCCGCATTTGGCGTCTGAAAGACAGCCGGGGCGCTACCGTTGACTTACATGGCATCAGAGCCACGCCATTAAGCTTTACTAACTTGTTCTAACGCATTTAAAACATCGATCGAATGGAATTTTCAAAACCGCAAATTCCATGTCTAAAGTTTCTGTTGATTTTATATCTGGTCTAAAAAACATTTTGACTATACCAGAAAATTAAGCAGGCTTTTTAAAGAACACTGGAGAAAAACGACCAACTGATCCGACCGTACGGCCGCGGATCCGCCGCCAAAGTCATGCTTTGGCCGCGAAAACGCGACCGTCTTGGTGAATCAGTGGGTAATGTTTCTTCTGGTGCTTCGACTTGGAAAATTGTGGTTTCTGGAACTGTTCTTTTGGGCCCAGATTTTGTTTCTGTACAGCAGCTGTACGTAGGGCCCACTTCGGGAAATTTTGTCGATCGAAATTTAAACGTGTTAGTTTACAGTACTTACATTATATCTCCCACCGTGAATGTCATTCGAGCGGTAAATTGCGTCTAATTGCTATAGTCCTTTTAGACGGGTTTGCGAACGTGACATTCGCGTTGATGTTCTGTGTTGTGCTGTGATGTTGCTGATTTGTCGTGGTGGATAGAAGTGTGCAATGGTAGTGCAGTTTGGATTTATTTGTACATTTTATATTGCGGGGAGAGCGCCCAACATGTGGACTGCCGTCACTGCCTGTTTGTATTATATTCTTTTGGGGCATGACCTGGCTGAGGTCGATGTACCCGTTGTACATATTTTTCATATCTGTACTAAGTTTACCACGCGACGAAGTGCACGGATAGCCGGGTTCTGGAGGGCAACGGGTTCGCATCTCATGGCTTTGAGAGGAAGAGGGGCCTCACTCTAGTATTGGCAGACTATTCACCGCACTCGTATGGGGTATAGGTTGACCCAAGGAGGGGTGCTCAAGTTACCGGATTCTGTGAAGTGCAGGGTGGACCATTCACATTGCCGTAGGGGCTGCCTCGCTTCAGGTTTTGGCGGGTAACTTGCCGCACCGGTAGGGGTCTAGGTTTCATTGCACAGGCTATCCACACGACCAGGGGAACGTCGGGTTTCAGCAGCGGCTCTGTGAAACCCGGGGATCCCAGATTATCTGTATTGTTCTGTGATGCTTATTACTTTTCTGTAATGTTGCATATTATCACGCCTGTTGCGATTATTTTATATTAGTCTATATATTAGTAGATGTTGTATATATTTTACACCCGCGCTAGTTCAGTCCCCGCTCTGTCGTTAGTTAAGTAACCTAACGGGTGATGACGGGACCTAGTGACGAATGCGGATGGCATATACGTACATTTTATTTTCGTTCTTTTCTGGTGTGATTAACTGATGGGACGGCATTGATTCTGATCAATGCAAAGGAAAACAAACCTGTTTGGATGTTGTTGGAACAGTTTTAAAAAGTGTTATTACAAAGACGTTTCCTTTTGTTTTGCATAGTGGTATTCGGTTGCAATATCCTGCACCTCATTCGACGGGGCAAGGGCCGATATCCCTTCACCGGGAATGACCCTTTGGGCAGAAGTTTGCGTCAGGGTAATAACTTCACTATAGTCGATTACATGTTGCTTTGCATCGCGGTATTCAGTGGAATATCCAGCACCTCATTCCACGAGGAAAGAGCCGAGATCCCTTCACCGGGAGTGACCTCTTTAACAAAGGTTTTCGCCACTATATTTTTATAAAAAGCTATCAGGTTCCTTCAACGAGATCAAGTTCATTATGTTAAAGGTTTTTCGCCAAAAACCAGCCGTAGCCCTCCGTCATTTCTTTTGGATGGTCAGTAGTATTCGAGCTATGTTTGTGGGCTTTCGTCAAGGCATAGTGTTTGGTAGCTGCTGGGGTATTCATTTGTTGCATAGATAGATGAGTTGGTTTGGGACAGTCGTATTACCTTGTTGGCTTTCTTCAAGGGTATGTACGGGTGGGTTCGAATTAACAAGATAATGACAGGCAGAACTTGACAAGTGACTTATGATTTGTTGGCTTTCGTCAAGGTCATAATAACATGGGGTAAAAATCATATCGGGAGTTTCTAAAGAAACTGAAACTTGCCAGGCATGCGCATACCTTCTGGAGTGTGATAACGTGAGTGGATTCCGTCACGTTATCATGCGATGAGAGTTGGATCCCGATTCCCACTGATGAGTTGGTTTACTCTTCGGGTGATCCCGATTGATTCTTCTTTTAGGTTTGGAGGAGAATTTGACAGTACAGTGGGAGGTTTCCGGATTAGATAAAGTGATAATCATTTGATCTAGGTTAGAGTGCACGCAGAGTGTTTATTTTCTCTCTCTCTTTTTGGCAGCGACCTTTGACCGACCCTAGACTATGACTCAGTGACCAAGTTGACCGTACCTTCTTAAAATACTGGCTTTTGGATTGTCTGTGTTGCATAAGTCATTGCCACTCCTTCTTCTACCCTTTGCATTTCTCAGAACACCCTGTATTACTACGGACATCCACTTCCATTGGATAGATCCATCGTATGGTTATATACGAAATCGAAGGGACTTCTTCGAGGATGGATCCAGGTTCAGGAGAAATAGAATTGGTTTATTCAGTTGTCTTTTATTATCACCTTCTCTCAGGTTGCGATGGCTCGTTGGTTTAGGAGAGTACACCTATTACGCTTATTGGATAGTCTTCTTCCAAACAATAGGCAGGTGCCGAAAGGTAGGGAATGAAGAAACCAATTAGCCTAAGTATGGTGTACAGAAGGTAATATGTAAAGACAAAATAAAGGGATTAGAAAGATGGCAAAGTAAATTGCGACTGTTATCGTTCACGACCAAACCGCGTACTTCATCGTCACTCCTATTTCACCTTTAATAGAATAAGGTATTATTCAGTTATCTTTTATCATCACCTTCTCTCAGGTTACGAGTACTCCTAGGTTGAGGAGGGTACACCTATTATGCTTACTGGATAGTCTTCTTCCAAACCATAGGCTGGTGCCGAACGGTAGGGAAGGAAGAAAACCATTTAGCCTAACGATGGTGTACAGAAGGTAACGACTAAAGACAAATAAAGGGATTTGGAGAGATGGCAAAGAAATATACGGTTAAATTCATGAATTGGATTATGGAAGAGGCATTACTATGAATACCAAGACACCCCTACGAAACATTTTCATGTTTCAGTGCATTATTAATGGAAAACTGTTTTCCCGATTAGATACTTACTCCAGAGTATGTATTTACCAGGTTTCATTCTCACATCTGTATGGTTTTACAGATAATGAGTGGGAGGAAGTTATTGGGAATTAGGTGATCATCCTCATTATATCGCAATTCGTTGTAATTGGTGATATTTGAGGAAGTCGCCTGGGTTTTTGCCGGCAGGCATGTATTTGGTTTTGAGTATCCGTTGTTGTGCACCAATTTCAAAATGATATATCTGTACGTTTATTTTAATAATGTGAGATATAACTTTTTGATATTATGTCGATAACATTTACCTATATCAGTTAGCGATTGGGTAAGGAGCATTGAACAACGGAGTAGTTCTTAACCATAAGTACAGTTTTCAACCTACGATGCACAGGTTTTGAGTTATTCAAACTCAACGGACTTATACAGAGTATTGTATGTTGTCCAATGTCCATCAGGACAAAAGGGTTGGTCCTCGTACTATGTTCTGTTTACTTATGACTTCTCTAGTTTTTTTAAGACAAGTGTTTCGTAGAAATACAAGGTCTAAGTTTTGAGAAGTTGTGTGTATAAGAATAAAGTAGAGAACCAGGTGTCGCAAGTATCGGGATTCTTCAAAGAGATTGAAGATGTAGATACTTGTGATTGGTATTCAGATGATAGTAAAATTTTTGAGAAACTTGTTTCTCTTTCACGTTACTCATAATTGAATGGATTCCTAAGTTGAGTAATGTTGATTAGCCTCTCTCCATTAAGTTGATATGCACTGGAGACAGCTGCATGATTAGAATCTGGTTCCAATTAAATAACTGCCAAAGTTTCTATATTGGATATAGAATGGTTCATATCTTAACGATGTTAAGGTACGGGGAGTTGTCCGGCTTATGCTTAGACTCTGGATAACTCAAGGCACGTTTCTGTAATGGCAGTTTGTGGGTTGACCCGGGCTATGTCGAGGGTTGATTTTCTACCATCTGGAAGATCAATAGTGATATTGTTCTTGACTCGCCACAGTTTTAGTAAAATGGATTTTTTCAGAAAACAGTAGTGGGAGTATGGTAGAACTAGAAGTGATTCCAGAACCGCAAACGGTTACGGAAAATTTAATAGGACCTAAAGATTCAATCAGGTTTGACATTCCAATAGCCACTCTGCAGATATGGTGGGAAACCTCAGACACCCGAGAGGTACTCCGGTATCCTCAAGGATGGTGACAGGGAGGTTCTTGCTTACCCAGACTTGACACTACTGTTGTTTCAGACTATGAGACCCGACAGGAGGTTAAGTATAGCATCGTTCTAAACTATCTTTAGAAGTGCACGTATATATTTTTCTGCCAGAGGGTTGTTGTGGTCAGTGGGAGCAGCGGAAGCATAGTAGGCAAGTTGCTTATGTCTATTTATAGACTAGAGCAGTTATAGCGGAGATAGATCATCTAATTTTGATGTGACAGTCATGGGTTTGACTTCATCAGAATAGGGGATGGATCAGTTAAAGAAGGTAGTAGGGTGTGATGTCCTGGTATTTGGATGTCATACACAGAGTATAAAGTAAAATTCCTATAATACGATCGGTTGTACTGTGGTCATCACACAGTTGTTTCTCCATACAGGATATGGATATAATATCAGACATTCCGGTTTCTAGATGTATGGTTTTAGATCTAGATTTGGGTAGTTTCCCAATGTGGTTACATTGACACTATTCTAATGGTTTTTAGAATAGATGACTCCTAGCATGGTGGTGTACCTGCAGGTGATGGAGTCACCCTCTCTAAAGGTGTCTTACAGACTAAAGGGGAGAGAGATGTGCATGATTGGCAGATCACTTGCTTTGGCAATTGAGTCAATCGTGAGATGTCAAGTACCACACCAAATGTTGTTTTTGCACTAGATGCAATAAGTTTATATTAATCCAATCCTGAAGAAACATAAGAAAGCAGTTTTAGAACATAAGTGGATGTTCTAAGGATTTGATGACGGCAGCCTCCTTCGGGAGACGGTTATCATTCCAGGCTTCAAAGGTGACACGGATGACAGAGTGATTGTCAGAGTTATAGTTTTCCCTCTGACGAAGGACAGAATTATGGACAGGTGGTCCAAGAGGATACTGTAGGAGGCATGGTGCAAGATACTGATTTGGTTCAGTTGTCGATACAGTCTAAGAAGTTTGGATTTGGATTTCATTTATGAACTAGGTCCCATCAAATATCGAGACATATTCTAAGACAGGTATTACTCGATTCGGGAGATGGCTTTCTCCGCGAACTTGAGATTAAGTGAGACATAGAAAGAAACATCAGGGCGGATCCACTCACTGAGGCTATTTCTCGAACATAAGAGTTTTACAAACGCGCTTTGTGAAACTGATTAGTAGAGGAGTTGGGTGTTCGGTATCACTCGGGCTGTGAGTATGCGACATCTCAATAATTAGCCTTAAGTGCAAGTGGGAGATTGTTGCATATAGTGCCCTCAAAGACAATTATTGGATCACAGGTACGTGATTGCAATGATTGAGGATGACCTATACCGGTAGCACAGTCTTACTCGAGATGATAGTATGCTATCTGGTTTGCCTTTATCAGTCGTGTATAGGTTCAGGTGACTGATCATGATTACACGTTGATAGAGTCCTTAGGATCTTGCTTGACTACCAACAGTATGATGGCGATCATATACGTGAGTGTTGGGTAGTCTATAAGCACATCCTTAATTGTTGTCCCTAGTCGTGGGAGTTTCGAGACAGGGCATCGATACTCCGGAGTAGACTATTGTATACAGTCGAGACCCCGTCGAGGGGCGGTGGACGGTCTCACAAGCCACTGGTGTCAGTTGGATCATTTAAGATGTATACATGTGCTCATTGGGTTATGAGTACACCGGACAGGACTCGCCGGGAACCTGCTAGTTGGTATTATACCTAGCGTCAGATAGCAGTTCCCTGGTGACATGTGTACAAGTTAGTTCATCGACCTGAGGTCGTCATTTGTCTCGTGTGAGTTCCTACTGTGCTTTGATTTCTACCCTACCACGGCTCAAAGGAGTCGTGCGAACAGGTATTTTTTGGGTACAGTCCTGAGCCACATGGAGGCAAGTGAGCGGATCGGCAGGGGATTCATCTCTCCCGGTATTGGGGGTGAGATCGCGCTGTGTCTAAGAAAGCCATTACACCAAGTCCTTGGCCAAGGCAGGTGAGAATTACTGGTAAGTATTCCAGGAGTTTCTTAAGGTGTTCAGGGCTTGTCTCTGACACGACTTATACCGCTATTGGGAGTCTGACGTTACCAGCCCCGAGGATCGATATGCGATACTCATAGACGAACGGACCGGACTGTATGTATATTGTCACTGTTAGGCTCAGTAGGGTTTCAGGATGAGTTCGCTCATCGGCTACCCTTGAGGTCAGTACATGGGTAGCCATTACGCACTGCTAGTGCCGCTGACGCGCTTGTGGTTAAACCCACTGCCAGGATACTGACGAGTCATTAGAGTCCCCCACAGATAGTTTCCCAAGTTTGGGCGAAACATTATAGAGGCCGTATCGTTTTATAGTTGGGTTCGGAAAATGCACGTGCGTTTACGCACGTGTAATATTTCGGGCAGATAATACTGGTGGGCTTTGGTTTAAGCCGGATCCGAGTATTATACTGTGTAGATATAATATCTTTGTCTCAGTTGCATTTGCATTCGGTCGTAATACAAATGCAGGTATGTTTATACTGTTATGGGGTTATCCCAAAATTCGTTTCGGGATCACTTTTGGAAGTTGCCAGTTTCCAGTTTTCTATCACCCGTATTAAACATTCGGTTTAATGCGGATTTATCTTTTCTTCTTTTGGGTGAGTCATAAGGTGAGTCATGAGTGTGGAAGGTCTAGAAGAGGTGACTAGGTTTGTGACTCATTGTTTGCTTTAATGAGTTGATGAGGTGTATTAGTGACTCATTCTTTTGCATTAATGTTTCATGTTCTTGCTAAGATCTTTTGTGAGAAGCTTTGCTTGTGGTCACCCTCCGTTGCTCCTACACTCACCCCCCACCTCTATATATGGCCGGCCCCTCCCTTCCTCTTCTCTCACTCACTTGGTAGAAAAGAGATGGTTGTTGATTAAAAAGTTTATGTGATTTGGTGTATGGAAATTTCATAGCTCATTTCTCATTTCATATCATTCCAAAAGGCAACTTCATTAACCGTTCGTCCATGGCTTTGGACGAAGTGAGACAAAGTGTTCTACTCATTCTCTACATCAATCTTGGTCATCTCTTTTGGCAAACTTGATGACCGAGTTTCCTCGGGTCAGAGGCGGGAGCCCGTTTAAAGATCCGTTGACGTGGTGCCACCTGGACGAGGAGATCGGAGATCGACGAGATCGGAGCAGCCGCAACAGGAGCGTAGGATGATGGTTAAAGAACGAAGGACTCGGATCGTTCGGTATAACCTTTCTACCCTCTTTGTAGTTTGTTAGTTTAGCGTTAATGGCAGATCCGGGTTATAGTATGCGATAGCGCCAGTTATAAAAGTTTTTGTTCCGCATTTGCCGTCTGAAAGACGGCCGGGGCGCTACCGTAGACTTACAGCAATCACGTTCCTGTGATCTAATAATTGACTCTGAGGGCACTATTTCCAACATAACGGCTACTCAGGTACCTGTCGAAAAGAAGGCCGATGAGCAAACTCATCCGGATCTCCTACTGAGCCTATCCGTGACAATATTCGCATAGTCCGGTCTCTTCGTCAAAGAGTATCGCATACCAGGTCTAGGGGATGGTGAACGTCAGACCCTAATAACCTGATAAGTCGTGCCGATGTTGCTCAGGACCAATCCGGGAAACTACTGATCAATCTATCAGTAAATCCCAAGTGCCTTGGCCAAGGTCTTATGGTCCTGTCCAATCGAATCACAGTGCGATATCGACTCCCTATACCGGGAGTGACGAATCCCCGACAATCGCTCACTGCCTCCATGTGGCTCGGGACTGAACCCAACCAAAACCTGTTTGCACGACTCAGTAGAGCCGTGGTAGGGTAGTGATCAATGTTCAGTTGGAACTCACACGAGACAAATGCTGATCTCGAGTCCAAAGAATAACCTGTACACATGTCACCTGAGAACATCCATTTGACGATAGGTATAGTACCACATGGAAGTTCTCGGCGATTTCGTCCAGTGTACTCACATGCAGTGAGCACCTGTATACGATCTTAGGTGCATCAGACCAATGGCTGCGGGACCAACCATCCCCTAACGGGGGTAGAAACGTACACACCAGTCTCCTCTGGAGTATCAGTGCCCAGTCTCGATACTCACGCGACTAGGGACAATTTAAGGATGTGCTTATGGACTACACTGCTCCCACAAGTATGATCGCCATCACAACACAGGTAGTCAAGCAAGATCCTAGGGGCTTTATCAACATGTAATCGCAATATGTAATAAAGAGTATGACTTATGCCATGTTAAGATAAAGACAAACCACTATAGTATACTACCGTATCGAGTCTTTATCAATATGTATAAACTAGATATAACAACAATATAAATAAATACACATATCCCGATAAAGACAAGTCAAATAATATACAACAAAACTGAGCAAGATTGTTCTGTACATACGTATCCCTAGTATCCATATGTATACTTACACATTACTGGCCTCTAGGGCATATACATCCAACATGAAATTGATGTATAACGACGGATATTCAAAACTAAATATTTGCTGTCAAGCAAAACTCAGGTGATTTCCTCAAATATCACCAATTACAAAGAATTCCAATATGTTGGGGATATAATCACTTAATTCCCAATATCTTACTCGTACTCAGCATCTGTAATTCTATACAGATGTGAGAATCAAATCTGGTAAATACATACCCTCGAGTCAGAATCCAATTGGGAAACAGTTTTCAATTAACATTGCACAGTCAAACTGAAACATGAAAATGTTTCGAAGGGGTAGCCGGGTATTCCTAGTAATACATCTTCCACTATCCAGATTCAGGACAGTAACCGTATATTTCATTGCCCACACTCAAATCCCTTTATATGTCTTTACTTATTACTTTCAGTACACCACCCTTAGGCTAAATGGTTTTCTTCCTTCCCTACCTTTCGGCACCGGCCTAAGGTTTGGAAGTAGACTCTCCAATAAGCATAATAGGTGTACACTCCTAATACCAGGAGCCCTCGCAACCTGAGAGAACGTAAAAAGAAAAGACAACTGAATAATCCTTATTTTATTTCTCCAGAACCAGAAACCATCCTCGAACTGGAACAAGTTCCTTCGAGTTCGTATGTAAAAATACGTTGGAAATATCCAAGCAATATGTGGACCTTCGTAGTGATACAGAATGTTCTGGAGAAAAGCAAAGGTGAAAGTAGGAGTGGCGATGGTATACGCTGTTTCGTCGTGAATGATAGTAGTCACAATTATCTTTGCCCTTAATATAATCCCTTTATATGTATTTACTTATTACTTTCTGTACACCACGCTTAGGCTTAATTGGTTTTCTTCTTTCCCTACCCTTTGGCACCAGCCTAAGGTTTGGAAGAAGACAATCCAATAAGCGCAATAGGTTTACCCTCCTAATAATAGGAGCTCTCGCAACCTAAGAGAAGGTAAAGGGAAAAGACAACTGAATAATCCTATTCAATTTCTCCAGAACCGGAATTTATCCTCGAACTGGAACAAGTTCCTTCGAGTTCGTATGTAACTATATGATGGCATATCCAATAAATGTTGATCCTCGTAGTGATATGGAATGTTCCGGAGAAAAACAAAGGGTATATAGTAGTGGCAATGATATATGCGACTAAATGACAATCCAAAAACCAAAGTGTTTTAAGAAGGTTCGGTTAACTTGGTTCATGAGTTTTATTTTGAGATCGGGTAATGGTCATTGCCAGAGAGAGAGAGAGAGAAAAGAAACACTCAGCATGCACTCTAACCTAGATTAGAATGGTTAATCACTTTATCTAATCAGGATGTCTCCCACTGTTTCCTCGAATTCTCCTCCAAACCCAAAAGGAGAATTAGTCGGGATCATCTAAAATCATCCGAGGAGTAACACCTACTCATCAGTAGGAATCAGGATCCAACTATCATCGCATGATAACTTGATGGAAGCCACTCAAGTCACCACACTCCAGAAGGTAAGCGCATGCCCGGCAAGTTTACTGTATGTTTGAAATTCCCGATGTAGTTTTTGCCCCAAGCGGCTTATGACCTTGACCAGGTCAACATATCATATGTCGCAAGTCAAGTTCAACCCGTCATTACCCAGGATTAATTAGACCCACCCGTACGAGCCTTTTACTAGGTCAACATGACCGTACGACTGTCCTAACCAATCGCATATCCATGCAATAGAAAAGTTCTACAGAGCTACCGAACACTACGCCTTGACTAGGTGAACATACGTAGCATGAATACTAAGAAATACTAATCTGAAATGACGGAGGTCTACGACTGGTTTTTGGAGAAAAACTTTTAATTTAATGAACTTGATATCGTAGAAGGAACCGAGTGGTTTTACAAATATATAGTGACGGAAACTTTTGCTAATGAGGTCTCTCCCTGTGAAGTGATCTTGGCTCTTTCCTCATCGAATGAGGTGCAGGATATTCCAAACTGAATATCACGATGCAAAGCAAAAGAATCAACTATAGTGATGTTATTACAAAGCCGCAAACTTTTGCCCAAGAGGTAACTCCCAATGAAGGGATCTCGGCTCTTTACTCGTCGAATGAGGTGCTGGATATTCATAACCGAATACCACTGTGCAAAGAAAAAGGAAACGTTTATAATGTCAGTTTTTAAAAACTTAGTTCCAACAACATCATATAGGTTTGTTTTTCCTTGCATTGATCAGAATCAATGCAGTCCCATCAATTAAACATATCACATTAGATTAAGGAATGAAAATATAATGTACGTATATTCCATCCGCATTCTCCATTGGGCCCCGTCATCACCCGTTAGGTTATTTAACTAACGACAGAGCGGGGGCTAGGCAAGCGCGGGTACAAAACATATACAACATCTACTGGTATATATAAATATATATATATAACATTCATCCCAGGCATGATATAAGCAACATCACAGAATCTCAGTAAGCAACATAGATTGGTGGATAATCTGGAGACTCGGGTTTCATTTGAGTCGCAAATTAGACCCGACGTTCCCTGTCGTGTGGATAGCCTGTGCAATGAAAACCTGGACCCCTACGATTGCGGCAAGTTACCCGCCAATCCCAGAAGTGAGGCAACCCAAATCAACAAAGTGAATGGGACACGCAGCACTTCATGGAATCCGGGAACTTCAGCACCCCTCTGTGAGTCATCTTATACCCCCTACGAGTGCGGAGAATAGCCTGCCAATTCTAGAGTAAGGCCCCCTCCGTCTCAATGCCATGAGATGCGGGCCCGTTTCCTTCTAGAACTCGACTATTCATGCACTCCACCGCGGGGTAATCCTAGTACAGAAAAGAAAATATATATATACAATAGCGACATCAACCTCAACCCGGTCGTGCCCCAATAAAAGAATATACAAACTGGCAGAGACGGCAGTCCAAATGTCGGATACTCGCTCCGCAATACTGACTATAGAAATGAATCTGAACTGTACTACCATTGCACCACTGGCTATCCACCACGACAATCCATCCATAGAATCAGCACAACACAGAACATCAACATGAATATTAAGTTCGCAAACCCGTCTAGTTGAACATATAGCAACTAGTCGGGTTGTACCGCTCAATAATATTCTCGGTCACAGATATCATCACATGTACTGATAATCACACACTTAAAATTTCGATCGAATAAACATTTCCAAATTGGCCCCAAATGCAAATCCAGCACTTAAACAAAACTGGGCCAAAGCCATATGTACCAAAAATCAAATTTCCATGTCAGAGAGCGCCACAAGATGTTTAGTGCAATGTGGCCACAAGACGGCCGCGGAATTGCCCAAAATAGGCACCTATTGAGGCGCTTCCGCAGCCATTTTGATGGTTCACTTGCCCAAATTTCTTGTGGTCCCCTAGAAATGCCTGCCTGTAGTTTTAAGATACACAGAAATATTTTTTGAACACTTTTGAAAATCGACAGCTAGCTTGTGAAAATGGAATTTTGATTAAAAAAAATTGGTCGATCGATATTCTAACTTTGTGTAAACTAGCTAGTATTGGTTTATGGGTGGCTCTGATACCATGCTAGGTTTTGCCGGCGACCTGGCCATCTACCGTGGCCGATGCGGAACAAAAAACTGGCGTTCAAAATTTTTGGCGCAAACAAAACCCGCCCCAAGATCGAAACCATAAACCTATACTAGCAAATACAAAGAGAGCTAAACTACAAGGTTAGAATGTTATACCGAATGAATCAAGTCCTTCGGTCTTCTACCACTTTCCCTAGGGGTCGCGGATCGAATTTGGTTGCCGGTCTTCCTCCATCGATGATGATCCACCCGAGGGAAACGACGCAGGCTCCAGCCTTGCCAAGCGAGGCAACCAACGCTCCAAGGTTGCTAGCAATGGAGAGTGGAGGTGTAAGAATGTCTCGCAATATTTTTCTCTCATGTGACATGCTCAAATGAGCAACCCAAGAAGATGACGAAGAAGGTGAGGAAACTAGTGGCTTGAGAAACCATGGAAAAATGGCTAAGTCTCACAAGAGATAGAGTGTGTGAATCAATAATGGATAACATGGCAAGTAGAGAATATATGGCTATGCCTTTTACAACCATACACAGAAAAATATCTCATCCATATTCAAATAAAATATACAAGAGCCATGCCTCTCTACATGCCTTAACCATGCTCATGCCAACTCACCCCTCCACCTCATTTCCAATATGATTTTCTAAAAAGGAAAATCATGTAATGAGGTGGCAATCGTCTAGAAGTAAATTTTTATAAATACGTAATACAACCTGGTATACGTATCGAAATACATATACGCGTATTCATACAAAAATATGAATTACCAAGAGAGAAAAAGAATAGTGAACAATAATACTAGAATACATATAAATATATATATAAATTATTAAATCAAAACCTGATTTAATAATCCGGCTTAACCCTAAGCCGCTAGTATTATCAACCATCCGATTAAATCTATGTAGCCTGTACACATATTTAATCGGACACCTGTATGGACCAACATACATCATCTACACCATATCACCTGAACCATGAAAACCCTATGTGTGGGACTCTAAAGACTCATCAATACGCTGCCAGTGGGTTTAACCACAAGCACGTCAACGGCACTACCTGTACGTAACGACTACCCAGGTATTGAGCGGAAGGAAAGACGACGAGCAAACTCATCCCAACACCTACTGAGCATGTCCGTGATAATCTCCATACAGTCCGGTATGTTCATCTAAGAGTATCGCAAATCGAGTCTAGGCGGTGGATAAATTAAGACTCCTAATAATGTGACATTTCATGTCGGTATGAAACCCATCACCACCTGAGAAACTACTTGTAACATTTCAAAAAAATATAAAATTTTATTTTTGGAATTTAATATTAAAATAATATATTTCGTGAAAACTACCCAATTTGCTAAATTGGGGTTTTCGTAAAATGGTATAAAAATATACCAATAATTGTGAAATAATTGGAGATTTAAAATAATTTATTCAGTTAAAAATATATTTATCGGATTTGTCATTTTTAAAATTTATTATATGTAGTTTGGATAAAACCTGATTAGTGCACTGCTAATCGTGATTAGGCCAAATCTGTGTTTCTACAGTTTTCCATGGCTAGTGCACCTTGACATTTTACATGTTGTGTCATTTGTGTTTGTTGATATTTGGTTTTGGGGAAAAAGAAAAGAAAAGAGAAAAGGATATAAATTGAGAGGTGAGAATAAGAGAGAGAGTGAGGGTAAGAGAGTGAGAATAAGAGAGAGAGAGAGAGGGGGCAGCCCTATTTCCTCACCCCCTTTATTTTCTTCACCTCCTGCATCCTCAAGTTTCCCTTCACCCTCACCCCATGAAATCATCTCAAAATCCTAAACCCATTTCATTAAAAATGATCCACACTTCATCCTCTACACATTGGACCTTGCAAGTTTGGATTTTGGAGATTTGGGAGAGCTGGGGTTTTTCTTGAGTTGCCCAATTGAGGTAAAATCCCATGCCTTAGTTCAGTTTTAGCTTTTCTAGCAATTTAGTGTAGTTTAGAATTTGTTTAAGTGTCATTTTGTGACCTTTGAAAATATCAAGTTGAGGTTAGGGTTTGATTTTAATTGAGATGGTGGAATTGAGGTTTAGTAGTAAACCCTTGTAGTGATAGTAAACCCTTATAGTGATAGAATCCCTTACCAAACCCAAAAATCCAAACTTTGAAATCTGCCGATATCAAAAATTGTAATATTTGTGATGACAATTAGTGATCTGCTGTGACCCGAGAAACCTATAAAATATGTTGCCGTTAGAGAGAGAAGAGCAGGCAACATAGAAGTAACCCTTAAAGCCCGAGCCCCTAATTCACTTATCTGGACGCAGATTTATTTGGATTGGCCGCAGTTTGCGGTCGAGTTGGAGTGAAACCTTGTGATTTTTAGTCTGGGGCATTGTTATCCTATATCTAAAGCAACCCCATGTGCAAAATTGGCTAATTTTACCTGATGGAAAATCTAGGATGGATTTCTTATGTTGTTGAATTTATGTTTTCCGATTCTGGAAACTTGGTTTTTGTAATTGATTTGAATTCATTCATGTGGCATTTGTACGTCAACAACGAGGGTTATTTGGTTGTGTTTTGCATGCGAGGCTAAAGGTTCTAACCTATAAACGCACTGTGTGCCGTATTAGTTTTCCGAACTCGATTTTATAGCATTTGCGATTTGTATTGATTGTTGGTACCATCGCGTGGATTCCGAGATGATGGAGCATAGATCTATATCTACGGGGGAAGTCGGGTGGATGGCGTATAGCACCCCTGCAAGTTTTGATGGAAACCAATTTATAGAATTCGGTTACGCAAAACTAAACTAGAAAACTATAGGGTATGGTTAGAGAAACCATATTAGAAACATATGAATAGGGTTAAGGAATTAGTAAGAGATAAGATATACCAAGACTTAAAATTACAGCTTAGGGTTTAGGTGACATGATATGATAAATATAGATAAGTAGTTGTAAAGAGAACCAATAGGAGATTATAGTGGCATGATATGAGGTTGATAATATACGACTTTACACCAATAAGATAACTTGATGTAAGATACTTATATGATGAAAAGAATATACATGTTGATTTGATAACTTGATTGATATGTCGGTATACGGATGCGAGTCTATTTAGATGATGGATACCTTTGTCGGTCCCCTGATATGAGATTGTTATGGATGTGACCTGGGATATAGATATATAGATATATATAATTTGTGAATCTTCAATGATAGGCCGTACATGACGCTAGGTCCGTACCCTCATTGTCGTATAGGTTGATAGGATCCCTAATTGTTTAATGCCGCCGTACGATGGATACTGTACGTGATGAGTTGTACTTGATGATGGACCTATACCCTTGACTAGAGGATGCCGATTGATAGATTCACCGACTCGGTCATGTTAGAGACGTATACCTTATAGCTTTTAGCTGCCGATTTACTTTATGCTACGTTGATGTCATTCTCATTGCATTTCATATACATGTGCTAGTATACCTACACCATTATCGATGATGCGTATGTCACACTTACACAGATTGGCCGGCTCACACACTTCATCATCGATAATTGCAATGTCACTACACGGTAAAATTGATGCATCATGATATCACTCTTTGCATAATTTACTTGCTATAGCTACATATACACCTTTATATGATGTTGCATTCGACTTTGGAGAAATGGGGAACCGCAGGATATATTTTAAAACTGGATTCATTTAAAAGAGCGGTCTTCCCTTAATATGTGCATAGTACTGTTCCATGTTGCATTATATATGGAAATGTTTACAGTTCTGTTATATGTCGCATACATCATGCTTTACGATTATACGCATTGAGATATGTTGTTTTTATGAGATTTATGGATTTGAGAACCATGGTTATGTTTCAAAAGAAAGTGTGTATTATTTTAAAAACCCGGGTTCTCTTGATATGATATTTCAGTGCGTCCACCATGTGTTTTCTCGGTTCTGAGAGTGGCATGTGAATCCCGATTCGAGGAGGAAGTGGAACCGTCTACGGGTTCATGGTGGACCCGGTGCGGTACCCCGCGGCAAGATAATCGTAGATGATGGCGTTGAGCTTGGGTGGGGAGCACTACATACCGGTGATAGTATTTGGACTCGGCGGTTATCCAAAGGATACCGACCGGAGTAGTGAGATGTAGTTGAGGGCCGATCTGAGGATGCGGCGCCTGATATATGAGGATTTACGTGTCGATGTTGGACACGGGTTTCATGATGTTTTTGAGTGTCGATGCTGGACACTCAGGTTCCATGATTTGATGTGTCATTGATGGACACATATTCTTTGATATCCTCATATATTTGCATGCATATGTTTTTATGATGTTTCGAGTGGACGAGATCCACATGCATACATGCATTTATTATATTGTTGGATGTTATCCACTTGCATACATGCATCATTATATTGTTGGCACATATTTACACATACGGTCACCCTAGATATCATAGTTTTACATTTATGATATAGTTGACCAAGGAAATCGTTATTTTATTCGATTTCTACCTGATGATGTTTTCTACTCACGAGTTGGCAACTCACCCCGTTGTGCCACAGTTCTTGCAGGTTGACCGCATGGATCGGTAGCAGCATCGTTGGCACACAGCTGCATTTGGGTGATTTGCTTTGGTAGGTGGGACATTTGTATCATGCCCACTCTTGTATTTATTATTCATATTTTATCTAGTCAACTCCATCAATCAAAACTAGCATTTGTATAAATAGTAAGACTTAGTGAGACTTGTAGTTGCGAGATTTGAGCAATGAGTTTTATATTTCGCTTATTGGGTTGATATCTCGCTTTATTCATTATCTTTTGTGTTGATCTTCACCGTTGGACGTCGTATACTTGTTTTATTACCTGCGTGGTTGTGAATCCGCCGTTTGGCGAAGAGCTAGCTCCCGCTTGGGGATTCCTTTATTATCATTATAGATTTATGGTTTTGGATCAAAATATACAAAGGAGGTGCTGCCCAAATTTTTAAAAGACGAAGCATGTTTTTCAACCAGTAAAATAAACTTGCTTTTAATAAAACGTTTGTTTTCATTATACCTTATTTCAAACTTCACTTCTTTATTTCTTTAAAAGGTTTAGATTTATGTATTTCGGCTTACTTGAATTGGATGGGGTCCTATAGACTTCATAGGATTCAAGTGCTAGTCACGAGCAATATTTTCGGGTCGTGACAAAGTTGGTATCAGAGTGCTAGGTTTAACCTTTGTTCAAGTTTAGGTTTGACTATGTGGAGTCTGGGACGTAAATATTTCGGAACCTAGGCTTGACCTTACGGAACTTAAACTTGAACGGGGGGTATTAGCCCCGAACATTCGTTACATAGGTTGACCCTGATTGATGGAGTAGGTAGCTTGAGTAGGGTGACGTACTGTACGTATGTTCCGCGGCATATTTACGATACGATACTCCAGTTAAGAAACCTTAGGAAGTATATATATGGAGATCTTTGATTCTATTTGTTTCCATGATCATACTCTTATTGATTTCGTTCCTCCTTATGATCATGTATCCATTTTAGGATCTGTTAATTCCTCTCATTCCTTTGATCTACCTTCATCGATACATGCTTGAGGTTCCTGTCACCATGGTTTAAGCACAGATCGATCTGCTGTTAGTGTTGGGGGTCAGGGTGAGCTCGTCATGGGCGAGAATTGACCATCGTGTTTTCCGGTGACACGAGAACGTCTCAATTTTGTATTGGTGTTGTGACTCCTTATTAAAGGCTGCCTGTTGTGAGAGGACTGTTGATGTACAGCCTACCTCAGAGATTGTGATGTCGTCTACCTTATAGACAGATGACCCAGCTATGGCTGAGATTGATGTGATGTCGCTTCCCGAGATTACGAGCTGAGATCGCTGGAGCTTTCAGGCAGAGCTGCGATAGATGATGGCTAGTATACGTTGAGTTGAGTGACGAAGAGTATTCACATGTTGTCTGGGTGAAGTTAAAAAGTTCGAACGAATGTCAAAACCCATTTTTTCCAAGTTTAAGGTATTCGGAGGAACTTGCAAGTAATTCTGTAGACCCTCTAGAAGAATGAAACCCTAACTCGACATGATTACCATAGAACCACTTTTGAACCTTGGGGTTTGCGGCAGTTCCGCGGTGCCATCAGTGAGGCTTGGGTTTTCCCTTCTACGGCTGGTCCATAGGTATTGTGGCATGTACTGGATATCATTAAACTGTGCTCAAGTGTTGAGCTCTCGGGGAATTATGGGACTTTGATGAATCGATCAAAAGGTTTAACGTTGTCTGAATATCATGTGATAGGAGACCAGTAAGTGGACCAGCTTCGGATAGAGGAACTCACCCAGATGTGCTGTGAGTTGATCGAGAACGGACGAGTATTGAGTATTCCTCCGATGGTATGAACGAGTTCCCGAGGACGTGTTCGGCTAGAGATCTTCTACAGAGTGATGAAGATACCGAGTTCGCAATTTCGAGTCCGTGTGGGAGATTCCAGATTGACTGTAGCGGTGACAATTGAGTATGCAGATAGCATGACGTGACGTCGAAGCAGACGATAACACAGACGAGTAGAACAAGAGGTTCGTGCGAGATGTCAACGAGCTGTTGTTACTCTCCGTTGAGATTAGAGATCTGATATGTATACAGAGGCGTGAGATACGACCAGTTCCTAAGAAAAATCTATGCTGAGAACGCAGATGTCCAGAAAGCGAGAAAAGATTAGGCAAGAGTACCAGCCTTCGTATAGTTCGACATAGGCATGATCGGAAGAGACCCCGAGCAGGTTCCTTCCAGGATACTGCTGCGATAAGATTTGCACCCAGGATCAGATGTGTGACATGTATTTAGAGGACAAGAGGCCGACGCCAGTGACGTGCTGCTTTACGAGTGGTCATACTAATTAGACAAGAGTTGACCAGAGATGTGCCAGAACGGAATCGTTTCCGTTAGCACACCTGACTGAACCGATGAGCCGATGGATTGAGAGATTGGTAATCCATAGAGAAATGAGGACCCAGAGACAGAGGATGCCAGCCCGTAAGCAGGGGGAAAGCGGATGTTCTTGCTCTACCAGTTTTGTGCGCACCGGCATTTTTCGACATTGTAGGAGGTGTACCTCGATGTCATTTGTTGCGATTTGCGTTTGTGATCCGAGTATCATGCTTATATCGCTTGGATTTGAGTTTTGATGATGAGTTTTATGATATTGATTTCGTACACCGTTGCTGCACCAACTGGGTATTTACATTTTCGTGCATAGTTATTGCACTTGATATATATTTTATACACCGTTGTATTGGTTTATGATTTGTCCATATCTATTGCATTTGATATTGATTTTGTGCCTTGGCTGCACATGTTTATGATTTCGTGTATTTCATACTGTTGCTTTGATTTTGAGCATGTGGTATGCACTCGATTTGATTTTTGCACTCGGTATAGCTTACATGTGCTTGCAGTGCATTGATACGGATTTGTACACATAGTTGCCCCCGTATTTGGATTTTATACACCTTGGTACACTCAGTGTTGCTTTTTTTTTACTCTTTCGATTTATTGATTGGTATTTCGTGCATTGGCTAAACCCAGATTTGTATTTTGTGTATTTGATGCACCAGATTTGTATTTTGTGCAATTGTTGCACCAGACTTGTATTTTGTGCATTTGTTTCACCAGATGTTGTTGTCGTGCACACCCGTTGCACTGGACAAATGCTTTCGTGCACACCTGTTGCACTTAGTTTTGCTATTGTGCATACTGTGGCACCTGTATTTGGATTGATTTCCGTGCGCACCAGACACACGTGATTGTTGATACGCCTTGCGAGGCTGATTTTGCTTTTGAGCACCTTGTTATCATGTTGGGCCCTATATTGTGTAGTAGCCAAACATGACTGATCTGAGGACAGTACCTAAGTACATTGCATGCATTAAAAAGTTTAACCAGTGGTTTTCAAAAAGGAGCTATAGTCTCGCTATTTCTTACCTGTCCGCGAGCGACACGAAAAATTACAAAACAAAACCTTTTGGGATGTGTTAAAAATGGCGGAACGTACAATTTGAGCAAAAAAATATATATGTATATTTACTACCTTACAGATGAGCGTCCGCCCCTTGTGCCGTGGGTTATACATCACACGGCAATTCATAAAAGATTTGGCATGTGTTTTATTCAGTTTTAAGATTTTCCAAAGGATGCGTACTGTATATGTATCATAGTATTTGACTAGTGTACATTGGATTTCTGTTAGTTATATGTATGCACTAGAGGCCATTATTGTACATACGATGTATATTGTAGTGGATGCTTAGACATATATAGGGAGGACTTTCTTGCTTGACATGATAGTACGCTATCTGGTTACTCTTTATCTTAACATGTACTCTGATTGTCTCTATGTTACCTGTTGATAAAGCCTTTAGGATGAGTACTTGACTACCAGGACTATGATGCAGATCATACTATTGGGGACAGTGTAGTCGCCAAGTTCATCCTTCAAATGTTCCTAGTCGTGGGAGTACCGAGACAGGGCATCGATACTCCAGAGTAGACTAGCGTATGCGCTTCTTGACCCATATGATGGGCGATGGATGATCTCATATCCATTGGTGTTTAACATCAGAGAAGGTATACGGGTGCTCAGTGGAGACTGGGTACACAGGACGGACTCGCCGAGAACTCCCAGATGGTATTATACCTCACGTCAGATGGCAGTTCTCTGGTGACACTGGTACAGGTTAGTCTGTAGACCCGAGATCGTCATAGAGTCTTGTGTGATTCCCACTGTGCTTTGATTTCCATCATACCACGTCCAAAAGGGCATGCAAAAAGGTGGATTTTGGGTACAGTCCAGAATCAAATGGAGGCAATGAGCGATAGGAGGGGATTCGTCTCTCCCGGTATAGGGAGTTGATGTTGCGCTGTGTTCGATTGGTTATAACTGGAAATCCCTAGCCAGGGTTGCTGAGATTTACTGGTAAGTGTTATCAGTAGTTTCTCGAACTGTTATGGACCTCATATCGACACGACTAATAAAGCTACTGGGGTCTGACGTTTACCACCCTTAGGCGAGATATGCGACATATCAGACGAAGAGACCGGACTGTACGGGAGTGTTGCTGATTGGATTCGCAGGAGAATGTACAGGCTTGCTTGTTGATCTTCTGATCGCTCAATACCTGGGTGGCTGTTATGTTTAGCTGACTGCTTACAGCTTGTGGGTGTTTGATATGATCATCACCTACTGCCGATGTATTGACGATTCTTTAGAGTCCTACACAGAGGTTTCTTGACTCGGGCAAAACGGAGTAGGAGCACAAATATGATATGTGCGGGACCGAGAACAATACGTGTATGTCATACCGTATTAGATTCTCGTGATATGAGATTTCGGCCGGGTATATGTGATATAGCCGGGTCATCGGATCAAGTGTTGATTCGATAAACTGATACAGATTATATTAGTCGGTTATTTGTGAAATAGCCGGATTATCGGAGTTGATTCGATAATTTAATGTATAATTATATATTTGATATATTAAATTACATTA
Source organism: Agapanthus africanus (assembly GCA_030015575.1). Classification (NCBI taxonomy): domain Eukaryota; kingdom Viridiplantae; phylum Streptophyta; class Magnoliopsida; order Asparagales; family Amaryllidaceae; genus Agapanthus; species Agapanthus africanus. The sequence goes on from JASDDO010000008.1 coordinate 262,171,056, forward strand.
ACTGATATAAGCTCACTGAAAGATTCTTTTTCTCACTCGGGTAATACGTTGATATATATGCGATATATGTTAATTGTATTATTTTATTTTGTTACAATAAATATTGTATATGTGATATATAATATTGAAACATGTTATGATTACTAATGCAAAATGTTTAGTGGAGATTAAACATGGTTAGGGTTTGATTTGGGTTAGTTCTTTCATGATACTTCTAGAAGGTTTTTACTTTGTTTCTAGCAAAGATATTATGCTTGATATTTTGCTAGATATTTCTAACCCGACCCAAACCCTTCACCCTAGGTTAAGTCTCTACATGGGTTAGCCTTCTCATATTGAACCATGGTTGCATTTGTAATCATTATTACATTTTCATTATTCATCACAAAAGAAAGGGCTTCTTCTTCATCCTTCTTCTTTCATGAAAAAGCTTTATAGTTTTTTATGAGGTGATGAAAATGAGTGAGATTAAGAAAACAAATGAGAGCTAAAATCCTGCTTCATCATCCTAATCTATCCTAGCCATTTAGATTAGAGTGTTCACTTCATTTGTGAGTGAGAGCTTGTGTTAAAGAAACTTCAAGGTAGATCATCTTTGTTATCGAAGATCGGAAGCAAGCTTGCATCTTTCTCTTCGTGGAGTCTCTCTAGAGTCCGGGTACATGATGATCGCAGCGAAGGGACCTCAACACGGAGCTTATGAAGCGAAGGACCGGACTACAAAGGTTGTAATACAAAACTCTTAGATGTTAAAGTGTTTAACATGCTTTGTTTCGCCTAATCTCTTGTTTAAAGATCTTGGTTAGGGTTGTTCGGCACATCTAAATTTTAAATCGGGCATGGTCTATGCCTTATAGACCCTTGTGAGAGTGCCTAGTAACCTTACAGTGGTATCAGAGCCAAGCTAGAGCTTTAGGCGAAGTCTAGGCGAAGTTTAAAGTCCGATCGAACTCCGAATACCCGTAAAACCCTAGTTTCTGGAAATTTTTCAAAAAGTTGACATTTTTCATATTAAAAATGCTCAGAAATTTCAGCAGGTGATTTGATGGATTACTGTGCAAAACGAACCAAAAATACCATTATTGCGCCGCGGAACCGCGCCAATACCCTTGCTTGCGCGGCGGTTCCGCGGCCAAACAGAAACATTAGGGTTTGTATTTTACACAGTAATATCCGTACAGATTTCCTGATTGTTCTGGGAATTTTTATTCTACTCAAGTGTTGAGTTTTCTGGGTTCTGTTGGGAGCTCGTTGATTCGATCGGAAAGTATAACTTCGTTTAGTTTGTCCGGGTAATTTTTAGAACGTGTTAACAAGTTCAAACGGATATCAATAACTCACTTTTTCCCCTGCCGGAAAATTTCCATGTGTTGGATTTTTCCGTAGTTTAAGAACGTTCTAAGTCGTGCAAGTAACGCGGTGGTCCCTCTAGAAGAACACAAACCTTAACTCGATTATGTGACCGTCTGAACCGCCTCTGAACCTTAGGGTTTGGGGCAGTACGGCGTTGCCACATGTGTGGCGTTGGCTTGACCATTCTACGGCTGGACCATTGGTACTGTGGCATGTGATGGATATTTTTTGAACTACGCTCAAGTGTTGAGCTATTTGGGAAAACTTGGGTGTTTGATTATTCGATCGGAAAGTTTAACATTGTCTATTTATCTGGAATGTGATACAATATTTGGAATCCACAAGTAGTTATGAGATAACTAATTTGAATATTATAAATCAAGCAGTTTAGTCTCAGATGATCGGTTGCAACGGAATTTTGATGCGATCAAAAGTCCGTCGCAATCACGTAGCGTACGCGGATACTCGCCGGGTAAACTTAATAGATAGCCACGCCCCATAGCCCCGACCAAGTGACTGTAGGAGAACCCCGTCGCCAAAAGCATCCGTTCGGGTGCTCGCGGCAGCGGTGTTCCGCCTCAGTGCACTTCGTCGACGGCATCCGGGGGTGCGGCCGTCTACTAAAGTTTTCGATGAGCATTCGATCAGGATGTCGCGAATCTTGTTGAATTGCCCGACTTGATATTGAAAAGTGTTTTCGAGATCGAGACTAAAATACGGGGTTTATAATTGTTGGGCATGTGTTGTCTAAGGAATTCATTTGGTTAGGCATGAGATGTCTAAGGAGGTTGCGGATTCCAACTGTTGTAGTTTTATACTTTCTTTTCTATGACCGTAAGCGTAGTATGTGGTGTATCGCCGGCTTCGTTGCTATACATCAACGACAATCGGGATACGCATACTTGCTTACGTTGATGATATGAGATATTATGTGTTGCTGTGATATGTTATATTGGATCGTCGTGTTTTGAATAGCCGGGGGTTTTATGTGAGATGAGAGTTTTTCTTTTTCATTCATGTAAAATTCATTTGTATGTAATATTCTTTTATTGCGGCACTTCCGGGCTGAGGATGATGACACCATTGTATATTATTTACTTTTCCGCATTAGGTAGACCCAAGGCGGGGAGCACAAGTAACCGGGTTCTAGGGTCCAGTGGGAGACCATCTCTGTCATGACCCGAAAGTACGGAACATGACCGGCACTTAAACTACGAACGTCTCGAGGCGTACGTACTCTAAGTAAACCGAAAACCCAGAAATCCAAACCAAGAAAAGTAGTAGAGTGCAGGAAAAACCAACTTAAAGCAAGTAGTTTCAATAGCATAAGCCGAATTATGTGGTTTTTAAAAACATCAAAAATTTACTGAAAATTTCGGCAGAGTCTCCTTTGTAAAAACTGGCTCCCAAACGGGATACAACATGAATAGTAAACGAAATCAAGAAAAAGGCATCCCCAAGCGGGAGCTAGCTCTTCGTCAATCGACGGTCCCAACCACACAAGCAATAAAATATACAACGCCAACGGCGAGGATCAAAACTCAAAAGGAAACTCAAAACCACCAGAAATATAACGAGCGACTCTAAGATCGAAAGAATAAACAACACTGGTCTCTATCTCAATAAATACAAGTTTGGTTGATGGAATTTACTAGATACAACGGAATAATATTATACAAGGTAATATGATGGGTACGATACAAGAAAAACCCACCTACTAGCAAGTCACCCGAATGAAACTGAGCCCGCAAGCCGTAAAGAAACATGTACGGCAAAACCTGCAAGAAACTGGGGCACAACGGGGGTGAGTTGCCAACTCGTGAATAGAAAAACATCTACGAATAAAAATCGCATGTATGACGCAATCCTAGGTCATACGATCATAATATATAATCCTCCAATAACATGTAGCCTATAACAAGGCTAGGGTAAATATCTAACCCGAGTGTAATCTCATGTGCCTGTGTCAGTGCCTCGGGTAGCAATATATCATATGAATGAGGTATGAATGCATGAAGACAGAATACATGCAAATGAAGAACTGTTTTCATAAATTAGTGAGATTTCCTTTGTATATTTTCAAAATGAGGTATCATAATGAAATCAGCATAAAACAGTGCCTAGCATCGGCATAAAACGTAATCCCAATATCTCGATATCTCGGTATCACAGTCTCTGTACCTCAATCACAATATCTAGGGCGCCGTCAGTCCAGACCAGCCCCTACCATCCATCTCAAGACCACGACGGTATCCTCCGGATATCCGACGCGTCGGGTAGTATCACCGGTAGGTAGTACTCCCCTGCCAGGCTCACATTGTCATCATCACGCGCTTCTTGCCCCGGGGTACCTTACCGGGTCCACCATGTACCCGAAACGGTTCATCCGTCTCCTCGAATCGGGTCTCGAAATCCATCAGCAAACTCATGGTGGACGACTCATACATCACTAGAAAACCGCAATACTTTATATTTTAAAAGATCATAAGTTGTAAATTTTGCGGCTTTCCCCGAAATCCAGAAATATCATAAATCTCAAGAAATCATCACAAGTGCATATGTCAATGATAATGAATGCATATGGTATCAATAACCAAGTTGCAATGTATGATTAATAAACTAGGCGTGAACAATTGAATAACAGTACGCATGAAGTGGAAGGTAATAACTACAATGTCTAATATGACATATAAGGGAAGTACACTAATATCATGTCAAAACTACTAGCTAACAAGCTAAGTCAAGCAAATATATTCTCTAAAGTGTACGTGACATGGCAATTACCGATGAAGATGTGTGTGAGCCGGCAAGTAGGTGTACGTGGTACATACGCATCATCGGTAATGGTGCTGGTGTCCTAACAGCATGATATCAATAATGGAATATGCAGCAAAATAAGTATGCGAGGCAGAGCGAACAGCAATAATGTGCGGGAGCTGAAAACTAGACGCAACGATAACTAATTTGCATTACTCTAATATAAGTCCTACAAATGGTGCCTTTTGAAATAACACGAATCATGGGGTTTTGAAAATAGGTGCTACGGTGTTTTTATGAAAAGATACGTCTTTTGAAATATCCGTAGGATCCCTTGGGCTGTCTTTTAAAATACCCACGATTCGTTAGTTTTTGAAATAGGTAAGAAGTCTAATCTAATCTAACAACTACACTAAACTATACGGCTGAGCTAACAAGCTGAACTACAGGTAAGGAAACCGCCTAACATCTGAGTCGATACATATACATACCTGTATATATATTAGTCGGTGATCTCGCCTCAATAATATCATATCCGATATCATATCTATAATCAGACATCCCAAGTCAAGAGTGCGGATCAATCATCAAAATATAGCTCGTACGTAAATCCGTCGTACGGCATCCCAAATCTGGGTACGGGTCAATATCACATTCATCATACTATTCATCTGATATCCTCTTTATCAAATATCATGATCGGGGTACTGATCTACATCTAGTACAATATTGATACCATCTATGTATGCATGCATGTATAAGAATAACTACGTCAAAAAGACCCGCTAAAACATCATGTCGTATCTCAATACGAACCAAAACACATCACGGATCTTCTGGCCTCAAGCCCAATATCATCGACTCATCTCAAATCCCAATTACTATCCTCAAATCCAGTATATAAACACATAGTCCCATACCCATGTGTAAATATACACATCAATATATAATCCCATGTACGCACATATGAAAGAAGAATGTATGCAAATATGGGGGGGTGTGTGTGTGTGTGGTGCAACCACTACTCTAGGGTTTCGCAACACTAAACGAATCTAATCACACCAAGGATCCATCTCTATCATCAATAATCTCAAACAATATATAATCAATAAATGTGTGTATACGTATTCGTATACATCACCACGAACTGCGGGGGTGCTATACGCCATCCACCCGACTTCTTCCCGTAGATATAAATCTACTCACCTGGTCCTCGCTTGCCGGTGCCGACGCCGCCACGCGCTTGCTTGTCGTCTCGAAGTCCACATGGGGTACCTACATATCATAACGCACCGTATCGCATTAAAATCCGACTCATGACCAAAACGACACACGAATCCCACATAGGTCAAAACCTATGGTTGCTTTTCACAAATCAACCCAAAAACCCTCGATGTCGGCGTACAAACGCCAAACCATCGAGAAAAACCCAAATACACTCATTTGCACATTCGCGAACACTAATTTTAATATAAAATAGGTTAAAACTCACAAAAACCCCAAATTCACTTTAAAAGCCGTTTTTCCGAAAAACTAGCAAGCAAAATTTCCCTTTTTAGTACAAAACTCGACGTTTAAACAATTCTAGCGGCCATAATACTTATTAAATAACTTAAATAAGTCATATAACCCATAACCACAATTTAATCTCATCAAACTATATACGTTCAAAAAAACTAGTTTGCAATTTTACCCAAATTTCAACCATTTTAGCAAAAATGCATAAACAACAATTTAGTTTGGATTTGCATGAACTAAAGACATTAAACCACACTTAATAATGTTAATGATGTCATAAAAAAACTAATTATAATTTTAAACCCAATTATTTAACCATTTCCAAAAACCTAGATAGCAAATTAGTGTAATTATCACAATTTTTAACTAACAACTAACAACTTAATTTGATTTAGCAACCATTAATATGTCAAAACATCACACAAGCATAATCTCATAACATAAAACCCTAACATGATTCAAATTCTTCTTTTGAATTTCACAAACCCTCACTTGCATTCAAGTTCTTTTCTTGAACTTTCAAACACACAATTAAACCACCATTAAACTTATAATTAAGCTAGACTAAAGTATTAGCAACAAATTAAACAAAAAGCCAAGATTTATACCTCACAAATCCATGATCAAACATGAAATCTAGACCTCCAAAATGAAATCCTTGCACCAAGATCCATGCATCTAAGGCTACACTAAAATGGGTAAGAACTAGATTTCGTTTTTGGGATTTTTTTGATGGGTATTTGATGAATTTTTTGAAGCAAAAGAGATGGAACAATGGGGGGGGGGGAGAAAGAGGGTTGTTTGTGCAGGAATTTTCGGCCATAAAAGGGGGTGGGGGAGGAGAGAGAGGGTGGTGGAGAAAAATGGGGAGAAAAAGACAAAGTCTACACCCCCTTTTTGACTTTCTTTCATTTCCCTTTTTCTTTTCTTTTCTTTTCTTTTTTGTGTGGAATGGAGTGGGGAAATGGGGGGGGGGATGTGCTGCTGAATTCAGCCACATGGGGATGGGGGTGAGTGAGTGTGGGTGTGGGTGTGGGGGAAAAAGATAAATGTTATACCCCAAACAACCATTTACACTAATTTCACCGAAAAAAGCCTTTTTCTTCGATATTTTCTAAACCGTTTTGGCAAACGATTTCGTTTCAAAAACCACATGATAAAATTTTATTTAAAGTTTTATGATGCACAAAATTTGTTTCAACTCATTCCAATTTGTAATTTTCCCTAATTAAATATATTAGCGACGGCTTAAAATAATATTAAAATAATTTTTTTCAGAAAACTTGAAATTTCACCAGTGGCTCAATAAACACCAAATACTAGCAATTACATTGCTAGAATATGTATATTTAATTTTTATAATAAGATATTTGTATTTTGACTTTTTACAGAAAACCCCCTTATTTTACCGTTTTTTTCGAAATTTCACCGAAACGATTTTCAAAACGTTACAATCTCGTGGAGTCGAGACCGGGTCTCCTAACACTAGAATTGGCAGTGTTGCTTGCCGCTCTCGTAGTGGTCTAGGGATGTGGGTTTGGCTATTCATCGCGACCGTAGAATCCGTGTTTTATACAGGCTCGTAATAAAACACAGACCTCCTAGTATATCGAATATTTGATATATGTTTCTTCTACTGCAATGTTCTGTGATGAGATCATATTACTCCCTGAGATGAATGTTTATATTATATATATGAGATATATGTTATATTGCAGATTTCGTTTCAAATGAGATGCTTGTGAAGCATAATAAAATGGTACTTCATTAATGAGATTAATGAAACTAAAAGAAACCTAAAGATGCTGTAGAAACTTGTTTAAAAACTGGTAGCTCTAGTTCTTGCTTTGCATAGCGGTGTTCCTTGTAGAATATCCAACACCTTATTCGATAAGGAAAGTGCCGAGATCCCTTCACCAGGAGTGACCTCTTTAGCGAAACTAGCAGATGCTACAAACTGGGTTTGTCTTTTGATTGTTTCTATAGTTTTTACTTTGCAAGTGATATTTGTGAAATATCACGCACCTTATTCGATGTGGAAAGAGCCGACGATCCCTTCACCGGGAGTGATCTCTTTAGCAAAACTAGAAAAGGCCTCAAAAACATTCCATTTAAAAATCACTCGATTCTACAACGATATAAAGTTCATTACGCAAAGGGTTTTCTTAAAAACCTGTCGTAGCCCTCCGTCATTTCAAATAAGTAGTCTTTAGTATTCGTGCTGCGTTTGTTGACTTAGTCAAGGCGTAGTGTGCGGTAGCTGATTAGTGCTTATCTGCAAAGCATATGATGCGATTGGATTAGGGTAGTCGTGCGGCCTTGTTGACTTAGTCAAGAGTCGTGCGGGTGGGTTTAATTCAATCGGGAAATGACGGGTTGAACTTTACTTGCGGTCTATGGTTTGTTGACTTAGTCAAGGTCATAGATCGCTTGGGGTAAAATATTATTGGGAATTTCAAGTGTTGAAATTTGCAATGAGATTGCATACTTTCTTTGAGATAGTTGGATCCCGATACCCGCTGCGAGTAAGAGTTACTCGTGGGAGATTTTTATACATAACAATTAGCCAATCATGTAGGTGTCTAGAAAGATGTTAACGTGATTACGCCCCTGGGAAAACGAGGTTTACTTTAATTAGGTCCGTGCGAAAGCGCGGGGAACCTCCCTCAAAGTACCGGCACTGGCCTGGCTGTAAGATTGGCGAACTTGTAGCGTGTAATTAAACCCGGCTAGTCTTTCCTTTTAGGGTTTGAAGAAAGATTTGACTAAAACAGTGGGAGACATCCTGATTAGATAAATTGATAACCAATCTAATCTTGTAAAAGCGAACGCTGAGTGTTTTCTTCTATCTCTCTCCTGGTAGCGACCATGGCACGCCTTAATCAAGATAGTAATATGGATGTATTGACCGAACCTGCTTGTTCTACTGCGCTAGGGAACGTTGGTCCCGCTCCAACTTATAATTGTTATAAGATAGAGTAGGAAACAGGGGATTACCAGAATTCCCGTGCCGCCCAAACGAAGAAAGTACATGTTGATGCATCTTCTTCGGGTGTATTCATTACACATAACTGTTTCTCAATATCCTTTACGTCCTGGGTATTTGATACCGGATCAGGATCTCGCAAATGTAATCTGTTACATGGGCTACAGAAAGGTTGAGGACTGAGAAAGGGTGATAAGTTTTATGAGATAGAAACGGTGCAAGTGTTGCAGCCAAGTCTGTTGGTAGTTATCACCCAGTATTAGCAAATACATTGTTTCTGAAAGAATGTTATTAGATACCGAACCTGATATACAACATCATATCAGTCTCTTTATTAGTAAAGAAGGATATAATTTTGTATTGTTGGATAATGTTTTGAACATTTCCTATATCAAGAGTTGATCGGTTCAGGCACGTTATCTAAAAGCATAGACGTTCTAAATCAAACTACAGTTCTTAGTATACAGAACACACACAAGAGGAAGAATTCAGAAATGAACGAATCATTCTTGTGGTATTCTAGACTAGGTCATATTAATGTGACCCGGCTAGCTGAAGTTACATTTAGATGCATATTTAAATTAGTTTGAATTTAAATCTTGTGAAACTTGCCGGTCATGTCACAAAGATAAGATGACCACAGCTCTGTTTATTGGAAACAGAGAAAGAGTTAGTGAACTCTTGGGATTGATACATGATGATGTATGTAAGTCCCCTATCTACACATGACAAGACCGGTTCTTTATACTTCATTATATTCACTGATGGTCTCTCAAGATTCGCACATGTGTTCGTGATGAAACACAAGTCTGAACCTTTTGAGAAATTCAATGAATATGAGTTAGAAGTAGAGAACCAAAAACGGGTATAAGTATTATGTCCTTTGATGAGATCAAGGAGGAGAATACTTGAGCACGGGATTCCTGGACTATTCTAAAGGAGAATGTGATTCTCTCTCAGCATTACTCCTCCGTATACACCACAGCACGTCGGTGTATCGGGGTGGATCAATCACACCTTATGTAATATGGTGCGCTCTATGATGAGTACTACTGAGTTTCCTATTTCCTTTTGGGAGTTATGCACTTGAGAAGCTGCATACCTATTGAATAGGGTTCTAATCAAATCAGTTGCATACCACTTCATATGTGATATGGAATGGGAAGAGCCCATCTCTTAAAGATGTTAAGATTTGGGGTTGTCCGGCCTTTGTCAAAAGAAAAATCCGGACAAGCTCGAGGCAAAGTCGGTTCTGTGGAAGTTTGTTGGATATCCCAAGCATTCGCAAGGGAATATCTTCTACCAAACCGAGGAACAAAAGATGTTTTGTTTCTCAGCATGCCACCTATGTGAAAGGGAATTTCTTGTGAAGAAATTATTGGTCATGAGGTAGAACTGGAAAGAGTTCCAGCTATACAAACTGCAGCTGATGATTTGGTAGAACCAAAGGATTCAGTAGTTTCCAACGAACCTCAGCCTCTCCGCCGATCTAGTAGGGTTCCTCACCCACCTAAGAGATACTTCATTTTTTTCTATGACAGTGGGAGCGAGGATTGCATCATGAGATGATGACCCAACTAGTTTCGAGCAGGCCATCAGGAGTGGGACTCTGTAAGAATGGCTGGATGCTTAGCGATCTGAGATGGAATCCTTATACACCAACAAAGTATGGACTTTGGTTGCTTTATCTGAAGGGTTAAATCCCCATCAGGAGCATGTATATCTTGATAAGATTACTTGGTGTAGATGGAAAGGTTGAGAATTTCAAAGCTATGCTTAAAGTCCATCCAGATCCTACTTGCCGCGTCTACATACCATGACTACGATATTTGGCGGTTGCATGTCATGACTGCTTTTCTAAATGATGATTTGGAAGAGAGCATATATAAGTACACAGCCAGAGGGTTTCGTAGACAGTGGAAGCAGCGGAAACGTGTGCAAGATGTTTTATGTGATAAAGCAGGCATTGCGGAGTTGGAACGTCTGTTTTGATGTGGAAGTCAAAGAGTTTGACTTCATCAAAATGGTAGATGAACCTTGTATATACAAAAAGGTAGTAGAGAGTATGGTGGTGATCCTCGTAGAGTACGTGGATGACATACACTTGATAGGGAAGGAGTTTCCTATGCTACGCTCGGTCAATCTCCTCTTATCACAAGGATTCTCCATAAAGGATCAAGTTCATACCTATTAAATCCTGGGTTTTGGATCTATGAGATAGATCTAATTGGATGTTAGGATAATCACTAGTTGTAGTGAGATGGTATCAATCGATCCTGGGGAGAATCACTGGAAAGGTTCCAGGGTGATAAGGACGACTGAATGTCAGTCGCAGGCATTGCCTTTACCCTCACTGGAGGGACGGTATGTTGGAAGAGTTTCAAGCTAGATACCATGACTTACTAGACGATTAAAGGCAAGAAACATCGATACCAAGGATGCTACCAAAGAGGCAGTCTTGATATATAAGTTCATGAGATGAACTTCGTTCCTACCATTGTGTGACAATGGAGTTGTGTCTTATGCCAAGGAACCCCCGTCCCATCAGAAATCCAGATATAATTCTTAGGCAGTATCACCTGAACATGGAGATGGTTGATCTCCAGGGAGATCGAGGTTAGGAGAGTAGACACAGAGGACAACAGTGCGGATCCACTCACAAAGGCCTTTTTCCTAGTAGATACTTTTATGGGATGGTTGAGTATGAGATACTTCAACCACAGCTGATTGTTGGGTATGCGATACCACAACAGATGGCCCTAGTGTAAGTGGGAGATTGTTAGTTATACGTATGCCCTAGAAGCCATTACTGTACATACGATGTATATTGTAGTGGATGCTAGGACATATATAGGGAGGACTTTCTTGCTCGACATGATAGTACGCTATCTGGTTACTCTTTATCTTAACATGTACTCTGATTGTCTCTATGTTATATATTGATAATGTAAGTCCACGTTACCCGTCCCGGTTCTTTCGGGGATGCGGAAATGGTGAAAAACGATTTTTTCGGTAGAGGTAACATGGACTCTAAAAACGGATCTTTGCTAAACATACTATCTAACAACCTAACTAAGAGTTTAACTACTATGTTAGGTGTTATACCTTAACATGAACTCCTTCTCTTCGACTCCTTGTGGTTGTCGGATCGGCCTCACCTCGTCGTCTCCTTGTGCCGAAGATGGATCCACCCGAAAGCTTCCACCTTTGGCTCCAACCTCAATCTAGAGGAAACTAGAATACTTGGCTTGCTAGACCTTGTACACTAGGATGAGTAGAGAAGTGTTTTAGGTTTTATCTCTATGGTTCTTTTTTCTCAACTCATGAGACAATAGAACCATGATCTAGAGAGAGAGCAAGAGGAAGAGGAAGAGCTTTGATGAGAGAGAATGAGAATGATAGAAAATGAATGAAGACTTTTGCAACCATTCTCTTATAATACAAAAAAAAATCATAATAATAATAATAATTGAGTATTATGTGATGGTTCATGTCAATGGCATTATCATTTCATGAACTCATTTTGTAAAGAATAACAAGCAAGCAAAAGTCTAAGCCATGAAATGATAGCCATTGTAATGATGATGGTCAACAAGTCCAAGCTAGTTAACCGGTCAACAAAGTCAAAAATTCAACAAAGTCAAACATTCAACCCAACCATGTCACACTAATACTTAATTAATATTATTTTTAATCATATTTCTTATTCTCATTAGGGTTTAGAAAAGGTCAACAATCAACAACCCTAATGAGAATCCTCTGCCTCTGTCTCGGTCAACCGTGCATACACACCCGCATCCGCGTTCCGAGGTACATGAATACAAACGAGATAAAACCAATCCCAAAACGCATACTAGGATCTGGCTTAAACCAAAGCCCGCTAGTAATAACTGCCCGGACACCAAACGTGCACAAGTGCACGGATGTGAACGAACCCTGTCGCAAAACCATACGACCTCTACTCTGTTTTGCCTAAATGCGAATAGCTCTCTGTGTGGGACTCTAAAGACTCGACACTACACTGGCAGTGGGTTTATCCACAGACAGCAAGCGGCACTAGATGTGCGTAACGGCCCCCAGGTAGATGCCGATAAGAAGACTGACGAGGTGAAACCCATCTGAACTCCTACTGAGCCTGAATATGACAGTCTCCGTACAGTCCGGTCTGTTCGTCTGAGAATATCGCATGGCGGGCCTAGGGGGGCGGTAAACGTCAATCCCCTAATAGCGGTACAAGTCGTGTCGGAGTGTAGCGTAGAACACCCTGAGTCAACACTGGATAACCTACCAGTATATCTCGCTTGCCCTGGCCAGGGACTTTGTGTAATGGCTCTTCTAGACACAGCGCGATATCAACCCCCAATACTGGGAGAGACGAATTATGTCTAACCATCACTGCCTCCAAGTGCTTCGGGACTGCACCCAACAACTATCTGTTTGCACGACTCCTTTGAGCCGTGGTAGGGTAGTAATCAGAGTACAGTGGGAACACACTCGAGGCGAAGTGACAGTGTCAAGTCAGCGGACTAAGCTGTACTCATGTCACCTGGGAACTGATAACCGACGATAGGTATAGTACCAACCAACAGTTCCCGACGAGTCCTGTCCAGTGTACTCGTAACCTAACGAGCACCAGCATACTATCTCAAGTACGACGTACTGACGGCTGTGGGACAGACCGTCTCCCATGCTGGGATGAGAAGCGCATACGCTAGTCTACTCCGGAGTATCGATGCCCTGTCTCGATAGTCCTACGACTAGGGACCTGTAAAAGGATGTGCTTGTGGATTACCCAGCCCCACGAGTGTGACTGCCATCACAATGCTGGTAATCAAGCAAACATCCTAAGGGCTCCACTAATGTGTATAGGTGATATACTAAAAAAACACATGTACACATTAAAGTAGAAACAAACCAAGTAGCATACTACCATTTTGAACAAGATTGTCTATACAACTGTGAATATCCCAAGCTTCCATTAAGTAATATACAAACTAGTATGATACAGTAATGGACTTTAGGGCATATACATTAACAATGTCCCACTTGCACTAAGGCCATGTACTGGCATATCGAAGACCTATCATCTCGATCAGCCGCTCAAACTGAGTCTGGGGTAAGGTGTTAGTTATATGTATGCCCTAGAGGCCATTACTGTAAATATGATGTATATTGTAATGGATGCTTGGACATATATAGGGAGGACTTTCTTGCTCGACATGATAGTATGCTATCTGGTTGTACTTTATCTTAACATGTACTTTGATTGTCTCTATGTTACATGTTGATAAAGCCCTTAGGATATGTACTCGACTACTGGGACTATGATGAGATCATACTAGTGGGGCCACGGTAGTCAACGAGTACATCCTATAACTGTTCCGAGTCGAGGGTGTATCGAGACAGGGCATCGATACACCAGAGTAGACTAGCGTATACGCATCTTGACCCATATGATGGGCGATGGATGATCCCATATCCATCGGTGTTTGACATCAAGGATGGTGTACGGGTGCTCAGAAGAGAATGGGTACACTGGACGGACTCGCCGGGAACTCCCAGATGGTATTATAACTCACGTCAGATGGCAGTTCTCCGGTGACACTGGTAAAGAGTAGTCTGTTGACCCGAGATCGTCATAGAGTCTTGTGTGATTCCCACTGTGCTTTGATTTCCATCATACCACATCCCAGAGGGCATGCAAAAAGGTGGCTTTTGGGTACAGTCCCGAATCACATGGAGGCAATGAGCGATAGGAGGGGATTCGTCTCTCCCGGTATAGGGAGTTGATGTTGTGCCGTGTTCGATTGGCTATAACCGGAAATCCCTGGCCATGGTTGCTGAGATTTACTGGTAAGTGTTATCAGTAGTTTCTCGAACTGTTATAGACCTCATATCGACACGACTTATCAAGCTACTGGGGTCTGACATTTTACCACCCCTAGGCGAGATATGCGACATATCAGACGACGAGACCGTACTGTACGGGAGTGTTACTGTTTGGATTCACAGGAGAATGTACAGGCTTGCTTGTTGATCTTCTGAGTGCTCAATACGTGGGTGGCTATTACGTTTAGCTGACCGCTTGCAGCTTGTAGGTGTTTGATATGATCATCATCTACTGCCGGTGTATTGACGATTCTTTAGAGTCCTACACAGAGGTTTCTTAACTTTGGCAAAACGGAGCATATATGTGATATGTGCGGGACCGAGGATAATACGATATGAGATACCGTATTCTATTCTCACGATATTTGATATCACCCGGGTCATCGGATCAAGTGTTGATTCGATGAATCTGTACGGATAAATATTAGTCGGTTATATGCGATATAGCCGGATTGTCGGATCAAGTGTTGATTCGATAATTTAATTTATAATAATATATATATTAAATTACATTAACTAATATTAACTCACTAAAAGATTCTTTTTCTCACTCGGGTAATACATTGATATATATGCGATATATGTTAATTGTATTATTTTATTTTGTTACGATAAATATTGTATATGTGATTTATAATATTGTAACATGATATGATTACTAATGCAACATGTTTAGTAGAGATTAAATATGGTTAGGGTTTGATTAGGGTTAAGCTTTTCTAGATGTTTCTAGAAGCTTTCTTTTTGTTTTGTGCAAAGATATTTGTTTAGATATTTTTGCATGATATTTCTTAACCCAACCACACCCCTTAACTCTAGTTCAATCTCTACAAAGTTTACTTGACCATGGTTGCATTATTCATCATAATTATCCTTTCATTATTCATCACAAAAGGTTTCTAATGATATTATTCATCATCTTCTTCCTTCTTCTTCCGTTTGAGCAAAAGCTTTCTAGCTTTTTGCTTTGTGATGAAAATGAGTGAGAATATGAAAACAAATGAGAGTAAAAATCCTACTTCATCATCCTCATCTATCCTTGCCATTTAGATGAGGGTGTGTAAGTGAACGGCGGCGCCCCGGCCTCCATCCCGAGGCCAAAATGCGGAAGCGGTGATAAACTTTAATTTTGCGAACTTAGCAAACCGGCACCACCGCGGACTAAAACCCGGATCGAACCATTAACTAGTCCTAGCTAACTACAAGATGGGGAAGAGAGATATACCGACTGATCCGAGTCCTCCGGTCTTCTCGTCGTCGTCCCGATCTTCTGCGGAAACTCCGGTCGTCGCCTCCTTGCCGGAAGGGCACCACATCGCCTACATCTTTTACGGGCTCCCACCTCAATGCCGAGGCAACTCGGGCGCGAAGCTGGCTAGTCGCCGTGCCCAAGATTTGCTGTAGAATATGTAGTGAAGAACCATATCTCATTTGGGGTTGTGGAATTGCCTTTTGAGATGGTGGAGGAATTGATTTTTGAGATGAACTAGAGAGCATTTCTTAGCACCATGAGAACCAAAAATGCCACACCAAAATGAATCAAATCCCATCCCCTATGGAATGGCCGGCCCATGCCCAATGTGAAGGGGGAGAATGGAGTGAAAGTCAAGGGAGTGGGTGAGCAATCATGCAAGCATGAATAATGAGTGATGATTAAAACAATATCATCACAAACAAAAACCAACACTCCAAATCAACCATGATGACTCCAAATGGTCAAGCCATCATGAACAAATCAAGTCAAAAGGTCAAAGAAGAGCTATCATGATAAAACAATATGCAAAGACCCCCTCCACAAATGCTTATTTGCAACAATGCAAATAAGCCCTCCTCCACCAATCTTCGGCCAAAGAACGATACAAAGGAAATTGGCCGAAACGGAAAGCATACTGGCAACTCCAGAAAACTGGTCCCGTAATAAATTACAGGAAAACCCCGATACTGTGCATACACACCCGCATTTGTATTCCGACCGAAATACAAATGCAATGAGACAAAAATCTACACTGTACTATACTAGGATCCGGCTTAAACCAAAGCCGGCTAGTAATATCTGTTCGATCCTGATCTGTGCAATACCACACGTATCTGATCAAACCCTGCCATATATCCATACGGCCTATAGTACAAACTGTCCGATCCTGATCTGTGCAATACCGCACGTATCTGATCGGACCTTGCCATATCTCCATACGGCCTCAACAACTTTTCGCCCGAAAGCTGAGTAACTGAATGTGGGGGACTCTAAAGACTCGTCAACACCTTGGTTGTGGATTTAACCACTAGCACGTCAGAGGTATAAGCCAATACGTAACGGGCTACCAGGTATTGACTAAAAGGGACGTCTGTGAGCGAACTCAGCCTGACAACCCTACTGAGCCTGTCAGTGACAATATCCGTACAGTCCGGTCCGTTCGACTATGAGCATCGCATGGCGGGCCTAGGGGGTTGGTTAAAGTCAGACCCCCAAAAGCGGTACAAGTCGTGTCGGAGTGTAGACCAGAACACCCTGAGATACTACTGGAATACCTACCAGTAAATCTCCTTGCCTCGGCCGAGGGCTTCGTGTAATGGCTCTCCTAGACACAGCACGACCTCACCCCCAATACCGGGAGAGACGAACCCCTGAAGATACGCTCACTGCCTCCATGTGGCTCGGGACTGTACCCAACTAAAACCTGTTTGCACGACTCCTTTGAGCCGTGGTAGGATAGTAATCAAAGTACAGTGGGAACTCACACGAGACAAATGACGATACCCAGGTCGATGAACTAACCTGTACACATGTCACTAGGGAACTGCCATCTGACGTCTGGTATATGACCAACTAGCATGTTCCCGGCGAGTCCTGTCCGGTGTACTCATAACCCAATGAGCACCTGTATACATTTTAGGTGAACCAACTGACACCAGAGGCTTGTGAGACCGGCCACCGCCTCTCGTCGGGGTCTCGACTGTATACACTAGTCTACTCTGGAGTATCGATTCCCTATCTCGAAACTCACACGACTAGGGACCATTTAAGGATGTGCTTATAGACTACCAGCTCCCACGTATATGATCGCCTTCATACTGCTGGTGGTCAAGCAAGATTCCTAGGGGCTCTATCAACGTGTAATAACGACTTGTCAGGTCACCTAAAGCAGTACACGATGATAAAGGTAAACCAGATAGCATACTATCATCATGAGTAAGACTGTCCTATCGGGATAGGTCCTCCATCAATCATTGTAATCACGTGCCTGTGATCGAAGAATTGAATCTGAGGGCACTATCTCCAACAATCTCCCACTTGCACTCAAGGCTAATTATTGCGATGTCGCATACTCACAGCACGTGTGATACCGAACACCCAACTCCTCTACTAGTCAGTCTCACAAAGCTCGCTTGTGAAACTACTGCGTTCGAGGAATAGCCTTAGTGAGTGGATCCGCCTTGATGTCTCTTTCTATGTCTCTCTATATCTCAAGTTCGCGGAGAAAACCCATCTCCCGAAATGAGTAATACCTGTCTTAGAATGTGTCTGGATGTCTGATGGGACCTAGCTCATAAATGAACTCCATATCCAAACTTCTTAGACTGTACGTCAACTGAACTTAATCAGTATCCTGCGCCATGCCACCCTCAGTATTTCCTTGGACCACCTGTCCAAAATACTGCCCCTCATAAGAAGGAAAACTATATCTCTGACAACCTCGTTGTCGTCCATGTCACCTTGGAAGCCTGGAATGATAACTGTCTCCCGAATGAGGCTGTCGTTATCATATCCCTAGAACATCCACTTATGTTCTAAAACTGCTTCCGACTGTTTCTCCAGGATTGGATCAATGTCAACTTATTGCATCTAGTGCAAGAACAACATCTGGTGTGGTACTTGACATCTCATGACTGACTCAATTGCCTAAGCAAGTGATCTGTCAATCATGCACATCCCTCTCTAATTTAGTCTGTAAGACAGCTTTAGAGAGGGTGACTCCGTCACCTGCAGGTACACCACCGTGCCAGGAGTCGTCCATTCTAAATACTCTTAGAATGCTGTCTAAGTACCCAGATTGGGAAACGACCCAAATCTAGATCTAAAACCATAGATCTAGTAACCAGTATGTCTGATATAATATCCATGTTCTGTGTGGAGAAACCACTGTGTGACGACCAAAGTATACCCGATTGTAGTATAAGAATATCACTTCCTACTCTGTGTATGTCATCCAAATACCATGACATCACACCCTACTACCTTCTTAACAGATCCATCCCTATTCTGACGAAGTCAAACCTATGACTGTCACATCAGAAATAGATGATCTATCTCCGCTACTGGTGCTTCAGTCTATAAGTAGACATAAGCCATCTGTCCACCAATGCTTCCGCTACTCCACTCTGATTACGACAACCCTCTGCCAGAGTCATATACACGTACACTTCTAAAACTAGTTTAGAATGACGCTATAATCATCCTCCCGCCGGGTCTCGCAACCTGGAACAACAACAATGGCAATTGTGGGTAAACAAGAACTTCCCTACTACCGTCCTTGAGGCTACCGGAGTACCTCTCGGGTGCCTGAGGTTACCCACCTTATCTGCGGAGTGGCCAATGGAATGTCAATCCAGATTGAATCTTTAGGTTCCTATGAAATCTTCAGTAATCGTTTGTGGTTCTGGAATCACTTCCAGTTCTACCATACTCCCACTACTGTTTTCTGAAAAAATCCATTTTAATAAAACTGTGGCGAGTATAGAACAATATCGCTATTGTTCTTCCAGATGGTAGAAAGTCAACCCTCGTCATAGCCTGGGTCAACCCACAAACAGCCATTATAGAAACGTGCCTTGAGTTATCCAGTGTCTGGTTTTAATCATAAGCCGGACAACTCCCCGTAGCTTAACATCGTTAAGATATGAACTGTACTATATCCAATATAGAACCAGAGGCACTGATTTAATTGAACCAGATTCAAATCATGCAGCTGTCTCCAGTGCATGTCTACTAAATGGAAGAAGGCCGATCAGCGTAACTCAACTTAGGAATGCTTCCAATTATGAGTAACCTGAAAGAGAAGCAAGTTCTCTTAATCATTACTATCATCTGAATACCATACTCAAGTATCTACATCTTCGATCACTTTGAAGAATCCCGATCCTTGCAATATCTGGTTCTCTACTTTATTCAAATACCTATAAATTCTCAAAATTCGGACCCTGTGTTTCCACGAAACACCTGTCTAAAAACTAGAGAAGTCATAAGTAAACCGAATATAGTACGAGGACCAACCCCTCTGTCCTGATGGACCCTGGACAACATACAATACTCTGTATAAGTCCTTGAGTCTGATAACTCATTTACTGTGTGTCGTAGGTTGAAAACTGTACCTTTGGTTATGAAGAATTACACCGCTGTTCAATGCTCCTTACCTAACCATCCACTGATATAGGTAAATGTCGTAGACATAATTTCAAAAGGGTATATCTCACTCTATGAAAATAGACATACAGATACATCGATTTGAAATTGGTGCATAACAACGGATATTCAAAACCAAATATTTGCCGACCGGCATACAGCCCAGGTGATTTCCTCAAATATCACCGATTACAACGAATCCCGATATAATGAGGATGATCACCTAATTCCCAATAACTTACTCCCACTCATCATCTGTAAAACTATACAGATATGAGAATCATACTTGGTAAATACATACCCTGGAGCAAGTGTCTAACTGGGAAATCAGTTTTCGTTTAACAGTACACAGTGAAGCTGAAACATTGAAATGTTTCGATGGGGTATCCCGGTATTCCTAGTAATGCCTCTTCCAGTTTCACGACTGTAACCGTATAATTCTTTGCCACCTCTCCAAATCCCTTCATATGTCTTTAGTCATTACCTTCTGCACACCCCTTTAGGCCTAATGGTTTTCTTCCTTCCCTACCGTTCGGCACCAGCCTATGGTTTGGAAGAAGACTATCCAATAAGCATAATGGGAGTACTTTCCTAATCCTAGGAACACTCGCAATGCGAGAGAAGGTGAAGATAAAAGACACCTGAATAAATCTTATTCCTATTTCTCCTGAACCAGATTCCATCCCCGAACTGGAACAAGTTCCTTTCGAGTTCGTATATAACCATACGATGGAGTATCTAATATACTGTGGATCTTCGTAGTGATACGGAGTGTCCTGGAGAAATACAAAGGTGATTTAGGATTGGCGAAGGAATACTTGGTTTGGTCGTGAATAGCAGTCGCAATTTACTTTGCCCTCTTACTAATCCCTTGCTTTGTCTTAACTCAATACCTTCTGTACACCATCGTTAGGCTAATTGGTTTTCTTCATTCCCCACCGTTCGGCACCAGCCTAAGGTTTGGAAGAAGACTATCCAATTTGCGTAATAGGTGTACTATCTCCTAAACCAAGGAGTACTCGCAACCTGAGAGAAGGTAAAAGGAAAAGACAAAGGAATAGTCCTATCCGTTTTCTCCAGAACCGGAAACCATCCTCGAATAAACTCCTTCGAGTTCGTATCTAACCATACGATGGTTTTGTCCAATGGAAGTGGACGTTCGTACTAATACGGGGTGTCCTGGAGAAAAGGGTAAAAGTAGGAGTGGCAATGAGGTTTGCAACTCTGACAATCCAAAAGCCAGTGTTAAGAAGGTTCGGTCAACTTGGTCACTGAGTCATTGTCTTAGGGTCGGGTCAATGGTCGCTGCCAGAGAGAGAGAGAAAAGAAACACTCAGCGTGCACTCTAACCTAGATAAGAATGGTTACCAATTTATCTAATCTGGAAACCTCCCACTGTACCGTCAAATTCTCCTCCAAACCTGAATGAAGAATTAGTCGGGATCACCC
Organism: Agapanthus africanus; assembly: GCA_030015575.1. Lineage (NCBI taxonomy): Eukaryota > Viridiplantae > Streptophyta > Magnoliopsida > Asparagales > Amaryllidaceae > Agapanthus > Agapanthus africanus. The sequence goes on from JASDDO010000008.1 coordinate 262,192,409, forward strand.
GAGGAGTATACCAACTCATCAGTGGGAATCGGGATCCAACTATCCTCGCATGATAACATGACGGAATCCGCTCACGTCATCACACTCCAGAAGGTATGCGCATATCTGGCAAGTTTCAGTTCTTTTGAAACTCCCGATGTGGATTTTTTCCCCATGCTCTTATGACCTTGACTTTGGCCAACAAATCATAAGTCACATGTCAAGTTCTACCCATCATTCTCCAGGTTGATTTGAATCCACCCGTACATACCCTTGACTTTGGCCAACAAGGTAGTACGACTGTCCCAAACCAACGCATCTATGTATGCAGCATATAAACACCCAATAGCTACCAAACACTGTGCCTTGACTATGGCCAACAAACACAGCTTGAATACTATTGACTATCCATATGAAATGACGGAGGGCTACGAATGGTTTCTGGCGAAAACCTTTAACGTAAAGAACTTGATATCGTTGAAGGAACGGATAGCTTTTAAAAAATATAGTGACGAAAACCTTTGCTAAAGAGGTCACTCCCGATGAAGGGATCTCGGCTCTTTCCCCGTAGAATGAGGTGAAGGATATTCCAACTGAATACCACGGTGCAAAGCAAAAGTAATCGGCTATAATGACGTCAATGCCCTGACGCAAAATTCTGTCCAAGGGGTTAATCCCGGTGAAGGGATCTCGGCCCTTGCCTCGTCGACTGAGGAGCAGGATATTCCAACTGAATATCACGATGCAAAACAAAAGTGAACGTCCTTGCAATAACAGCGTTTTGAAAAGTGTTCCAACAACATCAGATTAGTTTTGTTTTTAACTTGCATTGATCCGAATCAATGCAGTCCCATCAATTGATCACACAACAAAGAACGAAAATATACTGATGTACGTATATGCCATCCGCATTCGCCACTGGGTCCCGTCATTTCCCGTTAGGTTAGCTAACTAACGACAAGCGGGGACTGGACTAGTGCGGATGTAAAACATATACAACATCTACTAATATATATACCAATACATTATATTTCGCTCAAGGCATGATAAAAAATGCAGCATCACAGAAATGTACAGCATCACAGAACAATACAGATATCTGGGATCCCCGGGTTTCACAGAGCCACTACTGAAACCCGACGTTCCCCTGGTCGTGTGGATAGCCTGTGCAATGAAATCCTAGACCCCTACGAGCGCGGCAAGTCACCCGCCAAAACCTGAAGCGAGGCAGCCCCTTTCAGTACCGTGAATGGACCACCCAGCACTTCACGGAATCCGCCAACTTGGGCACCCCTCCTGGGTCAACCTGTACCCCCTACGAGTGCGGCGAATAGCCCGCCAATCCTAGAGTGAAGCCCCCTCCGTCTCAATGCCATGAGATGCGGGCTTGTTGCCCTCTAGAACCCGGCTATCCGTGCACCCCTCCGCGGGGTAATCCTAGTACAGAAAGTAAAAATATACATACAACGGGTACATCGACCGCAACCTGGTCGTGACCCAAAATAATAATACAATCAGGCAGTGACGGCAGTCCACATGTCGGACGCTCGTCCCGCAATATCAAATGTACATAATACAACAAACTCTGTACTAGCATTGCATCTAGGCTATCCCCACGACCGATCCGCAACATCACACCAAAAACAGAACATCAACGTGAAAATCACGTTCGCAAATCCGTCTAACCGGGCTATAGCAGTTAGACCGGATTTACCGATCAAGTGACATTCACGGTCGCAGATATAATGTAAATACTGTGAAATAATGTGTTTAAAATATCCGATCGATCAAATTTTAACAAGTGGGCCCCAAGCATTACTGTAGCAGATCAAGAAATTCTGGGCCCAATGTTATTATTCCAAAACCCCAATTTTAACCCTATAAAGATACTGTAGAAATTTGGTGCAGGGAACCCAACAGTGTGCGGCGGAACCGCGGCCCAAAGGGGGGTTTGGCCGCGGTTCCGCGCTCCTACTGTTGAGTTGTTGCATCGAATTTTTACAGAAGTCTTATTTTTTCTAATAGATCACTTTTCTGTAACCTGAAAAAAAATTTTGACACCAAAAATTTTCAACAGAAAACTGATGCAAGCAAAAATGCGGTTTTGGGATTTTGTTCGATCGGAATTGTAAAACACATTAAACCAAGCTAGACTAAGTTAATGGCGAGGCTCTGATACCACTGCTGGTGCACGGCGGCGCCCCGGCCTCCAACCCGAGGCCAAAATGCGGAAGCGGTGATAAACTTTAATTTTGCGAACTTAGCAAACCGGCACCACCGCGCACTAAAACCCGGATCGAACCATTAACTAGACCTAGCTAACTACAAGACGGGGAAGAGAGATATACCGACTGATCCGAGTCCTCCGGTCTTCTCGTCGTCGTCCCGATCTCTTGCGGAAACTCCGGTCGTCGCCTCCTTGCCGGAAGGGCACCACATCGCCTACATCTTTTACGGGCTCCCACCTCAATGCCGAGGCAACTCGGGCACGAAGCTGGCTAGTCGACGTGCCCAAGATTTGCTGTAGAATATGTAGTGAAGAACCATGTCTCATTTGGGGTTGTGGAATTGCCTTTTGAGATGGTGGAGGAATTGATTTTTGAGATGAACTAGAGAGCTTTTCTTAGCACCATGAGAACCAAAAATGCCACACCAAAATGAATCAAATCCCATCCCCTATGGAATGGCCGGCCCATGCCCAATGTGAAGGGGGGGAATGGAGTGAAAATCAAGGGAGTGGGTGAGCAATCATGCAAGCATGAATAATGAGTGATGATTAAAACAATATCATCACAAACAAAAACCAACACTCCAAATCAACCATGATGACTCCAAATGGTCAAGCCATCATGAACAAATCAAGTCAAAAGGTCAAAGAAGAGCTATCATGATAAAACAATATGCAAAGACCCCCTCCACAAATGCTTATTTGCAACAATGCAAATAAGCCCTCCTCCACCAATCTTCGGCCAATGAACGATACAAAGGAAATTGGCCGAAACGGAAAGCAAACTGGCAACTCCAGAAAACTGGTCCCGTAATAAATTACAGGAAAACCCCGATACTGTGCATACACACCCGCATTTGTATTCCGACCGAAATACAAATGCAATGAGACAAAAATCTACACTGTACTATACTAGGATCCGGCGTAAACCAAAGCCGGCTAGTAATATCCGTTCGATCCTGATCTGTGCAATACCGCACGTATCTGATCGAACCCTGCCATATATCCATACGGCCTATAGTACAAACTGTCCGATCCGGATCCATGCAATACCGCACGTATCTGATCGGACCTTGCCATATCTCCATACGGCCTCTACAACTTTTCGCCCGAAAGCTGAGTAACTGAATGTGGGGGACTCTAAAGACTCGTCAATACCTTGGTTGTGGATTTAACCACTAGCACATCAGAGGTATAAGCCAATACGTAACGGGCTAACAGGTATTGACTAAAAAGGACGTCTGTGAGCGAACTTAGCCTGACAACCCTACTGAGCCTGTCAGTGACAATATCCGTACAGTCCGGTCCGTTCGTCTATGAGCATCGCATGGCGGGCCTAGGTGGTTGGTAAAAGTCAGACCCCCAAAAGCGGTACAAGTCATGTCGGAGTGTAGCCCAGAACACCCTGAGATACTACTGGAATACCTACCAGTAAATCTCCTTGCCTCGGCCGAGGGCTTCGTGTAATGGCTCTCCTAGACACAGCACGACCTCACCCCCAATACCGGGAGAGACGAACCCCTGAAGATACGCTCACTGCCTCCATGTGGCTCGGGACTGTACCCAACTAAAACCTGTTTGCACGACTCCTTTGAGCCGTGGTAGGGTAGTAATCAAAGTACAGTGGGAACTCACACGAGACAAATGACGATCCCCAGGTCGATGAACTAACCTGTACACATGTCACCAGGGAACTGCCATCCGACGTCTGGTATATGACCAACTAGCATGTTCCCGGCGAGTCCTTTCCGGTGTACTCATAACCCAATGAGCACCTGTATACATCTTAGGTGAACCAACTGACACCAGTGGCTTGTGAGACCGGCCACCGCCCCTCGTCGGGGTCTCGACTGTATACACTAGTCTACTCTGGAGTATCGATGCCCTATCTCGAAACTCACACGACTAGGGACCATTTAAGGATGTGCTTATAGACTACCAGCTCCCACGTATATGATCGCCCTCATACTGCTGGTGGTCAAGCAAGAATCCTATGGGCTCTATCAACGTGTAATAGCGACTTGTCAGGTCACCTAAAGCAGTACACGATGATAAAGGTAAACCAGATAGCATACTATCATCATGAGTAAGACTGTCCTATCGGGATAGGTCCTCCATCAATCATTGTAATCACGTGCCTGTGATCGAATAATTGAATCTGAGGGCACTATCTCCAATAGGGTGTTCACTTCATATTATGAGTGTTAGCTTGTGTTAACGAAACTTCAAGGTAGATCTTCTTTGTATCGAAGATCGGAAGCAAGACTGCATCTTTCTCTTCGTGGAACCTCTCGAGAGTCCGGTACACGATGATCGCAGCGAACGGACTTCAACACGGAGCTTAAGAAGTGAAGGAACGGATCTACAAAGGTTGTAATCCCACTCACTTAGTGTTAAAATGTTTAACATGCTTGTTTTCGCCTAAACTCTAGTCTAAAAATCCGGCTTTGGGTTGTTCGGCACGGCTAATTTTTAAATCGGGCATGGTTGATGCCTCGTAGAACCTTGTGCGCGTGCCTAGCAACCATACAGTGGTATCAGAGCCAAGCTAGACCTTTAGGCAAAGTTTAAAGTCCGATCGAACTCCGAATACCCGATATTAACCCCTCTCTGTACATTTTTCAAAACTGTGCTTTTTTATGTATTACAAATACTCAAAAAAATCGGCAGGGAATTACATGGGTTACTGTGAAGTACGTGCCTCCAATTCCTCTAATGCGCCGCGGAACCGCGGCCGTACCATGGTATTGGCGGCGGTTCCGCCGCCAAAAAGTTGCCTCATGTTTTCAATTTTGCACAGTAACCTCCGTATGTGATTCCTGATTCTTCTGGGAATTTTTAATTCTACTCAAGTGTTGAGTTTTCTGGGTTGTATTGGGGACTCGTTGTTTCGATCGGATATTTTAACTTTGTTTATTTTGTCCGGGTAATTTTTAGAAACTGTTAAAAAGTTCGAACAGATATCAATAACTCACTTTTTCCTCTGTCGGAAAATTTTCAAAAGTTGGATTTTTTCTCGTGTTTGAAACTTTCGTAAAGTCATGCAAGTAACGCGGTGGACCCTCTAGAAGACAACAAACCTTAATTCGATTATGTGACCGTCTTGAACTGCCTCTAAACCTTAGGGTTTGGGGCAGAACGGCGTGCCACATGTGAGGCGTTGGCTTGACCCTTCTACGGCTGGACCATCGGTACTGTGGCATGTGATGGATGTTTTTAAACTGATTTCAAGTGTTGAGATATATTGGGGAAATCTTGGGTGTTTGAGTATTCGATCGGAAAGTTTAACATTGTCTATTTATCTGGAATGTGATACAATATTTGGAATCCACAGGTAGTTATGAGATAACTAATTTGAATGTTATAAATCTAGTAGTTTAGTCTCAAATTGAAGGTTGACACGGAATTTTGATGTGATCAAAAGTCCGTCGCAATCACGTAGCGTACGCGGATACTCGCCGGATAAACTGAATAGATAGCTACGCCCCATAACCCCGACCAAGTGACTGTAGGAGAACCCCGTCGCCAAAAGCATCCATTCGGGTGCTCACAGCAGCGGTGTTCCGCCTTAGTGCACTTCGTCGACGGCATCCGGGGGTGCGGCCGTTTACTAAAGTTTGCGACGAGCATTCGATCAGGTTGTCTGGAATCTTATTGAATTGCCCGACTTGATATTGAAAAGTGTTTTCGATAATGAGACTAAAATGCGGGGTTTATAATTATTAGGCATGCGATGTCTAAGGAATTCATTTGGTTAGGCATGCGATGTCGAAGAAGGTTGTGGATCCCAACTGTTGTAGTTTTACACTTTCTTTTCTGTGACCGTAAGCGTAGTATGTGGTATATCGCCGGCTTCGTTGTTATACATCAACGACAATCGGGATACGAATACTTGCTTACGTTGATGATATGAGATATTATGTGTTGCTGTGATATGTTATATTGGATCGTCGCGTTTTGAATAGCCGGGGGTTTTATGTGAGATGAGAGTTTTTCTTTTTCATTCATGTAAAATTCAATTAAATGTAATATTCTTTTGTTGGGGCACTTCCGGGATGAGGATGATGTCACCATTGTATATTATTTACTTTTCCGCATTAGGTAGACCCAAGGCGGGAAGCACACGTAACCGGGTTCTAGGGTCTAGTAGGAGACCTTCTCGAGGAGTCGAGACCGGGTTTCCTAACCCTAGAATTGGCAGTGTTGCTTGCTGCTCTCGTAGGGGTTTGGCTATTCATCACGACCGTGGAATCCGTGTTTTATACAGGCTCGTATTGAAAACACGGACGTCCTAGTCTATCCAATATTTCATATATGTTCTTCTGCTGCAATGTTCTTTGATGAGATCATATTACTGTTCGTGTATATGCCCTAGAGGCCATTACTGTGTCATACTAGTTTGTATATTACTTAATGGAAGCTTGGGATATTCACAGTTGTATATACAATCTTGCTTGAAATGGTAGTATGCTACTTGGTTTGTCTCTGCTTTAATATGTGCATGTGTTTCTTTTAGCATATTGCTGATATACATATTAGTAGAGCCCTTAGGATCTTTGCTTGATTACCGGCGTTGTGATGGCGCTCACACTCGTGGGAGCTGGGTGATCTATAAGCACATCCTTATACAGGTCTCTAGTCGTTGGACTATCAAGACAGGGTATCGATACTCCGGAGTAGACTAGCGTATACGCTTCTCATCCCAGTATGGGAGACGGTCTGTCCCACAGCCGTCAGTACGTCGTACTTGAGATAGTATACGGGTGCTCGTTGGGTTACGAGTACACTGGACAGGACTCGTCGGGAACTGTTGGTTGGTATTATACCTATCGTCAGTTATCAGTTCCCAGGTGACATGAGTACAGCTTAGTCCGCTGACTTGACACTGTCACTTCGCCTCGAGTGTGTTCCCACTGCACTTTGATTACTACCCTACCACGGCTCAAAGGAGTCGTGCAAACAGGTAGTTTTTGGGTGCAGTCCCGAAGCACTTGGAGGCAGTGACGGTTAGACAGGATTCGTCTCTCCCGGTATTGGGGTTGACATCGCGCTGTGTCCAGGAGAGCCATTACACGAGTAGTCCCTGGCCAGGGCAAGCGAGATATACTGGTAGGTTTCCAGTGTTATCTCAGGGTGTTCTGGGCTTCACTCCGGCACGACTTGTACCGCTATTAAGGGACTGACGTTCACCGCCCCCCTAGGCCCGCCATGCGATGTATCAGACGAACAGACCGGACTGTACGGAGATTGTCACATACAGGCTCAGTAGGAGTTCAGATGGGGTTCACCTCATCAGTCTTCTTATCGACATGTACCTGGGGACCGTTACGTACAGCTAGTGCCGCTTGCGGTCTGTGGTTAAACCCACTGCCAGCGTAGTGTCGAGTCTTTAGAGTCCCACACAGAGAGCTATTTGCCTTTAGGCAAAATGAGTAGAGGTCGCATGGTTTTGCGACAGGGTTCGTTCACATCCGCGCACTTGTGTACGTTTGCTGTCCGGACAGTATATACTAGCGGGCTTTGGTTTAAGCCGGATCCTAGTATATGATTTGGGATTGGTTTTTCTCATTGTATTCGTGTTCCTCGGATCACGAATGCGGGTGCGTATGCACAGTTGCTTGAGACAGAGGGAGAGGACCTTGATTAGGGTTAATGGCTATTGTCATTTTATTAACCCTAGTGATTATGTGTGTATTATAGTTAATTGATAATTAGTTTAATAATTTTGCATGGTTATGGTTGTTGACCATTTGACCTTATTGACTTGTTGACCTAGGTTGACACTTTGACCATCATCATTTCTTTTGGAAGATGCTTTTTGATCCTTGCAAATTGAAATGATAATGGTCATGTCATGATTAACCATGACAATTATCTAGCTAATTATTTAATTAAAATAATATACACATATTAGTGAGAATGGTTCAATTATTCTAATTCTATCATATCTTTTCTCTCTCTTGTTCTTCCTCTCCCTCAAGCTCTCTCCCTCTCATGTGTTGAGAAACACTTGAGCTTGAGAAAAACCCACTCTTGATCTTCTCTACTCTCATCTAGGGTTCAAGTATTAGCACTTCTTGCACCCTAGTTACTTCTAGCTTCGAGTTGAAGCCAAAGATTGAGGCTTTCGGGTGGATCTTTCTTTGACGGGAGAAGACGACAAGGTGACCTCCTTCCACTACTCCAAGGAGCAAGGAGAGAAGGACTAAGAGCCCAAGGTATAACCTTTCTAGCACTTAGCTAGTTACAAGTTAGCTTTAGCAAGTTTTTGTTTAGCAAAGATCCTTCTAAGCATAGTCCATGTTGCCTAAGCTCATAAAAATCCGATTTTATTCCGTTTTCCGCCTCCCCGCAAGAACCGGGGTGGGCAACGTGGACTTACAGTGTTATCAGAGCCTAACTAAACATAAACTAGCTAAGTAGTGAAGTGTGTCGAAGTTCGAAACCGAAAAATCGAAAAACCAAAGTTTCAAAAACCCTAAGTTTCTGTTAAATTTTTTTCTGGTCAAAACAAAATTTGTTATACTCCTAAAATCGTCTCAGGGTTTTTTAATGATAGCCACCAAAAACGAGCAAGTGAATCGACCATAGTGCCGCGGTTCCGCGGCAATAGGAAGCTATTGCCGCGCAACCGCGGCCGTCTTATCTCTTCACTTGGTCGAGTTTGGTGCAGTGTATTTCTGGATTGGTTTTAGGATTTTTCAGATGGTTTATTTATGCCCAGATTTTCCAGAATAGAAATTTACTTTTGGGGGGCTATAAATCCGTATTTTTTTCGAACTTCAATACACTTTGACTACAAAGGTTATATCTGTGATGTTTGCATGTATTGAACGTCGGCTAATCGCTATATGTCGATTAGTCGGGGTTATACATATCTGTGATCTGTGATTGATACTGGTTTGTGTATATGAATGGGTTGGATTGTCGCGGGTGAATAGCCGGGGTGGATGTGAGATGAGTGTTGTTTCTCTTTCAATCATTTGTAATATGTAAATTGATGTAATATTATTATTTGTTTGGCCGCACAACCGGGTCGGGGTTGTAGCCGCCATTGTATAATTCTTATTACTGGTTTTGCTCCTAGGATAGACCCATGGAGGGGGTGCACAAACTACCGGGTATCTCGAAGTGCCGAGTGGCCTACTCACGGTGGTGAGGGAGGTTGCTTCGCTTCGGATACTTGGCGGGTAGTTTGCCGCACCCGTAGGGGTCTTGGGTGGGGTATTGGCTATTCACCACGACCGTGTAATCCGCTTTTCGTTGCAGTCTCGAACGGATTGCGGATTCCTAGTATATCCAATGTATTCATCTGTGATCTGTAATGTCTATCATTGCTATATATTTATATATGATAACTATTTAGGCGTTGCTTATGTTTTACAGCCGCGCTAGCCCAGCCCCCGCTCTGTCGTTAGTTAAGTAACCTAACGGGTGATGACGGGGCCCCGTGGCGAATGCGAATGGCATAAGCGTACGTCATATTTTGGTTGTTTTATGCAATGGTAGGATTAATTGATGGGACGCATTAAAAGAACTAATGCAAGAAAATAAACCAAGTAAAAGTCGATTGGAACACTTTGAAAACCACTCGGTTCTTTTCAAAACTAAACTTTTAAACGCGGAGCTTGAACCACTCCTTTTAAAAGCTATCTCGTTCCATCGATTATATCAAGTTCACTACGTTCACGGTTTCGCCAAAACCATCCGTAGCCATCCATCATTTCAGTTAAATATACGGTAGTATTCAAGCTATGTATTTTGACCTCACGCCAAGGCATAGTGATTGGTTGCTGCCGGATATTTAACTGTTGCAAAGATAGAATGCGTTGGTTTGAGACAGTCGTACTGCCATTTTGGCCTACGTCAAGGGTAGGTACGGGTGGCTTCAAATTAACCAGGATAATGATGGGAAGAACTTGACATGTGACTTATGACATTTTGACCTCACGCCAAGGTCATAAGAGCATGGGGCAAAAATCCACATCGGGAGTTTCATAAGTACTGAAACTTGCTAGCGTTGCATACCATTTGGAGTGTGATGATTCTGGTCGGATTCCTTCGGTTTTATCACGCGATGATATTTGGATCCCGATCCTACTGTGAGTATATGCTACTCCTCGGGAAAACTCTCACTTAACGATCAATGCTATAAACTTAGTAGGTGTCTAGAAAGGTGTTAGCGGGGCTACGCCCACAGGGAAAAGAGGTTACTTAATAAAGGAACTTCGTGAAAGCGTTGGAAAACCTCCCTCGAAGTACCGACACTGGCCTGGCTGAACGGTTAAGCAAGTATTGTACGGTGGGATTGATCCTGACTAATCCTTTCTTTACGGTTTGAGAAGGGATTCGAGAGACAGTGGGAGCCATCCAGTTTAGACAAATTAAAAACCACTCTAAACTTGCAAGAGCATCATGCTAAAGTGTTTCTTTTGTCTCTCCTAATTGCAGCGACCATTCAAGATAACCGGACTTAAGTTATTACTAGATAAAAACATATTGACAGGGCCAAACTACAAAGATTGCCTCAGGAATGTCAAGATGGCAATCACTTACGACAAGTTGGGGGTATGTCCTTACCACCAAAGCTCCCCCTGTCCCAGGTCCCACCTCCAGCGTCGCGGATAAGGAAATCCGTAAGACATGGGAGATAGATTGCGCGAAGGCCAAATGCCTCGTATTAGCCTCGATGGACAATGAACATCAGAGGATGCACGAGAATATGGACCTTGAGTCCATATTTCTTCATACAAAAGAACTGTATTGGGAGCGGTCTCGTATCGCAAGATACGAAGTGTCGAAGAACCTATTTTCGGCAAGGTTGGCCATCGGATCATCGGTAGCGGAACATGTGCTTAAGATGATTGGCTACATTGAGGAGCTCACGGACCTTGGGACCACGTTGGAGAATGAACTCTATACTGATTTGATTCTCCAGTCCCTTCCTTCCACTTACGCCCAGTTTATTCTTAACTTCAACATGCAAGGAAAGGAGGTAGAACTTTCCGAACTTCTGAACATGTTGAGGAGTGCTGAGGGCACCCTACAGAAAGGTAGGGAGACATCCACTTTGTTTGTAGGAGGATCTTCCTCTTCTAGATCTAAGGCGAAAGCCAAGGGTAAGAAGAAGAAAGCCCCCGCCAAACCAAGAGGCGGTGTCGGTAAAGTGGATACGAAGGGAAAAGGTAAAGCAACAAAGATAGCGGGGAAGCTAGTGGGGAAGGAAGAATGCTTCTATTTTCACAAAAGTGGTCACTGGAAACAGGATTGCAAGGATTGGAAAGCCAGAACACAGGATTTGAAGCGAGTTGCAGCTTCAGCTTCAGGTGTGTATGTTATTGAAAACTGTCTATCAACAAACTCTACTTCCTGGGTATTGGATACCGGATCAGGATCTCATATCTGTAATTCTTTGCAGGCGTTGAGAAAGCGTAGAGTTTTGAAGGCAGGTGACATGACCCTCAGAGTTGCGAACGGTGCTAGCATGGATGCTGAGGCCGTGGGGGACTATCACCTGGGATTGTCGGATAGACATTTTTTGGTTTTACGTAGTTGTTATTATTTACCAAATGCAACCTGTAATATCATTTCTGTATCTTTATTATCTAAAGAAGGTTATGAATTTGCATTTGTAAGTAATGTAGTGAACATTCACCTTAATCAAGCTATGATTGGGTCAGGTACATTGAACAACGGTATATACGTATTAAACCAACCACAGATTTTCAATGTCCAGAATACACACAAAAGAAAGTCTCCAGAAATAAATAAAACTTTCTTATGGTGTTGTAGACTGGGTCACATCAATGAGAGAAGGTTGACTAAGTTACACACAGAAGGATATTTGGATCCGTTCGAATATTAGTCGTATGCAACTTGTCAATCCTGTCTCAAAGGAAAGATGACAAAGACTCCATTCACTGGATACGGAGAAAGAGCGAGCGAGCTCTTGGGACTCGTACACAGCGACGTGTGCGGTCCAATGTCTACACATGCGCCAAGCGGTTATTCTTACTTCATTACTTTTACGGATGATTTCTCAAGGTTCGGACATGTCTTCTTAATGAAGCATAAATCCGAAGCTTTTGATAAGTTCCAGGAATATAAGAATGAAGTAGAAAAACAAACAGGAAAAAGTATAAAGACACTGAGATCTGATCGAGGTGGTGAATACTTGAGTGCCGAGTTCCTGGGTTACTTAAAGGAGAATGGAATTCTCTCTCAGCTTACTCCTCCATACACTCCGCAACATAATGGTGTATCGGAGAGACGGAACCGAACCCTATTGGATATGGTACGGTCCATTATGAGTAACGCTGAGTTGCCGCGATCGTTCTGGGGATATGCGCTAGAATCAGCTGCATACCTTTTGAACCGAGTTCCAACTAAGACTGTGCCTACCACACCATATGAAATATGGAGTGTTAAGAAACCCTATCTTCAATACCTGAAGATTTGGGGAGGTCCAGCTTTTGTAAAAAAGCAGCATGCGGACAAGCTCGAGGCACGCTCAGTACTGTGCAAGTTTGTGGGATACCCAAAGAACTCCAGGGGGTATCTTTTCTATTACGCAGAGGAACAAAAAGTCCTTGTTTCTCGTAATGCCCATTTTCTGGAACATCAGTTCTTAGAAAAAGAAATAAGTGGGAGCGCAATAGAATTGGAAGAAATTCCAGAACCACAAGCTATTACTGAAAGCTTAGTAGAACCAGAGGGTTCAAAAGATCAGGACATTCCCACGCCACTCCGCAGGAGTAGTAGGCAGTCTCATCCGCCCGAGAGATACTACGGTTTTCTCATTGACGGGGATAGAGAGGACCGCATCATAGACTGTGATGAGCCTACTAGCTTCCAGCAAGCCATTCAGAGCGTCGACTCGGTAAAATGGCTGGATGCAATGCGGACCGAGATGGAGTCCATATACACCAACAAAGTATGGACGTTGGACATTGCTACAGATAGGGTAAAACCCGTAGGATGCAAGTGGATCTTCAAAATGAAGATTGGTGTAGATGGACAGGTTGAGACCTATAAAGCTAGACTGGTAGTAAAGGGTTTTCGTCAGCGACCTGGTTTGGACTATGACGAAACCTTTTCTCCAGTAGCTATGCTGAAATCCATTCGGATCCTTCTTGCCATTGCCGCCTTCCATGATTATGAGATTTGGCAGATGGACGTAAAGACAGCTTTTCTAAATGGTCATTTAGAGGAGTGTGTCTATATGGATCAGCCAGAGGGTTTCATTCAAAGTGGGAGCAGCGGAAAGGTGTGCAAGTTGCTTAAGTCCATTTATGGACTAAAGCAGGCATCGCGGAGTTGGAACATCTGTTTTGATAAGACGGTCAAGGAATTTGGCCTTATCAAAAATCCAGATGAACCATGCATCTATTGTAGATTTGTAGCGAGAACTGTAGTATTCCTCGTTTTATACGTGGATGACATTCTCTTAATAGGAAATGACATTCCTATGCTACAATCTGTCAAGAGGTTCTTGTCACACAATTCTCCATGAAAGACCTGGGTGATGCCTCATACATTCTGGGTATCCGGATCTACCGTGACAGATCCAAGAGGATATTGGGACTTTCACAGTCCAGGTACATCGACACCATTCTGAAGAGATTCAGTATGGAAGATTCCAAGCGCGGTAATCTACCGGCTTGTCACGGGATCACCCTCTATAAAAAGATGTCTCCCAAGACTGATTTAGAGAGGGATCGCATGTCTATTATACCCTACGCTTCTGCGGTAGGCTCTATAATGTATGCGATGTTGTGTACCAGACCGGATGTGGCTTATGCACTGAGTGTGGTAAGCAGGTATCAGTCAAACCCTGGGGAGAAACATTGGATAGCAGTAAATAACATTCTCAAGTACCTGAGAAGGACTAAGGAGATGTTCTTAGTGTATGGCGGAAAAGACCTGCAGATTGAAACCTTTGCTGACTCCAGCTTCCAGAGTGACAAGGATGATTCCAAGTCCTGTCGGGTTTTGTCTTCACCCTCAATGGAGCGGCGGTGTGTTGGAAGAGTTCCAAACAGGAAACCGTTGCGGACTCGACTATGGAAGCGGAATACATCGCTGCATCTGATGCCGCAAAAGAAGCTGTCTGGATGAGGAAGTTCTTGAGAGAACTTCAGGTGGTTCTGTCCATTGTTGACCCAATTCCTCTGTATTGCGACAACAATGGGGCTATAGCTTTAGCGAAGGAACCCAGGTCCCATCAGAAATCCAGACACATCTTAAGGCGGTATCACCTGATCAGGGAGATCGTGGATCGCCAGGAGATCGAGGTCCGGAGAGTTGCATCAGAGGATAACACAACAGATCCATTCACCAAGGCCTTGCCCCAGACTCAGTTCGAGCGGCTGATCGAGATGATAGGTCTTCGATACGCCAGTACATGGCCTTAGTGCAAGTGGGAGATTGTTAGTGTATATGCCCTTGAGGCCATTACTCTATCATACTAGTTTGTATATTACTTAATGGAAGCTTGGGATATTCACAGTTGTATATACAATCTTGCTCGAAATGGTAGTATGCTACTTGGTTTGTCTCTGCTTTAATATATGCATGTGTTTCTTTTAGCATATTGCTGATATACATATTAGTAGAGCCCTTAGGATCTTTGCTTGATTACCGGCGTTGTGATGGTGCTCACACTCGTGGGAGCTGGGTGATCTATAAGCACATCCTTATACAGGTCCCTAGTCGTTGGACTATCGAGACAGGGCATCGATACTCCGGAGTAGACTAGCGTATGCGCTTCTCATCTCAGTGTGGGAGACGGTCTGTCCCACAACCGTCAGTACGTCGTACTTAAGATAGTATACGGGTGCTCGTTGGGTTACGAGTACACTGGACAGGACTTGTCGGGAACTGTTGGTTGGTATTATACCTATCGTCAGTTATCAGTTCCCAGGTGACATGAGTACAGCTTAGTCCGCTGACTTGACACTGTCACTTCGCCTCGAGTGTGTTCCCACTGCACTTTGATTACTACCCTACCACGGCTCAAAGGAGTCGTGCAAACAGGTAGTTTTTGGGTGCAGTCCCGAACCACTTGGAGGCACTGACGGTTAGACAGGATTCGTCTCTCCCGGTATTGGGGGTTGACATCGCGCTGTGTCCAGGAGAGCCATTACACGAGTAGTCCCTGGCCAGGGCAAGCGAGATATACTGGTAGGTTTCCAGTGTTATCTCAGGGTGTTCTGGGATTCACTCCGGCACGACTTGTACCGCTATTAGGGGACTGACGTTCACCGCCCCCTAGGCCCGCCATGCGATGTATCAGACGAACAGACCGGACTGTACGGAGATTGTCACATGCAGGCTCAGTAGGAGTTCAGATGGGGTTCACCTCGTCAGTCTTCTTATCGACATCTACCTGGGGACCGTTACGTACAGCTAGTGCCGCTTGCGGTCTGTGGTTAAACCCACTGCCAGCGTAGTGTCGAGTCTTTAGAGTCCCACACAGAGAGCTATTCGCCTTTAGGCAAAATGAGTAGAGGTCGCATGGTTTTGCGACAGGGTTCGTTCACATCCGCGCACTTGTGCACGTTTGCTGTCCGGACAGTATATACTAGCGGGCTTTGGTTTAAGCCGGATCCTAGTATATGATTTGGGATTGGTTTTTCTCATTGTATTCGTGTTCCTCGGATCACGAATGCGGGTGCGTATGCACAGTTGCTTGAGACAGAGGGAGAGGACCTTGATTAGGGTTAATGGCTATTGTCATTTTATTAACCCTAGTGATTATGTGTGTATTATAGTTAATTGATAATTAGTTTAATAATTGTGCATGGTTATGGTTGTTGACCATTTGACCTTATTGACTTGTTGACCTAGGTTGACACTTTGACCATCATCATTTCTTTTGGAAGATGCTTTTTGATCCTTGCAAATTGAAATGATAATGGTCATGTCATGATTAACCATGACAATTATCTAGCTAATTATTTAATTAAAATAATATACACATATTAGTGAGAATGGTTCAATTATTCTCATTCTATCATATCTTTTCTCTCTCTTGTTCTTCCTCTCCCTCAAGCTCTCTCCCTCTCATGTGTTGAGAAACACTTGAGCTTGAGAAAAACCCTCTCTTGATCTTCTCTACTCTCATCTAGGGTTCAAGTATAAGCACTTCTTGCACCCTAGTTACTTCTAGCTTGGTGTTGAAGCCAAAGGTTGAGGCTTTCGGGTGGATCTTTCTTTGACGGGAGAAGACGACAAGGTGACCACCTTCCACTACTCCAAGGAGCAAGGAGAGAAGGACTAAGAGCCCAAGGTATAAACTTTCTAGCACTTAGCTAGTTACAAGTTAGCTTTAGCAAGTTTTTGTTTAGCAAAGATCCTTCTAAGATAGTCCATGTTGCCTAAGCTCATAAAAATCCGATTTTTATTCCGTTTTCCGCCTCCCCGCAAGCACCGGGGTGGGCAACGTGGACTTACAGTGGTATCAGAGCCTAACTAAACATAAACTAGCTAAGTAGTGAAGTGTGTCGAAGTTCGAAACCGAAAAATCGAAAAACCAAAGTTTCAAAAACCCTAAGTTTCTGTTAAATTTTTTTCTGGTCAAAACAAAATTTGTTATACTCCTAAAATCGTCTCAGGGTTTTTTAAAGATAGCCACCAAAAACGAGCAAGTGAATCGACCATAGTGCCGCGGTTCCGCGGCAATAGGAAGCTATTGCCGCGCAACCGCGGCCGTCTTATCTCTTCACTTGGTCGAGTTTGGTGCAGTGTATTTCTGGATTGGTTTTAGGATTTTTCAGATGGTTTATTTGTGCCCAGATTTTCCAAAATAGAAATTTACTTTTGGGGGCCTATAAATCCGTATTTTTTTCGAACTTCAATACACTTTGACTACAAAGGTTATATCTGTGATGTTTGCATGTATTGAACGTCGGCTAATCGCTATATGTCGATTAGTCGGGGTTATACATATCTGTGATCTGTGATTGATACTGGTTTGTGTATATGAATGGGTTGGATTGTCGCGGGTGAATAGCCGGGGTGGATGTGAGATGAGTGTTGTTTCTCTTTCATTCATTTGTAATATGTAAATTGATGTAATATTATTATTTGTTTGGCCGCACAACCGGGTCGGGGTTGTAGCCGCCATTGTATAATTCTTTTTACTGTTTTTGCTCCTAGGATAGACCAATGGAGGGGGTGCACAAACTAGCGGGTATCTCGAAGTGCCGAGTGGCCTACTCACGGTGGTGAGGGAGGTTGCTTCGCTTCGGATACTTGGCGGGTAGTTTGCCGCACCCGTAGGGGTCTTGGGTGGGGTATTGGCTATTCACCGCGACCGTGTAATCCGCTTTTCGTTGCAGGCCCGAACGGATTGCGGATTCCTAGTATATCCAATGTATTCATCTGTGATCTGTAATGTCTATCATTGCTATATATTTATATATGTTAACTATTTTGGCGTTGCTTATGTTTTACAGCCGCGCTAGCCCAGCCCCCGCTCTGTCGTTAGTTAAGTAACCTAACGGGTGATGACGGGGCCCCGTGGCGAATGCGAATGGCATAAGCGTACGTCATATTTTGTTTGTTTTCTGCAATGGTAGGATTAAATGATGGGACGCATTAAAAGAACTAATGCAAGAAAATAAACCAAGTAAAAGTCGATTGGAACACTTTGAAAACCACTCGGTTCTTTTCAAAACTAAACTTTTAAACGCGGAGCTTGAACCACTCCTTTTAAAAGCTATCTCGTTCCATCGATTATATCAAGTTCACTACGTTCACGGTTTCGCCAAAACCATCCGTAGCTCTCCATCATTTCAGTTAAATATACGGTAGTATTCACGCTATGTATTTTGACCTCACGCCAAGGCATAGTGATTGGTAGCTGCCGGATATTTATCTGTTGCATAGATAGAATGCGTTGGTTTGAGACAGTCGTACTGCCATTTTGGCCTACGTCAAGGGTAGGTACGGGTGGGTTCAAATTAACCAGGATAATGATGGGAAGAACTTGACATATGACTTATGACATTTTGACCTCACGCCAAGGTCATAAGAGCATGGGGCAAAAATCCACATCGGGAGTTTCATAAGTACTGAAACTTGCTAGCGTTGCATACCATTTGGAGTATGATGATTCTGGTAGGATTCCTTCGGTTTTATCACGCGATGATATTTGGATCCCGATCCTACTGTGAGTATATGCTACTCCTCGGGAAAACTATCACTTAACGATCAATGCTATAAACTTAGTAGGTGTCTAGAAAGGTGTTAGCGGGGCTACGCCCACAGGGAAAAGAGGTTACTTAATTAAGGAACTTCGCGAAAGCGTTGGAAAACCTCCCTCGAAGTACCGACACTGGCCTGGCTGAACGGTTAAGCAAGTATTGTATGGTGGGATTGATCCTGACTAATCCTTTCTTTACGGTTTGAGAAGGGATTCGAGAGACAGTGGGAGCCATCAAGTTTAGACAATTTAAAAACCACTCTAAACTTGCAAGAGCATCATGCTAAAGTGTTTCTTTTCTCTCTCCTAATTGCAGCGACCATTCAAGATGACCGGACTTAAGTTATTACTAGATAAAAACATATTGACAGGGCCAAACTACAAAGATTGGCTCAGGAATGTCAAGATGGCAATCACTTACGACAAGTTGGGGTATGTCCTTACCACCAAAGCTCCCCCTGTCCCAGGTCCCACCTCCAGCGTCGCGGATGAGGAAATCCGTAAGACATGGGAGATAGATTGCGCGAAGGCCAAATACCTCGTATTAGCCTCGATGGACAATGAACATCAGAGGAGGCATGAGAATATGGACCTTGAATCCATATTTCTTCATACAAAAGAACTGTATGGGGAGCAGTCTCGTATCGCAAGATACGAAGTGTCGAAGAAGATATTTTCGGCAAGGTTGGCCATCGGATCATCGGTAGCGGAACACGTGCTTAAGATGATTGGCTACATTGAGGAGCTCGCGGACCTTGGGACCACGTTGGAGAATGAACTCTATACTGATTTGATTCTCCAGTCCCTTCCTTCCACTTACGCCCAGTTTATTCTTAACTTCAACATGCAAGGAAAGGAGGTAGAACTTTCCGAACTTCTGAACATGTTGAGGAGTGCTGAGGGCACCCTACAGAAAGGTAGGGAGACATCCGCTTTGTTTGTAGGAGGATCTTCCTCTTCTAGATCTAAGGCGAAAGCCAAGGGTAAGAAGAAGAAAGCTCCCGCCAAACCAAGAGGCGGTGTCGATAAAGTGGAAACGAAGGGAAAAGGTAAAGCAACAAAGATAGCGGGGAAGCTAGTGGGGAAGGAAGAATGCTTCTATTGTCACAAAAGTGGTCACTGGAAACAGGATTGCAAGGCTTGGAAAGCCAGAACACAGGATTTGAAGCGAGTTGCAGCTTCAGCTTCAGGTGTGTATGTTATTGAAAACTGTCTATCAATAAACTCTACTTCCTGGGTATTGGATACCGGATCAGGATCTCATATCTATAATTCTTTGCAGGCGTTGAGAAAGCGTAGAGTTTTGAAGGCAGGTGACATGACCCTCAGAGTTGCGAACGGTGCTAGCATGGATGCTGAGGCCGTGGGGGACTATCACCTGGGATTGTCGGATGGACATTTTTTTGTTTTACGTAGTTGTTATTATGTACCAAATGCAACCTGTAATATCATTTCTGTATCTTTATTATCTAAAGAAGGTTATGAATTTACATTTGTAAGTAATGTAGTGAACATTCACCTTAATCAAGCTATGATTGGGTCAGGTACATTGAACAACGGTATATACGTATTAAACCAACCACAGATTTTCAATGTCTAAAATACACACAAAAGAAAGTCTCCATAAATAAATAAAACTTTCTTATGGTGTTGTAGACTGGGTCACATCAATGAGAGAAGGTTGACTAAGTTACACACAGAAGGATATTTGGATCCGTTCGAATATTAGTCGTATGGAACTTGTCAATCCTGTCTTAATGGAAAGATGACAAAGACTCCGTTCACTGGACACGGAGAAAGAGCGAGCGAGCTCTTGGGACTCGTACACAGCGACGTGTGCGGTCCAATGTCTACACATGCGCGAAGCAGTTATTCTTACTTCATTACTTTTTCGGATGATTTCTCAAGGTTCGGACATGTCTTCTTAATGAAGCATAAATCCGAAGCTTTTGATAAGTTCCAGGAATATAAGAATGAAGTAGAAAAACAAACAGGCAAAAGTATAAAGACACTTATATCTGATCGAGGTGGTGAATACTTGAGTGCCGAGTTTCTGGGTTACTTAAAAGAGAATGGAATTCTCTCTCAGCTTACTCCTCCATACAGTCCGCAACATAATGGTGTATGGGAGAGACGGAACCGAACCCTATTGGATACGGTACGGTCCATAATGAGTAACGCTGAGTTGCAGCGATCGTTCTGGGGATATGCGCTAGAATCAGCTGCATACCTTTTGAACCGAGTTCCAACTAAGACTGTGCCTACCACACCATATGAAATATGGAGTGGGAAGAAACCCTATCTTCAATACCTGAAGATTTGGGGATGTCCAGCTTTTGTAAAAAAGCAGCATGCGGACAAGCTCGAGGCACGCTCAGTACTGTGCAAGTTTGTGGGATACCCAAAGAACTCCAGGGGGTATCTTTTCTATTACGCAGAGGAACAAAAAGTCCTTGTTTCTCGTAATGCCCATTTTCTAGAACATCAGTTCTTAGAAAAAGAAATAAGTGGGAGCGCAATAGAATTGGAAGAAATTCCAGAACCACAAGCTATTACTGAAAGCTTAGTAGAACCAGAGGGTTCGAAAGATCAGGACATTCCCACGCCACTCCGCAGGAGTAGTAGGCAGTCTAATCCGCCCGAGAGATACTACGGTTTTCTCATTGACGGGGATAGAGAGGACCGCATCATAGACTGTAATGAGCCTACTAGCTTCCAACAAGCCATTAAGAGCGTCGACTTGGTAAAATGGCTGGATGCAATGCGGACCGAGATGGAGTCCATGTACACCAACAAAGTATGGACGTTGGACATTGCTCCAGATAGGGTAAAACACGTAGGATGCAAGTGGATCTTCAAAAGGAAGATTGGTGTAGATGGACAGGTTGAGACCTATAAAGCTAGACTGGTAGCAAAGGGTTTTCGTCAGCGACCTGGTTTGGACTATGACGAAACCTTTTCTCCAGTAGCTATGCTGAAATCCATTCGGATCTTTCTTGCCATTGCTGGCTTCCACGATTATGAGATTTGGCAGATGGACGTAAAGACAGCTTTTCTAAATGGTCATTTAGAGGAGTGTGTCTATATGGATCAGCCAGAGGGTTTCATTCAGAGTGGGAGCAGCGGAAAGGCGTGCAAGTTGCTTAAGTCCATTTATGGACTAAAGCAGGCATCGCGGAGTTGGAACATCTGTTTTGATGAGACGGTCAAGGAATTTGGCTTTATCAAAAATCCAGATGAAACATGCATCTATTGTAGATTTGTAGCGAGAACTGTAGTATTCCTCGTTTTATACGTGGATGACATTCTCTTAATAGGAAATGACATTCCTATGCTACAATCTGTCAAGGGGTTCTTGTCACACAGGTTCTCCATGAAAGACCTGGGTGATGCCTCATACATTCTGGGTATCCGGATCTACCGTGACAGATCCAAGAGGATATTGGGACTTTCACAGTCCAGGTACATCGACACCACACTGAAGAGATTCAGTATGGAAGATTCCAAGCGTGGTAATCTGCCGGCTTGTCACGGGATCACCCTCCCTAAAGAGATGTCTCCCAAGACTGATTTAGAGAGGGATCGCATGTCTATTATACCCTACGCTTCTGCGGTAGGCTCTATAATGTATGCGATGTTGTGTACCAGACCGGATGTGGCTTATGCACTGAGTGTGGTAAGCAGGTATCAGTCAAACCCTGGGGAGAAACATTGGATAGAAGTAAAGAACATTCTCAAGTACCTGAGAAGGACTAAGGAGATGTTCTTGGTGTATGACGGAAAAGACCTGCAGATTGAGGCCTTTGCTGACTCCAGCTTCCAGAGTGACAAGGATGATTCCAAGTCCATGTCGAGTTTTGTCTTCACCCTCAATGGAGGGGCGGTGTGTTGGAAGAGTTCCAAACAGGAAACCGTTGCGGACTCGACTTTGGAACCGGAATACATCACTGCATCTGATGCCGCAAAAGAAGCTGTCTGGATGAGGAAGTTCTCGAGAGAACTTCAGGTGGTTCCGTCCATTGTTGACCCAATTCCTCTGTATTGCGATGAGGAAAGGGCCGACGATCCCTTCACCGTGAGTGACCCCTTTAGCAAAACTAGAAAAGCCTCAAAACACTCCATTTAAAATCACTCGATTCTACAACGATATCAAGTTCATTACGCAATAGGTTTTCATAAAAACCTGTCGTGGCCCTCCGTCATTTTAGGAAGTAGAGTACTTAGTATTCGTGCTGCATATGTCGACGTTAGTTGAGGCGTAGTGTACGGTGGCTAAGTGATGTCTTCCTACACAGCATATTATGCGATTAGTTAGGACATTCATGTGATTATGTCGACCATAGTTGAGGGTCATTAGGGTGGGTCTGATTAATCATGAAATGACGGGTAAAACTTGACTAGTACTTATGATATGTTGACCTTAGTTAAGGTCATAAGTACTAGGGGTAATATATTATTGGGAATTTCAAGTGTTGAAATTTGCAATGAGATTGCACACCTTCTATGAGATAGTTGGATCCCGATACCCGCTGCAAGTAAGAGTTACTCCTGGGAGAGTTTTACACATTACAATTAGTCGATCAAGTAGGTGTCTAGAAAGGTGTCAACGAGGTTACGCCCCTGGGAAAACGAGGTTTACTTTAATTAGGTTTGTGCGAAAGCACGGGGGACCTCCCTCAAAGTACCGGCACTGGCCTGGCTGAAAGATTGACGAAATTGTAGCGTGTAATTAATCCCGGCTAGTCTTTCATTTTAGGGTTTGAAGGAAGATTTGATTAAAACAGTGGGAGACATCCTGATTAGATATATTAGATAACCAATCTAATATTGCAAGAGTATACGCTGAGTGTTTTCTTCTTTCTCTCCAGGTAGCGACCATATCACGTCTTAATCAAGATAATAAAACGGATATATTGACCGAACCCGCTTGTTATACTGAGCTGGGGAACGTTGGTCCCGCTCCAACTTATAATTGTTATAAGACAGAGCAGGAAATTGGGGAATACCAGATTTCCCGTGCCGCCCAAACGAAGTAAGTGCATGCTGATGCATCTTCTTCGGGTGTGTTCATTACAGAGAACTGTTTCTCAGTATTCTTTACGTCATAGGTATTTGATACCGGATCAGGATCCCACATATGTAATTTGTTACATGGGCTACAGATAGGTAGAGAACTGAGAACGAGTGATAAGTTTCATGAGATAGAAATGGTGCAAGTGTTGCAACCAAGTCTGTTGGTCACTATCACCCTGTATTACCAGAATACATTGATTCTGAACGAATGTTATTAGATACCGAACCTGATATACAACATTATATCAGTCGCTTTATCAGTAAAGAAGGATATAATTTTGTATTGTTGGATAATGTTTTGAACATTTCCTATATCAAGAGTTGATCGGTTTAGGCACGTTATCTAAAAGTATTGACGTTCTAAATCAAACTATAGTTCTTAGTATACAGAACACAAACGAGAGGAAGAGTTCGGAAATGAATGAATCCTTCTTGAGGCATTGTAGACTAGGTCATATCAATGCGACCCGAATAGCTGAAGTTACATTAAGATGCATATTTAAATTAGTTTGAATTTACATCTTGTGAAACTTGCCGGTCAAGTCACAAAGATAAGATGACCACAGCTCTGTTTATTAGAAACAGAGAAAGAGTTAATGAACTCTTGGGATTGATACCTGCTGATGTATAAAGGTCCCATGTCTACACATGCCAAGACCGGTTCTTTGTACTTCATTAAATTCTCTGATAATCTCTCAAGATTCAGACATGTGTTCCTGTTGAAACATAAGTCCGAAGCTTTTGACATATTCATAGAATATAGGTTAGAAGTAGAGAACCAAAAATGGGTATAACTATTATGTCCTTTGATAAGATCAAGGAGGAGAATACTTGAGCACGAAGATCCTGGATTATTCTAAAAGAGAATGAGATTCTCTCTCAGCATTACTCCTCCGTATACACCATAGCACGATAGTATATCGGGGCGGAGCAATAGCACCCTATATGATATGGTGTGCTCTATGATAAGTACTACTGAGTTGCCTATTTCCTTTTGGGAGTTATGCACTTGAGAAGCTGCATACCTATTGAGTAGGGTTCCAATCAAATCTGTTTCCTACCACTTCATATGTGATATGGAAAGGGAAGAGCCCATATCTTAAGTTTGTTAAGATTTGGGGTTGTCCGGACTATGTCTAAAAGAAAAATCCGGACAAGCTCGAGGCAAGGTCTGTTATGTAGAACTGGAAAGGTTCCAGCTATACAAACTGCAGCTGATGATTTGGTAGAACCAAAGAATTCAATAGTAACCAATGAACCTCAGCCTCTCCGCCGATCTAGTAGGGTTCTTCACCCACCTGAGAGATACTTCGGTTTCTCTATGACAGTGGGAGCGAGGATTGCATCATGAGATGATGACCCAACTGGTTTCGAGCTGTCCATCAGGAGTGGGACTCTGTAAGAATGGCCGGATGCAAAGTGATCTGAGATGGAATCCTTATACACCAACAAAGTATGGACTTTGGTTGCTTTGTCTGAAGGGTTAAATCCCCATCAGGAGCAAGTATATCTTGAGAAGATTACTTGGTGTACATGGAAAAATTGAGAATTTCAAAGCTATGCTTAAGACCATCCAGATCCTACTTGCCATGGCTACATACCATGACTGCGATATCTGGCAGTTGGGTGTCATGACTGCTTTTCTAAATAATGATTTGGAAAAGATCTTCTATAAGTACACATCCAGAGGGCTTCGTAGACAGTGGGAGCAGCGGAAACGTGTGCAAGATGCTTTATAGTATAAAGCAGGCATCGTGGAGTTGGAACATCTATTTTGATGTAGTAGTCAAAGAGTTTGACTTCATCAAAATCGTACATGAACCTTGTATATACAAAAAGGTAGTAGAAAGTATGGTGGTGATCCTCGTAGTGTACGTGGATGACACACTCTTGATAGGGAAAGGGGTTTCCTATGCTACGCTCGGTCAATCTCCGCTTATCACAAGGATTTCCATATAGGATCAAAGTGATACCTCCTAAATCCTGGGTTTTTGGAACTATGAGATAGATCTAATTTGATGTTAGGATTCTCACTATTTGTAGTGAGATGGTATCAATCGATCCTGGGAAGAATCACTGGAAAGGTTCCACGGTGATAAGGACGACTGAATGTCAGTCGCAGGCTTTGTCTTTACCCTCAGTAGAGGGACGGTATGTTGGAAGAGTTCCAAGCTTGATACCGTGACTTACTAGACGATTAAAGACAAGATACATTGTTACTAAGGATGCTACCAAAGAGGCAGTCTGGATATATATTAGTTCATGAGATGAACTTCTTTCCTACCATTGTGTGACAATGGAGTTGTGGCTTATGCCAAGGAACCCCGGTCCCATCAGAAATCCAGATATAATTCTTAGGCAGTATCACCTGATCATGGAGATGGTTGATCTCTAGGGAGATCGAGGTTAGGAGAGTAGACACAGAGGACAACAGCGCGAATCCACTCACAAAGGCCTTTTTCCCAGTAGAGACTTTTATGGGACGGTTGAGTATGAGATACTTCAACCGCGGCTAATTGTTGGGTATGTGATACCACAACAGATGGCCCTAGTGCAAGTGGGAGATTGTTAGTTATATGTATGCCCTAGAGGCCAATACTGTACATATGATGTATATTGTAATGGATGCTTGGACATATATAGGGAGGACTTTTTGCTCGACATGATAGTATGCTATCTGGTTGTACTTTATCTTAACATGTAATCTGATTGTCTCTATGTTACATGTTGATAAAGCCCTTAGGATATGTACTCGACTACTGGGACTATGATGAGATCATACTAGTGGGGCCACGGTAGTCAACGAGTACATCCTATAACTGTTCCTAGTCGAGGGTGTATCGAGACAGGGCATCGATACACCAGAGTAGACTAGCGAATACGCATCTTGACCCATATGATGGGCGATGGATGATGCCATATCCATCGGTGTTTGACATCAAGGATGGTGTACGGGTGCTCAGTAGAGACTGGGTACACTGGACGGACTCGCCGAGAACTTCCAGATGGTATTATACCTCACGTCAGATGGCAGTTCTCCGGTGACACTGGTACAGAGTAGTCTGTTGACCCGAGATCGTCATAGAGTATTGTGTGATTCCCACTGTGCTTTGATTTCCTTCATACCACGTCCAAAAGGGCATGCAAAAAGGTGTCTTTTGGGTAGAGTCCCGAATCACATGGAGGCAATAAGCGATAGGAGGGGATTCGTCTCTCCCGGTATAGGGAGTTGATGTTGTGCTGTGTTCGTTTGGCTATAACCGGAAATCCCTGGCCAGGGTTGCTGAGATTTACTGGTAAGTGTTATAAGTAGTTTCTCGAACTGTTATTGACCTCATATCGACACGACTTATCAAGCTACTGGGGTCTGACGTTTTACCACCCCTAGGCGAGATATGCGACATATCAGACGACGAGACCAGACTGTACTGGAGTGTTACTGTTTGGATTCACAGGAGAATGTACAGGCTTGCTTGTTGATCTTCTGAGCGCTCAATACCTGGGTGGCTGTTAGCTGACCGCTTGCAGCTTGTAGGTGTTTGATATGATCATCATCGTCTGCCGGCGTATTGACGATTCTTTAGAGTCCTACACAGAGGTTTCTTGACTCGGGCAAAATGGAGTAGGAGCATATATGTGATATGTGCGGGACCGAGGATAATACGATAGGAGATACCGTATTCTATTCTCGCGAAATTTGATATCACCCGGGTCATCGGATCAAGTGTTGATTCGATGAATCGGTACGGATAAATATTAGTCGGTTATATGCGATATAGCCGGATTGTTGGATCAAGTGTTGATTCGATAATTTAATGTATAATAATATATATATTAAATTATATTAACTAATATTAGCTCACTAAAAGATTCTTTTTCTCACTCGGGTAATACATTGATATATATGCGATATATGTTAATTGTATTATTTTATTTTGTTACGATAATTATTGTATATGTGATATATAATATTGTAACATGATATGATTACTAATGCAACATGTTTAGTAGAGATTAAACATGGTTAGGGTTTGATTAGGGTTAAGCTTTTCTAGATGTTTCTAGAAGCTTTCTTTTTGTTTTGTGCAAAGATATTTGTTTAGATATTTTTGCATGATATTTCTTAACCCAACCACACCCCTTAACCCTAGTTCAATCTCTACAAAGGTTACTTGACCATGGTTGCATTATTCATCATAATTATCCTTTCATTATTCATCACAAAAGGTTTCTAATGATATTATTCATCTTCTTCTTCCTTCTTCTTCCTTTTGAGAAAAAGCTTTCTAGCTTTTCGCTTTGTGATGAAAATGAGTGAGAATATGAAAACAAATGAGAGTAAAAATCCTACTTCATCATCCTCATCTATCCTTTCCATTTAGATGAGGGTGTTCACTTCATATTATGGGTGTTAGCTTGTGTTAACGAAACTTCAAGGTAGATCATCTTTGTATCGAAGATCGGAAGCAAGACTGCATCTTTCTCTTCGTGGAACCTCTCGAGAGTCCGGAACACGATGATCGCACCGAAGGGACTTCAACACGGAGCTTAAGAAGTGAAAGACCGGATCTACAAAGGTTGTAATCCCTCTCACTTAGTGTTAAAATGTTTAACATGCTTGTTTTCGCCTAAACTCTAGTCTAAAGATCCGGCTTTGGGTTGTTCGGCACGGCTAATTTTTAAATCGGGCATGGTTGATGCCTCATAGAACCTTATGCGCGTGACGAGCAACCCTACATAAGGCCTTCGTGTGTGGATCGACAGTGTTATCTTCCGTAGCAACTCTCCGAACCTCGATCTCCTGGCGACCCACGATCTCTCTGATCAGGTGATACCGCCTCAAGATGTGTCTGGACTTCTGATGGGACCTGGGTTCCTTCGCTAAAGCTATAGCCCCGTTGTTGTCGCAATACAGTGGTATTGGATCAACAATGGATGGAACCACATGAAGTTCCGTTAAGAACTTCCTCATCCAGACGGCTTCTTTTGCGGCATCAGCAGCAGCGATATATTCCGCTTCCATCGTCGAGTCAGCAATAGTTTCCTGTTTGGAACTCTTCCAACACACCGCCCCTCCATTGAGGGTAAAGACATAACCCGACATGGACTTGGAATCATCCTTGTCACTTTGGAAGCTGGAGTCAGCAAAGGCCTCGATCTGGAGGTCTTTTCCGCCATACACCAAGAACATCTCCTTAGTCCTTCTCAGGTACTTGAGAATGTTCTTTACCGCTATCCAGTGCTTCTCCCCAGGGTTTGACTGATACCGGCTTACCACACTAAGTGCATAAGCTACATCGGGTCTGGTACACAACATCGCATAACATTATAGAGCCTACCGCAGAAGCGTAGGGTATAATAGACATGCGATCCCTTTCCAAATCGGTCTTGGGAGACATCTCGTTGGAGAGGGTGATCCCGTGACAAGCCGGTAGATTACCGCACTTGGAATCTTCCATACTGAATCTTTTCAGTATGGTGTCGATGTACCTGGACTGTGAAAGTCCTAATATCCTCTTGGATCTATCACGATGGATCCGGATCCTCAGAATGTAAGAGGCATCACCTAGGACTTTCTTGGAGAACCTGTGTGACAAGAACCCTTTGACAGATTGTAGCATAGGAATGTCATTTCCTATCAAGAGAATGTCATCCACGTATAAAACGAGAAATACGACAGTTCTTGCTACAAATCTACTATAGATGCATGGTTCATCTTGATTTTTGATAAAGCCAAATTCTTTGACCGTCTCATCAAAACAGATGTTCTAACTCCGCGATGCCTGCTTTAGTCCATAGATGGACTTAAGCAACTTGCACACCTTTCCGCTGCTCCCACTCCGATTGAAACCCTCTGGCTGGTCCATATAGACACACTCCTCTAAATTCCCATTTAGAAAAGCGGTCTTTACGTCCATCTGCCAAATCTCATAATCGTGGAAGGCAGCAATGGCAAGAAGGATCCGAATGGACTTCAGCATAGCCACTGGAGAAAAGGTTTCGTCATAGTCCAAACCAGGTCTTTGACGAAAACCCTTTGCAACAGGTCTAGCCTTATAGGTCTCGACCTGTCCATCTACACCAATCTTCCTCTTGAAGATCCACTTGCATCCTACGGGTTTTACCCCATCTGGAGCAACGTCCAAAGTCCATACTTTGTTGGTGTACATGGACTCCATTTCGGTCTGCATTGCATCCAACCATCTTACCGAGTCAACGCTCTGAATGGCCTGCTGGAAGCTAGTCGGCTCATCACTATCAATGATGCAATCCTCTCTATCCCCGTCTATGAGAAAACCGTAGTATCTCTCGGGCGGATGAGACTGCCTACTACTCCTGCGGAGCGGTGTAGGAATATCCTCTTCTTTCGAACCCTCTGGTTCTACTAAGCTTTCAGTAATGGCTTGTGGTTCTGGAATTTCTTCTAGTTCTATTGCGCTCCCACTTATCTGATTTTCCAAAAATTCAGTTTCCAAGAAGTGGGCATGACGAGAAATAAAAACCTTTTGTTCCTCTTCGCAATAGAAAAAATATCCCTTGAAGTTCTTTGGATATCCCACAAACTTGCACTGGACTGAGTGTTCCCCGAGTTTGTCCGCATGCTACTTTTTGACAACAGCTGGACATCCCCATTTCTTAATGTGCTTAAGATAGGGTTTCTTCCCACACCACATCTGATATGGAGTGGTAGGCACAGTCTTAGTTGGAACTCGGCTCAAAAGGTATGCAGCTGATTCTAGTGCATATCCCTAGAATGATCGCGGCAACTCAGCATTACTCATCATGGAACGTACCATATCCAATAGGGTTCGGTTCCGTCTCTCCGATACACCGTTATGTTGCGGAGTGTATGGAGGAGTAAGCTGAGAGAGAATTCCATTCTCTTTTAGATAATCCAGGAACTCGGCACTTAAGTATTCACCACCTCGATCAGATCTCAGTGTCTTGATTCTTTTGCCGGTTTGTTTTTCTACTTCATTCTTATATTCCTGGAATTTTCCAAAGGCTTCGGATTTATGTTTCATTAAGAAGACATATCCGTACCTTGAAAAGTCATCCGTAAAAGTAATGAAGTAGGAAAAACCGCTTCGCGCATGTGTAGACATTGGACCGCACACATCGCTGTGTACGAGTCCCAAGAGCTCGCTCGCTCTTAGTCCGTGTCCAGTGAACGGAGTCTTTGTCATCTTTCTTTTGAGACAGGATTGACAAGTTGCATATGATTGATATTCGAACGGATCCAAATATCCTTCTGTATGCAACTTCGTCAACTTTCTCTCATTGATGTGACCCAGTCTACAATTCCATAAGAGAGCATGATTGATTTCTGGAGACTTTCTTTTGTGTGTATTCTGGACATTGAAAATCTGTGGTTGGTTTAATACGTATATACCATTGCTTAATGTACCTGACCCAATCAGAACTTGATTAAGGTGAATGTTTACAACATTGCTTACAAATGCAAATTCATAACCTTCTTTAGATAATAAAGATACAGAAATGATATTACAAGTTGCATTGAGTACAAAATAACAATTACGCAAAACTAAAACGTGTCCATCTGACAATACCAGGTGATAGTCCCCCACGGACTCAGCATCCATGCCGGCTCCATTTGCAACTCTGAGGGTCATATCACCTGCTTTCAAAACCCTACGCTTTCTCAGTGCCTACATGGAATTGCAGATATGAGATCCTGATCCGGTATCCAATACCCAGGAAGTAGAGTTTATTGATAGACAGTTTTCAATAACATACACACCTGAAGCCGAAGCCGCAACTTGCTTCGGGTCCTAGTTTCTGGCTTTCCAAGCCGTGCAATCCCTTTTCCAGTGTCCACTCTTGTAACAGTAAAAACACTCTTCCTTTCCCACAAGCTTTCCCGCTACCTTTATTGCTTTTGCCTTTCCCTTCGTTTCCACTTTACTAACACCGCCCCTTGGTTTGGTGGGGGTTTTCTTCTACTTTCCCTTGTCTTTCGCCTTGGACCTAGAAGAGGAAGATCCTCCAACAAACAAAGTGGATGTTTCCCTTACTTTCTGTAAGGTGCCCTCTGCACTCCTCAGCATGTTGAGGAGTTCTGAATGTTCAAATTCTTTTTCTTGCAAGTTGAACTTCAGGATAAACTGGGCGTAAGTGGAAGGAAGGGACTGGAGAATCAAGTCAGTATAGAGCTCGTTCTCCAACGTGGTCCCAAGGTTTGCGAGCTCTTCAATAAAGCCAATCATCTTAAGCACGTGTTCCGCTATCGATGATCCGACGGCCAATCTCGCCGAAAACAACTTTTTCGAGACTTCGTATCTGGCGATACGGGAATGCTCTCCATACAGTTCTTTTGTATGGAGAAATATGGATTCATGGTCCATATTCTCGTGCCTCCTCTGATGTTCATTGTCCATAGAGGCAAGCACGAGGCACTTGGCCTTCGCACAGTCGATTTCCCAGGTCTTACGGATTTCCTTATCCGCGACGCTGGTTTTGGGACCTGGGAAAGGGGGAGCTTTGGTGGTAAGGAGATACCCCAACTTGTCATAAGTGATTGCCATTTTGACATTCCTGAGCCAATCTTTGTAGTTTGGCCCTGTCAGTATGTTTTTATTTAGAAGTAACTTAAGTCCGGTCATGATGTTTGGTCGCTGCAATTAGGAGAGAGAGAAGAAACACTTTAGCATGATGCTCTTGCAAGTTTAGAGTGGTTTTCAGTTTGTCTAAACAGGATGGCTCCCACTGTCTCTCGAATCCCTCCTCAAACCAAAAAGGAAGAATTAGTCGGGATCAATCTCACCGTACAATACTTGCTTAACCGTTCAGCCAGGCCAGTGTTGGAACTTTGAGGGAGGTTTTCCAACGCTTTCGCGAAGTTCCTTAATTAAATAAACTCTTTTTTTCCCTGTGGGTGTAGCCCCGCTAACACCTTTCTAGACACCTACTTGGTTTATAGCATTGATCGTTAAGTGAGAAAGTTCCGGAAGAGTAGCATATACTCACAGTAGGATCGGGATCCAAATTTCATCGTGTGACAAAACTGAAGGAATCCTACCAGAATCATCACACTCCAAATGGTATGCAGCGCTAGCAAGTTTCAGTTTCTTTAGAAACTCCCGATGTGGATTTTTGCCCCATGCTCTTATGACCTTGACTTTGGCCAACAAATCATAAGTCACATGTCAAGTTCTACCCGTCATTCTACAGGTTAATTTGAACCCACCCGTACCTACCCTTGACTTTGGCCAACAAGGCAGTACGACTGTCCCAAACCAACGCATCTATCTATACTACACAAGAATACCCAATAGCTACCATTCACTATGCCTTGACTTTGGCCAACAAACATAGCTTGAATACTACTGACTATCCATGTGAAATGACGGAGGGCTACGAATGGTTTTGGCAAAACCATGAACGTAGTGAACTTGATATAATCGATGGAACGAGATAGCTTTTAAAAGGAGTGGCTTAAGCTCCACGTTTAAAAGTTGTTTTTGAAAAGAAACCGAGTGGTTTTGAAAGTGTTCCAACGACTTTACTTTGGTTTATTTTCTTGCATTAATTTAATGCGTCCCATCATTAAATTCTACCATTGCAGAAAACAACGAAAATATGACGTACGCTTATGCCATCCACATTCTCCACGGGGCCCCGTCATTACCCGTTAGGTTACTTAACTAACGACAGAGCGGGGGCTGGACTAGCGCGGATGCAAAACATAAGCAACGCCTAAATAGATATCATATATAGATATATACATTCGTCACATGCAATGTTAGCCATTCCAGATCACAGATGAATACTTTGGATATACTAAGAATCCGCGATTCGTTCGAGCCTGTAACGAAAAGCGGATTACACGGTCACGATGAATAGACAATACCCCACCCTAGACCCCTGCGGGTGCGGCAAACTACCCGCCAAATACCCGAAGTGAAGCAACCTCCCTTAACAACGTGAGTAGGCCACTCGGCACTTCGAGGTACCCGGTAGTTTGTGCACCCCCTCCTTGGGTCTATCTTAGGAGCAAAAACAGTAAAAGAAATTATACAATGGCGGCTACAACCTCATCTCGGATGTGCGGCCATATAAATAATATTACATTAATTAAAAATTACATGAATTGAAAGATAAAGAAAACTCTCATCTCACAACCCCCCGGCTATTCATCCACGACAATCCAACGAATTCATATACACAAACCATCAACATTATAGATAACAGATATGTATAACCCCCACTAATCGACGTATAGCGATTAGCAAACGTTCAATACATATATCACATCACAGATATAACCCGTTAGCTAAAGTCTATAGAAGTTCGATCAAAATACGGATTTTTAACCACCCCAAAAACAAATTTTGTTTTCTGGAAAATCTGGGCAGAAAAAACATATTGTAAAAATCCCAAAACAGCACAGAGAACACACTGCAGTAAAAACGATCCACGGCCGAGTCAACTCGGCCGCGGATCCGCGGGAAGAAGCTCTTCTTACCGCGGTTCCGCGGTGAGTTGGTCGGTTCGTTGCCTCGTTTTTCTGCTGTGTTCAAATAAAACCGTGAGACGATTTTTCAGATGTGTTAAATAATTTTTTTGGGCTGTAAAAAAATCGACAGAAAGTACATGTCCAGGCGTGTTTTGTGATTTTCTTTCTCCGATCGAACTTCTATTTACTTTGCTAACATGTTAGATAGTGTTTAGCTAGGCTCTGATACCACTGTAAGTCCACGTTACCCGTGTAAGTCGATGTGCAACACCCCACGAGTTGCGGGGAGGCGGAAATATGAAAAACGATCTTGTTCTTGAAGCATACATCGACTAACCGAAGATCTTTGCTAAACGATAATTAATAATTACCATAGAATTTCTTAGCTACTATGAAAAGAGATTATACCTGGTGAATCGTGTCCTTCTTCTTTTCGTTCTCATAATCCTCCTCGGCCTCCTCTAAGTGATAGATGATCCACCCGAGAACCCTAATCCAAGCTTCACCTCAACAACTTGAAGTAACTAAGTTTCTCTAGTTGCTAATCAAAGGAACTTAGATCATATAGAGTTAGGTTATGGGATGTTTAGTCTTTTCTAATCCTTGTTCTCAACTCATGAGTGGTAGGATTAGAGCTTGAAGAAAGAGTGAGCTTGAGGAGAGAGAAGGTGAACTAGAATCATGAATATGAAATTGTTTCTCACTTAATATATGAACCATAATGAATAAATCAATAAATGAATAAAAAAAGATTATTCATCATGCTACATAACGTATTATGAGTGATTGACTATGTGAGTCATTAAGAATTTAATAATGCATTAATGACATAATGAATCACACATTATTAGTCACAATATCATTTAATGACAATGCCACCTAAACCCCTCAAGTCACCATGCTTCTAGAAGTTTCCCGGAAATTACGAGAACGCCCTTCCCATCCGTGAAAACACGGAAAAACTTTAGACTGTATAAATCCAATAACCTGATACTAGAATCTGGCTTAAACCAAAGCCGTCTAGTAAAAACTGTCCGAATGTCGTACATGCGTTTAAACACGTATTCGTCCGAACCGTTGTCGTAAAACCGTACGACCACTATATCGTTTAGCCTGGAGTTGGGAAAAATCTGTGCGGGGCTCTAATGACTCGACTACTATGCTGGCAGTGGGTTTAACCACAGACCGCAAGCGGCACTAGTTGTACGTAACGGTCCCCAGGTAGATGTCGATAAGAAGGCCAATGAGGAAACCCATCCGAACTCCTACTGAGCCTGTCCGTGACAATATCCGTGCAGTCCGGTCTGTTCGTCTAAGAGTATCGCATGTATGGTCTAGGGAGGTGGTAAACGTCAGACCGCTAATAGCCGTACAATTCGTGTAGGCATGGCTCAATTACCATCCGAGAAGCTACTGATCAGTCTATCAGTAATTCTCAATCATCCCTGGCCAGGGACTTATGGTAATGACCAACCGATCACCGTACGATATCAACTCCCTATACCGAGAACAACGAATCCCTAACAGTCACTCACTGCCTCCACGTGGCTCGGGACTGTGCCCAACTAAAACCTGTTTGCACGACTCTTTTGAACCGTGGTAGGGTAGTAATCAAAGCACGGTGGGAACTCACATGAGACAAATGACGACCTTAAGTCAACGGACTATCTGCACTCATGTCACCTGAGAACTGCTATCTGACGTTAGGTATAAATACCATCCAGTCAGTTCTCGGCGAGTCCTATCCGGTATACTCACACCCAGTGAGCATCTGTATACAATCTTAGGTGCACTCCACCAATGGCTGTGGGACCAATCCATCGCCCCTCCTCAGGGTCTAGATATGTATACACTAGTCTACTCCGGAGCATCGATGTCCAGTCTCGATACTCCTGCGACCAGGGATATCTAAGGATGTGCCTATTGACTATCCAGCTCCCACAAGTATGACTGTCATCACAACGCCGGTAGTCAGGCAAACACCCTATGGGCTTTATCAACATGTATATATTTATGAATACTACGCAAAATATATCATATGTTAAGATAATGACAAACCAAATAGCGTACTATCATATTAAGCAAGACTCTCATGTACACACATATCCCTAGCATCCTATACAATGAAGGCCTCTTGGGCATATATATCCAACAATCTCCCACTTTCACTAAGGCCTATAATTGGCGCAATGAGTACCCACTGTCTGCACTAGATCCAGTTGTTGGCGTACCGCATGCCCAACATCTCAAACAGCCTCTCGAACTGGACTTGAGGGATGACCTTGGTGAATGGATCTGCCGTGTTGTCTTTTGTGTCCACTTTCCGTACCTCGATCTCCCGACGATCAACGTTCTCCCTGATCAGGTGAAACCGCCTTAAGATATGCCTGGATTTCTGATGGGATCTCGGTTCCTTCGCTAATGCTATAGCCCCATTGTTATCACAATACGAAGGTATTGGATTGGCAATGGACGGAACCACCTGAAGTTCAGAGATGAACTTCCTCATCCAGACAGCCTCTTTTGCAGCTTCACTAGCAGCTATATACTCAGCCTCCATAGTTGAGTCTGCGACGGTATCCTGTTTGGAACTCATTGTTAGTGTATATGCCTTAGGGGCCATTATTGTATCATACTAGTTTGTATATTACTTAATGGAAGCTTGGGATATTCACATGTATATAACAGTCTTGCTTAACATGGTAGTATGCTACTTGGTTTTTTCTGTCTTAATATGTGAGTATACGTATTGATAGATATCTTAGGATCTTGCTTGACTACCAGCGTTGTGATGGCAGTCACACTAGTGGGGGCTGGGTAGTCTACAAGAACATCCTTATTCAGGTCCCTAGTCGTAGGATTATCGAGATAGGGCATCGATACTCCGGAGTAGACTAGTGTGTATGCTTCTCATCCCAGTTGGGGAGATGGTCTGTTCCACAGCCGTCAGTACGTCGTACTGGAGATAGTATGCAGGTGCTCATTAGGTTACGGGTACACCGGACAGGACTCACAGGGAACTGTTGGTTGGTTTTATACCAGTCGTCAGTGAACAGTTCCCAGGTGACATGAGTACAGCATAGTCCACAGACTTGACACTGCTACTTCGCCTCGAGTGTGTCCCACTGTTCTTAGATTGCTACCTTACCACGGATCAAAAGAGTCGTGCAAACAGGAAGCAGTTGGGTGCAGTCCCGAGCACTTGGAGGCAGTGGCGGTTAGACAGGATTCGTCTCTCCCGGTATTGGGGGTTGATATCGCGCTGTGTCAGAGAGCCATTACGCAAAGTCCCTGGCAAGGGCAAGCGAGATTTGCTGGTAGGTTCCAGTAGTTTCTCAGGGTGTAATGGGCTTTGCTCCGACACGACTTATACCGCTATTAGGGGACTGACGCTTGCCGCCCCCCTAGGCCCGATATGCGATAGTCTTAGACGAACAGACCGGACTGTACGGAGATTGTCACATCAGACTCAGTAGGAGTTCGGATGGGTTTCCTCATCGGCCTTCTTATTGACATCTACCTGGGCACCGTTACGTACAGCTAGTGCCGCTTGCGGTCTGTGGTTAAACCCACTGCCAGCGTAGTAGTCGAGTCTCTAGAGTCCCACACAGAGAGTTTCCCTACTTCAGGCGAAACGATATAGAGGTCGTATGGTTTTACGACAAGGGTTCGGACGCATACGTTGTGTTTACGCACGTACGACATCCGGACAGTTTTTACTAGTCGGCTTTGGTTTAAGCCAGTTTCTAGTATCCGGTTATTGGATTTATACAGTCTAAAGTTTTTTCGTGTTTTCACGGATAGGAGGGGCGTTCTCGTAATTGCGCGAGAAGCTTCTAGAAGATGGTTACTTGGGGGTTAAGGTGGCATATGCATTAAATGAGATTAGTGAGTCATTTGAGTGATTCATCCAAGTCATTAATGCATCATAAATGCTTAATGACTCATGTAGATGAATCGCCCTCTTATATTTATTAAGCATGATGATTAATCATTCATTTTCTTTTGTTGGATAAATCATAATGCTTGATATATATTATGATAGCTTATTATCTCATCTCATTCTCTTGCTCACTTTCTCTCTCCTCAAGCTCTCCCTCTTCAAACCCTAATCCTCCCCTCTCATGTGTTGAGTACAAGGATTAGATTAGACTACTTAATCCTTAACCATTCTCTATATCACCTAGGTTGCTTAGATTAGCAATTTAAGAAACCTAGTTACCTCTAGTTTGAGGTGAAGCTTGTAGTAAAGCTCTCGGGTGGATCTTCTACTACTTAGAGAAGGCCGGAGAGGACGTGGAGAACGACCAGACGAAGGACTCGGTTCTACAGGTATAATCACTTTTCACAGTAGTTGTTAACTCCTATGTTTGCTGTTAGTCATTGTTTATGCAAAGATTCTCGGTTAGTCGATGTTTACGCATTAAACAAGATCGTTTTTCATTATTCCGCCTCCCCGCATGTCGTGGGGTGTTGTACATCGACTTACACTCTTCCAACATACCGCCCCTCCATTGAGGCTAAACACAAAACCCGAAATGGATTTAGAATCATCTTTGTCCCTTTGGAAGCCGGAGTCGGTAAAAGCCTCTACCTGGAGGTCCCCATTACCGTAAACTAAGAACATCTCCTTTGTCCTTCTCAGGTACTTGAGAATGTTCTTTACTGCTATCCAATGCTTCTCACCTGGGTCAGACTGATACCTGCTTAACACACCAAGTGCGTAAGCTACATCTGGTCTTGTACATAACATCGCATACATTATAGATCCTACTGCCGAAGCATAGGGTATAATGCTTATGCGAGCCCTCTCTTCATCAGTCTTTGGAGACATTTCTTTTGAGAGGGTGATCCTGATTTAGAGAAGTTTTGTCGATCAAAAATATTTACCGCAATCAAGAACGGCGTCGCATGAAGCTCGCCGGTGAATACGGGTCGGTCCACATAGATTTTGTAATTTTCCTTAAAGTTCTTACGAGCTAATTTCAAATGGTGTTTGGTCTTTTAATTAGATCTAAAACGAAGTTGTGTTATACTAGGATTAGAAACTTGCTAGGATTAGGTTTAGGTAAAGTTTGGTAAACAAAGATCTTCACCTCTTTCCAAAGCCTTAATTTAGATTTGATTTTAGGGGTTATGGTAAATTTTAATAAAGGGGATTAGGATGATTGGGAAGATGTTCTTCCTCTAGATTCTTGTCCTTCCTTTCTTAACCTTTACCCTAACCTCCATGGAAAACTCACAACTCCGGTCTTTTATACTACAGATCACCGTTACCTCGAGGGTAGAGTGCTGTAGGGAGCGGAAGATGAGAGTATGCATGGAGTCCTAATGTTCATAATAGATTGGCAAAGAAAAGAGATGAGAGATCTTCATCTCTCAAACCTTTCCCTATTCCTAACCACAACAAGCGAGGAAACTACTCGCTCATTGAGGGAATTAAGAAAGACATGATTTTTGTTTTGTTTTTATTAAAGAGAAGAAACATCTATTGCAAGTTAATAAAATTCTAAACTGAATTAAACTAGGGCAAGTAAAGAATTTACCTAGGGCAGATATAAAAAACTAGAACTAGGGCAAGAAAAAATACGTACTTACGATTAATGCACTCCAAACTTCAAAGAAAACAGAATTTTATTGATGAATAGAGGCATGAGAAAATACAAGGGTTTGGGTTCTATTTATAGGACATAGAAACCCTAGGTTTACAGTTGATTCGCATGTCTACAATTACAAATATACCCTCAGGAAATCTTTTCAGAGCCGCCACAGGTTTTGGTAAAATTTTCACCGCGTACGGGCATAGGACGGCCGTGGAACCGCGGCATGGGTAGGCCTTGGGACGCGGTTCCGCGACCCTTTGGTGAGTTCAACTCACCATCTTTCCTGGGCTGCATCATGGTTATTTGGGCTTGTTATTTCTTCAGTTCATTTCTCTATTTGGCTTCTGATTCTTCTCCAGATCTTTCAGTGAAAACTTGTAGCGGTCTTTTAACCGTTGATATTTTGGACCTTGCACTGCCTTGTTGATTGTGAACTGTTCTTCGTCTAGGCTTGACTAGGATCCTTCTATTTGTTGGTCAAAAGTCCCTTTTTGTGTCGTCTTTTGTCTTTTTCACTGCTTTTGCTCTAAGAACCTGTAACCTGTACTATGTAGCAGACATGCGTCAAAAGCACCTATTTTTATTGTAAAATGCATAAGAATGGGGAATATAAAATGCAATATTATGGTGTGAACAAATACCCCCAAACTTATCTTTTGCTCGTCCTCGAGCAAACTTATTTTTTATTCTCGATAAAAATCTAACCTAGCCGCACTTTCGCCGGGAGACGCGATTGCACTGAGCTCGTGCAACAAGCCGTTAAACCTCTAGGTGTCCCTAGTAGGAGGAGTGTTGTCTCCTGAGGGTTTTCAGCGGATACTACCCACAAAATCCTATCAATTTGGCTTTTCGAATTTTGTTCTCCAATTAGGTTTCTTAATAAGGAGGTCTATTATCGTCAACCCATAAATTATCCACCCATATTCTTCACACTTCCTTATTATTTAACTTAAGATTATATATGTTCTATAGACTTACTTAGCTTTCGGCATTTCTTAAGTTTTTCTTCTAGGGTTCCATCTCCACTTAGGAATTTTTATCAACTCTACTAAAGATACAAGTTCTCTTCTTCATTCCTTTCTCTCATCTAAACTCTAATCACATATCCTCACGTGTGTGTAAATATCACCCCTACACTTGTAAATTCAAATCAAGCAATCGTACTCTTGTCCATTGTCCAAAGTACTTATTAATTGTTGAATTTCGCTTACACATCCTTCATGCGACCGTTAATACTTCTTGAGGTACCAACAACCGATTACAAGATGCGTTAACACTTTAAAGCGTACTTCCTAGTCTTGTAACACCCAAGGCTTTAGCAGTGACTCCCAAACCAGTTGGTCTAAGGCACTAGGTGATGAAGCACCCTCGCTAAATAATTTTCTATTTTTTAGCCTTAAGTAATCACAAAAACCAGTGTTCATTTTTTTCTTTATTCATTTTTTTTTATTGTACTAAGGACTTTAGACAAGAGCATTTCAAGGTCTCCTCTACTATTCCAAGTTTCAAGGTGCGTGATTGTGCAATTTGTAGGGTATACATTTTCAGAATCTAGACTTGAGCTCGGAATTATTTTTCAAACTTGTACTCTAATAAAATATCAATACTTTTTCCCTTGTTTCAACTTAGCCCAAGAAGTGAACTCAAAATTTGCCTATTTCTAAATAAATTACAAAGACATATACTTTCTACCGTTAGACTCTAAGGAAGGTTATTTCTAGGGTTTTTAATTTACTAAGTCTAAGATCTAGTTTTTCCTAGCCAGTTGACCTATTTATCAAACTCAAGTCAATTAACCAAAATTGAATACTAGAATTTTTATATTTTGGAAATTTTTCAATTTTTATGGGTTTTTCAGTTTCTAATTTTTTTTTTGTTTTTTTCAAATTTTTATGATTTTTATATAAAGATGCAATGCAGAAATTAAATATGCAAAAAGAAAAGAAAAATATATACAAAATGAAAATATGCCATGCAAAAGATAACTATATACACCACCATCTCTCCTAAACTTAAGCAAAGCAGTGCCCTCACTGCCCGGCCCCACGTCGCGCCCTTGAGCGTGAACGTGATCGCTCGCCTCTAGCCAATAGGGTTTGAATACCCCTCTCAATCTCCGTCAGCCGACGGTCGTGCTCTCGCGCCGTCGTCCTAAATTCGTCCCTCAAAGAATCAATTCCTCTTATCGTTCTCCTCATTAAGCGTGCATGCTCTTGAGGGGTCATCTCGCCCTCGCTCGATGTTGAGCTAGAACTAGGGGTATGTGCGGGAACATTCTCGGCCGGTTCGGTTCGCGACCAAATCTCAGTCAGTCTAGAATAGGACGAAGTAACGCCCTCTACAAGTGGTCGAACCGGAACTCCTCCTATCATGTAAAAGTCAAATTCCTCTACGGGGAGAAAATAACGGCATAGTTGGGTGACTAGCATAGGACATGGGTAGATTGTACCCCTTTTCCCCGCACCTAAAGAATGGAGAAAAACAGTGCACATGTCGAACCATGGATTCTTCGTCATTAGTGTGTGTACGACATGTAAGGAGGGGGTGAAAAAAGTCGTGTTGTGCGAGCTGCCAAAGATGTTGTTTTGTGCCCACCGGCACACAGTAAAAACGTTCGCGAAAAGGGTCCGTGCTTGGATACCCTTTCGCGGCTCCCTCGCGCAGTCATTTCCCATCAAGGGCATATAATCCTCAAACTGTAGGGGGTGGTCATGTGCGGGCAAACGAGGTATAAGTGTGACCTCGTGGATCATATCCCTATCAATGTGAATTACGCGATCTCCCCAATTTAATTTAATGTAGCCTAAGTCATCGAGACTTCTATCCTCCATAGATTCATAAAACAGGGTAACTAGTTCAGGTAGAGCAAACGCAGAGGGATGATTGTAGGTCAGGAAATTCCAGCCCCTCTGCTCTATTTCGTGTGCAAAATAGCTACCGTACACTTCGTGCGTGAAAACTAGGGAAAAATCCCTTTCAAATTGCATTTTGTGTGCCATAAGGATTTTACAGAAATTAATATGCTAAAAACAGAGAGGAAAAGCTCAGATTTACCTCCCCTGTAAATTTCAGGGGGTGAAGCTTGCAGACGGCGGCGGAAGCGCGGCGGTAGGCAGCTTATGCAGCGGGATCGCGGCGGTCTGGAGGCGGCGCGAAGAGATTTTTCGGCAGAAGGTAGGTGGCGGCGCTAAGGTTTGGTTTAGATGACGAAATTTTAGGGTATAGAAGACAGGGGCTCGGGTCTCTTAAATAGGGGATGAGAGAATGGTTATTTGTAGAAAACTCCCTCCACAATGAGGGTTTTATTTGTAATTGAAAAAATGTCACTTATTAAGTCTGAAAATTTTCAATTAGGTCCAAAAAATATATATATATATTTTTATATTTTTTCAAAATTTTTATTTTTATTTTATTTTGGAATTATGTATGTACAAATTATATACACACCCCCAAACTTATTTTAAATAATGTTTCGAAAATGGAAATTCGTCGGTGAAAGTGGAGGAAAATTAAACAGTGTAGATCGGCTCCTGCAAAAACAGGAGCTCCTCCGAAGGGTCCGCTGTGAGGAACGGTTTCAATCGATGTCCATTTACTTTGAATAGCGTACCGTCCTCCGGATTTTCAAGATCGACCGCACCGTGTGGATAAACGGTGCGGACTACAAACGGACCTTTCCATCTAGAACGGAGCTTGCCGGGGTGATAATGTAACCGAGTATCATAGAGTAAAACCTGTTGACCAGTTTTAAATGTTTTACGCAAAAGGTGTTTATCGTGGAACACCTTAGCTCGGTTTTTAGCAATTATGGCA
The DNA here is from genome assembly GCA_030015575.1 of Agapanthus africanus. Classification (NCBI taxonomy): domain Eukaryota; kingdom Viridiplantae; phylum Streptophyta; class Magnoliopsida; order Asparagales; family Amaryllidaceae; genus Agapanthus; species Agapanthus africanus. The sequence continues at coordinate 262,235,788 of JASDDO010000008.1, forward strand.
TTATCACATGCCTCATCCCGCAGCTCTTCTAGTTCATTCAACTGCAGCTTTCGGTTGCTTCCCGCATCTCCTAAAGATAAATTCAGCTCTTTGATAGCCCAAAATGCCTTGTGCTCAATTTCTATTGGGAGGTGGCAAGCCTTCCCGTAAACAAGCCGGTATGGAGACATGCCAAGATCGGTCTTGTATGCAACACGGAAAGACTCTAGTGCATCGATCAATTTGAGTGACCAATCTTTACGGTTTTTAGAAACCGTTTTCTCCAAGATTTGCTTAATTTGCCAATTAGAGACCTTGGCTTGCCCACATGTTTGGGGATGGTATGGCGTTGACAGCTTATGGGTGATAGAATATTTGCGCATTAAGGACTCAAAAGTCCTATTGGAAAAGTGAGAACCATTATCACTTATTATCGCGCGAGGGTGCCCAAATCGAGAAAAGATGTGTTCTTTAAGAAATCGAACGACAACCTTGTTGTCATTCGTTCGACTAGGCACAGCCTTGACCCACTTTGAAACGTAGTCAACAGCCAAAAAAATATACACATTTCCAAAAGAGTTAGGAAATGGTCCCATGAAGTCTATACCCCAAACATCAAAAATATCCACAACCAAAATTGGTTGGAGCGGCATTTCGTTTCTCCGAGATATTCGGCCCAAGTGTTGGCACCGGGAGCAAGTCCTGCAGTATTCATATGCATCCTTGAAGAGTCGTGGCCAATAGAAACCACACTGCAAAAATTTCTCGGCTGTCTTCTTTGGGCCAAAGTGCCCGCCACATGCTTGATCGTGGCAAAAAGACAGAACACTCTTAACCTCATTTTCCGGCACACACCGAAAAATGATTTGGTCGGAACAGTATTTAAAAAGATAAGGTTCATCCCAGTAAAAATGCTTTACTTGGGACAAGAATCGAAGTTTATCCTGTTTCGACCAATCGTTAGGTATCAAGCCGGTGGCTAAGTAGTTTACAATATCGGCGAACCATGGTTCGCAAGAAACGGTCAAGAGTTGCTCATCGGGAAAAACATCAGTGATTGGAAGTTCAAGTGTAGGCGAAGAAGGAAGTCGTGAAAGGTGATCGGCCACTACGTTTTCACATCCTTTTTTGTCCCTTATGACAAGGTCAAACTCTTGGAGCAAGAGGATCCAACGTATTAGCCTAGATTTAGCATCCTTATTTGCAAAAAGGTGGCGAAGAGCTGAATGGTCAGTGTACACAATAACTGGAGAGCCGATTAAATAAGGCCGAAATTTCTCAAGTGCAAACCCAACCGCTAAAAACTCTTTTTCTGTTGTTGTGTAGTTTAATTGGGCCTCATTTAATGTTCGGCTAGCGTAATAAATCATGTGAGGCATCTTATTAATGTGCTGTCCAAGAACAGCACCAATGGCAAAATATGATGCGTCACACATGATTTCGAAAGGGTGCGTCCAGTCTGGAGATGAAAGAATGGGCGCAGAAATGAGAGAGTGTTTCAAAGACTCGAACGCTTCCATGCAAGTTGAGTCGAAATCAAATGTTGTGTCCTTGGCCAATAAGAGAGTCAAGGGTCTAGCAATCTTGCTAAAATCCTTGATGAACCGTCTATAAAAACCGGCATGGCCAAGGAAAGCCCGGATATCTTTGACGCATTTAGGAGGAGGAAAATTAGAAATGACTTCAATTTTGGATCTATAAACCTCTATGCCGTTTTGCGAGATGACATGTCCTAAGACAATGCCTTCTCATACCATAAAGTGGCACTTCTCCCAATTCGAAGTTAGGTTCTTATCCCTATAGCGGGTAAGAACTGCGTCAAGATGCCGTAAACACTCGTCGAAGGAGTCACCGAAAATGGAGAAATCATCCATAAAGATTTCCAAAAACTTCTCCACCATGTCCGAAAAGATCCCCATCATACACCGCTGAAATGTAGCGGGTGCATTGCATAACCCAAAGGGCATGCGACGATAACCAAAAGTGCCAAAGGGACAAGTAAATGTGGTCTTGTCTTGATCCTCTTTGGCGATGGGGACTTGGTTATAACCGGAATAGCCATCTAAAAAGCAGTAGAACTCATGCCCCGCCAATCGTTCTAGCATTTGATCAATGAAAGGTAAAGGAAAGTGGTCCTTCCTTGTCGCGGCATTGAGTTTTCTATAGTCGATGCAAACTCGCCACCCAGTTTGGGTGCGAGTAGGAATTAACTCATTTGCCTCATTGGTAATGACCGTGATGCCTGATTTCTTTGGCACGACATGAATGGGGCTAACCCATTGGCTATCCGAGATAGGGTAAATGATACCTCTATCAAGACATTTAACAATCTCCTTCTTGAACGCCTCTTTCATAATGGGGTTGAGGCGTCTTTGTCGATCCCTTGCCGGCTTGGCATCATCCATCAAGTGTATATGATGTTCGATTATGAGGGAACTAATCCCCTTGATGTCCGCCATAGACCAGCCGAAAGCTTGCCGATTATTGTGTAAGACCATTAAAAGCGCATTCTCTTGCTCGAGAGCTAGAGAGGCCGATATGATAACGGGTAAGGTCTCATTCTCACCTAGATAAGCATATTTTAGGTGCGACGGCAAAAGCTTTAGTTCGAGTTTAGGTGGTGAAACAATAGATGGTAACAATGGAGTAACTGTTTCAAACTCGAAGGATTCCATCAAAGGTTCTAATTGAGTGTACGCTACCGACTCGGATGGTTCGACTAACTCATCCGAAAAAGCAAAAGACTCAAACTCGGGTGGAGAGTCTTCAAGATCGTCGACAAAGGTGAAACACTCATAATCCTTGTCCGTCGTGAAAGCTGTGTTGGATTCTAGGAGGAACGCACTAGTGGCGTCATCATTGCTGTGATCAAACATAAAATTTTCGAACTCACAGTCCTCCTCCGCGATCTCATTGATCGAGTAAACATCAAGTACGCTAGCATTAGGCTCGCAAGGCTGACCTCCCAACTTGAAAATATTGAGTTCAAATGTCATATTGCCAAACAATAGATTCATTGAACCATTACGACAATTGATCACTGCGTTCGAAGACGCGAGGAACGGTCGACAAAGTATCACCGGAATTTGATTACGGGGGTTAGCGACAGGTTGTGTATCTATAACAATAAAGTCAACGGGGAAAATGAAATCCCCTACTGTAATTAACACATCCTCCAACTCTCCCCTAGGATGGGTGATTGATCGGTCGACCATTTGGAGAGTACAATGAGTGGGCTTAAGCTCTCTAACGCCTAATTGTTCGTACACCGAATAAGGTAGCAAATTGACACTAGCACCAAGATCTAATAGTGCTCTATTGATGTTCTTGTCCCCAATTGTGATCGAAATAGAAGGACAACCGGGGTCCTTGTGCTTTGGGGGTAAAGAATTGACAAGAGCATCACTAACAACACTGGCCACAAAAATTTCTTTGGTACTTGTGACTTCCTCTTTTTGGTGCATAAGTCCTTTAAGATTTTTGCATATGAAGGAAGTTGTTGGATTGCATCCAAAAGAGGGATATTTATGCTAACCTGCTTGAACAACTCTACAATCTTCTCCATCTGTGGAGTTGGTTTATTGGATCTCAACCGATTTGGAAAAGGAACATTTTGAAAAGTTGTTGAGTCCAATTTTTGCGGATCAGATTTTTGAGTTGGAACGGAACCCCGTGTAGATGTGTTCGTGTTGTGAGAAGTGGGTCCGTTTGAGCTAGAAGAAGTAGAGCCATGTGAAGGATGGAGAATAGGCTCTAACGAAGAAGAAGAAGAAGGTGAAGAAGATGAAGAACCACCGGCAGGGGTGTCATGTTTAATACCTGTTAGTTATATGTATGCCCTAGAGGCCATTACTGTACATTGGATGTATATTGTAGTGGATGCTGGGACATATATAGGTAGGACTTTCTTGCTCGACATGATAGTACGCTATCTGGTTGCACTTTGTCTTAACATGTATACTTTCTGTCTCTCTGATTACATGTTGATAAAGCCCATAGGATGTGTACTCGACTTCCAGGACTATGATGTAGATCATACTAGTGGGGCCTGGGTAGTCCATGAGTACATCCTTGAATTGTTCCTAGTCGAGGGAATATCGAGACGGGGCATCGATATTCCAGAGTAGACTAGCGCATATCTTCTCGACCCATGCGATGGGCGATGGATGATCCCATATCCATTGGTGTTTGACATCGAAGATGGTATGCGGGTGCTCAGTGGAGACTGGGTATACTGAACGGACTCGCCGAGAACTCCCAGATGGTATTATACCTCACGTCAGATGGCAGTTCTCTGGTGACACTGGTACAGCTTAGTCTGTTGACCCGAGATCGTCATAGAGTCTTGTGTGTCTCCCACTGTGCTTTGATTTCCACCCTACCACGGCTCTACTGAGTTGTGCAAACAGGTGGTTTTTGGGTACAGTCCCGATTCACATGGAGGCAATGAGCGATAGGAGGGGATTCGTCTCTCCCGGTATTGGGGGTTGATGTTGTGCTATGCTCGACTGGCCATAACAGGAAATCCCTGGCCAGGGTTGCAGTGATATACTGGTAAGAGTTATCAGTAGTTTCACGATTGTTATGGACCCTACGTCGGCATGACTTATCGAGCTATTGGGGTCTGACGTTTACCACCCCTAGGCGAGATATGCGACATATCAGACGAACAGACCGGACTATACGGTAGTGTTACTGGTCGGATTCGCAGGAGTGTGAGCGGGCTTGCTCGTCGATCTTCTGATCGCTCAATACCCGGGTGGCCGTTACGTTTAGCAGACCGCTTGCGGCTTGCAGATGTTTGATATGATCATCATCTGCTGCCGGCGTATTGACGAGTCTTTAGAGTCCTACACAGAGGTTTCCTAGCTCAAGCGAAACGAAATAGGAGCACATATGAGATATGTGCGGGACCGAGAATAATGCGTGTATATGATAACGTATTCTATTCTCGCGATCAATGTATCGAATGGTTATATGCGATATAACCTAGTTATCGAATCAAGGATTGATTCGATAAGCCGACACATTGGATACTAGCCGGTTATATGCGATATGACCGGATCGTTAAATCAAGTGTTGATTTAATGATTTAATACATAATTATATATTTGATATATTGCTTTGCATTAACTAGTGTCGGTTCACTTTAAATGGATTTTCTCGCGCGGATGTGCACATTGTATATTCGATATAGTTTTGTGAACATGATTGTATCATGTTTGATGATACATTCTAGCTTGGTTTTGTGTAAAGTGTTAAACCATGGTTAATAAGTGATTAGGGTTTCTTTTTCATTTACTTAATCATTTATTCATTCCTTTTGTTTATTTTGGAAAAAGAAAAGATAGAAAGATAAGAATGGTTGCTAGTTTTTGTCTTTATTTGAAAGCTTCTTGAAGCTTTGAACTTAGTCCACCATTCTTGTCTTTTATCTAACCCTAACCACTATCTAACCTAAGTTAAGTCTCTACACTAAACCATGGTCAAAGATATGATAAGTATTGTATTTTCTTTTCTATTTTAATAAAAGTTATCATATCTTCTTCTTCTTCTTCATCTTCTTCAACATTGAAGAAAGCTTGCTACTTCAATGGCAAGTCATGAAGTCTAGTGAGAAATCCAAAACTAAAGTTTACCCACTTCCTATTTCTTCATCCTCTACCTCTTGCCAAGTAGTATAGGGTGTTTCCTTCACAAGTTTTTCCGACTTGGTGAAGTTGGAGCTTGTTCTAGCGATGCCTCGACGTAGATCATCTTCGGCATGGATATCGACGACCTAGCTCGCTTATTCTTCGACGAAGCCGACGTTGGAGTCCGGATTCCTTTTGGACAGCGGAGGGGACTTCGTTGCGGAGCCGTGGAGGTGGTGGATCCCTTAGTTAAATTGTTAACTAGTTTACATGTTTCGCCTAAATATCTAGTAAACGATCCGTAGTCGGGTTTGTAGGCACCCGTAATTTTTTATTTGTGCATGTTTGATCACTTGTGAGACTTAACTAGAGTGCCTAGGAACCCTACAGTGGTATTAGAGCCAGGCTAGAGCCTTAGGCGAAGTCCCGACGGAGTTAGAAGTCCGATCGAACCGAAACCCGACCCAAAAATTGCTCTCTGGACTTTTTCCTAAAATGCGGATTTTTGTGAATTAAAAATTTCTAGAAAATACATAAAATAAAACTAAGAATTACGGTGCAAACTCAGGTGAGTAATTCGTTTGAACGGCGGCGGAACCGCGGTATAAGCACTGCTTATGCGGTGGTTCCGCGCTACATTGGTGACGTCATCGTACCTGCTCTGCACAGTAATTCCTATTATTTTATGCTGAGTTTTCTGGGAATATTTAAAACTTATTCCAGAGTTGAATTTTCTGGGCTTGTTTTGGGGGACTCGGTGTATTCGATCGGACTGTCTAATTTTGTCGGTGTGCTTTTCCGGGTATTTTTAGAATATGTTAAAAAGTTCGACCGGATATAAATACCCAATTTTTCCCCTGTCGGGAAATTTCCAAGTGTTGGATTTTTCCGTAGTTTAACGACGTTCTAAGTAGTGCAAGTAACGCGATGGTCCTTCTAGAAGACAACAAACCTTAACTCGATTATGTGACCGTCTTGAACTGCCCTTTGAACCTTCAGGTTTGGGGCAGTACGGCGTGCCACATGTGAGGCGTTGGCTTGACCCTTCTACGGCTGGACCGTTGCTACTGAGGCACGAACTGAATGTTGTTAGACTTATTTCATGTGTTGGATTGTATCGGCAAAACTTGGGTGTTCGATTGTTCGATCGGAAAGTTTAACATTTTCTGTTTATCTGGAATGTGATACAATAATTGGAATTCACAAATAGTTATGAGATAACGGAATGAATATTATAAACATAGCAGTTTAGTCTCACTTGATCGATTGCCACGGAATTTTGATGTGATCAAAAGTCCGTCGCAATCACGTAGCGTACGCGGATACTCGCCGGGTAAACTTAATAGACAGCCTCACCCCATTGCCCCGACCAAGTGACTGTAGGAGAACCCCGTCGCCGAAAGCATCCGTTCGGGTGCTCGCGGCAGCGGTGTTCCGCCTTGGTGCACTTCGTAGACGGTATCGGGGGTGCGGCCGCCTACTAAAGTTTTCTACGAGCATTCGATCAGGATGTCGGGAATCTTGTTGAATTACCCGACTTGATATTGAAAAGTGTTTTCGATTTTGAGACTAAAATGCGGGGTTTATAATTGTTAGGCATGCGATGTCTAAGTAATTCATTTTGTCAGGCATGCGATGTCTGAGGTGGTTGCGGATTCCAACTGTTGTAGTTTTACACTTTCTTTTCTGTGACCGTAAGTGTAATGTGTGATATCGCCGGTTTCGTTGCTATATGTCAACGACAATTGGGATGCGCATATTTACTTACGTTGATGACATGTGATTTATGTGTTGCTGGATATGTTATATTGGATCGTCGTGTTTGAATAGCCGGGGGTTTTTATGTGAGATGAGTGTTTTTTCATTTTCATTCATGTAAAAACTTGTATGTAATATTCTTTTATTGGGGCACTTCCAGGTCGCGGAAGTAGTCACCGTTTGTATATTATTTACTTTTCTGCACTAGGATAGACCCAAGGAGGGGAGCACAAGTAACCGGGTTCTGGGGTCCAGTGGGAGACCAACTCGAGGAGTCGAGTCCGGGTCTCCTAACCCTGGAATTGGTAGGGTTGCTTGCCGCTCTCGTAGGGGTCTAAGGGTGTGGGATTGGCTATTCATCACGACCGTGGAATCCGTGTTTTATACTGGCTCGTATTGAAAACACGGACGTCCTAGTATATCCAATATTTCATATGTTTCTTCTGCTGTGTTCTATCTGTGATCATGCGATGTTCTGATGTTCTGTGACAGATATTATAGTATATTTGATATATTATATAGACGTTACTTATGTTTTACACCCGCGCTAGCCCTGCCCCGCTCTGCCGTTAGTTACCTAACCTAACGGTGCACGAGGGGACATCGAGGCGAATGCGGATGGCATAAGCGTACGTTATATCTATCTGTGATGTTTAGGTAATATAAATGATGGGATATTCATTAATGAGATTAATGAAAGAAAATATACCTAATTGATGTTGTGGAATCGAATTTCAAAATAAAACAGGTAGCTACAGTTCTTGCTTTGCATCGCGGTGTTCATTATAGAACATCCTGCACCTTATTCGATGAGGAAAGGACCGAGATCCCTTCGCCGGGAGTGACTCCTTTAGCAATAACTGGCAGATGCTACAACCCTCGGTTTGTCTTTGATCGCTTCTATAGTTTTCGCTTTGCACAGTGATATATATGATATATCCCGCACCTCATTCGACGAGGAAAGGGCCGACGATCCCTTCACCGGGTGTGACCCCTTTAGCAAAACTAGAAAAGCCTCAAAAACATTCCATTTAAAAACCATTTGATTCCGCAACGAGATCAAGTTCAAAGCGTTAAAGGTTTTCACAAAAACCAGCCGCAACCCTCCGTCATTTTAGGAAGTAGAGTACTTAGTATTCGTGCTGTGTTTGTTGACCATAGTCAAGGCACAGTGTACGGTAGCTAAGTGATGTCTTCCTACACCGCATATGATGCGATTAGTTAGGACAGTCGCGTGACTTTGTTGACCTTAGTTAAGGGTCATGTGGGTGGGTCTAATTAATCACGAAATGACGGGTAGAACTTGACTAGTACTTATGATTTGTTGACCATAGTTAAGGTCATAGGTGCTAGGGGTAAAAACCATTATCGGGAGTTTCAAGTGTTGGAATTTGCAATGAGATTGCATACCTTCTATGTGATAGTTGGATCCCGATACCCACTGCGAGTAATTGTTACTCCTGGGAGAGTTTTGCACTTTGCAATTAGCCGATCAAGTAGGTGTCTAGAAAGGTGTCAACGGGGTTACGCCTCTGGGAAAACGAGGTTTACAGTAATTAGGTCCGTGCGAAAGCACGGGGAACCTCCCTCAAAGTACCGACACTGGCGTGGCTGAAAGATTGGCGAACTTGTAGAGTGTAATTAATCCCGGCTAGTCTTTCCGTTTAGGGTTTGAAGGAAGATTTGATAAAAACAGTGGGAGCCATCCTGATTAGATAAAATACATAACCAATCTGATCTTAAAAGAGCGCACGCAGAGTGTTTTCTTCTCTCTCTCTCCTGGTAGCGACCATATCACGCCTTAATCAAGATAATAATACGGATTTTTGACCGAACCCGCTTGTTATACTGAGCTGGGGAACGTTGGTCCCGCTCCAACTTATAATTGTTATAAGACAGAGCAGGAAATAGGGGAATACCAGAATTCCTATGCCGCCCAAACGAAGAAAGTGCATATGATGCATCCCCTTCGGGTGTGTTCATTACAAAGAACTGTTTCTCAGTATCCTCTGCATCCTACGTATATGATACCGGATCAGGATCCCAGATATGTAAGATCTTACATAGGGCTACAAAAGGGTAGAAAAACTGAGAACGGGTGATAAGTTTCAGAAGGCAGAAAACGGGGCAAGTGTTGCAGCCAAGTCTGTTGGTCACTGTCACCCTGTATTGTAATACATTGATTCTGAACTATGTTATTAGATACCGAACCTGATATACAAAATCATATCTGTCTCTTTATTAGTAAAGAAACGATAATATTTTGTATTGTTGGATAATGTTTTGAACAATTCCTATATCAAAAGTTGATCGGTTCAGGCACGTTATCTAAAAGCATTGATGTTCTAAATCAAACTACAGTTCTTGGTATATAGAACACACACAAGAGGAAGAGTTCAGAATTGAACCATTCCTTCTTGAGGTATTGTAGACTAGGTCATATCAATGCGACCTGACTAGCTGGAGTTACATTTAGATGCATATTTAAATCTGTTTGAATTTACATCTTGTGAAACTCGCCAGTCATGTCACAAAGATAAGATGACCATAGCTCTGTTTATTGGAAACAGAGAAAGAGTTAGTGAACTCTTGGGATGATACATGTTGATGTATGTAGGTCTCCTGTCTACACATACCAGGATTGGTTCTTTATACTTCATTACGTTCTCTGATGATCTCTTTAGATTCAGACATATGTTCTTGTTGAAACACAAGTCGGAACCTTTTGAGATATTCACAGAATATAAGTTAGAAGTAGAGAACCAATACGGGTATAAGTATTATGTCCTATGATGAGATCAAGGAGGAGAATACTTGAGCACGGAAATTCCTGGACTATTCTAAAGGAGAATGAGATTCTCTCTCAGAATTACTCCTCCGTATACACCATAGCACGATGTTATATCGGGGCGGGGCTATCACACCCTATATGATAAGGTGTGCTCTATGATGAGTACTACTGAGTTACCTTTTTCCTTTTGGGAGTTATGCACTTGAGAAGCTGCATACCTATTGAATTAGGTTTGAATCAAATCACTGCCTACCACTCCATATAAGATATGGTATGGGAAGAACCTATCTCTTAAGTAAGTTAAGAGTTGGGATTGTCCGGCCTATGTCAAAAGCAAAATCCGGACAAGATCGAGGCAAGATCAGTTCTGTAGAACTGGAAAGGTTCCAGCTGTACAAAACTGCTAATGATTTGGTAGAACCAAAGGATTCAATAGTTTCCGACGAACCTCAGCCTCTCCGCCGATCTAGTAGGGTTCCTCATCCGCCTGAGAGATACCTCCGTTTCTCGATGACAGTGGGAGAAAGGATTGCATCATGAGATGATGACCCAACTAGTTTCGAGCAGGCCATCGAGAGTAGGGACTCTGTAAGAATGGCTGGATGCTTAGCGATCTGAGATAGAATCCTTATACACCAACAAAGTATGGACTTTGGTTGCTAAATCTGAAGGGTTAAATCCCCATCAGGAGCAAGTATATCTTGAGAAGATTACTTGGTGTAGATGGAAAAGTTGAGACTTTCAAAGCTAGACTTTTTAAAGGTTTTCGTCATCGACCAGGCGTGGATAATGATGAAACCTTTTTCCAGTAGCTTTGCTTAAGTCTATCCAGATTCTACTTGCCACGGCTACATACCATGACTGCGATATCTGGTGGTTGGGTGCCCTGACTGCTTTTCTAAATACTGATTTAGAAAAGAACGTCTGTAAGAACACAGCCAGAGGTCTTCGTAAACAGTGGGAGCAGCGGAAACGTGTGCAAGTTGCTTTACATAATGAAGCAGGCATCGCGGAGTTGGAACGTCTGTTTTGATATGATAGTCAAAGTGTTTGACTTCATCAAAATGGTAGACGAACCTTGTATATACAAAAGGGTGGTAGAGAGTAAGATGGTCATCTTCGTATTGTACGTAGACAACATACTCTTGATAGGAAAAGAGTTTCCTATACTACGATCGGTCAATCTCCTATTATCACTAGGATTCTCCAAATAGGATCAAAGTGATACCTCCTAAAATCCTGAGTTTTCATCTATGAGATAGATGTAATTGGATGCTAGGATTCTCACTAGATGTAGTGAGATGGTATCAATCGATCCTGAAGAGAATCACTGGAAGAGTTCCAGGGTAATAAAGACGACTGAATGTCAGTCACAGGCACTGTCTTTACCCTCAGTAAAGGGACAGTATGTTAGAAGAGTTCCAAGCTCGATACCGTGGCAAACTAGACGATAAAGGCTGGTAACATCGCTATTAAAGATACTACCAATGAGGCTGTTTGGGTGTATATTGGTTCATAAGATGAACTAGGTTCCTGCCATTGTATGACAATGGAAGCGTGGTTTCGACCCTGGAACCCTGGTCCCATCAGTGACCCAGACAAATTCTGAGGAAGCATCACCTGATCATGGAGATAGTTGATCTCCAGGGTGATCGAGGTTAGGAGAGAAGACTCAGAGGACAACACGGCGGATCCACTCACGAAGGCCCTTTTCCAAAAGAGAGACAATTTAGGGGATGGTTGAGTATGTGATACTGCAACCACTGCAACAGATGGCCCTAGTGTAAGTGGGAGATTGTTAGTTATATGTATGCCCTAGAGGCCATTACTGTACATTGGATGTATATTGTAGTGGATGCTGGGACATATATAGGTAGGACTTTCTAGCTCGACATGATAGTACGCTATCTGGTTGCACTTTGTCTTAACATGTATACTTTCTGTCTCTCTTATTACATGTTGATAAAGCCCATAGGATGTGTACTCGACTTCCAGGACTATGATGTAGATCATACTAGTGGGGCCTGGGTAGTCCATGAGTACATCCTTGAATTGTTCCTAGTCGAGGGAATATCGAGACGGGGCATCGATATTCCAGAGTAGACTAGCGCATATCTTCTCGACCCATGCGATGGGCGATGGATGATCCCATATCCATTGGTGTTTGACATCGAAGATGGTATGCGGGTGCTCAGTGGAGACTGGGTACACTGAACGGACTCGCCGAGAACTCCCAGATGGTATTATACCTCACGTCAGATGGCAGTTCTCTGGTGACACTGGTACAGCTTAGTCTGTTGACCCGAGATCGTCATAGAGTCTTGTGTGTCTCCCACTGTGCTTTGATTTCCACCCTACCATGGCTCTACTGAGTTGTGAAAACAGGTGGTTTTTGGGTACAGTCCCGATTCACATGGAGGCAATGAGCGATAGGAGGGGATTCGTCTCTCCCGGTATTGGGGGTTGATGTTGTGCTATGCTCGACTGGCCATAACAGGAAATCCCTGGCCAGGGTTGCAGTGATATACTGGTAAGAGTTATCAGTAGTTTCACGATTGTTATGGACCCTACGTCGGCATGACTTATCGAGCTATTGGGGTCTGACGTTTACCACCCCTAGGTGAGATATGCGACATATCAGACGAACAGACCGGACTAGACGGTAGTGTTACTGGTCGGATTCGCAGGAGTGTGAGCGGGCTTGCTCGTCGATCTTCTGATCGCTCAATACCCTGGTGGCCGTTACGTTTAGCAGACCGCTTGCGGCTTGCAGATGTTTGATATGATCATCATCTGCTGCCGGCGTATTGACGAGTCTTTAGAGTCCTACACAGAGGTTTCCTAGCTCAAGCGAAACGAAATACGAGCGCATATGAGATATGTGCGGGACCGAGAATAATGCGTGTATATGATACCGTATTCTATTCTCGCGATCAATGTATCGAATGGTTATATGCGATATAACCTAGTTATCGAATCAAGGATTGATTCGATAAGCCGACACATTGGATACTAGCCGGTTATATGCGATATGACCGGATCATTAAATCAAGTGTTGATTTAATGATTTAATACATAATTATATATTTGATATATTGCTTTGCATTAACTAGTGTCGGTTCACTTTAAATGGATTTTCTCGCGCGGATGTCCACATTGTATATTCGATATAGTTTTGTGCACATGATTGTATCATGTTTGATGATACATTCTAGCTTGGTTTTGTGTAAAGTGTTAAACCATGGTTAATTAGTGATTAGGGTTTCTTTTTCATTTACTTAATCATTTATTCATTCCTTTTGTTTATTTTGGAAAAAGAAAAGATAAAAAGATAAGAATGGTTGCTAGTTTTTGTCTTTATTTGAAAGCTTCTTGAAGCTTTGAACTTAGTCCACCATTCTTGTCTTTTATCTAACCCTAACCACTATCTAACCTAAGTTAAGTCTTTACACTAAACCATGGTCAAAGATATGATAAGTATTGTATTTTCTTTTCTATTTTAATAAAAGTTATCATATCTTCTTCTTCTTCTTCATCTTCTTCAACATTGAAGAAAGCTTGCTACTTCAATGGCAAGTCATGAAGTCTAGTGAGAAATCCAAAACTAAAGTTTACCCACTTCCTATTTCTTCATCCTCTACCTCTTGCCAAGTAGTATAGGGTGTTTCCTTCACAAGTTTTTCCGACTTGGTGAAGTTGGAGCTTGTTCTAGCGATGCCTCGACGTAGATCATCTTCGGCATGGATATCGACGACCTAGCTCGCTTATTCTTCGACGAAGCCGACGTTGGAGTCCGGATTCCTTTTGGACAGCGGAGGGGACTTCGTTGCGGAGCCGTGGAGGTGGTGGACCGGATCTACAAAGGTTGTATGTCCGTTCCCTTAGTTAAATTGTTAACTAGTTTACATGTTTCGCCTAAATATCTAGTAAACGATCCGTAGTCGGGTTTGTAGGCACCCGTAATTTTTTATTTGTGCATGTTTGATCACTTGTGAGACTTAACTAGAGTGCCTAGGAACCCTACAATACCCACATTGTTTTGCAGCACCTTTCCGGATCTCAACGTGGTCACAGCATTTACGTTATGATTGTTCTGTTCATATGCAACATGTGCGTGACCGGGATTTGGGAGTGGTTGAGACGGAAGCTTTCCTTTCTCTCGCTCTTTCAATGCTGCGTTGAGTTGTGCAATTTGTGCCTCAATAGATTTGATGCTTTGATCGTGTGAGGCACTGTTTTGCACCAAAGATTGAACAGAAGTCTCTATCCTAGCTGTGGATTGTGCAGATTGCTTTAGGAACGCTTCTAGACTTCTTTCGAGCGAGCTAACAGCATTTTGAGGGGGAACAAAATTGTTGGGTACAAACTTGTTCATTTGATTATGGTAAGGTTGCTGTTGTAGAGGTTGCTGAAATTGAGTTTGTGGAGGTGCTTGTTGTTGTGGAGGAGGAGCCCTTTGAAAATTGTTGTTTCCTTGGGATTGTTGATTTTGGTTCCAAGCAAAATTTGGGTGACTCTTCCAACCCGGATTGTATGTCGAAGAGTATGGATCATTTCTTTGTCTTTGCTGAAAGGCAGCATTGACTTGATCTTGTCCTTGAGTAGATGCAGTGTGAAGACACTCTTCGGTGAGATGTGATGGATCCAAACAACAAGAACAAACAGTCCGTGGAGGTGCAACGGGGGCAGGAGAAGGCGGTGAGATTTTGGTCTCAAGCGCTTCAAGCTTTTTCGTAAGAGCGGCCATCTCGGCCTTCATAGCAATCGATATATCTAATTGATGTATGCCTGCCCTAGATTGACCACTAGAAGAAGATGATGTGGTCTTGGAGCTCTCCCATTGAATTGTTTGTTCACTAAGGTCCTCAAGAAACTGCCACGCTTCCTCACTTGATTTGGTTAGAAAGTGACCTTGACAGATAGTTTCTAACAACTGCTTCGTTGCCGGGTTCAATCCCTCGTATAATTTTTGGCAGAGTTGCCAACTTCCGATCACATGATAAGGGCATTGAACGAGTAGGTCTTTGAATCTTTCAAAACACTTCCAAAATGGTTCTGACGGAAGCTGAGAAAATTGTATAATCTCGTTACGGATTCTAGCAGTTTTGTGATGAGGGTAGAACTTTTTAAGAAAAGCTTTCACAAACTCGTCCCAATTTCTAATTGAATGTGATGCTGTGCTGTATAGACACTTCTCGGCTAAGTCACAAAAGGTGAAAGGAATGACCCTTAGCCTTATAGCGTCATCACTTAATTGGGTAGTTTTCATCATGGCGCAAACGTTTTGGAATTTGTTGATAAAGATATATGCATCTTCGGATTCCAAACCATGAAACTTAGGCAGCATATTGATGATGTGGGGTTTGATCTCAAAATTATCCCCATTAGCCGGTGGGAGGGAAAGGCAAGTGGGAAGGGCAGTGCGGACGGGGTAGAAAAGATCCTGGAGCGCGACTCGTTCGGGCGCTTCAACAGGCGGGTGATTCGGGTTATTCGCACCTAACGGAGGTGGAATCATTCCCGTCAGTAAGGTGTTGTTAGGATTGTATCCTGACATACCTTCGGAAGAAGATTGTGATGGTGAAAGTGAAGAAGTGAATAGGATTTCGACTTCGGAGTCGAAAGGTTCGTCGGTCGGTACCAACGAAACACGGACTAATCGGGCGCTAGGGTCCCTAGTCCAACCGGACATACACTAAGAGGGTTAGTGCAGTCGAATGATGAAAGACAGAATGTAGAGATAAGAAAACGTCAATGAGAAGAAGTGAGTGTAAGTGAGTGCAAAGATTTCTTTAGCGACAAGTTGCAAGTTTTGAAAAGATTTTTCCTTTTTTTTGTGAGCTTTTGCAAAAAGATTTTTGAAAAGAGATTTATGACACAAATGCAATTAACCACAAATGCACAATCAGGCCTAGGTCTAGGGTCACCTAGGTCAGCTAGACAGCTCCTAACTGTTCCAAAGGGCTAGAGATAGGACCTCAAACCGCCTCTTCACCGGCAATTGCGGCCAGGTAAGTGCCAGGTCAGTGGGAAGGAACCACACTGTGGGCCTAATTAAAAACCACGAGCCTTGACCCACTTGCCTAGGCACCGCAAAGACAGGTTAGGATAAACGGCCGATGCCTATACTAGTCCTCTGTCCTATTGAGCGCGACGTCCTTAGGGCCGAGTCTAATATTTTTTTAATTAAGAGTGGTCGATGCAAATGCTTTAAGTGATTTCTGGGGTGCTGGGAAGGGTGATGAAATCCCCACCCAATCTGAATTGGTCAATAGCCCCTTAAAGTCAGATTAAAGTATGCAAAGCAGTAAATCACTTGCAATCATTTTGCTATTTAGCGCGGCACAAAGAATCTTGCAGAAAATCAATTATTGGTAGGGGGAAGAAGATTTTTAGCGCAAAGAATCCTGCAGAAGATTTGACAGAAGATCTATGGGGATTTGCAGAGGGGAGAATGAGAATTCAAACCATGCAAATTTCGCGCAGAGAAGATTCAACCAGACCGCGGTTCCGCGGTTGAAAGGAGTGTTCAGGTGTCCAAAATTTCTCAGCTGTTCTGTACTTTCAATCTCCTCCTGTTTTTATGTACCCTTTTTTGATTAGCCTTCTGTGTTGTTTCAGATCCGTCAATCCTGCAAAGATTCACAAAAGAAAACTCTTCAAACAATAAAAGATGATAGAATTTTTATATTTTTGATTTTTTTTTCTTGAGATTTTTGTGGTTTTTTTTATATTTTATATTAACCCGAAATTACAAAAAGGAAATTTTACGCCATCCCCGGCAACGGCGCCATTTGATTTAGAGAAGTTTTGTCGATCAAAAATATTTACCGCAATCAAGAACGGCGTCGCATGAAGCTAGCCGGTGAATACGGGTCGGTCCACAAGGATTTTGTAATTTTCCTTAAAGTTCTTACGAGCTAATTCCAAATGGTGTTTGGTCTTTTAATTAGATCTAAAACGAAGTTGTGTTATACTAGGATTAGAAACTTGCTAGGATTAGGTTTAGGTAAAGTTTGGTAAACAAAGATCTTCACCTCTTTTCAATGCCTTAATTTAGATTTGATTTTAGGGGTTATGGTAAATTTTAATAAAGGGGATTAGGATGATTGGGAAGATGTTCTTCCTCTAGATCCTTGTCCTTCCTTTCTTAACCTTTACCCTAACCTCCATGGAAAACTCACAACTCCGGTCTTTTATACTACGGATCACCGTTACCTCGAGGGTAGAGTGCCGTAGGGAGCGGAAGATGGAGTATGCATGGAGTCCTAATGTTCATAATAGATTGGCAAAGAAAAGAGATGAGAGATCTTCATCTCTCAAACCTTTCCCTATTCTTTACCCCAACAAGCGAGGAAACTACTCGCTCATTGAGGGAATTAAGAAAGACATAATTTTTGTTTTGTTTTTATTAAAGAGAAGAAACATCTATTGCAAGTTAATAAAATTCTAAACTGAATTAAACTAGGGCAAGTAAAGAATTTACCTAGGGCAGATATAAAAAACTCGAAATGGGCAAGAAAAAATACCTACTTACGATTGATGCACTCCAAGCTTCAAAGAAAACAGAATTTTATTGATGAATAGAGGCATGAGAAAATACAAGTGTTTGGGTTCTATTTATAGGACATAGAAACCCTAGGTTTACAGTTGATCCGCATGTCTACAATTACAAATATACCCTCAGGAAATCTTTTCAGAGCCGCCACAGGTTTTGGTAAAATTTTCACCGCGTACGGGCATAGGACGGCCGCGGAACCGTGGCATGGGTAGGCCTTGGGCAGCGGTTCCGCGGCCCTTTGGTGAGTTCAGCTCACCATCTTTCCTGGGATGCATCATGGTTATTTGTGCTTGTTATTTCTTCAGTTCATTACTCTGTTTGGCTTCTGATTCTTCTCCAGATCTTTCAGTGAAAACTTGTAGAGGTCTTCTAACCGTTGACATTTTGGACCTTGCACTGCCTTGTTGATTGTGAACTGTTCTTCGTCTAGGCTTGACTAGGATCCTTCTATTTGTTGGTCAAAAGTCCCTTTTTGTGTCGTCTTTTGTCTTTTTCACTACTTTTGCTCCAAGAACCTGTAACCTGTACTATGTAGCAGACATGCGTCAAAAGCACCTGTTTTTATTGTAAAATGCATAAGAATGGGGAATATAAAATGCAATATTATGGTGTGAACAGATCCCGTGACAACCGGGCATATTACCGCGCTTGGAATCTTCCATACTAAATCTCTTTAGTATAGTGTCAATAAACCTGGACTGTGAAAGTCCCAACATTCTATTAGATCTATCACGATAGATCTTAATGCCCAAAATGTAGGTTGCATCACCCAAGTCATTCATGGAGAATTTCTGTGACAAGAAGAGCTTTACTGATTGTAGCATAGGGACATCATTCCCTATCAGTAGTATGTCGTCGACGTACAAAAAGAGGAAGACTACTGCTCCTTCTACAATCTTCCTATAAATACATGGTTCATCTACATTTTTGATAAAGTCAAATTCTTTGACTGTCTCATCAAAGCAGATGTTCCAACTCCACGTTGCTTGCTTTAATCCATAGATAGATTTAAGCAACTTGCACACTTTTCCGCTGCTCCCACTGTCTAAGAAACCTTCTGGTTGATCCATGTAAACACTCTTTTCTAAATGTCCATTTAGAAAAGCTGTTTTTACATCCATTTGCCAGATTTCATAGTCATGGAAGGCAGTAATGGCAAGCAGGATCCAAATGGATTTAAGCATAGCTACAGGTGAAAAGGTTTCATCATAGTCCAATCCTGGTCTTTGACGAAAACCTTTTGAAACGAGTCTAGCTTTGTAGGTTTCCACTTGTCCAAGTGCACCAATCTTCTTTTTGAAGATCCATTTGCATCCAACTGGTTTCACCCCAGGAGGAGCAACTTCTAAAGTCCATACTTTATTGGTGTACATGGATTCCATTCAGATCTCATAGCATCCTACCACTTCACCGAGACAATACTCGTGATAGCCTGCTGAAAACTAGTTGGCTCATTATCATCGATGATGCAATCCTCTCGATCCCCATCTAGAAGAAAACCATAGTATCTCTTAGGAGGATGAGAAAGCCTACTAGATCTGCGGAGTGGCGTTGGTTCGTCATGTTCTATTGAAATATGAGGTTCTACAAAGTCCTCGGTAGCAGTTTGAGGTTCTGGAATTTCTTCCAGCTCTACCGCGCTCCCACTAATTTCTTTTGCAAGAAATTCGCTTTCTAGGAAGACAATGTGGCGAGCGACAAACACCTTTTTTTCTTCAGTGCGGTAGACCATGTACCCCCTTGAATGTTTGGGGTATCCTACAAACTTGCACACAACCGATTGTGCCTCGAGCTTGTCCGGACTATGCTTTTTAACATATGCCGGACACCCCCATATCTTGATATACTTGAGATAGGGTCTCTTCCCGCTCCACATTTCATATGGAGTGGTAGGCACGGACTTAGTTGGAACTCTATTCAATAAGTATGTTGCTGATTTTAGAGCAAATCCCCAGAAGGAAAGTGGCAACTCAGCACTACTCATCATTGAACGCACCATATCTAATAGCGTGCGATTCCTCCTTTCTGATACACCATTGTGCTGAGGTGTATAAGGCGGAGTAAGCTGATAGAGAATTCCATTCTCTTTTAAGCATTCAAGGAAACTGGTATTTAAGTATTCTCCACCTCGATCAGATTGAAGTGTCTTGATGCTTTTACCAGTTTGTTTCTCTACTTCATTTTTATACTCCTTAAACTTCTCAAAGGCCTCGTATTTATATTTCATTAAGAACACATGTCCATACCTAGAGAAGTCATCAGTAAAAGTGATGAAGTAGGAGTGACCGCTTCTCGCATGCGTAGACATTGGACCACATACATCTCTGTGTATAAGTCCCAAGAGTTCTGTGGCTCTTGCTCCGTGTCCGGTGAACGAAGATTTGGTCATTTTTCCTTTGATACATGATTGACAAGTTGCATATGATGAATATTCAAACGGATCTAGATATCCATCTTTATGTAACTTAGTCAACCTTGTTTCGTTTATATGACCAAGTCTACAATGCCATAGGAAGGCTTGATTTGAATCTGGAGCCTTTCTTTTAAGTGTGTTTTGAATATTGAAAATTCGAGGTTGATTAAGTATATATATGCCGTTTTCCAGTGTGCCATACCCAATTAGTTCTTGATTTAGGAGAATGTTCATGACATTTCTTTCAAGCGCAAAATTATATCCTTCATTAGATAACAAAGATACTGATATAATATTACACAACATACTGGGAATACAAAAACAGTTGTACAACACCAAAATGTGCCCACTAGTCAACCCTAGGTGATATTCCCCTATTACAATAGCATCTACATGCATTCCATTGCCCATCCGGAGAGTCATATCACCTGTCCCCCGTACTCTACTATTTCTCAGATCCTGCAATGAATTACAGATGTGAGAACCAGAACCGGTATCAAGTACCCATGATGTAGAGTTTACTGAAAGACAATTTTCGATTACGAACACACCTGAAGCAGAAGCAACAGCTTGCTTCTTGTCCTTGGCTTTGAAGGCTATACAGTCCTTCTTCCAGTGCCCTTGCTTGTGACAAGAAAAGTATTCGTTTATATCCGCTTTCACCCTTCCTGCCTTGTTCGTTCCCTGCACCTTCTTGACCCCACCCTTCGGTTTGGTGGCTTTCATCTTCTTCTTCCCTTTAGCTTTCTCTTTAGATTTAGAAGAGGATAATTGGCCAACATACAGAACGGGGTTCTTCTCCTTTTTCAAGGAGGTCTCTGCTACCCTCAACATGTTGAGGAGCTTTGGAAGATCAGCTTCCATTTCGTGCATGTTGAAGTTAAGCATGAACTGAGAGAAGGTGTGGGGAAGGGACTGCAAAATCAAGTCGATATACAAATCATTCTCTAGCACGCATCCCAGGTTTGTGAGTTTCTCAATGAGGCTGATCATTTTGAGGACGTGCTCTCCTACAGGCGATCCTGGAGCTAACCTCATCTAGAAGAGTTTCCTTGAGGTCTCGTACCTCGCGATACGGGAGTGCTCTCCATATAATTCCTTGACTTGGAGAAAGATGGATATAATATCCATACTCTCGTGCTGTTCTGGAGTTCATTGTTTATGGACGCCAGCACGATACACTTAGCTCGCTCACAATCTAGATCCCAGGTTTTGCGAACTTCCTTGTCCACAACTGAGGAATCTGGTCCTGGGATAAGGGGAGGAACAGCGGTGGTAACATATGCTACTTTGTCATAAGTCAGTGCAATGTTGACGTTCCTTAGCCAATCTTTATAGTTCTGCCCGGTCAGTATATTTTTTTCAAGTAATAGTTTTAGTCATGTCATGGTAGCTGCTAGAGAGAAAGAAAAGAAAACACTCAACATATGCTTCTTGCAAGTTTAGATTGGTTATTAGTTTATCTAAACAGGATGGCTCCCACTGTTCCCTCAAATCCTTCTTCAAAACCTAAAAGAAGAACTAGTCAGGATTTAATCACACGTCACAATACTTGCTTAACCTTTCAGCCAGGCCGGTGTTGGTACCTCGAGGGAGGTTTTCCAACGCTTTCGCGAAGTTCCTTAATTAAATAACCTCTTCTCCCTGGAGGCGTAGCCCCTCTAACACTTTTGTGGACACGTACTTGGTTTATAGCATTGATTGTTAAGTGAGAAAGTTTCCCGAGAGTAATCCTACTCATCAGTGTGATCAGGATCCAACTATCATTGCATGATGTACTAGATGGAAGCCACTCTAGTCAACACACTCCAGAAGGTATGCTAAATCTGCAAGTTTACTTTATGTTTGAAACACCCGATGTGAGTTTTTACCCCAAGCTCTTATGACCTTGACGTAGGCCAACAAATCATAAGACGCAAGTCAAGTTCTACCCGTCGTTGTCCAGATTAATTTAGGTATATCGTACATGCCCTTGACGTAAGCCAACAAGGCTGTACGTCTGTCCTATACTAATGCATCTATCTTTGCAACAAATAAGCAAACACACTGCTACCATCCACTATGCCTTGACGTAGGCCAACAAGCATAGCATGAATACGATGTGTTGTCTATTTGAAACGACAGAGGGTTACGGCTGGTTTTTTGACAAAAAAACCGTTAACGTAGTGAACTTGATATGATCGAAGGAACCATGATAGCCTTTATTAAAAGGAGTGGTTTAAGCTCCGCATTTAAAAATTTCTTTTTGAAGAAAACCGAGTGGTTTTGAAATTGTTCCAACGATTCAGTTTAGGTTTTATTTTTCTTTGCATTAAAAATAATGCGTCCCATCTTTAACCTATCATTACAGATAACAACGAAAATACAACGTCCTCTTATGCCATCCGCATTCACCACGGGGTCCCGTCATCACCCGTTAGGTTACTTAACTAATGGCAGAGCGGGGGCTGGGCTAGTGCGGGTGTAAAACATAAGTGACGTCTAAATAGCTATCATATATAGATATTGTACATTCGTCAGATGCAATAATAGGCATTCCAGATCACAGATAAACTTTATTGGATATGCAAGCAATCCGCGTTTCTTTTGAGCCTGTAAGAAAAGACGGATTACACAGTTGTGATGAATAGCCATTACCCTACCCCAGACCCCTAAGGGTACGGCAAACTACCCGCCAAGTACCCGAAGTGAAGCGGTCTCCCTCAACAACGTGAGTAGGCCACTAAGCACTTCGAAATACCCGGCAGTTTGTGCACTCCACCTTGGGTCTATCCTAGGAGCAAAAACTGTAAAAAGAAATAATACAACGGTGGCTACAACCGCAACCTAGATGTGCCCCGCAAAATAATATTACAACTTATTACAATTACATCGAATGAATTAATACAATAACCCATCACAAAACCCCGGCTAATCATCACAACAATCCAATAGAGTGCATAAACACAAACAGTTAAAACATTACAGATATGTGCAACCCCCTGCCAACCGACATACTAGCAGTTAGGGGAGGTTTACGAACACATAATACAGTTCACAGATATAATCAAACAAGCAAACATCGTATAATTTCAATCGATCAAACCCATTAGATTCTGCTCCAAAACTTCTCTGTAAACCTGAGACCTGAGCAAAAAATAAACATTCCAGAAAAGACAAAATATTCACAGAAGAGCTACTGGGGAGATTTAGGGTGAATCGGGCTCAACTCGGCCGCGGATCCGCGGCGGATCGGTGGGATCGGCCGCGGTTCCGCGGTGTGTTGGCCGATTCATGCACCAAAATTTCTCCACTGTTCTTAGGTTTCCATGTAGGTTATTCTGGAGGTCCCTGAAAAATTTTTGGACCTCAATTTAAAATCGACAGAAAATATGTGAATACGATATCTTTTCCGGTTCGTTTTGCGTTCGAAATTCATACGACTTTGCAAGTGAGTTAATTATTGTTTAGTGATGCTCCGATACCACTGTAAGTCGATGTGCAACACCCCACAAGTTGTGGGGAGGCGGAAATATGAAAAACGATCTTGTTCTTGAAGCATACATCGACTAACCGAAGATCTTTGCTAAACGATAATTAACAATTACCATAGAAGTTCTTAGCTACTATGAAAAGAGATTATACCTGGTGAATCGTGTCATTCTTCTTTTCATTCTCTCCGTCCTCCTCAGCCTCCTCTAAGTGATAGATGATCCACGCGGGAACCGTAATCCAAGCTTCACTTCAACAACTTGAGGTAACTTCTCTAGTTGCTAATCAAAGGAACTTAGATCATATAGAGTTAGGTTATGGGATGTTCAGTCTTTTCTAATCCTTGTTCTCAACTCATGAGTAGTAGGATTAGAGCTTGAAGAAAGAGTGAGCTTGAGGAGAGAGAAGGTGAAATAGAATCATGAATATGAAATTGTTTCTCACTTGATATATGAAGCATAATGAATAAATCAATAAATGAATAAAAAGAGATTATTCATCATGCTACATAAATGTATTATGAGTGATTCACTATGTGAGTCATTAAGAATTTAATAATGCATTAATGACATAATGAATCACACATTATGAGTCACAATATCATTTAATGACAATGCCACCTAAACCCCTCAAGTCACCATGCTTCTAGAAGCTTCCCGGAAATTACGAGAACTCCCCCCCCCCATCCGTGAAAACACAGAAAAACTTTATACTGTATAAATCCAATAACCTGATACTAGAATCTGGCTTAAACCAAAGCCGTCTAGTAAAAATTGTCCGAATGTCGTACGTGCGTTTAAACACGTATTCGTCCGAACCGTTGTCGTAAAACCATACGACCACTATATTGTTTCGCCTGGAGTTGGGAAAACTCTCTGTGGGACTCTAAAGACTCGACTACTACGCTGGTAGTGGGTTTAACCACAGACCGCAAGCGGCACTAGCTGTACGTAACGGTCTCCAGGTAGATGTCGATAAGAAGGCCGATGATGAAACCCATCTGAACTCCTACTAAGCCTGTCCGTGACAATATCCGTGCAGTCCGGTCTGTTCGTCTAAGAGTATCGCATGTATGGTCTAGGGAGGTGGTAAACGTCAGACCCCTAATAACCGTACAAGTCGTGTCGGCATGGCTCAATTACCATCCGAGAATCTACTAATAAGTCTATCAGTAATTCTCAATCAGCCCTGGCCAGGGACTTATGGTAATGACCAACCGATCACCGTGCGATATCAACTCCCTATACCGGGAGAGACGAATCCCTAACAGTCACTCTCTGCCTCCACATGGCTTGGGACTGTGCCCAACTAAAACCTGTTTGCACGACTCCTTTGAACCGTGGTAGGGTAGTAATCAAAGCACAGTGGAAACTCATACGAGACAAATGACGACCTTAAGTCAACGGACTATATGCACATATCTCACCAGAGAACTGTTATCTGACGTTAGGTATAAATACCATCCAGTCAGTTCTCGGCGAGTCCTGTCCGGTGTACTCACACCCAGTGAGCATCTGTATACAATCTTAGGTGCACTCCACCAATGGTTGTGGGACCAATCCATCGCCCCTCCTCAGGGTCTAGATATGTATACACTAGTCTACTCCGGAGCATCGATTCCCAGTCTCGATTCTCCTGCGACCAGCGACATCTAAGGATGTGCCTAATGACTATCAAGCTCCTACAAGTATGACTGTCATCACAACGCCGGTAGTCAGGCAAACACCCTATGGGCTTTATCAACATGTATATATTTATGAATACTACGCAAAATATATCATATGTTAAGATAAAGACAAACCAAATAGCGTACTATCATATTAAGCAAGACTGTCATGTACAAACATATCCCTAGCATCCTATACAATGAAGGCCTCTAGGGCATATATATCCAACAACCCGTCCCGGTTCTTTCGGGGATGCGGAAATGGTGAAAAACGATTTTTTCGGTGGAGGTAATATGGACTCTAAAAACGGATCTTTCTAAACAAACTATCTAACAACCTAACTAAGGGTTTAACTACTATGTTAGGGGTTATACCTTAACTTGAACTCCTTCTCTTCGACTCCTTATGGTAGTCGGATCGGCCTCACCTCGTCGTCTCTTTGTGACGAAGATGGATCCACCCGAAAGCTTCTACCTTTGGCTCCAACCTCAATCTAGAGGAAACTAGAATACTTGGCTTACTAGACCTTGTACACTAGGATGAGTAGAGAAGTATTTTGGGTTTTATCTCTATGGTTCTTGTTTCTCAACTCATAAGACAATAGAACCATGAGCTAGAGGGAGAGCAAGAGGAAGAGGAAGAACTTTGATGAGAGAGAATGAGAATGATAGAAAATGAATGAAGACTTTTGCAACCATTCTCACATAATACAAAAAAAATCATAATAATAATAATAATTGAGTATTATGTGATGGTTCATGTCAATGGCATTATCATTTCATGCACTCATTTTGTAAAGAATAACAATCAAGCAAAAGTCTAAGCCATGAAATGATAGCTATTGTAATGATGATGGTCAACAAGTCCAAGCTAGTCAACCGGTCAACAAAGTCAACAAGTCGACAAAGTCAAACTTTCAACCCAACCATGGCACACTAATACTTAATTAATATTATTATTAATCATATTTCTTATTCTCATTAGGGTTTAGAAAAGGTCAACAGTGAACAACCCTAATGAGAATCCTATGCCTCTGTCTCGGTCAACCGTGCATACACACCCGCATCCTCGTTCCGAGGAACACGAATACAAACGAGATAAAACCAATCCCAAAACGCATACTAGGATCTGGCTTAAACCAAAGCCCGCTAGTAATAACTGCCCGAACACCAAACGTGCACAAGTGCGTGAATGTGAACGAACCCTGTCGTAAAACCATGCGACCTCTACTCTGTTTTGCCTAAATGAGAATAGCTCTCTATGTGGGACTCTAAAGACTCGACACTACGCTGGCAGTGGGTTTATCCACAGACCGCAAGCAGCACTAGCTGTGCGTAACGGCCCCTAGGTAGATGCCGATAAGAAGACTAACGAGGTGAAACCCATCTGAACTCCTACTGAGCCTGAATGTGACAGTCTCCGTACAGTCCGGTCTGTTCGTCTGAGAATATCGCATGGCGGGACTAGGGGGCGGTAAACGTCAGTCCCCTAATAGCGGTATAAGTCATGTCGGAGTGTAGCGCAGAACACCCTGAGTCAACACTGGATAACCTACCAGTATATCTCGCTTGCCCTGGCCAGGGACTTTGTGTAATGGCTCTCCTAGACACAGCGTGATATCAACCCCCAATACCGGGAGAGACGAATCCTGTCTAATCGTCACTGCCTCCAAGTGCTTCGGGACTGCACCCAACTACTACCTGCTTGCACGACTCCTTTGAGCCGTGGTAGGGTAGTAATCAAAGTACAGAGGGAACACACTCGAGGCGAAGTGACAGTGTCAAGTCAGCGGACTAAGCTGTACTCATGTCACCTGGGAACTGATAACCGACGATAGGTATAGTACCAACCAACAGTTCCCGACGAGTCCTGTCCAGTGTACTCGTAACCTAACGAGCACCCGCATACTATCTCAAGTATGACGTACTGACGGCTGTGGGAAAGACCGTCTCCCATGCTGGGATGAGAAGCGCATACGCTAGTCTACTCCGGAGTATCGATGCCATGTCTCGATAGTCCTACGACTAGGTACCTGTAAAAGGATGTGCTTGTGGATTACCCAGCCCGTACGAGTGTGATTGCCATCACAACGCTGGTAATCAAGCAAAGATCCTAAGGGCTCCACTAATGTGTATAGGTGATATACTAAAAGAAACACATGTACACATTAAAGTAGAAACAAACCAAGTAGCATACTACCATTTTGAGCAAGATTGTCTATACAACTGTGAATATCCCAAGCTTCCATTAAGTAATATACAAACTACTATGATACAGTAATGGCCTCTAGGGCATATACACTAACAGATAAAGCCCTTAGGATAAGTACTTGACTACCAGGACTATGATGCAGATCATACTAGTGGGGACAGTGTAGTCGCCAAGTACATCCTTCAAATGTTTCTAGTCGTGGTATTACCGAGACAGGGCATCGATACTCCAGAGTAGACAAGCATATGCGCTTCTTGACCCATATGATGGGCGATGGATGATCTCATATCCATTGGTGTTTGACATCAGAGAAGGTATACGGGTGCTCAGTGGAGACTGGGTACACTGGACGGACTCGTCGAGAACTCCCAGGTGGTATTATACCTCACGTCAGATGGCAATTCTCTGGTGACACTGGTAAGGGTTAGTCTGTAGACCCGAGATCGTCATAGTGTCTTGTGTGATTCCCACCGTGCTTTGATTTCCATCATACCTCATCCAAGAGGGCGTGCAAAAAGGTGGCTTTTGGGTACAGTCCCGAACCACATGGAGGCAATGAGCGATAGGAGGGGATTCGTCTCTCCCGGTATAAGGAGTTGATGTTGAGCTGTGGTCGATTGGCTATAATTGGAAATCCCTGGCCAGGGTTGCTGAGATTTACTGGTAAGTGTTATCAGTAGTTTCTCGAACTGTTATCGACCTCATATCGACATGACTTATCAATCTAATGGGGTCTGACGTTTACCACCCCTAGGCGAGATATGCGACATATCAGACGAAGAGACCGGACTGTACGTGAGTGTTACTGATTGGATTCGCAGGAGAATGTACAGGCTTGCTTGTTGATCTTCTGATCGCTCAATACTTGGGTGGCTGTTACATTTAGTTGACCCCTTGCAGCTTGTGGGTGTTTGATATGATCATCACCTACTGCGGCGTATTGACGATTCCTTAGAGTCCTATACAGAGGTTTCTTGACTCAGGCAAAACGGAGTAGGAGCACATATATGATATGTGCGGGACCGAGAACAATACGTGTATGTCATACCGTATTAGATTCTCGCGATATGAGATATTGGCCGGGTATATGTGATATAGCCGGGTCATCGGATCAAGTGTTGATTCGATAAACTGATACAGATTATATTAGTCGGTTATTTGTGAAATAGCCGGATTATCGGATCAAGAGTTAATTCGATAATTTAATGTATAATTATATATTTGATATATTAAATTATATTAACTGATATAAGCTCACTAAAAGATTATTTTTCTCACTCGGGTAATACGTTGATATATATGCGATATATGTTAATTGTATTATTTTATTTTGTTACAATAAATATTGTATATGTGATATATAATATTGTAACATGTTATGATTACTAATGCAACATGTTTAGTGGAGATTAAACATGGTTAGGGTTTGATTTGGGTTAGTTCTTTCATGATGCTTCTAGAAGGTTTTTACTTTGTTTCAAGCAAAGATATTATGCTTGATATTTTGCTAGATATTTCTAACCCAACCCAAACCCTTCACCCTAGGTTAAGTCTCTACATGGGTTAGCCTTCTCATATTGAACCATGGTTGCATTTGTAATCATTATTACATTTTCATTATTCATCACAAAAGAAAGGGCTTCTTCTTCTTCCTTCTTCTTTCATGAAAAAGCTTTCTAGCTTTTTTATGAGGTGATGAAAATGAGTGAGATTAAGAAAACAAATTAGAGCTAAAATCCTACTTCATCATCCTAATCTATCCTAGCCATTTAGATTAGAATGTTCACTTCATTTGTGAGTGAGATCTTGTGTTAAAGAAACTTCAAGGTAGATCATCTTTGTTATCGAAGATCGGAAGCAAGCTTGCATCTTTCTCTTCGTGGAGCCTCTTTAGAGTCCTGGTACATGATGATCGCAGCGAAGGGACCTCAACACGGAGCTTATGAAGTGAAGGACAGGACTACAAAGGTTGTAATCCTAAACTCTTAGATGTTAAAGTGTTTAACATACTTTGTTTCGCCTAATCTTTAGTTTAAAGATCTTGGTTAGGGTTGTTCGGCACGTCTAAATTTTAAATCGGGCATGGTTGATGCCTTATAGACCCTTATGAGAGTACCTAGTAACCCTACAATTTCAGTGTTGAATTTCGAGATCTGTATCTCCATTGTAACTCCGATAATTTGTGTGACGCTTGAGGGAGTTCGATTTGAGTTTTGTATTCATTTTCATGCGCACTTGATGCGCTGTGGTATTTCTGTATCATTCCGTGAGTTCGGAGCCCCGTTGATTTGAGTTGATTATTGAAATGTTTTAGTATTTTGGGGTTTAAATTCTAATTCGGGGACCGAATTTCTCTAAGGGGAAGATTGTAACATTTCAAAAAAATATAAAATTTTCTTTTAGGAATTTAATATTAAAATAATATATTTCGCGAAAATTCCCCGATTTGCGAAATTGGGGTTTTCGTAAAATGGTATAAATATATACCAATAATTGTGAAATAATTGGAGATTTAAAATAATTTATTCAGTTAAAAATATATTTATCGGATTTGGTATTTTAAAAATTTATTATATGCAGTTTGTATAAAACACGATTAGTGCACTGCCAATCGCGATTAGGCCAAATCCGTGTTTCTACAGTTTTCCATGGCTAGTGCACCATGACATGTTACATGTTGTGTCATTTGTGTTTGTTGATATTTGGTTTTGGGGAAAAGGAAAAGAAAAGAGAAAATGATATAAATTTTTGGTGAGAATAAGAGAGAGAGTGAGGGTAAGAGAGAGAGAGAGGGCAGCCCCATTTCCTCACTCCCTTTATTTTCTTCACCTCCTTCATCCTCAAGTTTCCCTCCACCTTCACCCCATGAAATCATCTCAAAATCCGTATCAAAATCCTAATTCCCTTTCATTAAAAATGATCCCCACTTCATCCTATATACATTGGACCTTGCAAGTTTGGATTTTGGAGACTTAGGAGAGCTAGGGTTTTTCTTGAGTTGCCCAATTGAGGTAAAATCCAATGCCTTAGTTCAGTTTTAGCTTTTCTAGCAATTTAGTGTAGCTTAAAATTTGTTTAAAGTGCCATTTTGTGACCTTTGAAAACATCAAGTTGAGGTTAGGGTTTGATTTTAATTGAGATGGTGGAATTGAGGTTTAGTAGTGACTTTAAACTCCTGTAGTGATAGAATCCTTGACCAAACCTGAGTCCAAACCCCAAAATGCTAACTTTGAAATCAGCCGATATCGGAAATTGTAGAATTTGTGATGACAATTAGTGATCTGATGTGACCCAAGAGACCTATAAAATAAGTTGCCATTACAGAGAGATGAGCAGGCAACATAGCAGCAACCCTTAAAGCCGGAGCCCTAATTCACTTATCTGGCCGCAGATTTATTGGGATTGGCCGCAATTTGCGGCCAAGTTGGAGTGAAACCTTGTGATTTTTGGTCTGGGGCATTGTTATCCTATATCTAGAGCAACCACATATGCAAAATTGGCTAATGTTACCAGATGGAAAATCTGGGATGGATTTCTCATGTTGCTGAATTTATGTTTTTCGATTCTGAAAACTTGGTTTTTGTAATTGATTTGAATTCATTCATGTGGCGTTTGTACGTCAACAATGAGGGTTATTTAGTTGTGTTTTGCATGCGAGGATATAGGTTCTAACCTATAAACGCACCGTGTGCTGTATTGGTTTTCCGAACTCGATTTAATAGCATTTGCGATCTGTATTGATTGTAGGTACCTTCGCGTGGATTCTGAGACGATGGAGCATGGCCTCATGGACTTCGGCGAGCAAGGATCAAGGTGACTAGATCTATATCTACGGGGGAAGTCGGGTGGATG
Organism: Agapanthus africanus; assembly: GCA_030015575.1. Lineage (NCBI taxonomy): Eukaryota > Viridiplantae > Streptophyta > Magnoliopsida > Asparagales > Amaryllidaceae > Agapanthus > Agapanthus africanus. Next base: position 262,267,124 of record JASDDO010000008.1, read on the forward strand.
GCGTATAGCACCCCAGCAAGTTTTGATGGAAACCGATTTATAGAATACGGTTACGGAAACCTAGACTAGAAAACTATAGGGTATGGTTAGAGAAACCATATTAGAAACTTGGGAATAGGGTTAAGGAATTAGTAGGAGATAAGATATACCATGACTTAAAATTATACCTAGGGTTTCTGTGACATGATATGATAGATATAGATAAGTAGTTGTAAAAAGAACAAATAGGAGATTATAGTGGCTTGATATGAGGTTGATAATATACGACTTTAGACTAATAAGATGACTTGATGTGAGATACATATATGATGAAAATAATATACGAGGTGATTTGATGACTTTTATATGTCGGTATACGGATGCGAGTCGATTGAGATGATGGATACCTTTGCCGGTCCCCTGATATGAGATTGTTATGGATGTGACCTAGGATATATATATATATATATATATATATATATATATATATATATAATTTGTGAATCTTGAATGATTGGCTGTACTTGACGCTAGGTCTGCACACTCATTGTCATATAGGTTGATAGGATCCCTAATTGTTTAATGTCGTCGTACGATGGATACCGTACGTGATGAGTTGTACTTGATGATGGACCTATACCCTTGACTAGAGGATGCCGATTGATAGATTCACCGACTCGGTCATGTTAGATACTTATACCTTATAGCTTTTAGCTTCCGATTTACTTTATGCTACGTTCATGTCATTCTTATTGCATTTCATATACCAGTGCTAGTACACTTACACCATTATCGATGATGCGTATGTCACACTTACACAGATTGGCCGGCTAACACTCTTCATCATCGATAATTGCCATGTCACTACACGGTAAAATTGTTGCATCATGATATGACTCTTTGCATAATTTACTTGCTATAGCTACATATACACCTTTATACGATGTTGCATTCGACTTTGGAAAAATGGGGAACCGCAGGATATATTTTAAAACTGGATTCATTTAAAAGAGCGGTCTTCCCTTAATATGTGCATATTACTGTTCCATGTTGCATTATATACGGATATGCTTACAGTTCTATTATATGTCGCATACATCATGCTTTACAATTATACGCATTGAGATATGTTGTTTTCATGAGATTTCAGGATTTGAGAATCGTTGTTATGTTTCAAAAGAAAGTATGTATTGTTTTAAAAACCTGGGTTCTCTTGATGTGATATTTCAGTGCGTCCACCATGTGTTTTTTCGGTTCTGAGAGTGGCATGTGAAACCCGATTCAAGGAGGAGGAAGAACCGTCTGCGGGTGCATGGTGGACCCGGTGCTGTACACCGGAGCAAGATGGTTGTAGATGATGGCGTTGAGCCTGGCAGGAGAGCACTACCTACCGGTGATAGAATTTGGACTCGGCGGTTATCCGAAGGATACCGACCGGAGTAGTGAGATGGACTTGAGGACCGATCTGAGGATGCGGTGCCTGAGATATGAGGATTTACGTGTCGATGCTGGACACGGGTTTCATGATCTTTTCGAGTGTCAGTGTTGGACACTCAGGTTCCATGATTTGATGTGTTATTGATGGACACACATTCTTTGATATCCTCATATATTTGCATGCATAAGTTTTTATGATGTTTCGAGTGGACGAGATCCACATGCATATAGGCATTCATTATATTGTTGGATGTTATCCACTTGCATACATGCATCATTATATTGTTGCCACATATTTACATATACGGTCACCCTAGATATCATAGTTTTACCTTTATGATATAGTTGACCTAGGAAATCGTTATTTTATTCAATTTCTACCTGATGATGTTTTCTACTCACGAGTTGGAAACTCACCCCGTTGTGCCACAGTTCTTGCAGGTTGACCGCATGGATCAGTAGCAGCATCGTTGGCACACACCTGCAATTGGGTGATTTTCTTTGGTAGGTGGGACATTTGTATCGTTCCCACTCTTGTATTTATTATTTATATTGTATTTCGTCAACTCCATCAATCAAAAGTAGCATTTGTATAAATAGTAAGACTTAGTAAGACTTGTAGTTGCGATATTTGAGCGATGGGTTTTATGTTTCGCTTATTGGGTTGTTGTCTAGCTTTATTCTTTATCTTTTGAGCTGATCTTCGCCGTTGGGCGACGTATACTTGTTTTATTACCTGCGTGGTTGTGAATCCGCCGTTTGGCGAAGGGCTAGCTCCTGCTTGGGGATGCCTTTATTATCATTATGGATTTGTGGTTTTGGATCAAAATATATAAAGGAGGTGCTGCCCAAATTTATAAAAGATGAAACATGTTTTTCAACCATTAAAATAAACTTGCTTTTAATAAAAAGTTTGTTTTCATTATACCTTGTTTCAAACTTCACCTCATTATTTCTTTAAAAGGTTTATATTTCTGGGTTTCGGCTTACTTGAATTGGATGGGGCCCTATAAACTTCATAGGATTCAAGTGCCAGTCACGAGCAATATTTTCGGGTCGTAACACTATTGATCCTAGATCAGTAATTCTCGACTACCATGGCGAAGGATTTCTGGAGATGGCCACACGTGCACAACGCGACATCAACCCCCAATACCGGGAGAGACGAATCCCCGACGATCCGCTCATTGCCTCCTTGTGGCTCGGGATTGTACATAACTAAAACCTGTCTGCATGAGTCCTTTGAGCCATGGTAGGGTAGTAATCAAAGCACAGTGGGAACTCACACGAGACAAATGATGATCTAAGGTCGACAGAATAACCTGTACTCATGTCACCTTGGAACTGCAATTTGACATAAGGTATAATAGCATCTAGCAGGTTCCCGGCGAGTCCATCCAGTGTACTCATAACCCAATGAGCACCTGCATACTATCTTAGGTGACTAACTGACACCAATGGCATGTGAGACCGGCCATCGCCCCTCGTCGGGGTCTCGATAAGGATACACTGGTCTACTCTGCAGTATCGATGCCCTGTCTCGATACTCCCATGACTAGGGACATTTAAGGATGTGCTTATAGACCACCCAGCTCCCACTTATATGATCGCCATCATAATGCTGTTAGTCGAGCAAGAATCCTATGGGCTCTATCAACATGTTATAGTGATCTGTAATGCCACCTAATGCTGTAAATGTTGATAAAGACAAACCAGATAGCATACTATCATCTTGAGTAAGACAGTTCTACCAGTATAGGTCCTCCTTCAATCTTCACAATCGTGTGCCAGCGATTCAATAATATAAATATACATACATATATATATATAACCATGAGAATGATTACGAGATGATATAATGAGATGAGTATATGATGAAATAAAATGACACGAGTTGATATGTTTGATATAGGGATGCGAGGCGATATATATATATATGTGTGTGTGTGTGTGTGTGTGTGTGTGTGTGTAAGTCGATGTCTCGCACCCCACGTGCTCGCGGGGAGGCGGAATTTGCAAAAAATGATTTTTATGGGCTTCGCAGCACCAACTAGAACCAAGGATCGTCCATAAACCCTAGCTAGCAAAAACATGAGGTTTAACTATATGATACGAAATTATACCTCACGATTCAAGTCCTTCGGGTGTTCTCCGCTGTCCTCCTCATCATCATAGGATCCAAGGATCGATCTGGATCGTAGCTTCCTCGTCGGCTTCCTCGATTCATAGACGATCCACCCGAGAGTCTATATTCTGAGCTCCAACTATAAATCTGAGGTAACTAGGGAAACAATCTTGCTAAACTTGCTGGCCTAGGTGATATAGAGAATGAAGATGGATTTATTTGTCTCTTGAAACCCTAGGATTCTCAACACATGAGAGCTTTTAAAGTTTTAGTTGACAGGAAGAAGAAGAGAGCTAGCTTGAGGAAAGAGAAATGATTTTTGATAATGATAATCATAATGATAAAAAATGAGATGGCTCCCTTGACTTGACTACAAGCATGGCAAGAAAATATCTCACCCAAAATATCTAGTGCCACAAAATATTTTAGAAGAAATATCTAGTCAAAGAGTCAAACCAAGTTAAATGGTCAAACCAAGTCAAGTAGTCAAAACAAGTAGCCATGCCTCAATTATCATTTACAAAAATAACAAATACTTTCCTCCACCTCATAATTTTTTTAATCAAGTAAATGGTCAAAACCCTAATGAGGTGTCTCCATCTTTGCCCCTCTCATCCGTATATACATACCCGCATCCGTGTTCCGAGAAACACGAATACAAATTGACGAAACTGATCCATCAATATAATACTAGGATCCGGCTTAAACCAAAACCCACTAGTATTATCCGCCCAAACATCATACGCGCACAAGTGCACGTAAGTGATCGTAACCCTGCCGTAAAACCATACGGCCTCTACACCTTTTGCCCGGTGCAGGGAAACTCTCTATATGGGACTCTAAAGACTCGACACTACACTGGCAGTGGGTTTAACTATAGGTCACAAGTAGTACTAGCTACACGTAATGGTCCCCAGGTAGATGTCGATAAGAAGGCCGATGAGGAAAACCCATCCGAACTCCTACTGAGCCTGAATTTGACAATCTCTGTACAGTCCGGTCTGTTCATCTAATAGTATCGCTTATCGGGCTTAGGGGGCAGTAATCGTCAGACCCCTAATAGCGCAATAAGTCGTGTTAGAGAGTAGCCCAATACACCATAAGAAACTACTGGAATACCTACCAGTAAATCTCTCTTGCCTTGGCCAAGGACTTTGTGTAATGGCCTTCTGAATAAAGCGCGATATCAACCCCCAATACCGGGAGAGGCGAATCCTATCTAACCGCCACTGCCTCCATGTGCTTCGGGACTACACCCAACTACTACCTGTTTCCATGACTCCTTTGAGCCGTGGTAGGGTAGTAATCAAAGTACAGTGGGAACACACTCGAGACGAAGTAGCAGTGTCAAGTCGACGGACAAAACTGTAATCATGTCCCCTGGGAACTTCTACCCGACGACAGGTATAATACCCACCAACATTTCCCGACGAGTCATGTCTAGTGTACTCAAAACCCAATGAGCACCTGCATAATATCTCCAGTACGACGTACTGATGGTTGTGACAGACCATCTCCCCTTCTGGGATGAAAAGCATATACACTAGTCTACTGTAGAGTATCAATGCCGTGTCTCGATAATCTTACGACTAGGGACCTGTAGAGGATGTACTTATAGACTACCCATCCCTACTAGTATGACTGCCATCACAACGCTGGTAATCAAGCAAAGATACTAAGGGCTATACCAATATGTATAAGCGATATGCTAAGAAAACACATGCACATATTGAGGTAGAGACAAACCAGGTAGCATACTACCATTTTGAGCAAGACTGTTACTATATCCGTGAATATCCCAAGCTCCCATTAAGTAATATACAATATAGTATGATACAATAATGGCCTCTAGAGCACATATCACTAACAATCTCCCACTTGCACTAAGGCCATATACTGGCATATCGCAGACCGAAGATCTCGAAGAGCCTTCTCGAACACTGTCTGAGGGATGGCCTCTGTGAGTGGATCTGCAGTGTTGTTCTCCGTATCTACACTCCTCACCTCGATCTCTTGGGGACCAACGATCTCCCTGATAAGGTGGTACCGTCTCAAGATATGTCTGGATCTCTGATGGGACTTGGGTTCCTTCCCTAAAGCTATCACGCCATATGTTGTCACAATACTAATGTATTGGACCAAAAAATGGAAGAAACCACCAGAAGTTCTATTAAGAACTTCCTTTTCCAGACAGCCTCTTTTGCGGCGTCTCATGGGGCAAACTACTCCGTTTCCATCATCGAGTCTGCAACTGTGTCCTGCTTGGAGCTCTTCCAACAGACCGCCCCTCCACTGAGGGTAAATACATAACCCGACATGGACTTGGAGTCATCCTTATCACTCTGGAAGCTGGAGTTAGCAAATGCCTCGATCTGGAGGTCATTTTCCTCCATACACCAAGAACATCTCCTTAGTCCTTCTCAGGTACTTGAGAATTTTCTTTACTGCTTCACAGTGCTTCTCCCCTGGGTTTGACTGATACCGACTTACCACACTCAGTGCGTAAGATACATCTGATCTGGTACAAAACATCGCATACATTATAGAGCCTACCGCAGAAGCGTAAGGTATAATCGACATGCGAGGCCTATCCAAATCAGTCTTGGAAGACATCTCTTTGGAGAAGGTGATTCCATGATAAACCGGTAGACTACAGCGCTTAGAATCGTCCATACTAAATATTTTCAGTATGGTGTTGTTTTACCTTGACTGTGAAAGTCTCACTATCCTCTTTGATCTATCACTATAGATCGAGATCCCCGGAATGTAGTTGGTATCACCCAGGTCTTTCATGGAGAACCTGTGTGACAAGAATCCTTTGACTGACTGTAGCATAGGAATGCCATTTCCTATCAAGAGAATGTCATCAATGTACTCAACGAGGAATTCCACAGTTCTTTCTAGAATCTTACTATAAATGCATGGTTCATCTGGATTTTTAATAAAGTTAAATTCCTTGACTGTCTCAATAAAACAGATGTTCCAACTCCGCGATGCCTGCTTTAGATCATAAATGGACTTAAGAAACTTGCACATTGTCCCGCTGCTCCCACTCTGATTGAAATCCTCTACTTGATACATATAGACGCACTCTTCCAAATCACCATTTAGAAAAGCCGTCTCTACGTCCATCTGCCGGATCTCAAAATCTTGGAAGGCAGCAAAGGCAAGAAGGATCCGAATGGATTTGAGCATAGACAGTAGAGAAAAGGTTTCATCATGGTCCAAACCAGGTCTTTGATGAAAACTTTTGCATCAAATCTAGCCTTATAGGTTTCAACCTATCTATCTACAACAATCTTCTTTCAGAAGATCCATTTGCATCCTATGGGTTTTACCCCTTCTGGAGCAATGATCAAAGTGCATACTTTGTTGGTGTAGATGGACTCCATTTCGGTCCGTATTGCATCCAGCCATTTTACCGAGTCGCCGCTCTGAATGGCTTACTGGAAGCTAGTTGGCTCATCATTTCTAATGATGCAATCCTTTCGATCCCCGTCTATGAGAAAACCGTAGCATCTCTCGGGTGGATGAGACTGGCTACTAGTCCTGCGGATTGGCGTAGGGATGTCCGGTTCTTTTGAAACCTCAGTTTCTATAATACTTTCAGTAATAGTTTGTGGTTTTGGAATTTCTTCCAGTTCTATTGCGCTCCCAATATTTCTTTTTACAAAAAATCGATTTTCTAAAAAGTGGGCATGACGAGGAACAAAAACCTTTTGTTCCTCTGCGTAATAGAATAGATACCCCTAGAGTTCTTTAGGTATCCCACAAACATACACGGTACTGAGCGTGCCTCGAGCTTGTCCGCATACTGCTTTTCAACAAAAGATGGACATCCCTATATCTTCAAATACTGAAGATAGGGTTTCTTCCTACTCCTCATCTGATATGGTGTGGTAGGCACAGTCTTGGTAGGAATCTTATTCAAAAGATATGCAGCTTATTCTAGTGCATAACTTCAGAAGGATCGGTCCAACTCAGCGTTACTCATCATGGAACGAACAATATCCAATAGGGTTCTATTCCGCCTTTCCTATACATCGTTGTGTTGTGGTGTGTATGGAGGAGTAAGCTGAGAGAGAATTCTATTATCTTTTAGGTAATCCAGGATATCGGCAATTTAAGTATTCACCACGTCGATCAGATCTCGGTGTCTTAATACTTTTTCCTGTTTGTTTTGCCACTTCATTCTTATATTCCCGGAATTTTTCAAAGGGTCCGGATTTATGCTTTCACAAGAAGACATGTCCTAATCTAGAGAACTTATCCGTAAAAGTAATGAAATAGGAATAACCACTTCGTGCACCTATAGATATTGGACTACACATGTCACTGTGTATGAGTCCCAAGGGCTTGCTCGCTTCTACTCCGTGTCCAGTAAACGGAGTCTTTGTCATCTTTCCTATAAGACAAGATTGACAAGTTGCATAAGACAGATATTCGAAAAGATCTAAATATCCCTCTCTATGTAACTTCAACAACCGTGTTTCATTGATGTGACCCTGTCTACAATGCCATAAGAAAGTTTTATTTAATTCTGGAGACTTCCTTTTAAGTGTGTTCTTGACGTTTGAAAACCTGAGCTTGATTCAATATATATTGTCCTCTAGTGTACCTGACCCAATCAAACTTTGATTTAGGTGGATGTGAACCGCATCGCTTACAAACTAGACTTGGTACACACAAACAGTTACGTATAATCAATATCTGCACACTTTTCAATTCTAGATGATATACCCTACGGATACAGCGTCCACGCACATTCCGTTAGCAACCCTGAGAGTCATATTGTTAGTTATATGTATGCCCTAGAGCCCATTACTGTACATACGTTGTATATTTTAGTGGATGCTTGGACATATATAGGGATGACTTTCTTGCTCGACATGATAATATGCTATCTGGTTACTCTTTATCTTAACATGTACCCAAATTGTCTCTATGTCACATGTTGATAAAGCTATTAGGATGAGTACTTGACTACCAGGACTATGATGCAGATCATACTAGTGGGGACAGTGTAGTCGCCAAGTACATCCTTCAAATGTTCCTAGTCGTGGAAGTACCGAGATAGGGCATCGATACTCCAGAGTAGAATAGCGTATGCGCTTCTTGACCCATATGATGGGCGATGGATGTGTTGGTGATAGTGCCCTCAGAGTCAATTATTGGATCACAGGCACGTGATTGCAATGATTGATGGAGGACCTATCCCGGTAGGACAGTCTTACTCAAGATGATAGTATGCTATCTGGTTTATCTTTATCATCGTGTACTGCTTTAGGTGACCTGACAGGTCACTATTGCACGTTGATAGAGCCCCTGGGATTCTTGCTTGACTACCAGCAGTATGAGGGCGATCATATACGTGGGAGCTGGTAATCTATAAGCACTTCCTTAAAAGGTCCCTAGTCGTGGGAGTTTCGAGACAGGGCATCGATACTCCAGAGTAGACTAGTGTATACAGTCGAGACCCCGATGAGGGGCGGTGGCCGGTCTCACATGCCACTGGTGTCAGTTGGATCACCTAAGATGTATACAGGTGCTCATTGGGTTATGAGTACACCGGACAGGACTCGCCGGGAACATGCTAGTTGGTCTTATACCTGACGTCAGATAGCAGTTCCCTGGTGACATGTGTACAGGTTAGTTCATCGACCTGGCGATCGTCATTTGTCTCGTGTGAGTTCCCACTGTACTTTGATTACTACCCTACCACGCTCAGAGGAGACGTGCAAACAGGTTTTAGTTGGGTACAGTCTCGAGCCACATGGAGGCAGTGAGCGGATCTTCAGGGGTTCGTCTCTCCCGGTATTGGGGGTGAGGTCGCGCTGTGTCTAGTAGAGCCATTACACGAAGCCCTCGGCCGAGGCAGGAGATTTACTGGTAGGTATTCCAGTAGTATCTCAGGGTGTTCTGGGCTACGCTCCGACACGACTTGTACCGCTTTTGGGGGTCTGACTTTTACCAACCCCCTAGGCCCGCCATGCGATGCTCATAGATGAACGGACCGGACTGTACGGATATTGTCACTGACAGGCTCAGTAGGGTGTCAGGGTGAGTTCGCTCATCGACGTCCCTTTTGGTCAATAGCTGGTGGCCCGTCACGTATTGGCTTATACCTCTGACGTGTTAGTGGATAAATCCACAGCCATAGTATTGACGAGTCTTTAGAGTCCACTACACTTTCAGTTACTCAAGCTTTCGGGCGAAAAGATGTAGAGGCCGTATGGAGATATGGCAGGGTCCGATCAGATACGTGCTGTATTGCACGGATCAGGATCGGACAGTTTGTACTACAGGCAGTATGGATATATGGCAGGGTTCGATCAGATACGTGCAGTATTGCACGGATCAGGATCGGACGGATATTACTAGCCGGCTTTGGTTTAAGCCGGATCCTAGTATAGTACAGTGTAGATTTTTGTCTCATTGCATTTGTATTTCGGTCGGAATACAAATACGGGTGTGTATACACAGTATCGGGGTTTTCCTGTAATTTATTACGGAACCAGTTTTCTGGAGTTGCCAGTTTGCTTTCCGTTTCGGCCATTTTCATTTGTATCTTTCAATGGCCGAAGATTGGTGGTGGAGGGCTTATTTGCATTTGTGCAAATAAGCAATTTAGAAGGGGGACTTTGCATATTCTTGTGTCATGATGGTTGCACCATCCATTGACCTTGACTTCTTGACTTCTTCATGATGGCTTGACTTTTTGAAGTCATCATGCTTGATGATGGGTTATGATATAGTGGTTGAGTGTTGGTCTTTGTTGGTTATCATGGTTGTTGATGATGAGGTTGTTGGAGTGTTAGTTTAGGCTTATGATCATTTCTTTTGATGATAGCCTTTTCTTCCTCTCACTTTCATTACTCTCTTGATTCACTCTCTTGAGGTTGGTCACTCTCTCATTCACTCCCCCCCTCACAAGATGCATGGCCGGCCACTCCCATTGGGGGCTGTCCAATTTTTTGAGTGTGGGTTTTTGCTTCATTTCATGCTCCAAAAATCCCCAAGTCCCTCCATATAGTTCTTGTATCATCCCTCCACCAAAATGGCACCTCCTACAACCCCAAATGAGACAAAAGTCTCTACACTAGATTCTACAGCAAACCTTGGGCACGTCGACTAGCCAGCTTCGTGCCCGAGTTGCCTCGGCATTGAGGTGGGAGCCCGTAAAAGATGTAGGCGATGTGGTGCACTTCCGGCGTCGAGGTGGAAACAGGACATTCCGCGGGAGATCGGGGCGACGACGAGAAGACCGGAGGACTCGGATCAGTCGGTATATCTCTATTCCCTATCTTCTAGTTAGCTAGGACTAGTTAATGGTTCGATCCGGGTTTTAGTGCGCTGTGGTGCCGGTTTGCTAAGTTCGCAAAATTTAAAGTTTATCATCGCTTCCGCATTTTGGCCTCGGGATGGAGGCCGGGGCGCCGCCGTGCACTTACAGTGGTATCAGAGCCTCACCATTAACTTAGTCTAGCTTTGTTTAATGTGTTTACATTTCCGATCGACCAAAATTCCAAAATCCGCATTTTTGTTTGCATCAGTTTTCTGTTGAAATTTTTTGGAGTCGAAATTTTTTTCAGGTTACAGAAAAGTGATGTACTGGAAAATATAAGGCTACTGTAGAAATTCGACAGAGTAATTCCATAGTGGGAGCGTGGAACCGCGGCCAAACCCCCCTTGGGCCGCGGTTCCGCCGAACTATGATCAGATCACTGTGTCATTTTTCTTCAGTTGCTTTCTGGGCTGATTTTACGGTTTTTGGAATATTAATTTTGGGCCCAGAATTTCTTGATGTGCTACAGTAGTACTTGAGGGCCCACTTGTTAAAATTCAATCGATCGGATATTTTAAACACATTATTTCACAGTATTTACATTATATCTGCGACCGTGAATGTCACTTGATCGGTAAATCCAGTCTAACTGCTATAGCCCGGTTAGACGGATTTGCGAACGTGACTTTCACGTTGATGTTCTGTGTTATGCTGTGATGTTGCGGATCGGTCATGGGGGATAGCCTGGATGCAATGCTAGTACAGATTTGGTTGTATTATGTACATTTGATATTGCGGGGCGAGCGTCCGACATGTGGACTGCCGTCACTGCCTGATTGTATTATTATTTTTGGGCACGACCAGGCTGCGGTCGATGTACCCGTTGTATGTATATTTTACTTTCTGTACTAGGATTACCCCAAGGTGGGGTGCACGGATAGCCGGGTTCCAGAGGGCAACGGGCCCGCATCTCATGGCATTGAGACGGAGGGGGCTTCACTCTAGGATTGGCGGGCTATTCGCCGCACTCGTAGGGGGTACAGGTTGACCCAGGAGGGGTGCCCAAGTTACCGGATTCCGTGAAGTGCTGGGTGGTCCATTCACGGTACTGAAGGGGGCTGCCTCGCTTCAGGTTTTGGCGGGTGACTTGCCGCGCCCGTAGGGGTCTAGGATTTCATTGCACAGGCTATCCACACGACCAGGGGAACGTCGGGTTTCAGTAGTGGCTCTGTGAAACCCGGGGATCCCAGATATCTGTATTCTTCTGTAATGCTGTACATTTATGTGATGTTGCATTTTCTATCATGCCTTGAGCGAAATATAATATATTGGTATATATATTAGTAGATGTTGTATATGTTTTACATCCGCGCTAGTCCAGTCCCCGCTCTGTCGTTAGTTAGCTAACCTAACGGGTAATGACGGGACCCAGTGGCGAATGCGGATGGCATATACGTACGTCATATTATTTTCCTTCTTTGTGGTGTGATCAATTGATGGGACTGCGTTGATTCGGATCAATGCAAGTTAAAAAAAAACCTAATCTGATGTTGTTGGAACACTTTTCAAAAAGCTGTTATTGCAAGGACGTTCACTTTTGTTTTGCATCGTGGTATTCAGTTGGAATATCCTGCTCCTCAGTCGACGAGGCAACGGCCGAGATCCCTTCACCGGGAGTGACCCCTTGGACAGAAGTTTGCGTCAGGGCAATAACTTCACTATAGACGATTACTTTTGCTTTGCACCGTGGTATTCAGTTGGAATATCCTGCACCTCATTCTACGGGGAAAGAGCCGAGATCCCTTCACCGGGAGTGACCTCTTTAGCAAAGGTTTTCGTCACTATATTTCAAAAAGCTATCCAGTTCCTTCAACGATATCAAGTTCATTACGTTAAAGGTTTTCGCCAGAGACCATTCGTAGCCCTCCGTCATTTCATGTGGGTAGTCAATAGTATTCAAGCTGTGTTTGTTGGCCATAGTCAAGGTACAGTGTTTGGTAGCTATTGGGTGTTCATATGCTGCATAGATAGATGCGTTGGTTTGGGACAGTCGTATAGCCTTGTTGGCCCTAGTCAAGGGCTTGTACGGGTGGGTTCAAATCAACCTGGACAATGACGGGCAGAACTTGACATGTGACTTATGATTTGTTGGCCTTAGTCAAGGTCATAAGAGCATGGGGTAAAAATCCACATCGGGAGTTTCAAAAGAACTGAAACTTGCCAGATATGCGCATACCTTCTGGAGTGTGACACCGTGAGCGGATTCCGTCACGTTATCATGCGATGATAGTTGGATCCCGATTCCCACTGATGAGTTAGTTTACTCCTCGGGTGACCCCGACTAGTTCTTCTTTCAGGTTTGGAGGAGAATTTGATGGAGCAGTGGGAGGTTTCCAGATTAGACAAATTGGTAACCATTCTGATCTAGGTTAGAGTGCACGCTGAGTGTTTCTTTTCTCTCTCTCCTTGGCAGCGACCATTGACCCGACCCTAAGACTATGACTCAGTGACCAAAATTGACCGAACCTTCTTCACACTAGCTTATGGATTGTCAGAGTTGCTAACTGATCTGATTATTTTCGTGGATGTGTTTATCGAATCAACTAGTAAAGAAATCACAACCAAAAATATTTGACCGCAATCAAACAACGGTGTCAGTTGAAGTTAATGAATGAGTGCGGATCGTCCTCAGGGATCTCGAGATTCGTTTTTTACTTTTATTTGTTTGAAATGAAATGTTAAGCCACAATAAGAGAAAACACGATTCAATTGATTAATTTGTATTCGTGTGTCACTAATCTTTTCTAAAGAATCAAGAACTATAAACAACAAGAATCGGTTTCAATGGTATTCTCCAAACGACAATCAAGAAAAGAGGCTCGTAGGAATCGATAGGATCTTTATATGTGTTGTAGTCTACAATATTTCATATTCTTGTCCTTCGAGGAATTGACACTAGATCAATGGTTATCGACGAGAGTTAGGGTTTTCTTGATGAAATTAAAATTTCATCTCTTAACCCTTACTCTTTCGAGGATACCATTTATATTCTAGCCTCTAGCTATTTCAAGAATCGATCGGATCACCCCAATCTCGAACGATGTTGATCAAGAAAGCATCGAATCGAATTGGGTTGTCGATTCTTGAAATAGCTAGGGTTTACAATCTCGTGGATTCAAGAATTGATTACAAATTTGCTACATCATCATACTAAAGATTTTCTCGACTCCTTAACGAGCGGAGTTTTACTCGCGCATCATCACATAGACAATATTCAAGAACAGTAAAGATAACATGATGCGGAATTAAAAGAAAGCAAGATTAACAAATTTCACCTTTTATTTATATCAACAATTCCGTTACAATCACTCGAGAACTACAAGAGGAGGAACTTGATCGTCGACTTGGCTTCGCTCGTCTCCGTGGATCGCGGATCGCTTGGATCACTTGCCCGATTGAAGATCGGCTCGGCTCCCAAAAGGTTGAAGATTTCTCGCTTGATTTGGTACTCAAGATGTTGGATTTGGAGTGGAATTAGGGTTAGGGTTTCCTACAAGATTTCTCACTAATCTTGAGGAAGAAGAAGATGGAGAAAGAGAATGGCTAAACTAAAATGGGTTGAATCTATCACTCTCCAAGATTTCTTGATTTTTCCAAGATGATCAAAGATGTTGAATGAGAGAGCCTAGGGTCCTATTTATAGAACTAGGTCTAGGTTTGAATTAGACTTTCCCTCCCAAAGTTTGTTGACAAGTTGTTGGGGTTTAGCTTAGGGTTTAAGCAAGGGTTTAGGAAAGTTCTAGAAGTTCTAGGCTAGTTTAGGAGCTTGATGATCTGGTGGAAGTTTCTGGACTCTTCTGGACTTTTGTATGCATTTTTCAGTTGCAGGTACTAGCACTGGAGTTGTGATGAAGTTTGAGGAGCTGATGTCTTGGACCCACCGCGGATCCGCCGCGTGAGGTAGGGTTTTGCCGCGCTTCCGCCGCGCCTTGGTGGCTTCGGGAACTGTGCTTTCTTCTGTGGCTTTGTACTTCTATTTGGGTTATTCTTTGATGTTCAGAGTTGCAGTAGCCCTTCTATGTTGATACCAGATTTGCTTTCAATGAGTTTACGAGCAATTGTAATGGTCGAGCAATGTATTGATCGAGCAAGTATCTCTTTTCCTGCATAGACTTCAAAATAGGGGTTGCAAGATATAGAAAATATGCTATGTAATGCAATGCAGTTAATTTCCCTAGAATTTCCGGTTTTAAAGGTCGAATACATGTAATTTGATATTTTGCGACCAATTAGCTAATATGTGAATTATGAATACCGTACTCTCCTATATGTATGCAGATGTTAAGGAAATTGCCTGCTAAAATATGCAGTATTTTCGACAGATCAAATACCCCCAAACTTAATTTCGATCGTCTCGAGCGAATGTTTTATTAAAAAGAGAAGGAGAAAAGAAAGAAGGAGAAAAAACTAACTAGCACACTTTCGTAGGCAACACGATTGCACTGAGCACGTGCAACAAGCCTTTAAACCTCTAGGTGTCCCTAGTAGGAGGAGTGTTGTCTCCTGAGGGTTTTCAGCGGATTGCACCCACAAAATTCAATAATAAAAGAAAGATCATGAATATTACATTTAAAGACAAGAATTGTAAAAGAAAGACTTTGAAAATTAGGGTTTCCAACTAAGCTAGCTTTTCGGTTGTCATGAGCCCTATCTTAATGGTCATGAAAAGATGTCAGAAATCACGTCCTCCCTCAATAAAACATCGTCTTATTCTTCATTCCTATCTTTATTCCAAACATCGATCATATCACCCTGCGTGTGTGTAAAGACATCCCTACACCCGGAGAATTCAATTCAAGCTATCATACTCTTGCCCTTCGACCTCAGTACTTCTTGGCAAACGAGATTGCTTACACACTTTCATGCGACCGTTAATACTTCTTGAGGTACTAACCGACCGATTACTGATGTGCTTGCTAACTTGGTGTATTTTCCTAATCTTGCACCACCTCAGGCATAGCAGTGACTCCCAGACCAGTTGACCTTGGGGCACTAGGTGAAGAAGCACCCTTTTGCTATATATTTTTCTTGCCCTTGGTGATAACAAAACCAGTGTCCATTTTTCTCACCACTTTCAAAAATACTATTTTTCTTTTCATACTTTTGGCTTTAAGACAAGAGCATTTCAAGGTATCCTCTACTATCCCAGGCTTCAAGACGTGTGTAAGTGCGAATAGCAGGGTAGCAACGTTCAAAATGTTTGGCTTCCAGAATAGAAACTATTTTTCAGACTTATTTTTATCCTCAGATTAGTGACGTCTTTCATCTTACTAACCCTTGGGACAACGGCTCATAACTACTTATTACTAGTTCGTATAAGAAAACTTCTAATTTTCTTAGTTTTCTAAAATTTTTCTAATCTCATGGATGTAATTGTTCACTGTCTAAACTTTCATTATCTTATTTATATACAGAAAAGTGTAAATATTAAAATTATTTTTATATTTGAAAATTTTTAAATTTTTATGGGTTTTGAAAATTTATAGATTTTTAAAAGAAATGTTTTGTGCTTATGCAGATGATATGCAAATGATGCGAAAATAAGCACAAACCTCCCCCAAACTTGTTTTCAACAGTGTCCTCACTGTTGCCGACAGTCATACCTACAAAAATCTGTAAATCTGGGAGGAATTATTAGTGGGGGCGAATATATAAGTGAAGAACTTCCCCCAAACTTGTTTTACTCACCTTCATTCAAAATATGATACAATGATATACTGGACATGAAAGTGAGACGGAGGAATTTTAATCAAGATAAACTGGCTCTTGTAAGAACAAGAGCTCCTCCGTGGGGTCAGTGGAAAAATACGGCTTTAATCTATGTCCATTTACTTTGAAAACAATGCCTTTTTTAACATTTTCAATATCTACTGCCCCGTGCGGGTATACAGACCGCACAACAAAAGGTCCCTTCCAACGAGATCGGAGCTTACCCGCATGAAGGTGTAATCGTGAATCATAAAGAAGGACTTGTTGACCAGGTAAAAATGTTTTCCTTACAATGTTTTTATCGTGAAAAACCTTAGTCCTATTCTTTGTGATTACAGCATTATCATAAGCTTCATCGCGGAGTTCGCTTAGCTCGTTTAGTTGCAGCTTCCGAAAGTTGCAAGCAAGGTTAAGATCAAAATTAATTTCCTTTATAGCCCACAATGCTTTATGTTCTATCTCAACAGGTAGATGACATGCTTTACCAAAAACTATCCTATATGGAGACATTCCTAGGTCGGTCTTATATGCAGTCCTGAATGCCCAAAGAGCATCCGTCAATTTGGTCGACCAGTC
This sequence comes from Agapanthus africanus, assembly GCA_030015575.1. Classification (NCBI taxonomy): domain Eukaryota; kingdom Viridiplantae; phylum Streptophyta; class Magnoliopsida; order Asparagales; family Amaryllidaceae; genus Agapanthus; species Agapanthus africanus. The sequence goes on from JASDDO010000008.1 coordinate 262,284,295, forward strand.
TTTTCTATTTTTGGCAACAGTTTTCTCCAGGATAAGTTTGATTTGTCTGTTTGAGATCTCAGCCTGCCCGCTTGTTTGGGGGTGATAGGGTGTAGAAAGACGGTGGTTGATTGAATATTTCCGCATCAGAGTCTCGAAAGATCTGTTGCAGAAGTGTGTCCCATTATCGCTAATAATAGCGCGTGGGTGTCCAAATCGCGAGAAGATATTCTCTTTTAAGAACTTAATGACAACTTTCCTGTCATTAGTGCGACTTGGAATGGCTTCTACCCACTTGGAAACATAATCAACCGCCAGCAATATGTACAGATTCCCAAAGGAGTTGGGAAAAGGACCCATAAAATCTATGCCCCAAACATCAAACATTTCAACAACCAGAATGGGTTGCTGAGGCATTTCATTCCTCTGGGATATTCTACCCGTATACTGACATTGTGTACAGGTTTTGCAATGTTCAAATGCGTCCTTGAATAAGGTCGGCCAATAAAATCCAGATTGCAAAACCTTTTCCGCTGTTTTTCTTGGACCAAAGTGACCCCCACAGGCCTGATCATGACAAAATGAAAGAATACTCTTGAACTCTTCATTCGGGACGCACCGGCGAATGATCTGATCAGGACAATATTTAAACAAATAAGGCTCGTCCCAGTAATAGTGTTTTACTTGGGAAAGAAAACGATATTTGTCCTGTTTTGACCAATCGCTCGGTATCAATCCCGTGGCATGATAGTTCACAATATCCCTGAACCATGGTTCAGAGGATACGCTCAAGAGTTGTTCGTCAGGGAATGAGTCATTGATCGGCAGGGTCACAGGGGAAGAAATGATGCGTGAAAGGTGGTCAGCTACTACGTTTTCACATCCTTTCTTATCTTTGATAACAAGATCGAATTCTTGTAAAAGAAGGATCCAACGTATTAGTCGACCTTTGGCATCTTTCTTCGCCAACAGATGTTTTAAAGCGGAATGATCAGTATATACAACAATAGGTGAGCCGATTAAGTAAGGCCTGAATTTCTCTAATGCGAATACAACCGCTAATAGTTCTTTCTCTGTGGTTGTATAATTGATTTGCGCATCATTCAGGGTCTTACTAGCATAGTAAATCACATGTGGCATCTTTTCAATGTGTTGTCCAAGGACAGCACCTACTGCAAAATCAGATGCGTCACACATCAGCTCAAAAGGGTAGTCCCAGTTTGGTGATGATAAAACGGGGGCTGAAGTGAGTGAGTGTTTAAGTGAGTCGAAAGCTGTCTCGCAATCCGAGTCAAAGTGGAAGGTTGTATCCTTGGCCAGGAGTAGTGTTAAAGGTCTAGCAATTTTGCTAAAGTCCTTTATGAATCTCCTATAAAATCCAGCATGGCCAAGGAAAGAGCGAATATCTTTGACGCTTTTGGGATGAGGGAGGTTTTGAATGACATCTACTTTAGCTCTGTCAACCTCAATGCCCTTCTGTGAAATGACATGTCCAAGGACTATTCCTTCTTGGACCATAAAGTGGCATTTTTCCCAGTTCAAAGTCAAGTTCTTCTCTTTGCATCGAGTAAGAACAGCGTCCAGATTCGCTAGGCATTCAGAAAAAGAGTCTCCAAAAATCGAAAAGTCGTCCATAAAGATCTCCAGGAAATTCTCTACCATATCAGAGAATATCCCCATCATACACCGCTGAAAGGTAGCTGGAGCATTGCATAGCCCGAAGGGCATGCGACTGTAAGCAAAGGTACCAAAAGGACAAGTAAAAGTGGTTTTATCTTGATCCTTTTTGGCGATGGGGACCTGATTGTAGCCTGAGTAACCGTCCATGAAACAATAGTATTGTCGTCCCGCTAAGCGTTCCAGCATTTGATCAATAAATGGTAGAGGAAAATGATCTTTCCTCGTAGCAGCGTTGAGTTTTCTATAATCGATGCATACACGCCACCCAGTTTGGGTGCGTGTCTGAATCAACTCATTCGCTTCATTTGTGATCACAGTGATGCCGGATTTCTTAGGAACGACGTGTATAGGACTTACCCACTGGCTATCGGAGATCGGGTATATAATACCACTATCTAAGCATTTGACGATCTCTTTCATGACAGCTTCCTTCATGACGGGATTTAACCGTCTCTGTGGTTCTCGGGTCGGTCTGGCATCATCCATCACATGTATATGATGTTCAACAATCAAGGGACTGATCCCTTTGATGTCCGCCATACTCCAACCAAACGCCTCTTTATTAGATCTTAATACCGATAAAAGTGCATTCTCTTGCTCTGATGCAAGAGAAGTGGAAATTATAACCGGTAAAGTCTCGTTCTCACCAAGATATGCATATTTAAGGTGAGAGGGTAAAACCTTGAGATCTAATTCAGGCGGAGAAATGATCGAAGGAAGGATCATAGAATGATTTTTGGATTTACAAAGAAGCTCAGAGCCTGTGAAAGATACAGACTCGGGTGGAGAAAAGTCAGAAGTGCAGGACTCAAGTGTAAGTGAAGTGTCCTCACTAAGTGTAAGATCAAGCAGAGATGTGCTAATGTCATCGAGATCATTAAAGCAAAGTTCCTCGGCTCCACAACTATCGGGAGCGATCTCATGGACAGAACACACATCTAAAATATGAGCACTAGGTTCTGATGGCTGACTACCAACTCTGTAGATATTTAGTTCAATGGTCATATTTCCAAATGATAAATTCATTGAACCATTTCTACAGTTTATAACAGCGTTGGAAGTGGCAAGGAAAGGACGACCTAAGATCACCGGAATTTGGCCCCGGGGGTTTGCTACAGGATGTGTGTCGAGCACAATGAAGTCTACAGGGAAAACAAATTCCCCGACCTTTATTAACACATCCTCTAATTCACCCCTTGGTTTGGTGATAGATCGGTCCGCCATCTGGAGAGTACAATGAGCAGGTTTCAGCTCTCCAATTCCTAGTTGCTCATAGACAGAATAAGGTAACAAGTTAACACTCGCGCCAAGGTCTAAAAGAGCACGATTTATGTTTTTACCCCCAATCGAAATCGATATTGTAGGACATCCTGGGTCCTTTCGTTTCTTTGGTAGCTGGGGAATAAAAGCAGTGCTGATATTATTAGCCATAAAGATCTTCTTCGGCACCTGAGTCTTCCTCTTCCTAGTGCACAAGTCCTTTAGAATCTTCGCATAAGCGGGGACTTGTTGAATCGCATTTAGGAGAGGGATATTGATGTTAACTTGTTTAAACATTTCTAAAATTTTCTCCATATGAGGACTCGTTCTGTTAGCCCTTAGCCGGTTCGGGTAAGGTGCTTTCGCAATAAGTGCGGGGTCCATCATAGGAGAAGGAAAGGGGGGTAGACGAGATCCCAAAAGAGGTGTGGGGACCGTCTGTGGAGAACTATAAGGGTTGGGTGAAGGTGTTGAGCCTAAAGGGAACTGGAGAATAGGCTCGTGCGAAGGTGGTTTGGTAGAAGAAGAAGGATCAGAAGGAGAAGTGTGTGTATGTGGAAAGGTCTCAGCCGGGGTTTTGACATGATTTTCAGTATTATCAATATCTTCCCCGACATTATTATTCAGCACTCTTCCCGATCTCAACGTGGTAATGGCATTTACATTGTAATGCCCAGGATTCTGTAGGGGTTGAGAGGGAAGTTTCCCTTTTTCTCTCGCACTCATTTCAGCTTTGAGGCGTGCGATTTCAGCTTCCATCGATCTGATACTCTCAGCTTGTGATGCTGAGTTTTTCTTTATTTCACTGACGGAAGATCTAACCTCAGTCGAAACCTCCATGAAATTTGATAAAAGTGATTTCATGGTTTGAGTAAATTGAGAGAAATCGTCAGAACAGGACTGCATAGGATTAGACTGTGCATGAGTGTTGCCCTGATTTTGGAAATTTTGTGACTGGTAGGGATGCTGAGTGAGTTGAAGGGGTTGCTGTTGTGGTGGAGGAAGAGCCCTTTGAAAGTTATTTGTGTTTGGAACCGTGTTCTGAGATTGATTTTGGTTCCAAGCAAAATTCGGGTGGTTCCTCCAACCCTGATTGTACGTGGAAGAATATGGATCGTTTCGAGGTCGTTGAAATGCGGCATTAGAATGCTCTTGACCTTGAAACGCCGAGTTTAAAGGACATTCTTCCGTTAAGTGTGACGGATCAGAACAGCACCCACAAATAGTTTTGGGGAGTGATACCGGGTTTAGGGAGGCTGTTGCAAATTTGTGTTCCATAGCGTCGAGCTTCTTTTGCATTGCTGCCATTTCTGCTCGAACACCTATGGACACATCTACTTGGTGTACGCCACCCCTATTCAAAGGTTGGGTTCCACTCTCCCAAATCAGTGATTTTTCAGCGAATTCTTCTAAGTATCGCCAGGCTTCCCCATCGTCTTTAGTCATAAATGTACCCTGACACATATTCTCAAGGCTTTGTTTCGTGCTAGGGTTACTGCCCTCATAGATGATTCGGCACAACTCCCATCTCGGGATGCCGTGATGAGGACATTGAACCATTAAATCCTTGAAACGTTCAAAGTACTTTGAAAATGGTTCGGTAGGGAGCTGGGCAAATTGGTTCAATTCACTACGAATTCGAGCCGTTCGTTGGACTGGGTAAAATTTCTTTAGGAATGCAGCGACGAATTCTTCCCAATTTGTGATGGAGTGTGCGGTGGTGTTATATAGCCACTTCTCGGCTATATCGCACAAGGTAAAAGGAAGAAGTCGTAGACGCATCGCATCCACAGATAGTTGAGACGTACCCATCATAGCACATACGTTTTCAAATTTGGTAATGAAAACGTAAGCGTCCTCGGTCTCGAGTCCGTGATACTTAGGTAGAAGGTTGATATACTGGGGCTTTATTTCAAAATTATCCCCGTTCGCTGGTGGTGTGGATAAGCAGGTCGAAAGAGGACCTCTAAGTGGATAGCATCTTTCCTGAAGAGAAATGTGTGGAGGATTCTGCGCACCAACGGACGGTGGCAGATTGGGGTTAAAGAAGTTTGATGGATTCGGATCCATCGGTGTGGGTGTGGTAGTAGGTAAAGAAAAGGTAAATGGAGAATTATCGACTTCGGAGTCGATAAAAGGTACGCGGACTAAACGGGCACTAGAATCCCGTGTCCAGCCTATCTTGTACTAAAAAGGGTTAGTACAAGTGGCAGCGTTGGCTTATAATTAGGGGTAAAATGAATGCGGTGTTTGCTTTAAAAAGGGACGGATTTTGAAAAAATGATGCGACAACCAAATGCAGCAACACAAACCCTAAAATCTAATGGTCACCTAGGTCCGGCTCTAGACCGCTCCTAACTGCCAAAAGACAAGTCGCGGGATCAATCCTCCACTGCCTCTTTGTCCCCTGTGGCCGGATGAGTGCCAGGTAAGTGGGAAGGAACCACCACTACAGTGGACCTAATTAATAACCACTAGCCTTAGACACACTCGCCTTAGGCACCACAGGAAAACGCGGATAAGCAATGAATTACCCACGGCCCTCTCTTGTCCTAAATGAGCGCGACAGTCCTTAGAGTCATCTCTAGATTTCTTTTAGTTAATGGGGGTAAATGCGGATGCAAGTTTGGTGGTTTTCGGGGCCTAGGAAGGGTAATGAAATCCCCACCTAATTTGGATTTGGCCGTGCCCCTTAAATTTCCGTATTAGCAATGCAAAACAACCAAGAAAAGCAAAAATCACGCACAATTTTAATTTGCTTTTGCGGCGCAGCTATTGTTTGCAAAGAATCCTGCAGAAAGGATTAGTTGGAGCTAAAAAGGGAGAGAGGAGAGAGAGAGAAATCACCTGAAGAAAGATGGTACAGAGATCCTTCAAGCCTGCGGCGCTTCCGCCGCACAAACCTTGTTCCCGCCGCCCTTCCGCGGTCAAGTCATGGGAACAGTGTACAATTTTTCTTCAGCTGCTTCCCTTTGCTATCTCCAGCTCTCTGGTATATCCCAAATAATTTTTCCACAGTTCCGATTGCTCCAGATCACCTTGCAATCAATTCACAACACACGTATAAGAGTTTGTACGAATTTTGATTTCAAGAAATGAAACGTAATAATTCTTTCACTTCAAACTATAAAATGTAAACGAATTAACGCGCGATCCCCGGCAACGGCGCCATTTTGATCTGATTATTTTCGTGGATGTGTTTATCGAATCAACTAGTAAAGAAATCACAACCAAAAATATTTGACCGCAATCAAACAACGGTGTCAGTTGAAGTTAATGAATGAGTGCGGATCGTCCTCAGGGATCTCGAGATTCGTTTTTTACTTTTATTTGTTTGAAATGAAATGTTAAGCCACAATAAGAGAAAACACGATTCAATTGATTAATTTGTATTCGTGTGTCACTAATCTTTTCTAAAGAATCAAGAACTATAAACAACAAGAATCGGTTTCAATGGTATTCTCCAAACGACAATCAAGAAAAGAGGCTCGTAGGAATCGATAGGATCTTTATATGTGTTGTAGTCTACAATATTTCATATTCTTGTCCTTCGAGGAATTGACACTAGATCAATGGTTATCGACGAGAGTTAGGGTTTTCTTGATGAAATTAAAATTTCATCTCTTAACCCTTACTCTTTCGAGGATACCATTTATATTCTAGCCTCTAGCTATTTCAAGAATCGATCGGATCACCCCAATCTCGAACGATGTTGATCAAGAAAGCATCGAATCGAATTGGGTTGTCGATTCTTGAAATAGCTAGGGTTTACAATCTCGTGGATTCAAGAATTGATTACAAATTTGCTACATCATCATACTAAAGATTTTCTCGACTCCTTAACGAGCGGAGTTTTACTCGCGCATCATCACATAGACAATATTCAAGAACAGTAAAGATAACATGATGCGGAATTAAAAGAAAGCAAGATTAACAAATTTCACCTTTTATTTATATCAACAATTCCGTTACAATCACTCGAGAACTACAAGAGGAGGAACTTGATCGTCGACTTGGCTTCGCTCGTCTCCGTGGATCGCGGATCGCTTGGATCACTTGCCCGATTGAAGATCGGCTCGGCTCCCAAAAGGTTGAAGATTTCTCGCTTGATTTGGTACTCAAGATGTTGGATTTGGAGTGGAATTAGGGTTAGGGTTTCCTACAAGATTTCTCACTAATCTTGAGGAAGAAGAAGATGGAGAAAGAGAATGGCTAAACTAAAATGGGTTGAATCTATCACTCTCCAAGATTTCTTGATTTTTCCAAGATGATCAAAGATGTTGAATGAGAGAGCCTAGGGTCCTATTTATAGAACTAGGTCTAGGTTTGAATTAGACTTTCCCTCCCAAAGTTTGTTGACAAGTTGTTGGGGTTTAGCTTAGGGTTTAAGCAAGGGTTTAGGAAAGTTCTAGAAGTTCTAGGCTAGTTTAGGAGCTTGATGATCTGGTGGAAGTTTCTGGACTCTTCTGGACTTTTGTATGCATTTTTCAGTTGCAGGTACTAGCACTGGAGTTGTGATGAAGTTTGAGGAGCTGATGTCTTGGACCCACCGCGGATCCGCCGCGTGAGGTAGGGTTTTGCCGCGCTTCCGCCGCGCCTTGGTGGCTTCGGGAACTGTGCTTTCTTCTGTGGCTTTGTACTTCTATTTGGGTTATTCTTTGATGTTCAGAGTTGCAGTAGCCCTTCTATGTTGATACCAGATTTGCTTTCAATGAGTTTACGAGCAATTGTAATGGTCGAGCAATGTATTGATCGAGCAAGTATCTCTTTTCCTGCATAGACTTCAAAATAGGGGTTGCAAGATATAGAAAATATGCTATGTAATGCAATGCAGTTAATTTCCCTAGAATTTCCGGTTTTAAAGGTCGAATACATGTAATTTGATATTTTGCGACCAATTAGCTAATATGTGAATTATGAATACCGTACTCTCCTATATGTATGCAGATGTTAAGGAAATTGCCTGCTAAAATATGCAGTATTTTCGACAGATCACTAACCTCATTGCCACTCCTACTTTTACCCTTTTCTCCAGGACACCCCGTATTACTACGAACGTCCACTTCCATTGGACAAAACCATCGTATGGTTATATACGAACTCGAAGGAATTTATTCGAAGATGGTTTCAGGTTCTGGAGGAAACGGATAGGACTATTCAGTTGTCTTTTCATTTTACCTTCTCTCAGGTTGCGAGTGCTCCTTGGTTTAGGAGTAGTACACCTGTTACGCAAATTGGATAGTCTTCTTCCAAACCTTAGGCTGGTGCCGACCGGTAGGGAATGAAGAAAACCAATTAGCCTAACGATGGTGTACAGAAGGTATTATGTAAAGACAAAGAAAGGGATTAGAAGGAGGGCAAAGTAAACTGCGACTGCTATTCACGACCAAACCAAGTATTTCTTCGCCAATCCTAAATCACCTTTGTATTTCTCCAGAACACTCTGTATCACTACGAAGATCCACAGTTTATTGGATACTCCATCGTATGGTTATATACGAACTCGAAAGGAACTTGTTCCAGTTCGAGGATGGATTCTGGTTCAGGAGAAATAGGAATAAGGTTTATTCGGTTGCCTTTTATCTTCACCTTCTCTCGCATTGCGAGTGCTCCTAGGATTAGGAAAGTACACCCATTATGCTTATTGGATAGTCTTCTTCCAAACCATAGGCTGGTGTCGAACGGTAGGGAAGGAAGAAAACCATTTGGCCTAACGGGTGTGCAGAAGGTAATGACTAAAGACATAGAAAGGGATTTGGAGAGGTGGCAAAGAATTATACGGTTACAGTCGTGAATCTGGAAGAGGCATTACTAGGAATACCGGGATACCCCATCAAAACATTTCAATGTTTCAGTTTCACTGTGTACTGTTAAAGGAAAACTGATTTCCCAATTAAGACACTTGCTCCAGGGTATGTATTTACCAGGTATGATTCTCACATCTGTATGGTTTTACAGATGATGAGTGGGAGTAAGTTATTGGGAATTGGGTGAACATCCTCATTATATCGGGATTCGTTGTAATCGGTGATATTTGAGGAAGTCACCTGGGTTGGTTGCCGGACGGCAAATATTTTGGTTTTGAATATCCGCTGTTATGCACCAATTTCAAATCGACATATCTGTACGTCTATTTTCATAGAGTGAGATATACCTTTTTGAAATTATGTCTGTGACATTTACCTATATCAGTGGATGATTAGGTAAGGAGCATTGAACAACGGTGTAATTCTTCATAACCATAAATACAGTTTCCAACCTACGACACACAGTGAATGAGTTATCTGACTCAAGGGACTTATACAGAGTATTGTATGTTGTCCAGGGTCCATCAGGACAGAGGGGTTGGTTCTCGTACTATATTCGGTTTACTTATGACTTCTCTAGTTTTTAGACAGGTGTTTTCGTGGAAACACAGGGTCCGAATTTTGAGAAGTTATAGGTATTTGAATAAAGTAGAGAACCAAGTATTGCAAGTATCGGGATTCTTCAAAGTGATCGAAGATGTAGATACTTGTGTATGGTGTTCAGTTGATAGTAATGATTAAGAGATCTTGCTTCTCTTTCAGGTTATTCATAATTGGAAGCATTCCTAAGTTGAGTAACGCTGATCGGCCTTTTTCCATTTAGTTCACATGCACTGGAGACAACTGCTTGATTTGAATCTGGTTCAATTAAATCAGTGCCTCTGGTTCTATATGGGATATAGAACAGTTCATATCTTAACGATGTTAAGGTATGGGGAGTTGTCCGGCTTATGATTAAAACCAGACTCTGGATAACTCAAGGCACGTTTCTGTAATGGCTGTTTGTAGGTTGACCCAGGCTATGACGAGGGTTGACTTTCTACCATCTGGCAGATCAATAAAAATATTGTTCTAGACTCGCCACAGTTTTAATAAAAATGGATTTTTTCAGAAAACAGTAGTGGGAGTATGGTAGAACTGGAAGTGATTCCAGAACCACAAAAGATTACTGAAGATTTCATAGAAACCTAAAGATTCAATCTGATTTGACATTCCATTGGCCACTCCGCAGATAAGGTGGGTAACTTCAGGCACCCGAGAGGTACTCCGGTAACCTTAAAGACGGTGACAGGGAGGTTCTTGTTTACCCACAATTGCCATTGCTGTTGTTCCAGACTGTGAGACCTGGCGGGAGGATGATTATAGCGTCGTTCTAAACTAGTTTTAGAAGTGTACGTGTATATGACTCTGGAAGTGGGTTGTCGTAGTCAGTGGGAGCAGCGGAAGCATTGGTGGACAGTTGGCTTATGTCTATTTATAGACTAAAGCAGGTATAGCGGAGATAGATCATCAATTTCTGATGTGACAGTCATAGGTTTGATTTCGTCAGAATAGGGGATGGATCTGTTGAGAAGGTAGTAGGGTGTGATGTCATGGTATTTGGATGACATACACAGAGTAGGAAGTGATATTCCTATACTATGATCGGTTTTACTTTGGTCGTCACACAGTGGTTTCTCCACATGGGACTTGGACATTATATCAAATATACTGGTTACTAGATCTATGGTTTTAGATCTAGATTTGGGTGGTTTCCCAATCTGGGTACTTAGACAGCATTCTAAGAGTATTTAGAATGGACGACTCCTGGCACGGTAGTGTACCTACAGGTGATGGAGTCACCCTCTCTAAAGGTGTCTTACAGACTAAAGGAGAGGGATGTGCATGATTGGCAGATCACTTGCTCAGGCAATTGAGTCAATCATGAGATGTCAAGTACAACACCAGATGTTGTTCTTGCACTAGATGCAATAAGTTGACATTGATCCAATCCTGGAGAAACAGTCGGAAGCAGTTTTAGAACATAAGTGGATGTTCTAGGGATATGATAACGACAGCCTCATTCGGGAGACAGTTATAATTCCAGGCTTCCAAGGTGACATGGACGACAAGGAGATTGTCGGGGTTATAGTTTTCCTTCTGACGAGGGGCAGTATTTTGGACAGGTGATCCAAGGCAATACTGAGGGAGGCATGGCACAGGATACTAATTAAGTTCAGTTGACGGTACAGTCTAAGAAGTTTGGATTTGGAGTTCATTTATGAGCTTGGTCCCATCAGACATCCAGACACATTCTAAGACAGGTATTGCTCATTTCGGGAGATGGGTTTCTCTGCGAACTTGAGATATAGAGAGACATAGAAAGAGACATCAAAGCGGATCCACTCACTGAGGCTATTTCTCGAACGCAATAGTTTCGCAAACGAGTTTTGTGAGACTGACTAGTAGAGGAGTTGGGTGTTCGGTATCACACGGGCTGTGAGTATGCGACATCGCAATAATTAGCCTTGAGTGCAAGTGGGAGATTGTTGGAGATAGTGCCCTCAGAGTCAATTATTGGATCACAGGCACGTGATTGCAATGATTGATGGAGGACCTATCCCGGTAGGACAGTCTTACTCAAGATGATAGTATGCTATCTGGTTTATCTTTATCATCGTGTACTGCTTTAGGTGACCTGACAGGTCACTATTGCACGTTGATAGAGCCCCTGGGATTCTTGCTTGACTACCAGCAGTATGAGGGCGATCATATACGCGGGAGCTGGTAATCTATAAGCACATCCTTAAAAGGTCCCTAGTCATGGGAGTTTCGAGACAGGGCATCGATACTCCCGAGTAGACTAGTGTATACAGTCGAGACCCTTACGAGGGGCGGTGGCCGGTCTCACAAGCCACTGGTGTCAGTTGGATCACCTAAGATGTATACAGGTGCTCATTGGGTTATGAGTACACCGGACAGGACTCGCCGGGAACATGCTAGTTGGTCTTATACCTGACGTCAGATAGCAGTTCCCTGGTGACATGTGTACAGGTTAGTTCATCGACCTGGGGATCGTCATTTGTCTCGTGTGAGTTCCCACTGTACTTTGATTACTACCCTACCACGCTCAGAGGAGATGTGCAAACAGGTTTTAGTTGGGTACAGTCCCGAGCCACATGGAGGCAGTGAGCGGATCTTCAGGGGTTCGTCTCTCCCGGTATTGGGGGTGAGGTCGCGCTGTGTCTAGGAGAGCCATTACACGAAGCCCTCGGCCGAGGCAGGAGATTTACTGGTAGGTATTCCAGTAGTATCTCAGGGTGTTCTGGGCTACACTCCGACACGACTTGTACCGCTTTTGGGGGTCTGACTTTTACCAACCCCCTAGGCCCGCCATGCGATGCTCATAGACGAACGGACCGGACTGTACGGATATTGTCACTGACAGGCTCAGTAGGGTGTCAGGGTGAGTTCACTCATCGACGTCCCTTTTGGTCAATAGCTGGTGGCCCGTCACGTATTGGCTTATACCTCTGACGTGCTAGTGGTTAAATCCACGGCCATAGTATTGACGAGTCTTTAGAGTCCACCACTCTTTCAGTTACTTAAGCTTTCGGGCGAAAAGCTGTAGAGGCCATATGGAGATATGGCAGGGTCCGATCAGATACGTGCGGTATTGCACGGATCAGGATCGGACAGTTTGTACTACAGGCCGTATGGATATATAGCAAGGTTCGATCAGATACGTGCGGTATTGCACGGATCAGGATCGGACGGATATTACTAGCCGGCTTTGGTTTAAGCCGGATTCTAGTATAGTACAGTGTAGATTATTGTCTCATTGCATTTGTATTTCGGTCGGAATACAAATGCGGGTGTGTATACACAGTATCGGGGTTTTCCTGTAATTTATTACGGGACCAGTTTTCTGGAGTAGCCAGTTTGCTTTCCGTTTCGGCCATTTTCATTTGTATCTTTCAATGGCCGAAGATTGGTGGAGGAGGGCTTATTTGCATTTGTGCAAATAAGCAATTTGGAAGGGGGTCTTTGCATATTCTTGTGTCATGATGGTTGCACCATCCATTGACCTTGACTTCTTGACTTCTTCATGATGGCTTGACTTTTTGAAGTCATCATGCTTGATGATGGGTTATGATATAGTGGTTGAGTGTTGGTCTTTGTTGGTTATCATGGTTGTTGATGATGAGGTTGTTGGAGTGTTAGTTTAGGCTTGTGATCATTTCTTTTGATGATAGCCTTTTCTTCCTCTCACTTGCATTACTCTCTTGATTCACTCTCTCATTCACTCCCCCCCTCACAAGATGCATGGCCGGCCACTCCCATCGGGGGCTGTCCAAATTTTTGAGTGTGGGTTTTTGCTTCATTTCATGCTCCAAAAATCCCCAAGTCCCTCCATATAGTTCTTGTATCATCCCTCCACCAAAATGGCACCTCCTACAAACCCAAATGAGACAAAAGTCTCCACACTAGATTCTACAGCAAATCTTGGGCACGTCGACTAGACAGCTTCGTGCCCGAGTTGCCTCGGCATTGAGGTGGGAGCCCGTAAAAGATGTAGGCGATGTGGTGCACTTTCGGCGACGAGGTGGAGACAAGACATTCCGCGGGAGATCGGGACGACGACGAGAAGACCGGAGGACTCGGATCAGTCGGTATATCTCTATTCCCTATCTTGTAGTTAGCTAGGACTAGTTAATGGTTCGATCCGGGTTTTAGTGCGCGGTGGTGCCGGTTTGCTAAGTTCGCAAAATTTAAAGTTTATCACCGCTTCCGCATTTTGGCCTCGGGATGGAGGCCGGGGCGCCGCCGTGCACTTACTGGATGATCCCATATCCATTGGTGTTTGACATCAGAGAAGGTATACGGGTGCTCAGTGGAGACTGGGTACACTGGACGAACTCGCCGAGAACTCCCAGATGGTAATATATCTCACGTCAGATGGCAGTTCTCTGGTGACACTGGTACAGGTTAGTCTGTAGACCCAAGATCGTCATAGAGTCTTGTGTGATTCCCACTGTGCTTTGATTTCCATCATACCACGTCCAAAAAGGCATGCAAAAAGGTGGATTTTGGGTACAGTCCCGAATCACATGGAGGCAATGAGCGATAGGAGGGGTTTCGTCTCTCCCGGTATAGGGAGTTGATGTTGTGCTGTGTTCGATTGGCTATAACTAGAAATCCCTGGCCAGGGTTGCTGAGATGTACTGGTAAGTGTTATTAGTAGTTTCTCGAACTGTTATGGACCTCATATCTACACGAATTATCAAGCTACTGGGGTCTGACGTTTACCACCCTTAGGCGAGATATGCGACATATCAGACGAAGAGACCAGACTGTACGGGGGTGTTACTGGTTGGATTCACGGGAGAAAGTACATGCTTGCTTGTTGATCTTCTGATTGCTCAATACCTGGGTGGCTATTACGTTTAGCTGACCGCTTGCAGCTTGTGGGTGTTTGATATGATCATCATCTACTGCCGGAGTATTGACGATTCTTTAGAGTCCTACACAGAGGTTTTCAGGCTCAGGAAAAACGGAGTTGGAGCACATATGTGATATGTGCGGGACTGAGAATAATACGAGTATGCGATACCCTATTAGATTCTCATGATATGAGATATCGGCCGGGTATATGTGATATAGCCGGGTCATCGGATCAAGTGTTGATTCGATGAACTGATACAGATTATATTAGTCGGTTATTTATGAAATAGTCGGATTATCGGATCAAGTGTTGATTCGATAATTTAATGTATAATTATATATTTGATATATTAAATTACATTAACTAATATAAGCTCACTTAAAGATTCTTTTTCTCACTCGGGTAATACATTGATATATATGTGATATATGTTAATTGTATTATTTTATTTTGATACAATAAATATTATATATGTGATATATAATATTGTAACAAGTTATGATTACTTATGCAACTTGATTTGTGGAGATTAAAAATTGTTAGGGTTTGATTTGGGTTAGCATTTTCATGAAGCTTCTACAAGCTTTATGTTTTGTTTTAAGCAAAGATATTTTGTTGATGTTTTGTGTTGTTATTTCTAACCCAACCCAATACCCTTCACCATTGGTTAATTCTCTATATGAGTTAGGCCACTCTTTCTTAACTCAAGGGTTGTATTTGTAAACAGAAGGATAATTCATTATTCATCACAAAAGAAATCATCTTCTTCTTCCTCCTTGCAAAGCTTTCTAGCTTTTTGTTTTGTAATGAATTAGTGTGAGATTAAGAAAATAAAAGGGAGCTAAAATCCTACTTCATCATCCTCATCTATTCTAGCCACTTAGATTAGGGTGTTCACTTGTCTAATACTTGATTAGAGAAGTGAGAGCTTGAGTTAAAGGAACTTCAAGGTAGATCATCTTCGAAAAGGAAGACATCAAGCAAGCATGGATCGTTCGGCTTATGGAGCCTCTATTGTGTCCAGGGGATCATGGATTGCGGCGAAGGGACTACTACTCAGAGCTTATGAAGCGAAGGAGCGGACTACAAAGGTTGTAATCCCTCTCTCTTAGTTGTAAAGATGTTTACTTGCATGTTTAACCCTAATAATCTAGCAAAGATCCTTGCTTTGGGTAGTTCGGCATGTCTAAATTTTAAATCGGGCATGGTTGATGCCTTGTAGACCCTTGTGACAGTGCCTAGTAACCCTACAGTGGTATCAGAGACAAGCTAGAGCATTAGGCGACGTGTATACGAAGTTAAAAGTCCGATCGAACCCCGAAACGTCGGTTTTGAACCCCTCTCTGGAAATTTTTTAAAATGTTGATTTTTTCTGTATTAAAAATACTCAAAAAATTAAGCAGGGGATTATAAGGATTAATGTGAAAAACGACACCCTAATTCCCTTAAAGCGCCGCGGAACCGCGGCAATACCATGCCTTGCGCGGCGGTTCCGCGGCCGTACAGGGGTATTAGGTTTAGCTTTTTTCACAATAACATCCGTAGGTACTTTTGCATGCTTCTTGGAATTTTTAATTCTACTCAAGTGTTGAGTTTTCTGGAGATCTTTTGTATTCGTCGATTCGATCGGAAAGTTTAACTTTGTTTAAGTTTTTCCGGGTTATTTAGAACGTGTTAAAAAGTTCGAACGGATATCAATAACTCACTTTTTCCCCTGCCGGAAAATTTCCAAGTGTTGGATTTTTTCCTTAATTAAAGAACATTCATAGTCGTGCAAGTAACACGGTGGACTCTCTAGAAGAACCCAAACCTTAACTCAATTATGTGACCGTCTGAACCGCCTCTAAACCTTAAGGTTTGGGGCAGTACGGCGTTGCCACATGTGAGGCGTTGGTTTGACCCTTCTACGGCTGGACCATCGGTACTGTGGCATATGATGGATACTTTTTGAACTCCGCTCAAGTGTTGAGCTATTTTGGAAATCTTGGGTGTTTGTTTATTCGATCGGAAAGTTTAACATTGTCTATTTATCTGGAATGTGATACAATATTTGGAATCCACAAGTAGTTATGAGATAACTAATTTGAATGTTATAAATCTAGCAGTTTAGTCACATTTGATCGGTTGCCATGGGATTTTGATGCAATCAAAAGTTCGTCGCAATCACGTAGCGTACGCGGATACTCCCCGGGTAAACTTAATAGATAGCCACGTCCCATAGCCCCGACCAAGTGACTGTAGGAGAACCCCGTCGCCAAAAGCATCCGTTCAGGTGCTCGCCGCAGCGGTGTTCTGCCTAGTGCACTTCGTCGACGGCATCCGGGGGTGCGGCCGTCTACAAAAGTTTGCGACGAGCATTCGATCAGGATGTTGGGAATCTTGTTGAATTGCCCGACTAGATATCGAAAAGTGTTTTCGAGATTGAGACTAAAATGCGGGGTTTATAATTGTTAGGCATGCGATGTCTAAGGAATTCATTTGGTTAGGCATGAGATGTCTAAGGAGGTTGCGGATTCCAACTGTTGTAGTTTTGCACTTTCTTTTCTGTGACCGTAAGCTTAGTATGTGGTGTATCGCCGGCTTCGTTGCTATACATCAACGACAATCGGGATACGCATGCTTGCTTACGTTGATGATATGAGATATTATGTGTTGCTGTGATATGTTATATTGGATCGTCGCATTTTGAAAAGCCGGGGGTTTTATGTGAGATGAGCGTTTTTATTTTCATTCATGTAAAATTCATTGTATGTAATATTCTTTAATTGGGGCACTTCCGGGTTGAGGATGATGTCACCATTGTATATTATTTACTTTCCCGCATTAGGTAGATCCAAGGCGGGGAGCACAAGTAACCGGGTTCTAGGGTCCAGTGGGAGACCATCTCGAGGAGTCTAGACCAGTTCTCCTAACCCTAGAATTGGCAGTGTTGCTTGCCGCTCTCGTAGGGGTCTAGGGATGTGGGTTTGGCTATTCATCGCGACCGTGGAATCCGCGTTTTATACAGGATCGCATAAAACACGGAAATCCTAGTATATCCAATATTTCATATGTTATCTTCTGCTGCAATGTTCTGTGATGAGATCATATTACTGCCTGAGACGAATGTTTATATTATATATATGAGATATATGTTATATTGCTGATTTCGTTTCAAATGTGATGCTTGTGAAGCATAATAAAATGGGACTTCATTAATGAGATTAATGAAACTAATAGAAACCTAAAGATGTTGTAGAAACTTGTCTCAAAAAAAGGTAGCTCTATATTTTGTTTTGCATAGCGGTATTCCTTGTAGAACATCCAGCACCTTATTCGATAAGGAAAGAGCCGAGATCCCTTCCCCGGGAGTGACCTCTTTAGCGAAACTAGCAGATGCTACAAACACAGTTTGTCTTTTGATTGTTTTTATAGTTTTTGCTTTGCATAGTGATATTTGTGAAATATCTTGCACCTTATTCGATGAGGAAAGAGTCGAGATCCCTTCACCGGGAGTGACCTCTTTAGCAAAACTAGAAAAGGCCTAAAAAACATTCCATTTAAAATCACTCGATTCTACAACGATATCAAGTTCATAACGCAAAGGGTTTTCTTAAAAACCTGTCGTAACCCTCGGTCATTTCAGATAAGTCCTACTTAGTATTCGTGCTATGTTTGTTGATCTCCGTCAAGGCGTAGTGTGCGGTAGCTGACTAGTATTTATCTGCTGCATATGATGCGATTGTTTTAGGGTAGTCGTGCGGCTTTATTGACCTCCGTCAAGGGTCGTGCGGGTGGGTTTAATTCAATCAGGAAATGACGGGTAGAACTTGACTAGCAGCCTATGGTTTGTTGACCTCCGTCATGGTCATAGGACGCTAGGGGTAAAATATTATTGGGAATTTCAAGAGTTTAAATTTGCAATGAAATTGCATACCTTCTATGAGATAGTTGGATCCCGATACCTACTGCGAGTAAGAGTTACTCCTGGGAGAGTTTTACACATTACAATTAGCCAATCAAGTAGGTGTCTAGAAAGGTGCCAACGGGGTTACACCCCTGGAAAAACGAGGTTTACTTTAATTAGGTTCGTGCGAAAGCATGGGGAACCTCCCTCAAAGTACCGGCACTGGCCTGGCTGGAAGATTGGCGAACTTGTAGGGTGTAATTAATCCCGGCTAATCTTTCCTTTTAGGGTTTGAAGGAAGATTTGACTAAAACAGTGGGAGACATCCTGATTAGATATATAAATAACCAATCTAATCTTGCAAGAGCATACGCTGAGTGTTTTCTTCAATCTCGCTCCAGGTTGCGACTATGTCACGCCTTAAATAAAGATAATAATATGGATGTATTGACCGAACCCGCTTATTAAACTGCGCTAGGGAACGTTGGTCCTTCTCCAACTTATAATTGTTATAATACAGAGCAGGAAATAGGGGATTACCAGAATTCTCGTGCCGCCCAAACGAAGAAAGTGCATGCTGATGCATTATCTTCGGGTGTGTTCATTACCGAGAACTGTTTCTCAGTATCCTTTACGTCCTGGGTATGAGATACCGGATCAGGATCCCGCAAATGTAATCTGTTACATGGGCTACAGAAAGGTACAGAACTGAGAACGGGTGATAAGTTTCAAGAATTGGAAATGATGCAAGTGTTTCAGCCAAGTCTGTTGGCAGTTATCACCCTGTATTACCAGAATACATTGATTCTGAACGAATGTTATTAGATACCGAACCTGATATACAACATCATATCAGTCTCTTTATTAGTAAAGAAGGATATAATTTTGTATTGTTGGATAATGTTTTGAACATTTCCTATATCAAGAATTGATCGGTTCAGGCACATTATCTAAAAGCATAGACGTTCTAAATCAAACCACAGTTCTTAACATACAGAACACACATAAGAGGAAGAGTTCAGAAATGAACGAATCCTTCTTGAGGCATTGTAGACTAGGTCATATCAATGCGACACGACTAGCTGAAGTTACATAAAGATGCAAATTTAAATTAGTTTGGATTTACATCTTGTAAAACTTGCCAGTCATGTCACAAAAATAAGATGACCATAGCTCCGTTTATTGGAAACAGAGAAAGAGTTAGTGAACTCTTGGGATTGATACATGCTGATGTATGAAAGTCCCCTGTCTACATATGCCAGGACCGGTTCTTTGTACTTCATTACATTCACCGATGATCTCTCAAGATTCAGACATATGTTCCTGTTAAAACAAAAGTCCGAAACTTTTGAGATAATCACAGAATATAAGTTAGAAGTAGAGAACCAAAAATCGGGTATAAGTATTATGTCCTTTGATGTGATCAAGGAGGAGAATACTTGAGCACGGAATTCCTAGACTATTCTAAAAGAGAATGAGATTCTCTCTCAGCATTACTCCTCCGAATACACCACAGCACGTCAGTGTATCGGGGCGGAGCAATCACACCCTATGTGATATGGTGTGCTCTATGATGAGTACTACTGAGTAGCCTATTTTCTTTTGGGGTTATGCACTTGAGAAGTTGCATACCTATTGAATAGGGTTCCAACCAAATCAGATGCCTACCACTCTATATGTGATATGGTATGGGAAGAGCCCATCTCTTAAGAAAGTTAAGATTTGGGGTTGTCCGGCCTATGTCAAAAGCAAAATCCGAACAAGCTCGAGCCAAGGTCAGTTCTGTGGAAGTTTGATGGATATCCCAAGCATTCGCAAGGGAATATCTTCTACCACACCGAGGAACAAAAGATGTTTTATTTCTCGACATACAACTTTTTGAGAAAAAGGGAATTTCTTGTGAAGAAATTAGTGGTCATGAGTTTGAACTGGAAGGAGTTCCAGCTATACAAACTGCAGCTGAAGATTTGGTAAACCCGAAGGATTCAATAGTTTCCAACGAAACTCAGCCTTTCCGCCGATCTGGTAGGGTTCCTTATCCACCTGAGAGATACTTCGGTTTCTCTATGACAGTGAGAGAGAGGATTGCATCATGAGATGATGACCCAACTAGTTTCGAGCAAGCCATCAGGAGTGGGGACTCTGTGAGAATGGCTGGATGCTTAGCGATCTGAGATGGAATCCTTATATACCAACAAAGTATGGACTTTGGTTACTTTATCTGAAGGGTTAAATCCCCATCAGGAGTAAGTATATCTTGAGAAGATTACTTGGTGTACATGGAAAAGTTGAGACTTTCAAAGCTATGCTTAAGTCCATCCAGATCGTACTTGCCACTGCTACATACCATGACTATGATATATGGCGGTTGGGTGTCATGACTATTTTTCTAAATGATGATTTGGAAGAGAGCGTCTATAAGTACACAGCCAGAAGGCTTCGTAGATAGTGGGAGCAGCGGAAACGTGTGCAAGTTGTTTTTTGTGATAAATCAGGCATCGTGGAGTTGGAACGTCTGTTTTGATGTGGTAGTCAAAGAGTTTGACTTCATCAATATGGTAGATGAACCAAGTATATACAAAAAGGTAGTAGGGAGTATGGTGGTGATCCTCGTATAGTACGTGGATGACATACTCTTGATAGGAAAGTAGTTTCCTATGCTACGCTCGGTCAATTTCCTCTTATCACAAAGATTCTCTATATAAGATCAAGGTGATACCTCCTAAATCCTAAGTTATGGATCTATGAGATAGATCTAATTGGATGTTAGGATTCTCACTAGTTGTAGCAAGATGGTATCAATCGATCCTGGGGATAATCACTGGAAAGGTTCCAGGGTGATAAGGACGACTGAATGTCAGTCGCAGGCATTGTCTTTACTAACAGTGGAGGGACAGTATGTTGGAAGAGATCCAAGCTAGATACTGTGACTTACTAGACGATTAAAGGCAAGATAAATCATTACCAAGGATGCAACCAAAGGGGCTGTCAGGATATATATGAGTTCATGAGATGAATTTCATTCCTACGATTGTGTGACAATGGAGTTGTGGCTTAGGCCTACGAACCCCAGTCCCATCAGAGATCCATACATATTCTAAGGCAGTATCAATAGATCATGGAGATGGTTGATCTCCAGGTAGATCGAGGTTAGGAGAGTAGACTCAGAGGACAACAGCGCGGATCCACCCACAAAGGCCTATTTCCCAGTAGAGACTTCTATGGGATGGTTGAGTATGAGATACTTCAACCACAGCTTATTGTTGGGTACGAGATACTACAACAAATGATCCTAGTGCAAGTGGGAGATTGTTAGTTATATATATGCCCTTGAGGCTATTACTGTACATACGTTGTATATTGTAGTGGATGCTTGGACATATATAGGGAGGACTTTCTTGCTCGACATGATAGTATGCTATCTGGTTACTCTTTATCTTAACATGTACCCTAATTGTCTCTATGTCACATGTTGATAAAGCCCATAAGATGAGTACTTGACTACCAGGACTATGATGCAGATCATAATAATGGGGACAGTGTAGTCGCCAAGTACGTCCTTCAAATGTTCCTAGTCATGGGAGTACTGAGATAGGGCATCGATACTCTAGAGTAGACTAGCGTATGCGCTTCTTGACCCATATGATGGGCGATGGATGATCCCATATCCATTGGTGTTTGACATCAGAGAAGGTATACGGGTGATCAGTGGAGACTGGGTACACTGGACGGACTCGCCGAGAACTCCCAGATGATATTATACCTCATGTCAGATGGCAGTTCTCTGGTGACACTGGTATAGGTTAGTTTGTAGACCCGAGATCGTCATAGAGTCTTGTGTGATTCCCACTGTGCTTTGATTTCCATCATACCACGTCCAAGAGGCCGTGCAAAAAGGTGGCTTTTGGGTACAGTCCCGAATCACATGGAGGCAATGAGCGATAGGAGGGGTTTCGTCTCTCTCGGTATAGGGAGTTGATGTTGCGCTGTGTGTTGGATATATGTATGCCCTAGAGGCTATTATATGATAGTGGATGTATTTATACATGTATATATATATATATTCAGTGTATATTCTTGCTCGACATGATAGTATGCTATCTGGTTCTTCTTTATCTGACATGTTGACTTGATCATGTTTTTATTCATTCATACATGTTGATAAAGCCCTGAGGATATAGGCTTGACTACTGTGATTATGATGGAGATCATACTGGTGGGACATCTGTAGTTTATAAGCATATCCGGAAAAGTCCCTAGTCGTAGGTGTATCGAGACGGGGCATCGATATACCAGAGTAGACTAGCGTATATGATACTAGATCCATATGATGGACGATGGATGTTCCCACATTCATCGATGTTTGACATCGAGATCGTATATGGGTGCTCATTGGTGACTGGGTACACTGGACGGACTCACCGAGAACTCCGATATGGAATTATATCTTTCGTCGGATAGCAGTTCTCAGGTGACACTGGTACAGGTTAGTCTGTAGACCCGTGATCGTCATAGAGTCTTGTGTGTTCTCCCACTGTACTTTGATTACCACCCTACCACGGCTCTACAGAGTCGTGCAAACAGGTGGCCGTTGGGTACAGTCCCGAGACACACGAATGCGATAAGCGATAGGAGGGGTTTCGTCTCTCCCGGTATTGGGAGTTGATGCTGTGCTGTGCTCGATTGGCTATATCAGTAAGTCCCTGGCCAGGGCCGTTGAGATTTACTAATAAGTGTTATCAGAAGTTTCTCGATCTGTTATAGACCATTCATCGGCATGACTTATTGAGTTATTGGGGTCGACGTTACCATCCCTAGACTAGATATGCAGCATATCTGACGAAGAGACCGAACTGTACGGTAGTGTTGCCGGTTGGCTCGACGGGAGTTGTGACAGGTTCGCTTGTTTTCTTCTGATCGCTCAATACCCGGGTGACCGTTACGTTTAGCTGACCACTTGCGGCTTGCGGGTGTTTGATATGATCATCACCCACTGCCGGCGTATTGACGAGTCTTAGAGTCCCACAATGGAGTTGCCTAGTCCAGGAGAAACGATGTGGTGCGCATATGAGATATGCGCCTGGACCCGGTTAAAATGCGCGTATGAGATACCGTATATTAATCGGGCGGTTTGCTTTTGGTCGGGTCGTATGTGATATGACCGGTTTGCTAAATCAAGTGTTGATTTATCATTGACCATTAGTTTCTCACTTTAAACCCTTTCTTTTCTTTTTGTTGTATGCATGCATTTATACATTTATTCTCATTCATGCACATATTGATGTGCATGCACACATACATGCATACATAATTCTATCATGGTTGTTCATATAGTGGATGGTGGCAATATAAGACTCACACCATATATATATAAATATATAGATATTATTTCTTTGGAAAAGAAAAATGGAAATGGAAATTGTTATCATGGTTTATTATTTTATTCATGCACTAACCCTTTGGTTTAACCATGATTCATTTTCTATGGCCATTTTTGTTCCAAAACAAATATCTAGATATTTTATAACTATGGTTAAGAATGAGAAAGTGAATATATATATATTTTGATTTCTCATTTTTATTCTTATGCTTATCATTATCATGACTTTTTACAAGCCATCATCTTCTTCCTCCTTTCTCTCTTGCTCTCTAGTTTTCTCAAGTAAGCAAAAGAGTCATCAAGTTAGGGTTTTGAAGTGAGAAAACAAACCACATCACCATTCTACACTAGTCTTGCCCATTAGTCTAGAGAGTTAGCTTCTACTTCTTCTCTTGATCTAGTGGAGCTTCAAGCTTGGACAAAGAGGACTCCGGGTGGACCGTCGTGGACCTAGAGGATCTCAAGTGAACCTTTTTCCAACTCTCACGTAGCCAAGGAGTCTAGCGTAGGGAGCTACAAAGGTTGTACTCTCAAAACCATAGCTTTTACTACTTGTGTTATTGTTAAAGTTACGTTACCCTATATTTTCTAGCATGATCCTTAAGATAGTTTCTCTAGCACCATATAAAATTTAAATATGGCATGTGTGTTGCCGCCAAACCCTTGTAGTGGTGCTGTAGGAAACCCTTCATGGTATCAGACCAAGCTAGAACCTTAGGGTAACCTAGACGATGTTAAAAACCTCGAACGAACGAAACACGACACCCGGGGGATGCTCTCTGGAAATTTTTCTAAAACCTGGATTTTTTCAAATTAAAAATACTTAAAAAATTCAGCAGGGTATTTTTTGGGCCCACCATAAAATGATGCCCTAACACATCCGTACGACCGCGGCACCGCGGCCATAGTGGCCTTCCTGCGGCAGTTCCGCGGCGCAGTAGGTTGGTCATGGGCCTTATTTTCTTGTGCAGGCCCGTTTGTATTTTGTGCAGTTACTGGTATTTTTTAAATCTGCTCAGGTGTTGAACTTTTTGAGAAGTCTTTGGGTGTTCAATCGTTCGATCGAATGTTTTAACGTCTCCTAGTTTATTAATATTTGATACAATAATTGGAATCTACAAATTTGTTTGTTGCGTGTAAATCTAGCAGTTCGGTCTCGGCTACAATCGGAAATCTTGTTGAATTATCCGGCTTGTTTTGAAAAGGTGTTTTCATGGATGAGACCGAAATGCGAGCTTTACATTGTTAGGCATGAAATCTTGTATATGTGATATTCCGGGTTTGTATTGTCTAAAGGCGGTTACGATTCCAATTGTTGTAGTTTTTTATTTTATTTCTCTGTGACCGTAAGTGTAGTATGTCGCATATCGCCGGTTTCGTTGCTATACATCAACGACAATCGGGGTACGCATACTTACTTACGTTGATGATATGTGATATTATGTGTTACTGAGATTTGACATGTAGGATTGTCGTGATTGAATAGCCGGGGGGGTTTCCTGTGAGATGAGAGTTTTCTTTTCATTCATGTAAAATTCAAATGTAATATAATATTCTTTTATTTGGGGCACTTCCGGGTTGAGGTTGAAGCCACCAGTGTTGTATATTATTTATTTTTCCGCATTAGGATAGACCCAAGGAGGGAAGCACAAGTGACCGGGTTCTAGGGTTCAGTGGGAGGCCATCTCGAGGAGTCGAGACCGGGTCTCCTAAACTCCAGAATGGGTAGGGTCGCTTGCCGCTCTCGTAGGGGTCTAGGGGTGTGGGCTTGGCTATTCATCGCGACTGTGGAATCCGTATTTTCTATTATTGGCTAAATACTAAATACGGACGTCCTAGCATATCCTATATTATCATATCTGTGTTTCTGCTGCCTGTATACTGTGCTGTGATATATGAGACGAATGATATATTATATATGAGATATATAGTAGACGTTGCTTATGTTTTACACCCGCACTAGTCCCGTCCCGGTATGCCGTTAGTTAAGTGACCTAACGGTGCATAACGGAACATTGCGGCGAATGCGGATGGCATAAGCGTACGTTGTATTTTCGTTTCTTTTCTTTGATTGGCATAAGGACTTAAATGATGGGGCTACATTAATATGATTAATGTAAAGAAAATAAACCTAAAAAGATGTTGTAGAATCGGATTTGAAAACCACTCGGCTCTTTATGAAAATGCTACATTTCAAAACTGCGGAGCTCAAGCCACTCCTTTTGAAAACCATTTGATTCTACGACGATATCAAGTTCAAAGCGTTAATGATTTTCTTAAAAATCATCCGCAAACCTCCGTCATTTTAGGAAGTAGAGTACTTAGTATTCGTCCTACGTTTGTTGACCTTACCCAAGGCGTAGTGTACTGTAGCTAAATGATGTCTTCCTACAATGCATATGATGCAGATTAATTGGGACGGACATGCGACTTTGTTAACCTTAGCCAAGGGTCATTTGATCGGGTCTAATTAATCAAGAAATGATGGGTTGAACTTGACTAGTGCTTGTGATTTGTTGACCATAGCCAAGGTCATGAGTACTAGGGGTAAAAAGCACATCGGGAATTTCAATAGTTGAAATTTGCAATGAGATTGCATACCTTCCATATGATGGTTGGATCCCGATCCCACTGTGGGAAATAGTTGCTCCCAGGAGAGTTTTGCAGTTTACAATTAGCTAACCCATTAGGTGTCTAGAAAAGTGTTAACGGGGCTATGCCTCTGGGAAGACGAGGTTTACTTTAATTAGGTCCGTGCGAAAGCACGGGGAACCTCCCTCAAGTACCGACACTGGCCTGGCTGAACGGTTAGCGAAGTTGTAGACTGTAATTAATCCTGGCCAATTTTCTTTTTAAGGTTTGAAAGAAAACTTGATTAAAGCAGTGGGAGACATCGATTAGATAAGATAATAACTAATCTGATCTTTGCAAAAGCTTTCGCTGAGTGTATTCTTTTCTTTCTCTTAATGGCAGATACCAATGATAGGACTCAAGCTTCTACTAGGTAAAAATAAACTGAATGGGACCAATTATAAAGACTGGCTGAGGAATCTTAACATTGCCTTGACTTATGATAAGGTATCATATGTCCTCACGGTTCCAGCCCCGCCCGTCCTAGGTCCAAAATCCTCAGTTGCGGATATTGAAGTCCGCAAGACATGGGACGCTGACTGTGCCACGGCCAAATGCCTCGCGCTTGCATCGATGGATAACACACATCAAAAGCAGCACGAGAATATGGACGTTCACGCCATATTCCTCCATACAAAGGAGTTGTATGGAGAGCAATCCCGCGTATTACGATACGAAGCATCAAGAAAAATGTTTCTGATGCGAATGGCCGCTGGCACACCAGTAGGAGACCATGTTCTGAAGATGATAGCTCTCATAGAAGAGCTTAAGGACC
Organism: Agapanthus africanus; assembly: GCA_030015575.1. Lineage (NCBI taxonomy): Eukaryota > Viridiplantae > Streptophyta > Magnoliopsida > Asparagales > Amaryllidaceae > Agapanthus > Agapanthus africanus. The sequence continues at coordinate 262,311,118 of JASDDO010000008.1, forward strand.
TTGGATGGACAATGGACAATGAACAATATACGGATATTATTCTGCAGTCCCTCTCCTCCACCTTTGCTCAATTTATAATTAACTTCAACATGCACAACATGGAGAAGGAACTACCTGAACTCCTTAATATGTTAAGGAGTGCAGAGAGCACACCGAAATCAGTGAAAAATACCGCTTTGAGTGTTGGGCAATCTTCCTCTTCTCGCCCAAAGGCTAATGCCAAGGGAAAGATGAAGAAGAAGCCCACCAATCCTAGGGGAGGAGTTAAAAAGGTTAAGGGGAAGGACAAGTCCAAAGCTGGAGAATCGGGAAAAGGGGAATGTTATCACTGCCACAAAACAGGACATTGGAAGCTCAACTGCACGGAGTACTTGAATCTCAAGAAGAAGCATGGGGATGCTTCCGCTTCAGGTGTGTTTGTGACAGAAAACTGTTTTTCAATAAACTCTGCTTCCTGGGTATTAGATACCGGTTCAGGTTCTCATATTTGCAATTCTAATCAAGGGCTGAGAAATAGCAAGGTTTTGAAGACAGGTGACCATACTCTCCGCGTTGGAAATGGTTCCAATGTACATACAGTTGCAGTGGAAGAGTATCACTTGGGGTTGCCATCTGGGTGTATATTGGTTTTGAACCCTTGTTATTATGTACCTTTTACGCTTTGTAATATAATATCTGTTTCCTTGTTAGACAATGAAGGATATGATTTTGTATTGCAGAACAATGTTATGAACATTCACCTGAATCAAATGTTGGTTGGGTATGGTACGCTTAATAACGGGATATACGTCCTAAATCAACACACGGTTTTCAGCATACAACACACTAATAAAAGAAAACTTACAGAAATAAATGAAGCTTTTCTTTGGCACTATAGACTTGGTCATATTAACGAAACAAGACTAAACAAGTTACATAAAGATGGATATTTAAATCCCTTTGAATATAAATCTTATGCAACTTGCCAGTCTTGTATCAAGGGTAAAATGACCAAAACTCCGTTTACAGGACACGGAGAAAGAGCTACTGAGCTCTTAGGGCTCATACATAGTGATGTATGCGGGCTAATGTCAACACAGGCTAGAGGCAGTTTTTCATACTTCATTACATTCACTGATGATTTCTCAAGATTCGGTCATGTATTTTTATTAAAGCACAAATCCGAAGCTTTCGAGGAATTCACTGAATATAAACTCGAAGTAGAAAAACAAACTGACTTGAGTATCAAAATGCTTCGATCAGATCGAGGTGGGGAGTATCTCAGTACAGAGTTTGCAAACTTCCTAAAAGAGAATAAGATTCTCTCTCAGCTCACTCCTCCTTACACACAACAGCACAACGGTATGTGAGAACGACGGAATCGGACCCTATTAGATATGGTCCGTTCCATGATGAGTGATGCTGAGTTACCCGTCTCATTTTGGAGGCATGCATTGGAGATTGCAGCGTTTCTACTGAACAGGGTTCCAACCAAAACCGTATCTACCACGCCATATGAGATATGGCATGGGAGGAGACCAACTCTTAAGAGAATTAAGATTTGGTGTTGCCCGGCCTATGTTAAAAAGAAGAATCCGGACAAACTTGAGAAACGGTCGGTCATGTGTAACTTTGTGGGATATCCAAGGAATTCTTATGGATATCTTTTCTACCACAAGGAGGAACAAAAGGTGTTTGTTTCTCAGCATGCCACATTCTTGGAAAAAGAGTTTTTCACAAATGAAACAGATGGTAATGTAGTGGATCTAGAAGAGGTTCTAGAGACACAAACTACAAATGACGACTTGGTTGAACCGGCTGTTGCGATAGAAACTGAGGAATCTCGGCCACTCCGTAGGTCTGGTAGGACTTCTCGCCCACCGGAGAGGTACTATGGTTTCCTCATTGATAGTGACAGAGAAGACTGCATCATAGAGGATGATGATCCTACCAGATTTCAGTAAGCTATCACGAGTGGAGACTCTGTGAAGTGGCTGGATGCCATGAGATCCGAAATGGAGTCTATATACACCAACAAAGTATGGACTTTAGACATTGTACCCCCTGGGGTAAAACCTGTGGGGTGCAAATGGATCTTTAAAAGAAAGATTGGTGTAGATGGGCAGGTAGAGACCTATAAGGCAAGACTTGTGGCGAAGGGTTTTCGTCAAAACCAGGTTTGGACTATGACAAGACTTTTTCTCCCGTAGCCATGCTTAAATCCATTCGGATCCTACTTGCTATTGCTTCTCCCTACGACTATGAAATCTGGCAGATGGACGTTAAAACGATATTTCTAAATGGAGATTTAGAAGAATGCGTTTATATGGATCAGCTAGAGGGCTTTATTGACAGTGAGAGCAGCGGGAAAGCATGTAGATTGCTTAAATCCATTTATGGGTTAAAGCAGGCATCATGGAGTTGGAACATCTGTTTCGTTGATGTTATCAAAGAGTTTGATTTCATCAAAAATCCAGATGAACCTTGTGTTTATAAGAAGGCTGTAGGGAGAGCTGTCACATTCCTCGTATTGTACGTGGATGACATTCTTCTGATAGGAAATGATATTCCTATGCTACAATCGGTCAAATCCTTCTTATCACTAAGGTTCTTCATGAAGGACCTGGGTGATGCCACATACATTCTGGGCATTAGGATCTATAGGGATAGATCCAAGAGGTTATTGGGATTGTCCCAAACCAGGTACATCAACACCATCCTAAAAAGGTTTAGTATGGAAGACTCCAAGCGGGGTGCCTTACCCGCTTTCTATGGGGTCACTCTCTCTAAGGACTCTTGCCCAAAGACCGATGAAGAGAGAGCTCACATGAGCATTATACCCTATGCTTCGGCAGTAGGATCTATAATGTATGCGATGTTATGTACACGTCCAGATGTAGCTTATGCACTTAGTGTTGTAAGCAGATATCAATCCAACCCAGGGGAGAATCACTGGATAGCTGTGAAGAACATTCTTAAGTACTTGCGAAGGACTAAAGAATTGTTCTTGGTGTATGGTAATGGAGATCTCCAAATGGAGGCCTTTACCGATTCGAGCTTCCAGAGCGATAAGGACGACAGAAAATCTATCTCCGGGTTTGTATTTACCCTCATTGGAGGGGCGGTAAGTTGGAAGAGTTCCAAACAGGATAACGTTGCAGACTCTACGATAGAGGCTGAGTACATTGCTGCAAATGATGCCGCCAAGGAAGCCGTCTGGATGAAGAAGTTCGTCTCGGAGATAGGAGTAGTTCCAAACATTATTGATCTAATACCATTGTATTGTGATAATAATGGGGCTATGGCGTTAGCCAAGGAGCCTAGGTCCCATCAGCGATCCAGACACATCCTGAGGCGCTGTCATTTGATCCGGGAGATTGTAGATCGCCGTTAGATCGAGATTAGGAGAGTAGACACAAAGAATAATGTTGCGGATCCACACACCAAGGCCCTCCCTCAGCCGCAGCATGAGCGACTTTTTAAGATGTTGGGTATGAGATACGCCAATAACTGGCCTTAGTGCAAGTGGGAGATTGTTGGATATATGTATGCCCTAGAAGCAATTATATGATAGTGGATGTATTTATACATGTATATATATATATATATATATATATATATATATATATTCTGTGTACATTCTTGCTCGACATGATAGTATGCTATCTGGTTCTTCTTTATCTGACATGTTGACTTGATCATGTTTTTATTCCTTCATACATGTGGATAAAGCCCTGAGGATATAGGCTTGACTACTGTGATTATGATGGAGATCATATTAGTGGGACATCTGTAGTTTATAAGCATATCCTGAAAAGTCCCTAGTCGTATGTGTATCGAGACGGGGCATCGATATACCAGATTAGACTAGCGTATATGATACTAGACCCATATGATAGGCGATGGATGTTCCCACATTCATTGATGTTTGACATCAAGATCGTATACGGGTGCTCAGTAGTGACTGGGTACACTGGACGGACTCACCGAGAACTCCTATATGGAATTATATCTATCGTCGGATAGCAGTTCTCAGGTGACACTGGTACAGGTTAGTCTGTAGATCCGAGATCGACATAGAGTCTAGTGTGTTCTCCCACTGTACTTTGATTACCACCCTACCACGGCTTTACTGAGTCGTGCAAACAGGTGGCCGTTGGGTACAGTCCCGAGACACACGAAGGCGATGAGCGATAGGAGGGGTTTCGTCTCTCCCGGTATTGGGAGTTGATGCTGTGTTGTGCTTGATTGGCTATATCAGTAAGTACCTGGCCAGGGGTATTGAGATTTACCGATAAGTGTTATCAGTAGTTTCTTAATCTGTTATAGACCATTCATCGGCACGACTTATTGAGTTATTGAGGTTGACTTTACCATCCCTAGACTAGATATGCAGCATATCTGACGAAGAGACCGGACTGTACGGTAGTGTTGCCGGTTGGATCGACGGGAGTTGTGACAGGTTCGCTTATTTTCTTCTGATCGCTCAATACAGGGTGGCCGTTATGTTTAGCTGACCGCTTGCGGCTTGTGGGTGTTTGATATGATCATCACCCACTGCCGGCGTATTGACGAGTCTTAGAGTCCCACAATGGAGTTGCCTAGTCCAGGAGAAACGATGTGGTGCGCATATGAGATATGCGCCTGGACCCGGTTAGAATGCGCGTATGAGATACCGTATATTAATCGGGCGGTTTGCTTTTGGTCGGGTCGTATGTGATATGACCGGTTTGCTAAATCAAGTGTTGATTTATCATTGACCATTAGTTTCTCATTTTAAACCCTTTCTTGTCTTTTTGTTGTATGAATGCATGTATGCATTTATTCTCATTCATGCACATATTGATGTGCATGCACACATACATGCATACATAATTCTATCATGGTTGTTGATATAATGGATGGTGACAATATAAGACTCACACCATATATATATAAATATATAGATATTATTTATTTGGAAAAGAAAAATGGAAATGGAAATTGTTATCATGGTTTATTATTTTATTCATGCACTAACCCTTTGGTTTAACCATGATTCATTTTCTATGGCCATTTTTGTTCCAAAACAAATATCTAGATATTTTATAACTATGGTTAAGAATGAGAAAGTGAATATATATATATTTTCATTTCTCATTTTTATTCTTATGCTTATCATTATCTTGAGTTTTTACAAGCCATCATCTTCTTCCTCCTTTCTCTCTTACTCTCTAGTTTTCTCAAGTGAGCAAAAGAGTCATCAAGTTAGGGTTTTGAAGTGAGAAAACAAACCACAACACCATTCTACACTAGTCTTGCCCATTAGTCTAGAGTGTTAGCTTCTACTTCTTCTCTTGATCTAGTGGAGCTTCAAGCTTGGACAAAGAGGACTCCGGGTGGATCGTCGTGGACCTAGAGGATCTCAAGTGAACCTTTTTCCAACTCTCAAGTAGCCAAGGAGTCTAGCGTAGTGAGCTACAATGGTTGTACTCTCAAAACCCTAGCTTTTACTACTTGTGTTATTGTTAATGTTATGTTACCCTATATTTTCTAGCATGATCCTTAAGATAGTTTCTCTAGCACAATATAAAATTTAAATATGGCATGTGTGTTGCCGCCAAAACCTTGTAGTGGTGCTGTAAGAAACCCTTCACTGTGTTCGATTGGCTATAACTGGAAATCCCTGGCAGGTTTGCTGAGATGTACTGGTAAGTGTTATCAGTAGTTTCTCGAACTGTTATGGACCTCATATCAACACGACTTATCAAGCTACTGAGGTCTGACGTTTACCACCCCTAGGCGAGATATGCGACAAATCAGACGAAGAGACCGGACTGTACGGGAGTGTTACTGGTTGGATTCATGGGACAAAGTACAGGCTTGCTTGTTAATCTTCTGATTGCTCAATACCTGGGTGGCTGTTACGTTTAGCTGACCGCTTGCAGCTTGTGGGTGTTTGATGTGATCATCACCTACTACCAGAGTATTGACGATTCGTTAGAGTCCTACACAGAGCTTTCCTGGCTCAGGCAAAACGGAGTAGGAGCACATATGTGATATGTGCGTGACCGAGAATAATACGAGTATGCGATACCGTATTAGATTCTCGTGATATGAGATATCGACCGGGTATATGTGATATAACCGGGTCATCGGATCAAGTGTTGATTCGATGAACTGATACAGATTATATTAGTCGGTTATTTGTGAAATAGCCGGATTATCAGAACAAGTGTTGATTCGATAATTTAATGTATAATTATATATTTGATATATTAAATTACATTATCTAATATAAGCTCACTTAAAGTTTTTTTTTCTCACTCGAGTAATACATTGATATATATGTGATATATGTAAATTGTATTATTTTATTTTGTTATAATAAATATTATATATGTGATATATAATATTGTAACAAGTTATGATTACTTATGCAACATGATTTGTGGAGATTAAACATGGTTAGGGTTTGATTTGGGTGAGCATTTTCATGATGCTTCTAGAAGCTTTATGTTTTGTTTTAAGCAAAGATATTTTGTTGATATTTTTTGTTGATATTTCTAACCCAACCCAATACCCTTCACCCTGTAAGTCTACGGTAGCGTCCCGGCCGTCTGTCCGAGGCCAAAATGCGGGCACAAAAACTTTTTCAAAACTAGAAACTGGAGCTATCGTATACTATAAATCCGGATCGAACCATTAACCTATAACCAGTTACTAGATAAAGGGTTGGAAAAGTTATACCGATCGATCCGTGTCCTTCGGTCTTTGGCCACCATCCCAAGCTTCTTGCGGCATCTCCGATCTCGATCTCCTCGTCGGAAAGGGCACTACATCTTCGAGTCTTTTTATGGGCTCCCGCTTCAACCGAAGCAACTCGGGCATGAAGTTCGCTAGCCGACGTGTCCAAGGAGAAGTAGAGAATGTGTGTGACAACTTTGTCTCTTGCATCCATTGCATGGATGGAGGTTGAAGATGAAGCCATCAATGAAGGTTGTGAGCTAGAGCAAGAAGAAGAAGAAGAAGCCTTTCTTTTCTTTTGTTGTATATTGTTATGATAAAATGAGAGAGTGAGAGAGTGAAATAATACAAGATCCAACCCTTACCATGGCCGCCCTTCTCTCTTTTCCTCTCATTTCATCTCACAAATCAATCATATAATGTGACATATGCACAATAAAAGAAACCATGAGTCACTAATGAAGTCTGTGTCACATTAAATGCACAAAATGATGATATAAGCTCACAATTTCCATTTGTAAACATTAATCCAAATGTTTACAACAATAAAAAGATACGGCAACATCTAAAGTAAACTCGTGACGGATCACAAAGATACCCTCACCTGTATATACATACCTGCATCCGCATTACGACCGAATGCGAATGCGATGAGACTAAAGTAATCAAACAAATCTAATACTAGGATCCGGTTTAAACAAAAGCCCACTAGTATGATCCACCCGATCATGATCCGTGCACTACTACACATATATGATCGAACCCTGCCATATATCATACGGCCTCTACAACGTTTCGCCCGAAACTTGAAAACTGTCTGTGGGTGACTCTAAAGACTCGTCAATAGTTTGGCTGTGGATTTAACCACTAGCACGTCAGAGGTACTAGCTGTACGTAATGGGATACCAGGTATTGACCAAAAGGGAGGTCGATAAGCGAACTCATCCTGACACCCTACTGAGCCTGTCGGTAACAATATCCGTACAGTCCGGTTTGTTTGTCTATGAGCATCGCATGGCGGGCCTAGGGGGTTGGTAAAAGTCAAACCCCCAAAAGCGGTACAAGTCATGTCGGAGTGTAGCCAGAACACCCTGAGATACTACTGGAATACCTACCAGTAAATCTCCTGCCTTGGCCAAGGACTTCGTATAATGGCTCTCCTAGACACAGCGCGATCTCACCCACAATACCGGGAGAGACGAAACCCCTGCCGATCCGCTCACTGCCTCTATGTTGCTCGGGACTGTACCCAACTAAAACCTGTTTGCACGACTCCTTTAACCATGGTAGGGTAGTAATCAAAGCACAGTGGTAACTCACACGAAACAAATGACGATCTCAGGTTGATGAATTAACATGTACACATGTCACCAGGGAACTGCTATCTGACGTCAGGTATAATACCAACTAGCATGTTCCCGGCGAGTCATGTCCGGTGTACTCATAACCCAATGAGCACCTGTATACATCATAGGTGATCCAGCTGACAACAATGGCTTGTGAGACCGGCCACCGCCCCTCGTCAGGGTCTCGACTATATACACTAGTCTACTAATGGAGTATCGATGCCCAGTCTCGAAACTCCCACGACTAGGGATCACTTAAGAATGTGCTTATAGACCCCAGCTCCCACGTATATGATCGCCATCAAACTGCTGGCCGTCAAGCAAGAATCCTATGGGCTCTATCAACGTGCAATAGTGACCTGTAAGGTTACCTAAAGCTGTACACGATGATAAAGATAAACCAGATAGCATACTATCATCTCGAGTAAGACTGTCCTACCGGCATAGGTCCTCCCTCAATCATTGCAATCACGTGCCTGTGATCTAATAATTGACTCTGAGGGCACTATATCCAACAATCTCCCACTTGCACTCAAGGCTAATTATTGCGATGTCGCATACTCACGGCCCGTGTGATACCGAACACCTAACTCCTTTACTGATCAGTTTCACAAAGCCCATTTGCGAAACTATTGCGTTCGAGGAATAGCCCAGTGAGTGGATCCGCCCTAATGTTTCTTTCTTTGTCTCTCTTTATCTCAAGTTCGCGGAGAAAGCCATCTCCCGAAATGAGCAATACCTGTCTTAGAAAATGTCTGGATATCTGATAGGACCTAGTTCATAAATGAACTCAAAATCCATACTTCTTAGACTGTATCGTCAACTGAATTTAATCAGTATCCTGCGTCATGCCTCCCTCAGTATCCGCTTGGACCACCTGTCCAAAAAACTGCCCCTCAACCGAGGGAAAACTATAACTCTGACAGCCACTTTGTCATCCAGGTCACCTTGGAAGCCTGGAATGATAACTGTCTCCTTAAAAAGGCTGTTGTTATCATATCCCTAGAACATCCACTTATGTTCTAAAACTTCTTCCGTATGTCTCTCCAGGATAGGATTAATATCAACTTACTGCATCTCGTGCAAAAACAATATCTGGTGTGGTACTTGACATCTCATGATTGACTCAATTGCCTATGCAAGTGATATGTCAATCATGCACATCCCTCTCCTCTTTAGTCTGTAAGACACCTTCAGAGAGGGTGACTCCATCACCTGCAAGTATACTACCGTGCCAGGAGTCGTCCATTCTAAATACCTTTAGAATGCTGTCTAAGTACCCTGATTGGGACACTTCCCAAATCTAGATCTAGTAACCAGAATGTCTAATATAATATCCAAGTCCTATGTGGAGAATCCACTGAGTGACAACCAAAGTATAACTGATCATAGTATAGGAATATCACTTCCTACTCTGTATATGTCATCCAAATATCAGGACATCACACCCTACTACTTTCTTAACAGATCCATCCCCTATTCTGATGAAGTTAAACCAATGACTTTCACATCAGAAATAGATGACCTATCTCCGCTATATCTGCTTTAGTCTATAAATAGACATAAGCTACTTGTCCACTATGCTTCCGCTGCTCCCACTGATTACGACAACCCTCTGGCAGAGTCATATACATGTATACTTCTAAAGCTAGCTTAGAACGACGCTATACTTATCCTCCTGCCGGGTCTCACAGTCTGGACCAACAGCAATGGCAAGTTTGGGTAAACAAGAACCTCCCAGTCACCGTCCTTGAGGCTACCGGAGCACCTCTCGGGTGCCTGAGGTAACCCACAATATCTGCGGAGTGGTCAATGGAATGTCAAACCAGATTGAATCTTTAGGTTCTTATCAAATTTTCAGTAATCGTTTGCGGTTCAAGAATCACTTCCAGTTCTACCATACTCCCACTACTGTTTTCTGAAAAAATCCATTTTTATTAAAACGGTGGCGAGTCAAGAGCAATATCACTATTGATCTTCCAGATGGTAGAAAGTCAACCTTCGTCATAGCCCGGGTCAACCTACAAACAGCCATTACAGAAACGTGCCTTGAGTTATCCAGAGTCTGGTTTTGAGCATAAGCCGGACAACTCCCCGTACCTTAACAATGTTAAGATATGAACTATTGTATATCCAATATAGAAACAGAGGCACAGATTTAATTGGAACCTTCAAATCATGCAGCTGTCTCCAGTACATGTCAACTAAATGGAGAGAGGCCGATCAACATTACTCAACTTAGGAGTGCTTCTAATTATGAGTAACCTGAAAGAGAAGCAAGTTCTCTTAATCATTACTATTAACTGAATACCATACACAAGTATCTACATCTTCGATCATCTTGAAGAATCCTCATACTTGCAATACCTGGTTCTCTACTTTATTCATATACCTATAACTTCTCAAAACTTAGACCTTGCATTTCTACGAAACACATGTCTAAGAACTAGAGAAGTCACAAGTAAACAGAATATAGTACGAATACCAACCCCTCTGTCCTCATGGATACTGGACAACATACAATACTCTGTATAAGTCCCCTGAGTCTAATAACTCATTCCCTGTGTGTCGTAGGTTGAAAACTGTACGTATGGCTAAGAAGAATTACACTACTGTTTAATGCTCCTTACCTAACCATCCACTGATATAGCTAAATGCCATAGACATAATTTCAAAAAGTTATATCTCGCTTTATAAAAATAAACGTACAGATATATCAATTTAAAATTGGTGCATAACAACGGATATTCAAAACCAAATATTTGTCGTCCGGCAAACAACCCAGGTGATTTCCTCAAATATCACCAATTACAACGAATCCCGATATAATGAGGATGATCACCCAATTCCCAATAACTTACTCCCACTCATCATCTGTAACACCATAAAGATGTGAGAATCAAACCTGGTAAATACATACCCTGGAGCAAGGGCTAATTGGGAAATCAGTTTTCTTTTAACAATACACAGTGAAACTGAAACATTTAAATGTTTCTAAGGGGTATCTGGGTATTCCTAGTAATGCCTCTTCCATTATCAGATTCACAACTATAACCGTATATTTCTTTGCCATCTCTCCAAATCCCTTTATATGTCTTTAGTCATTACCTTCTGTACACCCCTTTAGGCTAAATGGTTTTCTTCCTTCCCTACCGTTCGGCACCGGCCTATGGTTTGGAAAAAGACTATCCAATAAGCGTAATGGGTGTACTCTCCTAATCCTATGAGTAGTCATAACCTGAGAGAAGGTGAAGATAAAAGACAACTGAATAAACCTTATTCCTATTTCTCCTGAACCAGAACCCATCCCCGAACTGGAACAAGTTCCTTCGAGTTCGTATATAACCATACGATAGAATATCCAAATAACTGTGGATCTTCGTAGTGATACGGAGTGTCCTGGAGAAATACAAAGGTGAAGTAGGAGTGGCGATGAAATACTTGGTTTGGTCGTGAATAGCAGTCGCAGGTTACTTTGCCCTCTTACTAATCCCTTTATTTGTCTTTACTTAATACCTTCTGCACACCTTCGTTAGGCTAATTGGTTTTCTTCATTCCCCACCGTTCGGCACCTGCCTATGGTTTGTAAGAAGACTATCCAATTAGTATAATAGGTGTACCGTCCTAATCTAAGGTGCACTCGCAACCTGAGAGAAGGTAAAAGGAAAAGACAACTGAATAGTCCTATTCATTTTCTCCAGAACCGGAAACCATCCTCGAATCTGGAAAAAGTTCCTTCAAGTTCGTATATAACCATACGATGGTTTTATCCAATGGAAGTTGATGTTCGTAGTAATACGGGGTGTTCTGGAGAAAGGGGTAAAAGTAGGAGTGGCAATGAGGTATGCAACTCAGACAATCTAAAAGCCAGCGTTTTAAGAAGGTTCGGTTAACTTGGTCACTGAGTCATAGTCAAGGGTCGGGTCATGGACGCTGCCAAAGAGAGAGAGAGAGAAAAGAAACACACTGCGTGCACTCTAACCTAGATCAGAATGGTTACCAATTTATCTAATCAGGAAACCTCCCACTGTATCGTCAAATTCCCCTCCAAACCAGAAAGAAGAATTAGTCGGGATCACCCGAGGAGTAAACCAACTCATCAGTGGGAATCGGGATCCAACTATCATCGCATGATAACGTGATGGAATCCACTCACGTTATCACACTCCAGAAGGTATGCGCATATCTGGCAAGTTTCAGGTTCTTTAGAAACTCCCAATGTGATTTTTACCCCAAGCGGTTTATGACCTTGACTAGGTCAACAAACCATAAACCGCTAGTCAAGTTCAACCCGTCGTTATTCTGGATTGCATTAAACTCACCCGTACGTGCCCTTGACTAGGTCAACAAGGCCGCACGACTGTCCTAACCAATCCCATTTATGCAACAAACAAGTACCACTTAGCTACAAACGCAGCACGAATACTAAATAATACCCGTAAGAAATGACGGAGGGCTACGGTTGGTTTTTGGCGAAAAACCTTTAATGTAATGAACTTGATATCATTGAAGGAACTGCATAGCTTTTTACAAAAATATAGTGGCGAAAACCTTTGCTAAAGAGATCACTCACGGTGAAGGGATCTCGGCTCTTTCCCCGTAGAATGAGGTGCAGGATATTCCAACAGAATACCACGATGCAAAGCAAAAAGTAATCGGCTGTAATGAAGTTATTATCCTGACGCAAACTTCTGTACAAGGGTTCACTCCCGGTGAAGGGATCTCGGCCCTTGCCTCGTCGACTGAGGTGCTGGATATTCATAACCGAATACCACTGTGCAAAACAGAAGAGAACGTCCTTACAATAACAGCTTTTTTTTTGAAAAATGTTCCAACAACATCAGAATAGGTTTGTTTAGCTTTGCATTGATACGAATCAATGCAGTCCCATCAATTAATCACACCACAAAATAACGAAAATATGATGTACGTATATGCCATCCGCATTCGCCACTGGGTCCCGTCATCACCCGTTAGGTTACTTAACTAACGACAGAGCGGGGACTGGACTAGCACGGGTGTAAAACATATACAACATTTACTAGTATATATATAACAATATATAATAATCACTCCAGGCATGATAAAATGCAACATCACAGAAATGTAATAAGTATCACAGAACAATACAGATAATCTGGGATCCCCGGGTTTCATAGAGCCGCTACTGAAACCCGACGTTCCCCTGGTCGTGTAGTTAGCCTGTGCAATGAAATCCTAGACCCCTACGGGCGTGGCAAGTTAACCGACAAAACCTGAAGTGAGGCAGCCCCCTTCAACAACGTGAATGGACCACCCAGCACTTCACGGAATCCGGTAACTTGAGCACCCCTCCTTGGGTCAACCTGTACCCCCTATGAGTACGGCGAATAGCCCGCCAATTCTAGAGTGAAGCCCCCTCCGTCTCAAAGCCATGAGATGCGGGCACGTTGCCCTCTAGAACCCGGCTACCCGTGCACCCCACCGCGGGGTAATCCTAGTACAGAAAGTAAAATATATACAACGGGTACATCGACCTCAACCCGGTCGTGCCCCAAAAGAATAATATTCAAACAGGAAGTGACGGCAGTCCACATGTCGGACGCTCGCCCCGCAATATCAAATGTACAAATATAACCAAATTGTAGTACCATTGCATCCAGGCTAACCACCACGACAAATCCGCAACATCACAGCACAACACAGAACATCAACGTGAATGTCACGTTCGCAAATCCTTCTAAAAGAACTATAGCAATTAGACAAGATTTACCGATCAAATGACATTCACGGTCGCAAATATAATGTAAATACTATGAACTAACATGTTTAAAATTTTCGATCGACAAAATTTCCCGAAGTGGGCCCCAAGTACAGTTCCCAGTACTCAAAATAATCTGGGCCAAAACAAAAATTACCAGAAACCCCAATTCCAACTCAGAGACTACTGTAGAAAATTTGGTGCAGTGATCACATAGAATGGCGGCGAAACCGCGGCCAAAACATGGGTAAGGCCGCGGTTCCGCGGCGCAACAGTAGCAACAGGCTACCAAATTTTCACAGATATCTTAGAAAAGCCTGCACGTATTTCTGCAACACTCAAAATAATTTTTCGACGACAAAAAAAATTCGACAGAAACTGCACAAATTGGAATCGCGGTTTTGGAAAATTCGGCCTATCGATATTTTAAATACGTTAGAACAAGCTAGTAAAGGTTAATGGCATGGCTCTGATACTATGTAAGTCTATGGTAGCGTCCCGGCCGTCTGTCCGAGGCCAAAATGCGGAAACGAAAACTTTTTCAAAACTTGAAACTGGCGCTATCGTATACTATAAATCCGGATCGAACCATTAACCTATAACTAGCAACTAGAGAAAGGGTTGGAAAAGCTGTACCGATCGATCCGTGTCCTTTGGTCTTTGGCCACCATCCCAAGCTCCTCGCGGCATCTCCGATCTCGATCTCCGCGTCGGAAAGGGCACCACATGTTCGAGTCTTTTTACGGGCTCCCGCTTCGTCCGAAGAAACTCGGGCATGAAGTTCGCTAGCCGATGTGTCCAAGGCGAAGTAGAGAATGTGTGTGACAACTTTGTCTCTTGCATCCATTGCATGGATGGAGGTTGAAGATGAAGCCATCAATGGAGGTTGAGCTAGAGCAAGAAGAAGAAGAAGAAGCCTTTCTTTTCTTTTGTTGTATATTGTTATGATAAAATGAGAGAGTGAGAGAGTGAAATAATACAAGATCCAACCCTTACCATGGCCGCCCTTCTCTCTTTTCCTCTCATTTCATCTCACAAATCAATCATATAATGTGACATATGCACAATAAAAGAAACCATGAGTCACTAATGAAGTCTGTGTCACATTAAATGCACAAAATGATGATATAAGCTTACAATTTCCATTTGTAAATATTAATCCAAATGTTTACAATAATAAAAAGATACGGCAACATCTAAAGTAAACCCGTGACGAATCAGAAGGATACCCATCACCTGTATATACATACTTGCATCCGCAATCCGACCGAATGCGAATGCGATGAGAATAAAGTAATCCAACAAATCTAATACTAGGATCCGGCTTAAACCAAAGCCCACTAGTATGATCCTCCCGATCATGATCCGTGCACTACAGCATGTATATGATCGAACCCTGCCATATATTATACGGCCTCTACAACGTTTCGCCCGAAACTTGAAAAAACTGTTTGTGGGGGACTCTAAAGACTCGTCAATACTTTGGTTATGGATTTAACCACTAGCACGTCAGAGGTACTAGCTGTACGTAACGGGCTACCAGGTATTGACCAAGAGGGAGGTCGATGAGCGAACTCATCCTGACACCCTACTGAGCCTGTCAGTGACAATATCCGTACAGTCCGGTCCGTTCGTCTATGAGCAACGCATGGCGGGCCTAGGGTGTTGGTAAAAGTCAGACCCCCAAAAGCGGTACAAGTCGTGTCGGAGTGTATCCCAGAACCCCCTGAATACTACTGGAATACCTACCAGTAAATATCCTGCCTTGGCCAAGGACTTCGTGTAATGGCTCTCCTAGACACAGCGCGATCTCACCCCCAATACCAGGAGAGACGAAACCCCTGCCGATCCGCTCACTGCCTCCATGTGGCTCGGGACTGTACCCAACTAAAACCTGTTTGCACGACTCCTTTGAGCCATGGTAGGGTAGTAATCAAAACACAGTGGGAACTCACACGAGACAAATGACGATCTCAGGTCGATGAACTATCCTGTTCACAAGTCACCAGGGAACTACTATCTGACGTCAGGTATAATACCAACTAGCATGTTCCCGGCGAGTCTTGTCCGGTGTACTCATAACCCAATGAGCACCTGCATACATCTTAAGTGATCCAACTGACACCAATGGCTTGTGAGACCGGCCACCACCCCTCGTCGGGGTCTCGACTGTATACACTAGTCTACTAATGGAGTATCGATGCCCAGTCTCGAAACTCCCACGACTAGGGACCACTTAAGGATGTGCTTATAGACCCCAGCTCCCAAATATATGATCGCCATCACACTGCTGGCCATCAGGCAAGAATCCTATGGGCTCTATCAACGTACAATAGTGACCTATAAGGTCACCTAAAGCTGTACACGATGATAAAGATAAACCAGATAGCATACTATCATCTCGAGTAAGACTGTCCTACCGGCAAAGGTCCTCCCTCAATCATTGCAATCACGTGCCTGTGATCCAATAATTGATTCTGAAGGCACTATATCCAACACACCCTAGGTTAATTCTCTACATGAGTGAGGCCACTCTTTCTTAACTCAAGGGTTGTATTTGTAAACAGAAGAATAATTCATTATTCATCACAAAAGAAATCATCTTCTTCTTCCTCTTTGCAAAGCTTTCTAGCTGTTGTTTTTGTGTTGAATTAGTGTGAGATTAAGAAAATAAAAGAGAGCTAAAATCCTGCTTCATCATCCTCATCTATTCTAGCCACTTAGATTAGGGTGTTCACTTGTCTAATACTTGATTAGAGAAGTGAGTGCTTGAGTTAAAGGAACTTCAAGGTAGATCATCTTCGAAAAGGAAGACCTCAAGCAAGCATGGATCGTTCGGCTTGTGGAGCCTCTCTTGAGTCTGGGAGATCATGGATTGCGACGAAGGGACTACTACTCGGAGCTTATGAAGCGAAGGAGCGGACTACAAAGGTTGTAATCCCTCTCTCTTAGTTGTAAAGATGTTTACTTGCATGTTTAACCCTAATAATCTAGCAAAGATCCTTGCTTTGGGTTGTTCGATACGTCTAAATTTTAAATCGGGCATGGTTGATGCCTTGTAGACCCTTGTGACAGTGCCTAATAACCCTACACATATCACCTACCCTGATAACTCTACGGTTTCACAAAGACTGTAATGAATTACAGATATAAGTTCCTGATCCGGTATCTAGTACCCAGGAAGTGGAGTTAATTGACAGACCGTTTTCAATCACAAACACACCCGAAATCGAAGCCACAACATGCTTCGGACCTAGGATTCTGGCATTCCAAGCCCTGCATTCCTTCTGCCAATGCCCTTTCCCGTAATAATAGGAACTTCCCTCCTTCCCTACTGTTAACCCCAAAACTTTTGCCCTTCTCTTTTCTTCTACCTTACCGACACCGCTAATCGGCTTTGTGGAGTTCTTCTTCTTCTCACCCTTGGCATCTGTCTTAGATCTAGAAGAGGATGATTCTCCAATAAGAAGAGCAGGTGTCTCCCTGGTTTCTTTCAGGGTGCCCTCATCTAGAAGTATAACTTTCTTCCCGTGGGGGTAAGTACGAGGTAGGGACAGTAGAATCAAGTCAGCACATGACTCGTTCTCCAACGTGGTCTCCAGATCGGTGAGCTTTTTAATATAGCCAATCATTGTAGGGACGTTGTCCCCTAAAGATGATTCGATAGCCAACCTCGCTTGAAACAATTCCTTCAAGGTATCATATCTTGGGATACGAGATTGCTCTCCATATAAAACATTGTTATGGAGGAAGATGGAAACTAAGTCCATCTTCTCGTGCTGCCTCTGGTATACACCATCAACTGAGGCCAACACAAGACACTTGGCATTCACACGGTCTTTTTCCCTTGTCTTACGGATATCCTTATCCACGACGGTGGAAACTGGACCTGGGATAGCGGGGGCTTGAGTAATAATGAGGTGGTCCAGCTTGTCATAGGTAATGGACATCTTGACAAACCTTTGCCAGTCATTATAGTATAACTCAGTCATTTTATTATATATCTGTAACCTAATTGGTCACCTGGTCGCTGCAATTAGGAAAGAGAGAAGAATACACTCAGCAAGACGATCTTGCAAGTTTAGATTGGTTTTTAATTTATTTAAACAGGATGGCTCCCACTGTTTCTCGAATCCTTCCTCAAACCAAGAAAGAAGAACTAGTGAGGTTTGATCTCACCGTACAATTCTTGCTTAACCGTTCGGCCAGGCTAGTGTCGGTACTTCGAGGGAGGTTTTACGACGCTTTCGCGAAGTTCCTTAATTAAATAACCTCTTTTCCCTTGAGGCGTTGCCCCGCTAACACTGTTCTAGACACCTATTTGGTTTATAGCATTGATCGTTAAGTGAAAAAATCAACCGAGGAGTAGCTGATACTCACAGTAGGATCGGGATCCAAATATCATTGTGTGATAATGCTGAAGGAATCCTACCAACATTATCAAACTCCAAATGGTTTGCAGCACTAGCAAGTTTCAGTTTCTTTAGATACTCCTGATATGGATTTTTTCCCCCATGCACTTATGACCTTGACGAAGGCCAACAAATTATAAGTCGCATGTCAAGTTCTACCCATCATTGTCCAGGTTAATTTGAACCCACCCGTATATACCCTTGACGAAGGCCAACAAAGTAATACGACTGTCCCAAACCAACGCATCTATCTATGCTACATATGAACACCCGGCAGCTACCAATCACTATGTCTTGACGAAGGCAAAAAAACATAGCTTAAATACTACTGACTATTCATATGAAATGACGGAGGGCTACGAATGGTTTTGGCAAAACCGTGAACGTAGTGAACTTGATATAATCGAAGGAACCTGATAGCTTTTAAAAGGAGTGGTTTAAGCTCCGCATTTAAAAGTCCGCTGTATTAAAATAACCGAGTGGTTTTAAAATTTGTTCCAACGATTCAGCTTTGGTTTGTTTGCTTTGCATTAATGTAATGCAGTCCCATCAATTAACCTACCATTACAGGAAACAACGAAAATACAACGTACGCTTATGCAATCCGCATTCGCCACGCGTCCCAGTCATTACCCGTTAGGTTACTTAACTAACGACAGAGCGGGGGCTGGACTAGCGCGGATGCAAAACATAAGCAACGTCAATTATATAATATATATATAATAATAATATACATTCCTCAGACGCAATGATATGCATTCCAGATCACAGATGAACACATTGGATATACTAGGAATTCCGTGTTTCGTTTGATCCTGTAACGAAAGACGAATTCTATGGTCGTGATGAATAGCTAAACCCCATCCTAGACCCCTACGGGTGCGGCAAAATACCCGTCAAATACCCGAAGTGAAGCAACCACCCTCAACAAAGTGAGTAGGCCACTTGGCACTTCAAAGTACCCGGTAGTTTGTGCACCCCACCTTGGGTCTATCCTAGGAGCAAAAACAGTAAAAGAAATAATATAACGGTGGCTACAATCTCAACCCGGATGTGCCCCGCAAAATAATATTACATAACTTTATAAATTTTACATCGAATGAAAGAATGAAAACCCACATCTAACATCCCGGCTATTCATCCACGACGATCTAACAAGTTCATATACACAAACCAACATAATATCATCACAGATATGTGCAACCCCGACTAATCGACGTATAGAAATTAGTCGACGTTTCCAAACACATATATACAACACAAAGCTTGAAAAATAACTACGACATTAGAATTCCGCACGCAATTAGCAAACTTAAACAATTTTCCAAGACTCAAAAATCCAGTGAGCTAAAGATCCAAAACCGATCGTTTTGAGCCAATTTGGAAGTCCGAATCAAAACGAAACGCGCCCGAACCTTCGCGGGAAGTTAGAGCACGAAATTAAATTCTATTCCGGGGGCCTAGAGGGGGTACCCAACCATCGAGGCCACAACGAGGTGGCCACGGGGTGAGGTAGACCCGAAACTACCCAAGGTGGGGCAGTTTCGGGTCCCAACCGCCAAGACCACCTTGTGGTGGTCTTGGGGAGTGGGCCCAGCCGTTCGGCCCCCCCGGAGGGTCCTCTGGGTGTACACGCTCCACCCCACTGATTCTCGGTTCAAACCGTGAGCCCACGAGGTGTGCAAACAACTCAAAACTTCATTTTTGAAAACTGTTTTTTCGGTAGTTTTTGCACGACAAAAACCGGCAGAATTCTAACATTGCTACAAGCTATCACTACTACAATAAGGGGTTTCCCCTATAGATATAATTATCCATTGGGGCAGTAAAAGTTTGCCCCTATGGATTACTCCGTATGTCCCCATGGTTGTCCCTACGGTGCCATAAGAATCAATTTAAAAATATTAAAACATAATTTGTTATTTGGACCTAAGGAGCTACAAAAGAAGGACCTACAAGGTAATCCGCAGGGGCATGTATATGGGTTATTTATAAAAAAAGCACAAAAAAGTCCTCGGCCATTCTTCCCAAAAATTCCTCGCTCTCACTCTCCCGCGCGCGCCTCTCGTCGCCACCTCCAGCGCCTCGTCGTCACCGGCATCCGCCCCCGGCCTTCCACCGCCCTCGATCGTTCCCAAAACTTCCACATCGACTTCCTCGTCGCCACCTCCCGTGACTCGTCGCTGATTGCGTCGTCGACCACCGGTCTCCTCCATCGTCGACCCAGCTATAGGTTAGTAAATCTTAAATTTTTACTTCTAATAATACTTTTATTTATAATTTTGATGATTAATGGGTTGCTACTTGGGCTAGGGTTTAGGGTTCGGTTAGGGTGAGGGTGAGGGTTAGGGTTAGGGTTTAGTTTAGGGTAGGGTTATGGTTCGGGTTCGGTTCAGTAAGGGTTAAGGTTAGGGTTAATTAGTTGGGGTTAGGGTTAGGGTTAATTAGTTGGGGTTGGGGTTAGGGTTAGGGTTAGTGTTAGGGTTAGGGTTAATTAGTTGGGGTTTGGGTTAGGGTTAGGGTTAATTAGTTAGGGTTAGGGTTAGGGTTAGGGTAAGTGTATGGTTAGGGTTCAGTGTATGGTTAGGGTTAGGGTTTGGTTCATGTTTAGGGTTAGAGGCTAGGATTAATTTGGATTAATTAGAGGGTAAGGTTAATTTAGGATAATTAGTTATATTTTGAAAGGTTTAGGGTGTTGATTAGGGTTAATTAGGTTAATTTGGGTAAATTGGGTTATGTTTGGGTTGATTAGGGTTAATTTGGGTTGATTAGGGTTAATTAGGGATAATTTGTGTTAGGGTAATTATTATGGTTAATTGTGGTTAATTAGGTTAATTTGGGTTATTTAGGGTTAGGGTTTTCGGGCGCACTAGTTCATTCAGTAGGATATTCGATGATAACGTACAACTTTATCGTAAACGCAAGAAAAATTTATCCTAAACTAAAAACTTCGAACCCTTAATAACGAAACGTAAACGTAAAACCTATTCAAGTTAAATGTTCAAGTTAAAACCAACATATGATACTCGATGATAATATGAAAATTTCATATTCCCATCGATACTGATATATGAAAATCAAAGCGCGACTTCGTCCCCGTCCATCGGTTAACATACGTTCGATGTTCGTCGTGACATAGAACTATACAAAGGTTGTTAAATATCAGACGGTATAGTTCGGAACTAACAACCGTCGTATAGTCTATGTGACGAGAAGATTCAATCGTATGATAACTGATAGATTTTTCCAGTGTGGACAAGTTAGGAATATATAAAGAAAACACCTGCATTCACTTGTGTTTTCATCCGTTTCGAGTTATTTCGTCGGTACTTTTCCGCTGGTTCTCCATGTACAAAGATAGATTAGATGTTCATTTCAACATTGTTTCACGGCTTTGAAATGATTATCTATTCTATTACAGTATACTCGGAGAACAGCGGGGAGGTGCTGCCGAAATTTACTCGAAACGGTTGAAAGCACAAGCGAATGGGTGTCTGCTCTATACATTCTTAATGGGATAGAAGCCTTACCCCCGATAGCCGAAACACACATACAACACGAATACACAACAAACGTACACACAGCATATACACACTAACAACCCTACACTTAAGCAAAATCATAAATTGAAACACACATATATAGAATACAACTCATACATGGGTATCCTCATATCAAACTTTGATTATCGATAATTTATTCTTTTCAACAACAAACGCACACACAAAGCATATACACGGGTTTTCTCCTTTGTCAGTAACCATCCCATTCTTAGATTTCTCAATATATTCATCATAACCTGCAATTTATATGTTATACAGTCTAACATGGCCCATGAGTACGTCAGAGTTAAGGACTGGATGTATGTGGATTGGCAACAACGTATTCAACCTAAGTTTGTCGCAGGAGTTGCTGCTTTTATTGAATTTGCACGTGCACATAATAAGATCTTGTTAGAGAAGATTCTGTGCCCGTGCGATAGATGTGGGAATAAGTACTAGAAGAAGGTAGAATTTGCAGAGCTTCATATCGTCAAACATGGTTTTACTAGACTTTATACAACTTGGCTATATCACGGGGAAGGAGAAAAAGACAGTAATGCGGCAGAAGAAGAAGGAGAAGACGGTAATACGACAGAAGAAGAAGGAGAAGACAGTAATGCGGCAGAAGAAGGAGACGATAATTATAACGTTTTGAAAATCGTTTAGGTGAAATTTCGGAAAATCGGTAAAATAACGGGCGTTTTCCCTAAAAATCAGGATATAAATAAGTTTTAATATAAAGTTAAATATACATATTCTAGCTATGTAATTGCTAGTATTTGGTGTTTATTGAGCCACTGGTAAAATTTCTAATTTTCTGAAAATTTTTCCTAAATTAATTATTATAATATTATTTTAAGCCGTCACTAATACATTTAATTAGGGAAAATTAAAAATTGGAATGGGTTGATACAAATTTTGTGCATCATGACACACTAAACTAACATGTAAAATATTATTTCTGAAATGAAATGAAGTTGGTAAACGGTTTTATAAATATTGAAGAAAGAGGCTAATTTTGTTAAAATAAATGGAGGTACGGTGCTAGTTTGACTTGGGGACTTTGGTGTTATCTGTTTTCACTTCACCCACACTCCCACACACACCCAAAACTCCCTCTTTATGGCTGATCCCAGCAGGAAAGCCACCAATTTACCCTCACCCCTTTTGGAAAAGAAAGGAAAGAAAAACAAAGGAAATGAAAGAAAATAGTTTAATGAGTATGGACTTTGACATTTGGGGTTGACCCAATACTTTTCTCACCTCATTCTCTCTCCCCTCACCCCATCATTTGGCCGAGCCCATCCTCCTCTACTCAGCAGCAACCCCTCCCATTTCTCTCCTCATTTTCCATCAAAAAAATCATCATTTCCATCAAAAAATCAAGCTAAAATTCAAATCAAAGCCCTACCAATTTTTCGTTAGCCCTCATAACATGGATCTTGGTGAAAAGTTTGCATTTTGGGGATAAGTTTCATGTTGATCTCAAGATGGTTTGTGAAGGTATAACTCTAACCCTTTTCTTAATTTGATGATAAATGTTTAAATCAAGCTTAATTAGGTGTTCAATTAGGGTTTTAGTTCAAGATCTAATTTTCAAGAGAAGGATTGAAATTTGAGGTTAGGGTTTTGTTTTGGAGTTGGGTTGTGATCAATTGTGCATGGTTGTGTGATGTGGGCTAGCATCTTGAAACTTGTTAAAACTAATCTAGTCGCTAATTACAAGTTGTTACATGAAAAATGTCCAAATTTAAGCTTTTTAACAAACTAGGTTTTTGTAAACTAAGAATATGATTAAGAGAAAAATATAATTAGGTTATTCATGGCATTATTAACATGTTAAATTGTAGTTTAATGCTTTAGATCATGCAAATCCAAGCTAAATTGTTGTTTGTGCATTTTTGCTATAAAATGGTTGAAATTAGTTAAAATTGCAAACTAGGTTTTTAAAAATATTACAATTTGTTAAATCATTGTCCTTGATGCATTAAAACCTAATTCTCATATAATTAGTGAGTTGTGTGACCACTAGTTTTGCTAAAACATCAAGTTTTGTACTGAAACGGTTAATTTTTGCTTACTAGGTTTTCGGAAAAATAGCCTTTAAAGCGAGTTTGGGGTTTTTGTGAATTTTAACTTATTTCTTATATAATTAGGGATTTGTGAAACCAAGATTGGTACGTTTGGGTTTTTCTTGATGGTTTGACGTTTGTACATCGACATCGAGGGTTGGTTTGGCTGTTCTTGCAAGCATCGGCGATAGGTTTTGACCTTTGTGTGATACGCGTAGCGACTTGGTTTTCGTGCGTGACTTCGTTTACGATGCTATATATGACATGTAGGTACCCATTGTGGACTTCAAGACCACAAGCAAGCGCGTGGCGACGTCGGCACCGGCAAGCGAAGATCAGGTGAGTAGATTTATATCTACGGGGAGAAGTCGGGTGGATGGCGTATAGCACCGACGCAAAGTTGTGAGGAATGAGGTGATATGGTAACGATATACTTTTATATGTTATTATGTGATATGAACACCTAGTAAGAGAAGCCTTAAGAGCCTATGGGTTTAGGGTTAGCGAGAATTGAAGAAAGGACTTTAGCGGATTTCTTAGTCACGAAACCCTAGAGTAAAGATTTGCATACACGCACACATATACACTTGCATATATCATTTTCTTGTGCGTATATGGGAATGTTTATATATGTATATACGCATGGGTATGGGACTATGCATATATACATTCACATATACATGCATGAATGTTGAGGATATTGTATCATATTTGGAGATGAGTCGATGAGATTGGCCTTGAGGCTATGAGATCGGTGATGTGATATGGTCCGTATTTGAGATACGACATGATATTTTTGCGGGTTCTTTAGGCGTGGTGTTTTCATACACACGCATGCTTTTCATAGATGGGATCAGTATTGTACTAGACGTAGATCAGTACCCCGATCATGATATTTGATAAGAGGATACCAGATGATTAATGTGATAGATGTGATATTTGACCCGTACCCAGATTTGGTAGGCCGTACGACAAATTTACCGTACGAGCTATATATTGACGATAGATCCGCACTCTTGATTCGAGAATGTCATATGAAATGTTGTATCATACGTGAAATTATTGAGGCAGGATCACCGACTATTATACATATATATATATATATATATATATATATATTATACATACATATATATATATATACTATTCGTCAGTTTTGGAAATAGGTACGACAGATCACCGACTATTATACATATATATATATATATATATATATATATATTGGCTGTTAGTTAGACCTGTAGCTTACCTAGTAAATGTCAGACTGGACCCGAGTCATACCTATTTCCAAAACTGACGAATCGTGAGAATTTTAAAGACATACCAAGGGATACTACGGATATTTTAAAAGACGTATCTTTTCTTAAAAACACCGTAGTCCTTATTTTCAAACACCATGATTCGTACTATTTCAAACGGCAAAACAGTATAACACATTTATAGTAAGGTGTATTCCTTATTGTTACGTTATTATTCATGTTCCGCATATTATTGTTGTATTTACTATTCATTTTCCTTATTATGTTGTTATCGCCTCATTGCATGTTATTGTGTACGTAGTAATTATGAAACCATTCTGTTAGGACACCAACACCATTACCAATGACGCGTATGCTCCACGTACACTCGCTTGCCGGCTCACACACATCTTCATCGGTAATTGCCATGTCACGTACACTTTAGAAAATACTATTTCGGTGACATAGCTTGCTAGCTGATAGTTGTAATATGTTATACTTTCCATATGCTAGTTTAATTATTGCATTCATTGCATGATATCAGATGCATCCATATAGTCATTGGTTATGCAGTATTATGGAGATTTATGGCGGTATTCACTGTTTATTGGTATCATGATTTTGATGATTTCGGATTTACATGAGATTTCTGGATTTAGGGTGAAAACCACAAGAATTTAATAAAATCTTAGTATCATCATTTTAAAATGCAAATTGCGGTTTTCTCGTGATGTATGAGTTTCCACCATGATGTTTTCTCGGTTCTGAGATGGTTTTCGAGACCCGATTCGAGGAGTTGGATGAACCGTCTGTGGGTACATGATGGACCCGGTTCGGTACCCTGGGGAAAGAAGTTCGAGTAGTAGACGATGAGCCCGGCAGGGGCAGACTGCCTACCGGTGATTTTACTTGGCGCGGCGGATATCCGGAGGATACCGTTCGTGGCCGTGAGATTGATGAAATGGGATGATCCATTCTGCCGGAGCCCACGGGCCGATCCCCCAGATGATACGGATGCCTAAGATATTGATATTTGAGATTTGAGATTTGATACTGTGATACCGAGACTTATGTTTTGTGTCGATGCTTGACACTGATTTCTCTGTTGCATTCATTGATAATACGTGATTGACATACACATAGAAATCTCATTGATTAAAGAAAACAGTTGTCTCACTCATGAAAGATTTTTTTCCATTCGTAATGCATCCATACAACATATATCTGATATGTTGCTATCTGAGGCACTGACACGAGCAGATAGTATTACACTATGCATAGCTGGACCAAGATTTTTATTTGAGGATATTACCTGATATGACCTAGGATAGCGTTATACATGCGATTTCTACTCGTAGATGTTTTCTACTCACGAGTTGGCAACTCACCCGCATTGTGACACAGTTCCTTGCAGGTTTTGCCGTACAGGTTTCATTGCGGCTTTGCTGGCACATTGTTCCTTCCGGGTGATTGCTTTTGTAGGTGGGTTCTTTGCATCAGGACCACCATTGTTTATTTATTATTTCTGTTGTATCTAGAAAACTTCATCAACCAGATCGTATATTTGAGAGAGATATAAGACCGGATTTGTTATTCTTTCGACCTTAGAGTCGCGCGTTGTATTATTTTGGTTTTCATGCTGATTTTGGGTTTCATTGAGTTTTGAATCCTCGCCCTTCGGCGTTGTATATTATATTGCTTGCGTGGTTATGACCGTCAATTGACGAAGAGCTAGCTCCCTCTTGGGGATGCCTTTTTCTTTATTTCTTATACTATTCATGATGTATCACGTTTGGGGCCAGTATTTACAAAGGAGAATCTGCCGAAATTTTCAGAAAATACTTGAGATTTTAAAAATACATACTTCGGCCTATGTTGATTAAAACTACTTGCTTTAAATTGGTTTTCCTTCACTCTACTATTTCTTTTGGTTTTTGTAAGTCGACGTTAGACACCCCGATTGATGCGTGGAGGCGGAATAGGTAAAACAATCATTTTGTTTAAACTAACATCGACTAACTTTACGAATCTTTGCTGAACCCTAACTAACAACAATATAGAAGTGATTAGCTACTATGAAAGAAGATTATACCTAATGAATCAAGTCCTTCTTATTCTTTTTGTTCACCTCCTCGACGGCCTACTCGATGTGATAGAAGATCCTCTCGAGAGCTACTTCTCCAAGCTTTAACCTGACACTTGAGGTAACTAAGTGGCTATGAGTGCTAATCAAAGAAACCTAGAGGATATAGAAGAGAATTTGGGATCTATTAGTCTTGCTATCCCTTGGATCTCAACACCTGAGAGGTTAGGGTAAGTTCTTTGAAGAGAGAGATAGCTTGAGGAGAGAGAAGGTGAGATTGAGAATGATCTTGGAAAAATATCTCATTGTGAATATATGAAGCATAAGATATTTATTAAATGAATAACAAATAAAAATATCATCATGCTTTATTAACTCACCTTGTGTGATTCATCCCATGAGTCATTAAGCCATAAATGCATCATTAACTTCTATGGATGAATCACACCATGAGTCATTAAACCAATTAATGCAAATGCCACCTTAGCCTCCAACTCATCAATCTTCTAGAAGCTTCTCGACTAATTACGAGAATGCCCCTCCCATCAATGAAAACACGGAAATACTGAGACTGTATAAATCCAATAATCCAATACTAGAATCTGGCTTAAACCAAAGCTGCTAGTATAAACTGTCCGAACATCGTACGTGCGTAAAAACACGTATGTGTCCGAACCCTGTCGTAAAACCATACGACCTCTATATCGTTTCGCCCGAAGCAGGGAAACTCTCTGTGTGGGACTCTAAAAACTCGACTACTACGCTGGCAGTGGGTTTAACCACAGGCCGCAAGCGGTACTAGCTGTACGTAACGGTCCCCAGGTAGATGTCGATAAGAAAGCCGATGAGGAAACCCATCCGAACTCCTACTGAGCCTGATGTGACAATCTCCGTACAGTCCGGTCTGTTCGTCTAAGACTATCGCATATCGGGCCTAGGGGGCGGCAAGCATCAGTCCACTAAAAGCTGTATAAGTCGTATCGGAGTGAAGCCCATTACACCTTGAGAAGCTACTGGAAAACCTACCAGTTTATCTCGCTTGCCCTGGCCAGGGACTTTGCATAATGGCTCTCCAAACACAGCGCGATATCCACTCCCAATACCAGGAGAGGCGAATCCTGTCTAACCGCCACTGCCTCCAAGTACTTCGGAACTGCACCCAACTGCTACCTGTTTGCACGACTCCTTTGATCCATGGTAGGGTAGCAATCTAAGAACAGTGGGAACACACTGGAGGCGAAGCAGCAGTGTCAAGTCTGCAGACTATGCTGTACTCATGTCACCTGGGAACTGTTAACTAACGACGGGTATAATACCAACCAACAGTTCCCTGCGATTCCTGTCCGGTGTACCCGTAACCCAACGAGCACCTGTATACTATATGCAGTACGACGTACTGATGGCTGTGGGACAGACCATCTCCCCAACTGGGATGAGAAGCGTACAAACTAGTCTACTCCGGAGTATCGATGCCCTGTCTCGATAATCCTATGACTAGGGACCTGAAAAAGGATGTGCTTGTAGACTACCCATCCCCCACTAGTGTGACTGCCATCACAACGCTGGTAGTCAAGCAAGATCCTAAGGGCTCTATCAATATGTATTCTCGATATGCTAACATATACACATATTAAGATAGAAATAAACCAAGTAGCATACTACCATGTTTAGCAAGACTGTTAATATAACTGTGAATATCCCAAGCTTCCATTAATTAATATACAAGCTAGTATGATACAATAATGGCCCCTAGGGCATATACACTAACAATCTCCCATTTGCACTAGGGCCATGTACTGGTGTATCGAAGACCTATCATCTCTAGTAGCCTCTCGAACTGAATCTGAGGTAAGGCCTTAGTGAATGGATCTGCAGTGTTCTCCTCTGTAGGAACTCTCCGGACCTCGATCTCCTGTCGATCTATGATCTCCCTGATCAGGTGATACCGCCTTAAGATGTGTCTGGACTTCTGATGGGACCTGGGTTCCTTTGCTAAAACTATAGCTCCGTTGTTGTCGCAATACAGCGGTATTGGATCAACAATGGTAGGAACCACCTGAAGTTCTGATAGGAACTTCTTCATCCAGACTGCTTCTTTTGCGGCATCGCAAGCAGCGATATAATCCGCTTCCATCGTCGACTCCGCAACGGTGTCCTTCTTGGAACTCTTCCAGCACACCGCCCCTCCATTGAGGGTAAAGACATAACCTGACATGGACTTGGAGTCATCCTTGTCACTCTGGAAGCTGGAGTCGGCAAAAGCCTCGATCTGGAGGTCTTTTCCGCCGTAAACTAAGACCATATCCTTAGTCCTTCTCAGGTACTTGAGAATGTTCTTTTCTTCTATCCAGTGCTTCTCCCCTGAGTCTGACTGATACCTACTTACCACGCTCAGTGCGTAAGCTACATCTGGTCTGGTGCACAACATCGCATACATTATAGAGCCTACCGCAGAAGCGTAGAGTATAATAAACATGCGATCCCTTTCCAAATCAGTCTTGGGAGACATCTCTTTGGATAGGGTGATTCCGTGACAAGCCGGTAAACTACCGCGCTTAGAATCTTCCATACTGAATCTTTTCAGTACAATGTTGATATACCTGAACTGTGAAAGTCCCAACATCCTCTTAGATCTATCACGATAGATCTGGATTCCCAGAATGTTAGAGGCATCACCCAGGTCTTTCATGGAGAACCTATGTGACAAGAATCCTTTGACAGATTGTAGCGTAGGAATGTCATTTCCTATCAATAGAACGCCATCCACATACAAGACGAGGAATACGACAGTTCGTGCTACAATTTTACTATATATACATGGTTCATCTGGATTTTTGATAAAGTCATATTCTTTGACCGTTCATCAAAACAGATGTTCTAACTCCGCGATGCCTGCTTTAGTCCATAAATGGACTTAAGCAACTTGCACACTTTCCCGCTGCTCCCACTCTGATTGAAGCCTTCTGGCTGATCCATATAGACGAATTCTTATAAACTACCATTTAGAAAAGTCGTCTTTACGTCATCTGCCAGATCTAATAATCATGGAAGGCGGCGATGGCAAGAAGGATCCGAATGGATTTGAGCATAGCCACTGGGGAAAAAGTTGTCATAGTCCAAACCAGATCTTTGACGAAAACCCTTTGCAACAAGTCTAGCCTTATAGGTTTCCACCTGTCCATCTACACCAATCTTTTTCTTGAAGATCCATTTGCATCTTATGGGTTTTACCCCATCTGAAGCAAAGTCCAAAGTCCATACTTTGTTGGTGTACATGGACTCCATCTCGGTCCGCATTGCATCCAGCCATCTTACCGAGTCACCGCTCTGGATGGCCTGCTGGAAGCTAGTAGGTTCATCATTATCAATGACGCAATCCTCTCTATCCCCATCTATGAGAAAACCGTAGTATCTCTCAGGCGGATGAGACGGCCTACTACTCCTGCGGAGGGGTGCGGGAATGTCCTGTTCATCTTGAACTACTGGTTCTACCAAACTTTCAGTAGTAGTATGTGGTTCTGGAATTTCTTCCAGTTCTATTGCGCTCCCACTTGTTTCCTTTTCTAAAAACTGATGTTCTAGAAAATGGGCATTACGAGAAACAAAAACCTTTTGTTCCTCTGCGTAATAGAAGAAATACTCCTTAGAGTTCTTTGGATATCCCACAAACTTACACTGTACTGATCGTGCCTCGAGTTTGTCCGCATGGTGCTTTTTTACAAAAGCTGGACATCCCCATATCTTCAGATACTGAAGATAGGGTTTCTTCCCACTCCACATCTGATATGGCATGGTAGGCACAGTTTTGGTAGGAACCCTGTTCAAAAGATATGATGCTGATTCTAGCGCATAACCCCAAAAAGATCGCGACAACTCAGCATTACTCATCATGGAACGTACCATATCTAATAGGGTTCGGTTCCGTCTCTCCGATACACCGTTATGCTGTGGAGTGTATGGAGGAGTAAGCTGAGAGAGAAATCCTTTCTCTTTTAGGTAACCTAGGAACTCGGCACTTAAGTATTCACCACCTCGATCAGATCTCAGTGTCTTGATACTTTTGCCGGTTTGGTTTTCTACTTCATTCTTATATTCTTGGAATTTCTCAAAGGCCTCGGATTTATGTTTCATTAAGAAAATGAATCCATACCTAGAGTAATCGTCCGTAAAAGTAATGAAATATGAAAAACCACCTTTTGCATGTGTAGATATTGGACCACATACCTCGCTGTGTATGAGTCCTAAGAGCTCGCTCGCTCTTACTCCATGTCCAGTGAATGGAGTCTTTGTCATCTTTCCTTTGAGACATGATTGATAAGTTGCATAAGATTGATATTCGAACGGATCCAAATATCTTTCTCTATTTAACTTAGTTAACCTTGTCTCATTGATGTGACCCAGTCTACAATGCCATAAGAAAGCCTGATTTATATCCGGAGACTCTTTTTTTCGTGTATTCTAGACATTGAAAATCTGTAATTTGTTTAATACGTATATACCGTTATCTAATGTACCGGACCCAATCAAACCATGATTAAGGTGGATGTTAACAACATCGCTTACAAACGTGAAATCATAACCTTCTTTTGATAACAACGATACTGATATGATATTACATGTTAAACTAGGTACACAAAAACAGTTGCGCAAAACCAAAAAAAGTCCACTCGTCAATCCTATGTGATAATCACTTACGGACACAGCACCCACGCTAGCTCCGTTAGCAACCTGGAGGGTCATATCACCAACCTTCAGCACTCTACGGTCTCTTAGTGCCTGCAATGAATTGCATATATGAGATCCTGATCTGGTATCCAATACCCAGGAAATAGAGTTGATTGACAGACAATTTTCAATTACAAACACCTGAAGTCGAATCCACAGCTTGCTTCGGTTCCTGGTTCTTAGCAATCCAAGCTTTGCAATCTTTCTTCCAATGGCCTTTCCTATGACAGTGGAAGCACTCGTCCTTTGCCACTACTGGCACCGCACCCATTGCCTTTCCCTTAACTCCCACCTTACCAACACCACCTCTCGGTTTGGTAGCGGCATTCATCTTCCTTCCTTTGGCCCTTGCCTTGGACTTGGAAGAGGAAGCACCGCGAACAAACATAGTGGGTTTATCCCTTGCTTTCTGCAAGGTGCCCTCTGCACTCCTCAACATGTTAAGGAGTTCTGGAAGTTCAACTTCTTTTCCTTAAATGTTGAAATTCAGAATAAACTGGGCGTAGGTGGAAGGAAAGGACTGAAGAACCAAGTCTGTATAGAGCTCGTTCTCTAAAGTCGTCCTGAAGTCCGTGAGCTCTTCTATATAGCCAATCATCTTTAGGACATGTTCTCCTACAGATGATCCGACGGCCAGCCTCGACTGAAACAAGTTCTTCGAGGTCTCGTATCTAGCTATACGAGATTGCTCTCCATACAGATCTTTTGTATGGATAAATATGGATTCAAGATCCATATCCTCGTGCCTCCTCTGATGTTTATTATTCATAGAGGCAATCACGATGCATTTGGCCTTCGCGCAATCTAACTCCCAGGTCTTGTGGATTTCCTTATCCTCAATACTGGAATCTGGACCAGGGATAGCAGGTGCCTTAGCAGTAAGGACATACCCCAATTTGTCATAAGTCAAAGCCATCTTAATATTCCGGAACCAATCTTTATAGTTTGGCCCTGTAAAAATATTTTTCTCTAATAGTAACTTAAGGCCAGTCATGTTTTGGGTCGCTGCAATGAGAGAGAGAGGGAACACTTTAGCATGATGCTCTTGCAAGTTTTGAGTTGTTTTAAGTTTATCTAAACTGGATGGATCCCACTGTTTTTCGAATCACTCCTCAAACCGAAAAGGAAGAACTAGTCAGGACTATTCTCACCGTACAATACTTGCTTAACCGTTCAGCCAGGCCGGTGTCGGTACTTCGAGGGAGGTTTTACGACGCTTTCGCGAAGTTCCTTAATTAAATAACCTCTTTACTCTGGGGGCGTATCCCCGCTGACACCTTTCTCGACACCTACTTTGTTTATAGCATTGATCGTTAAGTGATGAATCTCCTGATGAGTAGCGGATACTCACAGTAAGATCGGGATCCAAATATCATCGTATGATAAAGCTGAAGGAATCCTACCCAAATTATCATACTCCAAATGGTATGCAACTCTTTGCAAATTTCTGTTTCTTTAAAAATTCCCGATATAAATTTCTGCCCCATGCTCTTATGACCTTGGCGTTGGTCAAAATGTCATAACTCACATGTCAAGTTCTACCTATCATTATCTTGTTAATTTTAACCCATCCGTACATACCCCCGACATTGGCCAAATGATAATGCGACTGTCCCAAACTAACTCATCTATCTATGCAATAAATAAATATCCAGCAGCTACCAAACACTATGCCTTGGCGTTGATCAAAATACATAGCTTGAATACTACTGAATATCCAAATGAAATGACGGAGGGCTACGAATGGTTTTGGCGAAACCGTGAACGTAGTGAACTTGATTTGATCGAAGGTACCTGATAGCTTTTAAAAGAAGTGATTAAAGCTCCGCAATTTAAAAAATATCTTCAGTTTTAAAATAACCGAGTGGTTTCTTCTAAACTGTTCCAACAATTCAACTTTGGTTTATTTTCTTTGCATTAATATAATGCGTCCCATCAATTAACTTATCATTGCAGAAAACAACGAAAATACAACGTCCTCTTATGCCATACGCATTCGCCTCTGGGTCCCGTCATTCACTCGTTAGGTTACTTAACTAACGAAAGAGCGGGGGTTGGGCTAGTGCGGGTGTAAAACATAAGTGACGCCTAATAGATATCATATATATATATTGTACATTCGTCAGACGCAATAATAAGCATTCCAGATCACAGATGAAGATATTGGATTTTCTACGAATCTGCATTCCTTTTGAGCCTGCAAAGAAAGACGGATTACACAGTCGCGATGAATAGCCAAAACCCCACCCTAGACCCCTACGGGTACGGGAAAATACCCGCCAAGTACCCGTAGCGAAGTATTCTCCCTCAACAATGTGAGTAGGCAACTAAACACTTCAAAGTACCCGGTAGTTTGTGCAACCCATCTTAGGTCTATCTTAGGAGCAGAAAACAGTAAATGAAATAATACAGCAGTGGCTACAACCTCAGCCTGGATATGCCCCGCAAAATAATATTAAAACAATTTACAAATTACATTTGAATGAAAGAAACACTCATCTCACATCCCCGGCTATCCATTTACGACAATCCAACAATTCCACAAACACAAACCATTACAGAAATGTGCAACCCCCTGCTAACCGACATACTAGAAGTTAGGGGAGGTTTACGAACACATTAAACAAATCACAGATATAATCAAATTAGCCAAACATCTTAGAATTTTGATCAAGCAAACACAAATGATTCTACTCCCAAAAATTCTCTGTGCACCTGAAACCTGAGTAGAAACAGAACATCCCAGAAAATCCAAAATTAACACAGAAGAGTTACTGCGGAATTTTTGGCTGACTCGGCTCCAACTCGGCTGCGGATCCGCGGCGGATCGCTTTTGATCGGCCGTGGTTCCGCGGCGGTTTGGCTGAGTTAGGATCCCAAATTTCTCCAATAATATTATAATTCCTTGCTTGTATTTTTAAGGGTCCCTGAAAAATTTTTAGACCCCGTTTTAAAATCGGCAGAAACACGGTGAAAAAATAGTATTTTTAGGTTTGTTTTGCGATCAAATTTCTAACGACTTTGGTAACAAGTTAGTTATGGTTTAGCGAGGCTCGGATACCACTGTAAGTCGACGTTAGACACCCCACATGATGCGGGGAGGCGGAATAGGTAAAACAATCATTTTGTTTAAACTAACATCGACTAACTTTACGGATCTTTGCTAAACCCTAACTAACAACAACATAGAAGTGATTAGCTACTATGAAAGAAGATTATACCTGATGAATCAAGTCCTTCTTGTTCTCTTTGTTCACCTCCTCGACGGCCTCCTTGATGTGATAGAAGATCCACCCGAGAGCTACTTCTCCAAGATTTAACCTCACACTTAAGGTAACTAAGTGGCTATGAGTGCTAATCAAAGAAACCTAGAGGATAAAGAAGAGAATTAGGGATCTATTAGTCTTGCTAATCCTTGGATCTCAACACATGAGAGGTTAGGGTTAGTTCTTTGAATAGAGAGAGATTGAGGAGAGAGAAGGTGAGAGTGAGAATGATCTTGGAAAAATATCTCATTGTGAATATATGAAGCATAAGATATTTATTAAATGAATAACAAATAAAAATATCATCATGCTTTATTAACTCACCTTGTGTGATTCATCCCATGAGTCATTAAGCCATAAATGCATCATTAACTCCTATGGATGAATCACACCATGAGTCATTAAACCAATTAATGCAAATGCCACCTTAGCCTCCAACTCATCAATCTTCTAGAAGCTTCTCAACTAATTACGAGAATGCCCCTCCCATCCATGAAAACACGAAAATACTGAGACTGTATAAATCCAATAATCCAATACTGGAATCTGGCTTAAACCAAAGCCTGCTAGTATAAAAAGTCCGAACATTGTACGTGCGTAAAAACACGTATGTGTCCGAACCCTGTCGTAAAACCATACGACCTCTATATCGTTTCGCCCGAAGCAGGGAAACTCTCTGTGTGGGACTCTAAAGACTCGACTACTACGCGGGCAGTGGGTTTAACAACAGGCCGCAAGCGGTACTAGCTGTACGTAACGGTCCCCAGGTAGATGTCGATAAGAAGGCCGATGAGGAAAGCCTTCCGAACTCCTACTGAGCCTGTTGTGACAATCTCCGTACTGTCCGGTCTGTTCGTCTAAGACTATCGCATATCGGGCCTAGGGGTGGCAAGCGTCAATACCCTAAAAGCGGTATAAGTCGTGTCGGAGTGAAGCCCAATACACATTGAGAAGCTACTGGAAAACCTAGCAGTATATCTCGCTTGCCCTGGCCAGGGACTTTGTGTAATGGCTCTCCAAACACTGCGCGATATCAACTCCCAATACTGGGAGAGACGAATCCTGTCTAACCGCCACTGCCTCCAAGTTCTCGGGACTGCACCCAACTGCTACCTGTTTACACGACTCCTTTGAGCTGTGGTAGGGTAGCAATCTAAGAACAGTGGGACACACTCGAGGCGAAGTAGCAGTGTCAATTCTGCGGACTATGCTGTATTCATGTCACAATACCGGGAGAGCCTGATGTGACAATCTCCGTACAGTACGGTCTGTTCGTCTAAGATTATCGCATATCGAGCCTAGGGGGCGGCAAGCGTCAGTCCCCTAATAGCGGTATAAGTCATGTCGGAGCGTAGCCCATTACACCTTGAGAAAACTATTGGAACCTACCAGTAAATCTCGCTTTCCCTGGCCAGGGACTTTGCGTAATGGCTCTCTGACACAGCGCGATATCAACTCCCAATACCGGGAGAGACGAATCCTATCTAACCGCCACTGCCTCCAAGTGCTCGGGACTGCACCCAACTGCTACCTGTTTGCACGACTCCTTTAAGCCGTGGTAGGGTAGCAATCTAAGAACAGTGGGACACACTCGAGGCGAAGTAGCAGTATCAAGTCTGTGGACTATGCTGTGCTCATGTCACCTGGGAACTGTTAACTGACGATGGGTATAATACCAACCAATCAGTTCCCCTGCGAGTCCTGTCCGGTGTACATGTAACCTAACGAGCACCTGTATACTATCTCCAGTACGACGTACTGATGGCTGTGGGACAGACAATCTCCCCAACTAGGATGAGAAGCGTACACACTTAGTCTACTCCGGAATATCGATGCCCTATCAAGATAATCCAATGACCAGGGACCTGTATAGGATGTTGCTTTCAGACTACCCAGCCCCCACTAGTGTGACTGCCATCACAACGCTGGTAATCAAGCAAAGATCCTATGGGCTCTACTAATATGTATAAGTGATACATTACAAGAAACATATGCACATATTAAAGTAGACACAAACCAAGTAGCATACTACCATTTTTAACAAGACTGTATATACAACTGTGAATATTCCAAGCTTCCATTAAGTAATATACATACAAGTATGATATAATAATGGCCCCTAGGGCATATACACTAACAATCTCCCACTTGCCCTAGGGCCATGAGCTGGCATATCATAGACCTATCATCTCGAATAGCCTCTCGAACTGCGTCTGAGGAAGGGCCTTTGAGAATGGATCAGCAATGTTATTCTCTTTCTCTACTCTTTTCACCTCGATCTCCCGGCGATTTACGATTTCCCTGATCAGGTGATACTGCCTTAAGATGTGTCTGGACTTCTGATAGGACCTGGGTTCCTTCGCTAAAGCTATAGCGCCGTTGTTGTCACAATACAGAGGTATTGGATCAACACTGGTAGGAACCACCTGATGTTCTGTGAGGAACTTCTTTATCCATACAGCTTCTTTTGCGGCATCGCAAGCAGCTATGTACTCCGCTTCCATCGTTGAGTCATCAACGTTCTCATGCTTGGAACTCTTCCAATAGACCGCCCCTCCATTGAGGGTAAAGACATAACCCGACATGGACTTGGAGTCGTCCTTGTCACTTTGGAAGTCGGAGTCGGCAAAGGCATCAATCTGGAGGTCTTTTCCGCCATACACCAAGAACATCTCCTTGGTCCTTCTTAGGTACTTGAGAATGTTCTTTACTGCTATCCAGTGCTTCTCCACTGGGTTTGCCTGATACCGGTTTACAATGCTCAATGCGTATGCTACATCTGGTCTGGTACATAACATCGCATACATTATAGAGCCTACCGCAGAAGCGTGGGGTATAATCGACATGCGATCCCTTTCCAAATCAGTCTTGGGAGACATCTCTTTGGAGAGGGTGATTCCGTAACAAGCCGGTAGGTTACCGCGCTTAGAATCATCCATACTGAATCTCTTCACTATGGTGTCTATGTACCTGGACTGCGAAAGTCCCAATATCCTCTTTGATCTATCATGATAGATCCGGATCCCCAGAATGTAGGTGGCATCACCCAGGTCTTTCATGGAGAATTTATGTGACAAGAATCTTTTGACTGACTGTAACATAGGAATATCATGTCCTATTAGGAGAATGTCATCCACGTACAAGACGAGGAATACTACAGCTCTCCCTACAATCTTACTGTATATGCAAGGTTCATCTGGATTTTTGATAAAGTCAAATTCTTTGACAGCATCATCAAAACAGATGTTCCAACTCCGCGATGCCTGCTTTAGTCCATAAATGGATTTAAGCAGCTTGTAAACTTTACCGCTGCTCCCACTCTGAATGAATCCCTTTGGCTGATCCATATAGACGCTCTCTTCTAAATTTCCATTTAGAAAGGCCGTCTTTACGTCCATCTGCCAGATCCCGTAATCGTGGAAGGCAGCAATAGCAAGAAGGACCCGAATGGATTTGAGCATAGCCACTGGAGAAAAGTTTCGTCATAGTGCAAACCAGGTCTTTGACGGAAACCCTTTGCAACAAGTCTAGCCTTATAGGTTTCAACATGTCTATCTACAACAATCTTCTTTTTGAAGATCAATTTGCATCCTACGGGTTTTACCCCATTTGGAGCAATGTCCAAAGTCCATACTTTGTTAGTGTACATGGACTCCATTTCGGTCCGCATTGCATCCAGCCATTTTACTGAGTCACCGCTCTGAATGGCTTGCTGGAAGCTAGTAGGCTCATCATAGTCAATAGTGCAATCCACTCTATCCCCGTCTATGAGAAAACCGTAGTATCTCTCGGGCGGATGAGACTGTCTACTACTTCTGCGGAGTGGCGTCGTGATGTCCCTTCTTCTGAAGCCTCAGGTTCTACCATACTTTCAGTAGTAGTTTCTGGTTCTGGAATTTCTTCCAGTTCTATTTCGCTACCACTTGTTTTCTTTTCTAAAAACTGATGTTCTAGAAAATGGGCATTACGAGAAACAAAAACCTTTTGTTCTTCCGCGTAATAGAAAAAATACCCCCTGGAGTTCTTTGGGTATCCCACAAACTTACAGAGTACTGAGTGTGCCTCGAGCTTGTCCACATGCTTCTTTTTAACGAAAGCTGGACATCCCCATGCCTTCAGGTATTGAAGACAGGGTTTCTTCCCACTCCACATCTGATATGGTGTGGTAGATACAGTTTTGGTTGGAACCTTGTTCAAAAGATATGCAGCTGATTCTAGCGCATATCCCCAGAAAAATCGCGGTAACTCAGCCTTACTCATCATGGAACGAACCATATCCAATAGGGTTCGATTCCTCCTTTCTGATACACCGTTGTGTTGTGGTGTGTATGGAGGAGTAAGCTGAGAGAGAATACCATTCTCTTTTAAGTAACCCAGGAACTCGGCACTTAAGTATTCACCACCTCGATCAGATCTCAGTGTCTTTATACTCTTGCCTGTTTGTTTTTCCACTTCATTCTTGTATTCTTGGAATTTCTCAAATGCCTCGGATTTATGCTTCATTAAGAAGACATATCCATACCTAGAGAAATCATCCGTAAAAGTAATGATGTAGGAATAACCACCTCGCGCATGTGTAGACATTGGACCGCACACGTCACTGTGTACGAGTCCTAAGAGCTCGCTTGCTCTTACTCCGTGTCCAGTGAACGGAGTCTTTGTCATCTTTCCTATGAGACAAGATTCAAAAGTAGCATAAAATTGATATTCGAACGGATTCAAATATCCTTCTCTATGTAACTTAGTCAACCTTCTCTCATTGGTGTTACCTAGTCTACAATGCCATAAGAATGCCTGATTTATTTCTGGAGACATTCTTTTAAGTGTGTTATGGACATTGAAAACCTGAGCTTGACATAATACGTATATGCCGTTATCTAATGTATCGGACCCAATCAAAACTTGATTTAGGTAGATGTTAACTACATCGCTTACGAATGTAAAATCATATCCCTCTCTTGAAAGTGAGGACACTGATATGATATTGCAAGTCGTACTAAGTACATACAGACAGTTACGTAGAATTAATATCTGCCCACTTGTCAAACCTAGGCGATATTCTCCCACGGATTCAGCGTCCACGCTCATTCCGTTTGCAACTCTGAGAGACCAATCACCTACCTTTATAACTCTACGGTTTCTCAAAGCAGGTAATGAATTACAGATATGAGATCCTGCTCCGGTATCTAGTACCTAGAGTTTATTGAAAAACAGTTCTCAATTACAAATACATTTGAGGCTGAAGCCACAACATACTTCGTATCCTGCCTACTGGCTTCTAAAGCCCTGCAATCTTTCTGCCAATGCCCAATCTCATAACAATAGGAACGTCCCTCTTTTACTCTATCCAGTCCCAAAACTTTTGCCCTTCTCTTTCCTTCTACTTCCCTGGTTTCTTTCAGGGTAGAAGGTAGAGACTGAAGAATCAAGTCAGTATCTGACTCGTTCTCCAACGTGGTCTTCATGTCCTTGAGCTGATCAATACAGCTAGTCATTATAAGGACGTTGTCCCCTACAGATGACCCGACGGCGAACCTCGCTTGAATTAATTCGGTCGAGGTCTTATATCTTGTGATATGAGATTGCTCTCCATATATATCTTTGTTATGGAGAAAGATGGAAACTGAGTCCATCTTCTCGTGCTGCTTCTGGTATACACCATCAACTGAAGCTAACACGAGGCACTTAGCTTTTGCTATATCTTTTTCCCTTGTCTGGCGGATATCCATATCCGTGACGGTGGAAACTGGACCTGGGACGGCGGGATCTTGAGTGGTAATAGGGTGGTCCAGCTTGTCATAGGCAATGGACATCTGGACAGACCTTTGCCAGTCATATAAGTCAGATTCAGTCAATTTGTTATCTAGATGTAACCTATGTGTGGTCACAAGGTCGCTGCAATGAGAGAGAGAGAAGAAAACATTTTAGCATGATGCTCTTGCAAGTTTAGAGTGGTTTTTAATTTATCTAAATAGGATGGCTCCCACTGTTCCTCAAATCCCTCCTCAAACCATAAAAGAAGAATTAGTCAGGACTATTCTCACCGTACAATTCTTGCTTAACCGTTCAACCAGGTCAGTGTCGATACTTCGAGGGAGGTTTTCCAACGCTTTCGCGAAGTTCCTTAATTAAATAACTTCTTTTCTCTGGGGGCGTAGCCCTGTTGACACCTTTTTTGACACCTACTTGGTTTATAGCATTGATCGTTAAGTGACGAATCTCCTGATAAGTAGTATATACTCACAGTAGGATCGGGATCCAAAATATCATCGTATGATACCAACATTCATCAAACTCCAAAATGGTATGCTCTCACTGCAAATTTCAGATTCTTTAGAAATTCCCGATATAAATTTTTGCCCCATGCTCTTATGACCTTGACGAAGGCCAACATATCATAAGTCACATGTCAAGTTCTACCCGTCATTGTCCAGGTTAATTTGAACCCACCCGTACATACCCTTGACGAAGGCCAAAATAGTAGTACGACTGTCCCAAACCAACGCATCTATCTATGCTACAGATAAATATCCAGCAGCTACCAATCACTATGCCTTGGCGAAGGTCAAAATACATCGCTTGAATCCTACTAAATATTTAACTGAAATGACGGAGGGCTACGACTGGTTTTGGCAAAAACCGTGAACGTTGTGAACTTGATATAATCGAAGGAACCTGATACTTTTTTAAAAGGAGTGGTTAAAGCTCCGCAATTTAAAAATTCTGATCTTTTAAAATAACCGAGTGGTTTCTTTTAAATTTGTTCTAACGATTAAACTTTGGTTTATTTTCTTTGCATTATAATAATGCGTCCCATCATTTATCCTATCATTGCAGAAAACAACGAAAATACCACGTCCTCTTATGCCATCCGCATTTGCCACGGGTTCCCGTCATCACCCGTTAGGTTACTTAACTAACGACAGAGCGGGGGCTGGGCTAGCGCGGGTGTAAAACATAAGTGACGTCTAATAGCTATCATATATAGATATTGTACATTTGTCAGACGCAATAATAAGTATTCCAGATCACAGATGAACTTTATTGGATATACTAGCAATCCGTAATTACTTTAAGCCTGCAATAAAAAACGGATTACACACTTGTGATGAATAGCCATTACCCCAACCCTAGACCCCTACGGATACGGCAAACTACCCGCCAAGTACCCGTAGTGAAGCGGTCTCCCTCAACAATGTGAGTAGGCCACTAAACAACTCAACGTACCCGGTAGTTTGTGTACCCCGCCTTGGGTCTATCCTAGGTGCAAAAACAGTAAAAAGAAATAATACAACGGTGGCTACAACCGCAACCTGGATGCGCCCCGCAAAAGAATATTATATCATATTACATTTACATCGAATGAATGAATATTAAACCCATCTCAAACCCCGGCTAATCATCACAACACTCCAATCAAGTCCATATACACAAACAGTAAACAATACAGAAATGTGCAACCCCCTGCCAACCGACATACTAGCAGTTAGGGGAGGATTACGAACACATTAAACATTACAGATAAAAACCCAATTAGCAAATAACTTAGAACATCGATCGAGAACCTTTATCCGTGTCTACCCCAAAAGCAAGCCAGCACAGAAGTAACCTGGGTAGAAACAGAACATACAGGAAACCAATACACCAAAAAATATGAATAAAAGAGCAAATCCGAGTTAACTCAGCGTTGACTCGGCGTCGGATCCGCGGTCAAAAGCACCTTCTTGCCGCGGATCCGCGGCCGTCTTGCCGAGTTAGGGGCTCGTATTTTCCCAGTATTCTTATATTTCCCTACTGTGAATTTTAAGGCACATCAAATAATTTTTTAGACATGTTTAAAATTAACAGAAACTGTTAGGGGGTTAGGGTTTTGTTTTCGTGATTTCCGTCGATCGAACTTCTAATTAGTTGCTAACATGCTAGTAATGGTTTAGTTGGCTCTGACACCACTGTAAGTCCATGTCACGCAACCCACGAACTTACGGGGAGGCGGAATATATGAAAAACGATTATCAAAGCTTCGTAACACGGACTTGAGCGCATGAATCGTATCTAAACCGTTACTAGCAAACTACGAGAGGTTTAACTACTCGGATTCGAAGTTATACCTCATGTTACTTGTCCTCCGGGTCTTCATCACTGTCCTCGACTCCTCGTAGGCTCCTTGGAACATCGGCACCTCAACGGCCTCCTTGTTGGAGATAGTGCCCTCATAGTCAATTATTGGATCGCAGGTACGTGATTGCAATGATTGCGGAGGACCTATCCCGGTAGGACAGTCTTACTCGAAATGATAGTATGCTATCTGGTTTGCCTTTATCAGTTGTGTACATGTTCAGGTGACTGATTGCATGTTACACTTTGATAGAGCCCTTAGGATCTTGCTTTACTACCAACTGTATGAGGGCGATCATATACGTGAGAGTTGGGTAGTTTAGATGCATATCCTTAATTGTGGTCCCTAGTCGTGGGAGTTTCGAGACAGGGCATCGATACTCCGGAGTAGACTAGTGTATACAGTCGAGACCCCGACGAGGGGCGGTGGCCGGTCTCACAAGCCACTGGTGTCAGTTGGATCACCTAAGATGTATACAGGTGCTCATTGGGTTATGAGTACACCGGACAGGACTCGCCGGGAATCTGCTAGTTAGTACTATACCTATCGTCAGATAGCAGTTCCCTGGTGACATGTGTACAGGTTAGTTCATCGACCTGAGATCGTCATTTGTCTCGTGTGAGTTCCCACTGTGCTTTGATTTCTACCCTACCACGGCTCAAAGGAGTCGTGCAAACAGGTAGTTTTTGGGTACAGTCCCGAGCCATATGGAGGTACGTGAGCGGATCGGCAGGGGATTCGTCTCTCCCGGTATTGGGGGCGAGGTCGTGCTGTGTCTAGGAGAGCCATTACACAAAGTCCATGGCCATGGCAGGAGATTTACTGGTAAGTACTCCAGTAGTATCTCAGGGTGTTATTGGGCTTCACTCCGACACGACTTATACTGCTTCTGGGGGTCTGACGTCACTAGCCCTCTAGGCGGATATGCGATACTCATTGACGAACGGACCG
The DNA here is from genome assembly GCA_030015575.1 of Agapanthus africanus. Taxonomy (NCBI): domain Eukaryota; kingdom Viridiplantae; phylum Streptophyta; class Magnoliopsida; order Asparagales; family Amaryllidaceae; genus Agapanthus; species Agapanthus africanus. The sequence goes on from JASDDO010000008.1 coordinate 262,355,314, forward strand.
GACTGTATATACATAGTCACTGTCAGGCTCAGTAGGGTTTTCGGAGGAGTTCGCTCATCGGTCTCCCTTGAGTTCGCTCCTCGGCCACCCTTGAGGTCAGTCCGTGGGCAGCCGTTACGCATTGCTAGTGCCGCTGACGGTTTGTGGTTAAACCCACTGCCAGGGTGCTGACGAGTCATTAGAGTCCCCCACAGGCAGTTTCCCAAGTTCGGGCGAAACGTTGTAGAGGCCGTATGGTTTTATGGCAGGGTTCGGAAAATGCACGTGCGTTTACGCACGTGTCGATTTTCGGACAGATGATACTGGTCGGCTTTGGTTTAAGCCGGATCCGAGTATTATAATGAGTAGGTATAATATCTTTGTCTCAGTTGCATTTGTATTCGGTCGTAATACAAATGCGGGTATACTTATACAGTTTCGGGGTTGTCCTGAAATTCGTTTCAGGATCACTTTTGGAAGTTGCCAGTTTCCAGTTTTCTATCAGCCGTCTTTTAACATTCGGTTAAAGACGGATTTATCTTTTCTTGAGATGAGTGTGGATTCTTCTAGAAGTTTCTAGATGAGGTGACTAGGATTAATTGGTGTTGGATTTTCATTGGTTGCTTTAAAGGTTCAATTAATGCATAATGACTCATGCTTTGTAATTAAGGTTTTTTGTTTTCCTTAAGATATTTTGTTCATAATATCTTATGCTTGTGGTCACCTCCCTCCTCCTACGGTCACCTCCCTCCATCATATAAAGAGGCCGGCCCCTCTCCCTCTCACTACACACTCTCACTTGAGGTTTCATTTCGGTTAGAAAAGATATGATAGTTTTGGGGTGTATGGAATTCACAGTTCATTTCATTCCATCACCCAATTTCCACGGCAACTTCATTAACCGATCGTCCACGGATTTGGACGAAGTGAGACAAAGTCATCTACTCATTCTCTACATCAATCTTGGTCGTCTCTTTTGGCAAACTTGACGATCGAGTTGCCTCGAGTCAGAGGCGGGAGCCCGTTTAAAGATCCGATCATGTGGTGCCACCTCGACGAGGACATCGGAGTTTGACGAGATCGGAGCAGCCGCAACGGAGCGTGGGATGATGGTTGAAGAACGAAGGACTCGGATCGTTCGGTATAACCATTCTACACTCTTTACAGTTTGTTAGTTTAGCAATAATGGCAGATCCGGGTTAAAGTATACGATAGCGCCAAGTTTAAAAGTTTTATTCCGCATTTGGCGTCTGTAGACTGCCGGGGCGCTAACGTAGACTTACAGTGGTATCAGAGCCTAACCATTTTGCTATACTAACTTGTGCTAACGCGTTTAAAACATCGATCCGACCGGAAATCGAAAATTACAAAAATCACAAAATTCAAGCCCGACAGTTTCTGTTAATTTTAAATGGCTTCAAAATTTATTTCTGGATGTCTTAAAAATCCGTGCAGGGAATTCTAAGAACCACGACCAAATTTGGGGTCGTGATCCCTCCAGGCTGCCGCGGAAGGGCGGCCAAACCCATGGTTTGGCCGCGCAACCGCGGCCACGTGGGGAGCACGTGCTCCCAAATTTGGACAGTGGATTCTTTGATTAATTTTGGGGTTTTTGGAATATAAAGTTTTGGCCCAGATTTTGTTACTGTTCACCAGTAAGCAGTGGGGCCCACTTTTTGAAATTTGGTCTTTGGTCGATCGAAATTTAAACACGTTAGTTTACAGTGCTTACATTATATCTCCGACCGGGAATGTCATTTGATCGGTAAACCGCGTCTGATTGCTATAGTTCTTTTAGACGGGTTTGCGAACGTGACATTCGCGTTGATGTTCTGTGTTGTGCTGTTTTGTTGCGGGTTTGTCGTGGTGGATAGCAGTGTGCAATGATAGTACAGTTTGAGTTTATTTGTACATTTGATATTGCGGGGCGAGCGTCCAACATGTGGACTGCCGTCACTGCCTGTTGTATAATATTCTTTTGGGGCACGACCAGGTTGCGGTCGATGTACCTATTGTACTATTTTTCATTACTGTACTAGGTTTTACCCCGCGACGGAGTGCACGGATAGCCGGGTTAGGGAAAGCAACGGGTCCGCATCTCATGGTTTTGAGAGGCAGAGGGGCCCCACTTCAGAATTGGCAGACTATTCGCCGCACTCGTAGGGGGTACAGGTTGACCCAAGGAGGGGTGCTCAATTTACCGGATTCCGTGAAGTGCCGGGTGTTCCATTCACTCTGCTGTGGAGGACTACCTCGCTTCAGGTTTTGGCGGGTAACTTGCCGCACCCGTAGGGGTCTAGGTTTCATTGCACAGGCTATCCACACGACAGGGGAACGTCGAGTTTCAGCAAGCGGCTCTGTGAAACTCGGGGATCCCAGATATCTGTTTTTGTTCTGTGATGCTTATTACTTTTCTGTAATGTTGCATATTATCACGCCTGGAGCGATTATGTATATTGGTTTATATACTATTAGATGTTGTATATGTTTTACACCCGCGCTAGTCCAGTCCCCGCTCTGTCGTTAGTTAAGTAACCTAACGGGTGATGGTGGGACCCAGAGACGAATGCGGATGGCATATACGTACATTTTATTTTCGTTCTTTTCTGGTGTGATTAATGATGGGACTGTGTTGATTCTGATCAACGCAAAGTAAAACAAACCTGTTTGAGTTGTTGGAACAATTTTAAAAGGTGTTGTTACAAAGACGTTTCCTTTTGTTATGCATAGCGGTATTCGGTGTGAATATCCAGCACCTCATTCGATGAGGCAAGGGCTGATATCCCTTCACCGGGAAAGACCCCTTGGACAGAAGTTTGCGTCAGGGTAATAACTTTACTATAGTCGATTACAAGTTGCTTTGCATAGCGGTATTCAGTGGAATATCCTGCACCTCATTCCACGAGGAAAGAGCCGAGATCCCTTTACCGGGAGTGACCTCTTTAGCAAAAGGTTTTCGCCACTATATTTTAAAAAGCTATCAGGTTCCTTCAGCGATATCAAGTTCACTACGCTAAAGGTTTTTCGCCAAAAACCAGTCGTAGCCCTCCATCGTTTCTTATGGATGGTCAGTAGTATTCAAGCTATGTTTGTTGGCCTTAGTCAAGGCATAGTGTTTGGTAGCTGCTGGGTATTCATTTGTTGCATAGATAGATGAGTTGGTTTGGGACAGTCGTACAGCCTTGTTGGCCCTTAGTCAAGGGCGAGTACGGGTGGGTTCAAATTAACAAGATAATGACGGGCAGAACTTGACATGTGACTTATGATTTGCTGGCCCTTAGTCAGGATCATAAGAGCATGGGGCAAAAACTATATCAGGAGTTTCTAAAGAAACTGAAACTTGCCGAGTATGCGCATACCTTCTGGAGTATGAGTAACGTAGATGCATTCCATCACGTTATCATGCGATGAGAGTTGGATCCTGATTCCCACTGATGAGTTGGTTTACTCTTCGGGTCATCCCGATTGATTCTTCTTTAGGTTTGGAGGAGAATTTGATAGGACAGTGGGAGGTTTCCGGATTAGATAAAATAATGACCATTCTGATCTAGGTTAGAGTGCACGCAGAGTGTTTCTTTTCTCTCTCTCTCTTTGGCAGCGACCTTTGACCGACCCTAGACTATGGCTCAGTGACCAGGTTGACCGAACCTTCTTAAAATACTGGCTTTTGGATTGTCTGAGTTGCATAAGTCATTGCCACTCCTTCTTTTACCCTTTGAATTTCTCAGAACACCCGTATTACTACGGATATCCACTTCCATTGGATAGAGCCATCGTATGGTTATATACGAACTCGAAAGGACTTCTTCGAGGATGGATCCAGGTTCAGGAGAAATAGAATTGGTTTATTCAGTTGTCTTTTATTATCACCTTCTCTCAGGTTGCGAGAGCTCCTTGGTTTAGGAGAGTACACCTATTACGCCTATTGGATAGTCTTATTCCAAACCATAGGCTGGTGCCGAAAGGTAGGGAATGAAGAAAACCAATTAGCCTAAGTAGGGTGTGCAGAAGGTAATATGTAAAGACAAAATAAAGGGATTAGAAAGAGGGCAAAGTAAATTGCGACTGATATCATTCACGACCAAAAACCGCGTACTTCATCGCCGCTCCATTTCACCTTTAAAAGGATAAGGTATTATTCAGTTGTCTTTTATCGTCACCTTCTCTCGAGATGCGAGTACTCCTTGGGTTAGGAGGGTACACCTATTATGCTTACTGGATAGTCTTCTTCCAAACCATAGGCTGGTGCCGAACGGTAGGGAAGGAAGAAAACCAGTTAGCCTAACGATGGTGTACAGAAGGTAACGACTAAAGACAAATCAAGGGATTTGGAGAGATGGCAATAAAATATACGGTTGAAGTCATGAATTGGATTATGGAAGAGGCAATGCTATGAATACCAGGATACCCCTACGAAACATTTTCATGTTTCAGTGCATTGTTAAAAGAAAAAAACTGTTTTCCCGATTAGACACTTACTCCAAGGGTATGTATTTACCGGGTTTTATTCTCATATCTGTATGGTTTTACAGATGATGAGTGGGAGTAAGATATTGGGAATTAGGTGATCATCCTCATTATATCGGAATTCGTTGTAATTGGTGATATTTGAGGAAATCGCCAGGGTACAGTTTTCTACCTACGACGCACAGGTTTTGAGTTGTTTAACTCAGCGGACTTATACAGAGTATTGTATGTTGTCCAAGTGTCCATCAGGACAAAGGGGTAGGTCCTCGTACTATGTTCTGTTTACTTATAACTTCTCTAGTATTTAGATGAGTGTTTCGTAGAAATACAAGGTCTAAGTTTTGAGAAGTTGTGGGTATAAGAATAAAGTAGAGAACCAGGTATCACAAGTATCGGGATTCTTCAAAGAGATCGAAGATGTAGATTCTTGTGATTGGTATTCAGATAATAGTGATGGTTTTGAGAAACGTGTTTCTCTTTCAGGTTACTCATAATTGGATGGATTCCTAAGTTGAGTAATGCTGATTAGCCTTTTTCCATTAAGTTGATATGCACTGGAGACAGCTGCATGGATTGAATCTTGGTTCCAATTAAATAAGTGCCAAAGTTTCTGTATTGGATATAGAATGGATCGTACCTTAAAAGAAATTAAGGTATGGGGAGTTGTCCAGCTTATGCTTAAAACCAGACTCTGGATAACTCAGGGCACGCTTCTGTAGTGGCTGTTTGTGGGTTGACCCTGGCTATGACGAGGGTTGATATTCTACCATTTGGAAGATCAATAGTAATATTGTTCTTGACTCGCCATAGTTTTAGTAAAAATGGATCTTTTTCAGAAAACAGTAGTGGGGGTATGGTAGAACTGGAAGTGATTCCAGAACCGCGAACGATTACGGAAAATTTAATATGACCTGTACATTCAATCAGGTTTGACATTCCAATAGCCACTCCGCAGGTATGGTAGGTAACCTCAGACACCCGAGAGGTACTTCGGTAGGCTCAAGGAAGGTAACAGGGAGGTTCTTATCTACCCAGACTTGACACTACTGTTGTTCCAGGATATGAGACCCGGTAGGAGGGTTGTCATAGTCAGTGGGAGCAACGGAAGCATGGTGGATAAGTAGCTTATATCTATTTATAGACTTGAGCAGTTATAGCGGAGATAGATCATCTAATTTTGATGTGACAGTCATGGGTTTGACTTCAATCAGAATAGGGGATGGATCAGTTAAGAAGGTAGTAGGGTGTGATGTCATGGTATCTGGATGACATACACAGAGTAGGAAGTAAAATTCCTATACTACGATCGGTTGGACTGTGGTCGTCACACAGTTGTTTCTCCAGACAGGATATGGATATAATATTTGACATTCTGGTTTCTGGATCTATGGTTTTAGATCTGGATTTGGGTAGTTTCCCAATGTGGGTACTTTGACAGATATTCTAATGGTTTTTAGAATAGTTGACTCCTAGCATGGTAGTGTACCTGCAGGTGATGGAGTCACCCTCTCTAAAGGTGTCGTATAGACTAAAGTGGAGAGGGATGTGCATAATTGGCAGATCACTTGCTTAGGCAATTGAGTCAATCATGAGATGTCAAGTACCACACCAGATGTTGTTTTTGCACTAGATGCAATAAGTTTGTATTAATCCAATCCTGGAGAAACATAAGGAAGCAGTTCTAGAACATTAGTACATGTTTTACGGATTTGATAACGGCAGCCTCTTTCGGGAGACGGTTATCATTCCAGGCTTCAAAGGTGACATGGATGACAGAGTGATTGTCTGAGTTTTAGTTTTCCCTCTGACAAGGGACAGTATTATGGACAGGTGGTTCCAGAGGATACTGTGGGTGGCATGGTGCCCGATACTGATTAGGTTCAGTGATCGATACAGTCTAAGAAGTTTGGATATGGAGTTCATTTATGAACTAAGGTCCCATCAGATATCCAGACATATTCTAAGACAGGTACTACTCAATTCGGGAGATGGTTTTCTCCGCGAACTTGAGATTAAGAGAGATATTGAAAGATACTTCTAGGCGGATCCACTCACCGAGGCTATTTCTCGAACACAATAGTTTTACAAACGGGCTTTATGAAACTGATTAGTAGAGGAGTTGGATGTTCGGTTTCACACGGGCTGTGAGTAGTCGACATCGCAATATTAGCCTTGAGTGCAAGTGGGAGATTGTTGGAGATAGTGCCCTCATAGTCAATTATTGGATCGCAGGTACGTGATTGCAATGATTGCGGAGGACCTATCCCGGTAGGACAGTCTTACTCGAAATGATAGTATGCTATCTGGTTTGCCTTTATCAATTGTGTACATGTTCAGGTGACTGATTGCATGTTACACTTTGATAGAGCCCTTAGGATCTTGCTTTACTACCAACTGTATGAGGGCGATCATATACGTGAGAGTTGGGTAGTTTAGATGCATATCCTTAATTGTGGTCCCTAGTCGTGGGAGTTTCGAGACAGGGCATCGATACTCCGGAGTAGACTAGTGTATACAGTCGAGACCCCGACGAGGGGCGGTGGCCGGTCTCACAAGCCACTGGTGTCAGTTGGATCACCTAAGATGTATACAGGTGCTCATTGGGTTATGAGTACACCGGACAGGACTCGCCGGGAATCTGCTAGTTAGTACTATACCTATCGTCAGATAGCAGTTCCTTGGTGACATGTGTACAGGTTAGTTCATCGACCTGAGATCGTCATTTGTCTCGTGTGAGTTCCCACTGTGCTTTGATTTCTACCCTACCACGGCTCAAAGGAGTCGTGCAAACAGGTAGTTTTTGGGTACAGTCCCGAGCCATATGGAGGTACGTGAGCGGATCGGCAGGGGATTCGTCTCTCCCGGTATTGGGGGCGAGGTCGTGCTGTGTCTAGGAGAGCCATTACACAAAGTCCATGGCCATGGCAGGAGATTTACTGGTAAGTACTCCAGTAGTATCTCAGGGTGTTATTGGGCTTCACTCCGACACGACTTATACTGCTTCTGGGGGTCTGACGTCACTAGCCCTCTAGGCGGATATGCGATACTCATTGACGAACGGACCGGACTGTATATACATAGTCACTGTCAGGCTCAGTAGGGTTTTCGGAGGAGTTCGCTCATCGGTCTCCCTTGAGTTCGCTCCTCGGCCACCCTTGAGGTCAGTCCGTGGGCAGCCGTTACGCATTGCTAGTGCCGCTGACGGTTTGTGGTTAAACCCACTGCCAGGGTGCTGACGAGTCATTAGAGTCCCCCACAGGCAGTTTCCCAAGTTCGGGCGAAACGTTGTAGAGGCCGTATGGTTTTATGGCAGGGTTCGGAAAATGCACGTGCGTTTACGCACGTGTCGATTTTCGGACAGATGATACTGGTCGGCTTTGGTTTAAGCCGGATCCGAGTATTATAATGAGTAGGTATAATATCTTTGTCTCAGTTGCATTTGTATTCGGTCGTAATACAAATGCGGGTATACTTATACAGTTTCGGGGTTGTCCTGAAATTCGTTTCAGGATCACTTTTGGAAGTTGCCAGTTTCCAGTTTTCTATCAGCCGTCTTTTAACATTCGGTTAAAGACGGATTTATCTTTTCTTGAGATGAGTGTGGATTCTTCTAGAAGTTTCTAGATGAGGTGACTAGGATTAATTGGTGTTGGATTTTCATTGGTTGCTTTAAAGGTTCAATTAATGCATAATGACTCATGCTTTGTAATTAAGGTTTTTTGTTTTCCTTAAGATATTTTGTTCATAATATCTTATGCTTGTGGTCACCTCCCTCCTCCTACGGTCACCTCCCTCCATCATATAAAGAGGCCGGCCCCTCTCCCTCTCACTACACACTCTCACTTGAGGTTTCATTTCGGTTAGAAAAGATATGATAGTTTTGGGGTGTATGGAATTCACAGTTCATTTCATTCCATCACCCAATTTCCACGGCAACTTCATTAACCGATCGTCCACGGATTTGGACGAAGTGAGACAAAGTCATCTACTCATTCTCTACATCAATCTTGGTCGTCTCTTTTGGCAAACATGACGATCGAGTTGCCTCGAGTCAGAGGCGGGAGCCCGTTTAAAGATCCGATCATGTGGTGCCACCTCGACGAGGACATCGGAGTTTGACGAGATCGGAGCAGCCGCAACGGAGCGTGGGATGATGGTTGAAGAACGAAGGACTCGGATCGTTCGGTATAACCATTCTACACTCTTTACAGTTTGTTAGTTTAGCAATAATGGCAGATCCGGGTTAAAGTATACGATAGCGCCAAGTTTAAAAGTTTTATTCCGCATTTGGCGTCTGTAGACTGCCGGGGCGCTAACGTAGACTTACACTCCTTGAGTCAAAGACGATCCACCCGAGAGCTCCTACACCAACCTTGATCTCTAACTTGAGATAACTAGGTTGCTCAAAGTGCTAATCTATGCTACCTAGGGGATATAGAGTGAGGTTATGGATGTATTAGTCTAGCTAACCCTTGATCTCAACACATGAGAGGTTAGGGTTAGGATTTCAAGAATGAGAGAGCTTGAGGATAGAGAAGGTGAGAATGAGAATCATTTTGGATGAATGAAGTCATTTGTGTATATATGAAACATATGATAATATCTAGTAAATAAATAATAATGAATTATCACCATGTTTCATTAATACACTAAGTGATTCATCACATGAGTCATATAAAACATTAAATGAATCATTAACTCAATGTATGAATCACTACATGACTCATTAATCCAATTAATGCATATGCCACCTTAACCCCCAAGTCACCATGCTTCTAGAAGCTTCCCGGAAAATTACGACAACGCCCCTCTCATCCGTGAAAACACGGAAAAACTTTAGACTGTATAAATCCAATAACCAGATACTAGAATCTGGCTTAAACCAAAGCCGACTAGTAAAAACTGTCCGAACGTCGTACGTGCGTTTAAACACGTATGCGTCCAAACCCTTGTCGTAAAACCATACGACCTCTATATCGTTTCGCCTGGAGTAGGGAAACTCTCTGTGTGGGACTCTAAAGACTCGACACTACGCTGGCAGTGGGTTTAACCACAGACCGCAAGCGGCACTAGCTGTACGTAACGGTCCCCAGGTAGATGTCGATAAGAAGGCCGATGAGGAAAACCATCCGAACTCCTACAGAGCCTGATGTGACAATCTCCGTACAGTCCGGTCTGTTCGTCTAAGACTATCGCATATCGAGCCTATGGGGCGGCAAGCGTCAGTCCCCAAATAGCGGTATAAGTCTTGTCAGAGCGTAGCCCATTACACCCTGAGAAAACTACTGGAACCTACCAGTAAATCTCGCTTGCCCTGGCCTGGGACTTTGCGTAATGGCTCTCTGACACAGCGCGATATCAACTCCCAATACCGGGAGAGACAAATCCTATCTAATCGCCACTGCCTCCAAGTGCTCGGGACTGCACCCAACTGCTACCTGTTTGCACGACTCCTTTGAGCCGTGGTAGGGTAGCAATCTAATAACAGTGGGACACACTCGAGGCGAAGTAGCAGTGTCAAGTCTACGGACTATGTTGTACTCATGTCACCTGGGAACTGTTAATTGACGACGGGTATAATACCAACCAATCAGTTCCCCTGCGAGTCCTGTCCGGTGTACCTGTAACCTAACGAGCACCTGTATACTATCTCCAGTACGACGTACTGATGGCTGTGGGACAGACCATCTCCCCAACTGGGATGAGAAGCGTACACACTTAGTCTACTCCGGAATATCGATGCCCTATCTTGATAATCCAACGACCAGGGACCTGTATAGGATGTTGCTTACAGACTACCCAGCCCCCACTAGTGTGACTGCCATCACAACGCTGGTAATCAAGCAAAGATCCTATGGGCTCTACTAATATGTATAAGTGATACGTTACAATAAACATATGCACATATTAAAGTAGACACAAACCAAGTAGCATACTACCATTTTTAGCAAGACTGTATATACAACTGTGAATATCCCAAGCTTCCATTAAGTAATATACATACAAGTATGATACAATAATGGCCCCTAGGGCATATACACTAACATCGATGCCATGTCTCGATAATCCTACGACTAGGGACCAAAATAAGGATGTGCTTATAGACTACCCAGCCCCCACTAGTGTGATCGCCATCACAACGCTGGTAGTCAAGCAAAAATCCTATGGGCTCTACCAATATGTTTTTAGCGATATGTTAAAAGAAACATATACACATATTAAGATAGAAACAAACCAAGTAACATACTACTATATCGAGCAAGACTGTCGTAAAACCATATATATATCCCAAGCCTCCAAAATGTATTATACAAACTAGTACTATACAATAATGGCCTCTAGGGCATACATATCTTACAATCTCCCACTTGCACTAAAGGCCGGCAAATGGTGTACCGCATACCCAACGTCTGCACTAAGGCCAGCTGCCGGCGTACCGCATACCCAATAGCTCAAAAAGTCGCTCGAACTGTGTTTGAGGGAGGGCCTTCGTGAATGGATCCGCTGTGTTGTCTTTTATGTCCACTCTTCGTACCTCGATCTCCTGGCGATCAATGATCTCCCTGATCAGGTGATACCGCCTTCAGATGTGTCTGGATTTCTGATGGGACCTTGGTTCCTTCGCTAAAGCTATAGCCCCATTGTTATCGCAATACAATGGTATTGGGTCAACAATGGACGGAACCACCTGAATTTCACTAATGAACTTCTTCATCTAGACCGCCTCTTTTGCGGCATCGCTTGCAGCAATGTATTCAGCCTCCATCGTCGAGTCTGCGACGGTATCCTGTTTGGAACTCCTCCAACATACCGCCCCTCCGTTGAGGGTAAACACAAAACCCGAGATAGACTTGCTGTCATCTTTGTCACTCTGGAAGCTTGAATCGGTAAAGGACTCGACCCTGAGGTCTCCATTACCGTAAACCAGGAACGTATCCTTAGTCCTTCTTAGGTACTTGAGAATGTTCTTCACTGTCGTCCAGTGGTCCTCACCTGGGTCTGACTGATACCGGCTCACCACGCTCAGCGCGTAAGCTACATCTGGTATTGTACATAGCATCGCATACATTATAGATCCCACCGCCGAAGCGTAGGGTATAGTGCTCATGTGAACCCTCTCTTCGTCAGTCTTAGGAGACATCTTCTTGGAGAGGGTAATTCCGTGCAATGCGGGTATGTTACCGCTCTTGGAATCCTCCATACTAAATCTCTTTAGTACGGTCTCTATGTACCTGGACTGCGAAAGTCCCAGTAGTCTCTTGGATCTATCTCTGTAGATCTTGATCCCCAGAATGTACGAGGCATCACCGAGGTCCTTCATGGATAACCGTTGTGACAAGAATTACTTGACCGATTGTAGCATAGGAATGTCATTTCCTATCAAAAGAATGTCGTCCACGTACAAGACAAGGAACACGACAGTTCGTCCTACAATCTTCTTATAGACACAAGGTTCCTCTTCGTTCTTGATGAAATCAAATTCCTTGATTGCCTCATCAGAACAGATGTACCAGCTCCACGATGCCTGCTTTAATCCATAAATGGATTTAAGCAACTTGCAAACCTTCCCGCTGCTCCCACTGTCTACGAAACCTTCTAGCTGATTGATGTAAACGCACTCTTCCAAACAGCCGTTCAGAAAAGCCGTTTTAACGTCCATATGCCAGATTTCATAGTCATGGAAGGCAGCAATGGCAAGTAGGATCCGAATGGATTTAAGCATAGCCACTGGATAAAAAGTTTCGTCATAGTCCACACCAGGTCTTTGACGAAAACCTTTTGCAACTACTCTAGCTTTATAGGTTCCCCCTGCCCATCTACACTAAGTTTCCTTTTGTAGATCCATTTGCATCCAACGGGTTTTACTCCAGGTGGAGCAATACCCAAGGTCCACACTTTATTGGTGTATATGGACTCCATTTCGGATTGCATTGCTTCCAGCCACTTATCAGAGTCCCTACTGATAATGGCCTGCCTGAAACTGGTAGGGTCATCTTCTTCCAAGATGCAATCCTCTCGATCCCCGTCTAAGAGAAAACCGTAGTATCTCTCGGGCGGATGAGAAATCTTACCAGATCTGCGGAGTGGCCGAGGTTCGTCTGGGGTTATTGAATCCAGTGGTTCCTCCAAATTTTCAGTTACATTTTGTGGTTTATGGATTTCTCCCAGTTCTACCAAACTCCCACTAGTTTCTTTTGCAAGAAACTTCCTTCCTTAAAAGGTAGCGTGGCGAGATACAAACACCTTCTGTTCCTCAGTGTGGTAGAACAGATATCCTAGTGAGTCTTTATGATATCCTACAAATTTACATAGAACTGACCGTGCCTTTAGCTTGTCCGGTTTCTGTTTTTTTACGTAGCCGGACAACCCCATATCTTGAACCGCTTAAGATACGGATTTCTACCACTCCATATTTCATATGGAGTGTGTTCAGTTGCTTAAACTGCACATTTATTATTACATTTTTCCTACAAATTCCATATTTAAAAAGGTCTTTATTATAATATATCATACATATGTGGGTTTATTTGTAAAAGTTCTATTTTCCATGTGTTGATATATTATAATTAGCATTTGGTAGGAAAATGTATATAATATTCTTTACCTAATCCTAGTAGACTTAGTCTACTAAATATTATTGTTGTGCAGAATTTTCAAGTCTTAAATCAAGGAAATCAAGTTGTTAAAGCTAACCTTCCTAATTAAGAAATCAAAATTAAGGAATCAATTCTGGCAGAAGAAAAGAAAAGATTTCCATATTTTGAAGGTTCCAAGGATCGCCAAATGTCACAAAGAGGCAGCCCCAGAAAAATGATCAATGGTGGAGATTACCAGGCCGCAGATCCGCGGCATGAGCCCCATTATGCCGCGGATCCGCCGCGTTATAATGGTGTTAAGCGATGGAAATTTTCTGGTGGGATTGTAACCTCTATTCCCCAATTTAGGCAGCTAACTTTCTGGCTCTGGGACTATAAAAAGGAACGGAGAGCCTCTTGGAAAAATCATTAAGTCGACGCGATCACGAAGTCCAAGACGGCTCACACATCCAGGCTGATCATCAACTGTTCGTCTACCTCCTTGAAAGAGATCGAGAAGCAAGCTAGTCTTTGTAATCATTTTCTAAGGATCAAAGTGTAAACGAATATTGTTGATTAATAAAGGTAGTTCTTTTTCTTTTTCTATTTCTTTGTAGTTTAATTATGCATTTTCTCTCCATCTCTTTTTCTCCCAACATGCGCGAGTAATTCTCCGCTTGTTAGGGTTCGTAGGATTAGGGTAGGCTAATGGATGGTGAACATCCCTAAATCCTTTTTAAGTCCTATAAAGTTTATGAACTTTACCAAAAGAATCATTAACATCCAAATCGGGCGCGCTAACAATTCTTTGTTAGTTCCGACCGCGATTAAAGATTAGATTATTGATTGTTTTGGTAAAGGCTTGATATGAACGGAGTTCCGTGTCGAGATAAGGATTAAGAGTGGGATTCCTTTTCCCTCCAGAAACCCTAATCTACACGCATCACCGTCGTTCTAGTTTTAAATCTATTAAAGGATAAAAAGGGTAACTTTTAATTAATCATCCATGACTACTAAATCTTAACGAACCCTACAAGCCCTCTTATTATATTAACTACATCCTTAAAATAATCTAGATCTATATTTTTGCATTCTTTCTTAACGTAGATCTAGAAACCATTCTTCAAAATTCTTTATCCCTCCTCTCGTTTTCAACACATCTAAAGTAAGAGTAAAAGATTCAACGTTTCCCTGAGGATGACCCGTACTCACCTCGGTCTAGCTACACGCGACACCGTTCTGATTGCGGTTAACTACAAACACAACTCTCTCGAACCAATCAAATGGCGCCGTTGCCGGGGATACGTGCGTAATTTTTTTTATTCTTACTATTTGTGTTGAATTCTTAGACGATTCATATCATTATTAAAACAAAACTGCAAATTGCATATTTAACGATTTGTGCGTGAATTTTGCAAGGAGATCTGGAGTCACAGAATTAAGGAAAACAGAAGACAAAGACATTCTTAGAGATCCAGAGGAGCAAAGAAGGGCACAGAAAAAATTTCATCACCCGATCCTTCCCTCCTGCGGCGGAACCGCGGCATTAGGGAGCATCTGCGGCGGAAACGCGGATTGACAAGGGGATCTAGGGTTCACAATTCTCTGGTATCTTTTTCAACTCCTTCTCTCTCCTCTCAAATCCAATAAAATCTATTTTCTGCAGGATTCTTTGCAAAATAGCGCCGCTCAAAAAAATAATCTTTTTGCAAAAGTTTTGTGATTGGTTTTGTTTTGCATATTTTTAATACGGACTTTAAGGGGCAAAGACCAAATCAAGATTAGGTGGGGATTTCATCACCCTTCCTAAGCCCCACAAATCACAAACCGAGCATCTGCATCAACCCTACAATAATTTAAAATATATATCTAGACCAGACACTAAGGACTGTCGCGCTCATTAAGGACAGAGGAAGGTCGTGGGTAATCTATCGCTTATCCGCATTACTTTTGTAGTGCCTACGCAAGTGTGTCCAAGGAGAGTGGTTACTTAATTAGGACCACTACTTTCATAGTGGGGAGCCTCCCACTCATCTGGCACTTACCTGGCTACAAGGGTAGTAACGAGGCGGTAGAGGATTGATCCTGCGGCTTGTCCTTTGGAAGTCTAGGAGCGGTCTAGAGACTGGACCTAGGTGACCTTAGTTCTAGGGTTGCTTGTGCATTTTAGAGTGATTTGTCTTGAGTCCCACTTTTTCAAAACAAGCCAATTTTAAATCACACACGCTGCCACTTGCACTAAACCCGCTTAGTGCATGCTCGGCTGGACACGGGATCCTAGTGCCTGTCTTGTCCGCGTTCCTGCTATCGACGCCGAAGTCGGTACTTCTTCATCTTCTTTTCCCCCACCACACACCACGACCGAGGTGGACGGCACTCCATCAGATTATAACACCACGCTGCCACCGCCCGTAGTTGCGCAGAATCCACCGCGCATCTCTCTCCAAGAGAGATGCTATCCTATCCGTGGTCCTCTTCCCACTTGTCTATCTCTTCCACCACCTAACGGGGATAATTTCGAAATTAAACCCCACTACATCAATCTGCTGCCCAAATTTCATGGGCTTGAGTCAGAAGAAGCGTACATTTTCATCACCAAATTCGAAAATGTATGCGCAATGATGGGTACTTCACAATTGACTTTAGATGCCATGCGCTTACGTCTTCTCCCATTCATACTGTGCGACTTGGCAGAAAAATGGCTTTATAATACTGTCGCACACTCTATCACTAATTGAGATGAATTCGTCATAGCATTTCTTAAGAAGTTTTACCCAAACCATAAGACTGCACGTGTTAGGAGAGAGATCTACCAGTTCACCCAACTTCCCAATGAACCATTTTGGAAGTGCTTTGAACGTTTCAAAGATCTGCTTGTCCAATGTCCTCATCATGGAATCAATAGATGGGATTTATGTCGGATTATATATGAGGGCATTAATCCAGCGACAAAGCAGATGCTTGAAACAATGTGTCAATGCAATTTCATGTCTAAAGATAACGGTGAAGCTTGGAAATATCAGGAAGACCTCGCTGAACACACTTTGCAGTGGGAAAGCGTAAGACCACCTTCATCTAGGGGAGGTGTTCACCAGCTCGATATTTCTATCGCAGTAAAAGCCAAAATGACAGCGATACAGAAGAAACTCGACACTATTGAGAATAAATTCTCATCATTCTCCTTAAATCAGGTCACGCTTCCTAAGACCGTCTGTGGTTGCTGTTCGGATCCTTCACACTTAACGGAAGAATGTCCTATGAATGCATCGTTTTAAGCCAATGCTGCTTTTCAGCAGCGACCTAGAAATGACCCTTGTTCTTCCACGTACAATCAAGGATGGAGGAATCATCCTAACTTTGCTTGGAGTCAAAACCAACAAAGCAATTATCAAAGACCTCCTCCACAGCAACCACAACCACAGAATCAGCCCCCCTTTCAATGACAGAATTTCCAAAATCCGGCCAACATTTCTACACCACAAGTGGCCGGTACTGACAACTCTTCACTTACACAAACTTTGGATATGTTCATGAAACAATCCATGCAATTGTCGGCTGAGATGAAGTCTTCTATTGATACCATAACGAAAAACTCCGCCTCCCATGGTGAGAGTATTAAATCAATAGAAAACCAAATCGCACAGTTAAACGCCGCAATGAGTGCGAGAGAAAAAGGGAAACTCACATCTCAACCCCTACCGAATCCTGGCCATTCACAAAATTATAATGTGAATGCCATTACTACGTGGAGATCGGGGAGAGTGCTAAACAACCGAGTGGGTGAGCAATTTAATGTTAGTGACATATTTGATACCCCAGCTTCTTCTTCTTCTTCCCCTAATTCGTCTAGTCTCCCACCTTCATCCGAGCCTATTCTCCGTTTTCCCCAAGGCTTGAACATTTCGCCAAATCTATCTAAGTTGACTCCCACTCCAATTTTGGGATCGAATCCGTCGCCACAGTCTTCTCCACAAACGTTGGACCCAAAACTTATTGATCGTGCTCCGTTGCCAAACAGATTAAGGGCCAACAGATCTAACCCGAAAATGGAGAAGATTGTGGAAATGTTTAAGCAAGTTAGCGTGAGTATTCCTCTCCTAGATGCTATTCAACAAGTCCCATCTTATGCAAGAATCCTTAAAGACTTGTGCACTAGGAAGAGAAAAACTGAAGTGCCTAAGAAGGTTTTCATGACGAGAATGTTAGCACCGCTTTTACCCAACAAATACCAAAGAAACGTAAGGACCCCGGCTGTCCTACAATCTCTATTTCTATTGGGGGTAAAAATATTAATCGTGCTTTACTCGATCTAGGCGCTAGCGTTAACTTGCTTCCTTATTCAGTATACGAGCAGTTAGGAATTGGAGAGTTAAAACCCACCCATTGTACTCTCCAGTTGGCCGACCGATCTATCACAAAATCTCGGGGCGAACTAGAGGATGTGTTAATTAAAGTCGGGGAATTCATATTTCCCGTGGACTTTATTGTTTTAGATACACAACCTGTGGCAAACCCACGCAATCAAATCCCGGTGATACTCGGTCGACCCTTCCTAGCAACTTCTAACGCTGTAATTAATTGTCGTAACGGTTCTATGAACTTATCCTTCGGGAAAATGACAATTGATCTTAATTTTTACAAGTTATGAAGTCAGCCGTCAGAACCTTCTGCTCATTTGCTGGATGTTTGTTCCATCCACGAGATAGCTTCCGAAAGCTGTATGGATGAGGAACTTTGCTTTGATGTTCTCGACAACACTAATGAGATATCGTTTAATCTTGCACCACTTCACAGTGAGGATATGTTCATTGAGTCCGACCTTGAGATTGAACCCGTTGACTCGTTGCAAAAGTCAGCAGCACTTTCCGAGTCAATATCTTATGCAAGTTTTGAACCTCTTAAGGAGTCCGAATATCATTCCGTTACCCCACCTTCTATTGTCTCTCCGCCAATTCTTGATCTCAAGCCGCTACCTTCTCATCTTAAATATGCATATTTAGGAGAGAATGAGACTTTGCCAGTGATTATATCTGCTTCTCTAGCCTTAGAGCAAGAGAATGCACTTTTGGCAGTGTTGAGATCGAATCGGCAAGCATTTGGTTGGACGATGGCCGACATCAAAGGGATTAGTCCCTTAATTGTTGAACATAACATACATCTGATGGATGAAGCCAAACCAACCCGAGACCCACAAAGACGGTTAAATCCTGTTATGAAGGAAGCGGTAAAGAAAGAAATCGTCAAGTGCCTTTATAGTGGAATAATTTACCCCATATCTGATAGCCAATGGGTAAGTCCAATTCATTTGGTCTCTAAAAAGTCTGGCATCACGGTCATCACTAATGAGGCTAATGAGTTAATCCAAACACGCACCCAAACTGGGTGGCACGTATGTATTGATTACAGGAAACTCAATGTTGCAACGAGGAAAGATCATTTCCCTCTACCTTTCATTGACCAGATGTTAGAACGATTAGCTAGACACGATTACTACTGTTTCTTGGACGGATACTCTGGCTATAACCAGGTCCCCATCGCCGAAAGGGATCAAGATAAAACTACTTTTACTTGTCCTTTCGGAACTTTTGCTTATAGACGCATGCCCTTTGGGTTATGCAACGCTCCCGCTACATTTCAGCGGTGCATGATGGGGATATTTTCTAATATGGTGGAAAATTTTCTAGAAATTTTTATGGACGATTTCTCCATTTTTGGGGACTCCTTTGAGGACTACCTTCGTAATCTTGACGCGGTTCTTACCCGCTGTAAGGATAAGAATTTGACTTTGAATTGGGAAAAATGCCATTTTATGGTCCAAGAAGGTATTGTACTTGGACATATAATCTCACGAAAAGGCATTGAGGTTGACAGAGCTAAAATAGATGTCATTCAAAACCTCCCTCGTCCCAACTGCGTCAAAGATATACGATCCTTCCTTTGCCATGCAGGATTTTATAGAAGATTTATTAAGGACTTTAGCAAAATTGCTAGACCCTTAACCCTTCTATTGGCCAAGGACACTACTTTTCACTTCGATTCGGATTGTGACGCTGCTTGATTCGTTTAAAGAATCACTCACTACAGCCCCCGTTCTATCATCTCCGGATTGGAACCACCCGTTCGAGCTTATGTGTGACGCATCAGATTTTGCTATTGGTGCTGTCTTAGGACAACATATTGATAAGATGCCACATGTAATTTACTATGCATGTAATTCGGATTGTGAGGCTGCTTGATTCTCTTCTAGTCGGCATTGCTTCAAAGGATCGTTGAAGGCTTGCTTGATTCGCTTCTCGATGGATCTTGATTTGGCTTTGGATTGGATTTGGGACTAAGGTTTTGGATCACAAGTTGTGTCACTCAACTTGCGAGTGAATTGATGTAGAACGATCACAAAAAATGAACAAGAACCCTCAACAACTTTTTTAATGATGCCCTAGGTCCCTTTTTATAGTTTCCCCTCAAGCTTCCCCTAGAAGCTAGGTTTAGCTTCCCTTGGAAGCTTGGTTGTTATGAAGCTTGCATAGGAAGCTAGGTAGTTGTAGGGAAGTTTCCAGATTAAGGTAGTTAGCTAGCTTGCATGAGAAGCTTGGTAGGTATTAAGCTTGCACAAGAAGCTTGGCTGTTAGAAGAGAAGCTTCTGGAGAATTCAAGGAACTGAACCGAAGAAGTTTGGCCATTTAAAAGGAGACTTCTGGAACATGACCAACAGCCGACGAGTCAACGCGGCCGCGGATCCGCGGCGGATTGGCCTGACTCAGCCGCGGATCCCCGGCCGATTGATGGAGTTGCTGCATGAAATCATCAGGGTATTTTGGTGTTGGCTTTATGACACTTTCCTGATGTCTGGAATATTTTTATACTTTCTTGTTTACTGCCAGATTTCAAGTCTTGGACTTGACGTATTTTATCAGCACTTTAACCAGTTCCGGCTCTTTTACCTGGAGAATTTCCTGCACACAATCTCTGTTGGATATATATGCCCTAGAGGCCTTCATTGTATAGGATGCTAGGGATATGTATGCACATGACAGTCTTGCTTAATATGATAGTACACTATTTGGTTTATCTTTATCTTAACATATGATATATTTTGCGTAGTATTCATATATATATACATGTTGATAAAGCCCATAGGATGTTGGCCTGACTACCGGCGTTGTGATGGCAGTCATACTAGTGGGAGCTGGATAGTCAATAGGCACATCCTTAGATGTCCCTCGACGCAGGAGTATCGAGACTGGGCATCGATACTCCGGAGTAGACTGGTGTATACATATCTAGACCCTGAGGAGGGGCGATGGATTTGTCCCGCAGCCATTGGTGGAGTGCACCTAAGATTGTATATGGATGCTCACTGGGTGTGAGTACACCGGACAGGACTCGCCGAGAACTGACTGGGTGGTATTTATACCTAACGTCAGATAGCAGTTCTCAGGTGACATGTATGCAGATAGTCCGTTGACTTGAGGTCGTCATTTTTCTCCTGTGAGTTCCCACTGTGCTTTGATTACTACCCTACCACGGTTCAAAGGAGTCGTGCAAACAGGTTTTAGTTGGGCACAGTCCCGAGCCACGTGGAGGCAGTGAGTGACTGTTAGGGATTCGACTCTCCCGGTATAGGGAGTTGATATCGCACAGTGATCGGTTGGTCATTACCATAAGTCCCTGGCCAGGGCTGATTGAGAATTACTGATAGATTGATCAGTAGATTCTCGGATGGTGATAGAGCCATGCCGACACGACTTGTACGGTTATTAGGGGTCTGACGTTTACCACCTCCATAGACCATACATGCAATACTCTTAGACGAACAGACCGGACTGCACGGATATTGTCACGCACAGGATCAGTAGGAGTTCGGATGGGTATCCTCATTGGCCTTCTTATCGACATCTACCTGGGGACCGTTACGTACAGCTAATGTCGCTTGCGGTCTGTGGTTAAACCCACTGCCATCGTAGTAGTCGAGTCTTTAGAGTCCCACACAGAGTTTTCCTAATTCCAGGCGAAACCATATAGAGGTCGTACGGTTTTACGACAAGGGTTCGGACGAATACGTGTTTAAACGCATGTACGACATTCGGACAGTTTTTACTAGACGGCTTTAGTTTAAGCTAGATTCTAGTATCAGGTTATTGGATTTATACAGTCTAAAGTTTTTCCGTGTTTTCACGGATGAGAGGGACGTTCTCGTAATTTCCGGGAAGCTTCTAGAAGCATGGTGACTTGAGGGGTTTAGGTGGCATTGTCATTAATGTAATTGTGACTCATTATGTATGACTCACTATGTCATTAATGCATTATTAAATACTTAATGACTCACATAGTGAATCACTCATATATATTTATGAAGCATGATGAATAATCAATTATTATTCATTTTATTGATTTATTCTTCATGCTTGATATATTAAGTGAGAAGAAATTTCATTTCATTATGCTAGTTCATCTTCTCTCTCCTCAAGCTCTCTCTTTCTTCAAGCTCTAATCCTACCACTCATGAGTTGAGTACAAGGGTTAGAAAAGACTAAACATCCCATAACCTAACTCTATATGACCTAAGTCCCTTTGGTTAGCAACTAGAGAAACTTAGTTACCTCAAGTCTTGAGGTGAAGCTTGGATTAGGGTTCTCGGGTGGATCATCTATCACTTGGAGGAGGCCGAGGAGGACAAAGAGATCGTAAAGACGAAGGACACGTATCACTAGGTATAATCTCTTTACATAGTAGTTTAGAACTTCTATGGTAATTGTTAATTATCGTTTAGCAAAGATCTTCGGTTAGTCGATGTATGCTTTAAGAACAAGATCGTTTTTCATATTTCCACCTCCCCGCAACTCGTGGGGTGTTGCACATCGACTTATAGTGGTATCAGAGCCTCACTTAACAATAATTAACTCACTTGCAAAGTCGTATGAATTTCGAACGCAAAACGAACCGGAAAACACCACGATATCACATAGTTTCTGTCGATTTTAAAATGAGGTCCTAAAATTTTTCAGGTTCCTCCAGAATACTCTACATGAAATTATAAGAACACACAGAAAAAATGGGGTCCTGAATCGGCCACTGAGCCGCGGAACTGCGGCCGATCCCGCCGATCCGCCGCGGATCCGCGGCCGAGTTGGGGCCGATTCAGCCCAGTTTTTCTCTGTGCATCTTCTGTGATATCTTGTCTTTTCTGGTATAGTTTATTTTTTTCTCAGGTCTCAAAATTACAGAGAAGCTTTGGAGCAGAATCTAATGGGTTTGATCGATCGAAATTATACGATGTTTGCCTATTTGATTATATTTGTGAACTGTATTATGTGTTCATAAACCTCCCCTGACTGCTAGTATGTCGGCTGGTAGGGGGTTGCACATATATGTAATGTTTTAACTGTTCGTGATTATGAACTCTATTGGACTGTTGTGATGATTAGCCGGGGTTTTGTGATGGGTTTTTGTATTAATTCATTCGATGTAATTGTAATAAGTTGTAATATTATTTTGCGG
Source organism: Agapanthus africanus (assembly GCA_030015575.1). Taxonomy (NCBI): domain Eukaryota; kingdom Viridiplantae; phylum Streptophyta; class Magnoliopsida; order Asparagales; family Amaryllidaceae; genus Agapanthus; species Agapanthus africanus. The sequence continues at coordinate 262,377,834 of JASDDO010000008.1, forward strand.
GGCACATCCAGGTTGCGGTTGTTGCTACCGTTGTATTATTTCTTTTTACTGTTTTTTCTCCTAGGATAGACCCAAGGTGGGGTGCACAAACTACCGGGTATTTCGAAGTACTTAGTGGCCTACTCACGTTGTTGAGGGAGACCGCTTCACTTCGGGTACTTGGCGGGTAGTTTGCCGTACCCGTAGGGGTCTAGGGTGGGGTAATGGCTATTCATCATAACTGTGTAATCCGTCTTTTCTTACAGGCTCAAAAGAAACGCGGATTGCTTGCATATCCAAAAAAGTTTATCTGTGATCTGGAATGCCTATTATTGCATCTGACGAATGTACAATATCTATATTTGATAGCTATTTAGACATCACTTATGTTTTACACCCGCGCTAGCCCAGCCCCCGCTCTGCCGTTAGTTAAGTAACCTAACGGGTGATGACGGGACCCCGTGGCGAATGCGGATGAAATAAGAGGACGTTGTATTTTCGTTGTTATCAGTAATGATAGGTTAAAGATGGGACACATTATTTTTTAATACAAAGAAAAATAAAACCTAAACTGAATCGTTGGAACAATTTCTAAAACCACTCGGTTTTCTTGAAAAAGCAAATTTTAAATGCGGAGCTTAAACCACTCCTTTTAATAAAAGCTATCTTGGTTCCTTCGATGAAATCAAGTTCACTACGTTAACGGTTTTTTTCCAAAAACCAGCCGTAACCCTCTGTCGTTTCAAATAGACAGCACATCGTATTCATGCTATGCTTGTTGGCCTACGTCAAGGCATAGTGGATGGTAGCAGTATGGCTTGCTTATTTGTTGCATAGATAGATGCATTAGTATAGGACAGACGTACAGCCTTGTTGGCCTACGTCAAGGGCATGTACGATGTACCTAAATTAATCAGGACAACGACGGGTAGAACTTGACTTGGGTCTTATGACTTGTTGGCCTACGTCAAGGTCAATAAGAGCTTGGGGTATAAAAATCACATCGGGAGTTTCAAACATAAAGAAAACTTGCAGATTTAGCAAACCTTCTGGAGTATGGTGACTAGAGTGGCTTCCATCTAGTACATCATGCAATGATAGTTGGATCCCTATCCCACTGATGAGTAGGATTACTCTCGGGAAAACATTCTCACTTAACAATCGATGCTATAAACCAAGTAGGTGTCCAGAAAGGTGTTAGAGGGGCTTCGCCTCCAGGGAAAAGAGGTTATTTAATTAAGGAACTTCGCGAAAGCGTTGGAAAACGTCCCTCGAAGTACCAACACCAGCCTGGCTGAAAGTTTAAGCAAGTATTGTGACATGGGATTAAATCCTGACTAGTTCTTCTTTTAGGTTTTGAAGAAGGATTTGAGGAAACAGTGGGAGCCATCATGTTTAGATAAACTAATAACCAATCTAAACTTGCAAGAAGCATATGCTGAGTGTTTTCTTTTCTCTCTCTCTAGCAGCTACCATAACAGGACTAAAACTATTACTTGAAAAAAATATACTGACCGGGCAGAACTATAAAGATTGGCTAAGGAACGTCAACATTACACTGACTTATGACAAAGTAGCATATGATACCACCGCTGTTCCTCCCCTTATCCCTGGAAAAGATTCCTCAGTTGTGGAGAAGGAAGTTCGCAAAACCTGGGATCTAGATTGTGAGCGAGCTAAGTGTATCGTGCTGGCGTCCATGAACAATGAACTCCAGAAACAGCACGAGAGTATGGATATTGTATCCATCTTTCTCCATGTTAAGGAATTATATGGAGAACACTCCCGTATCGCAAGGTACGAGGCCTCAAGGAAACTCTTCCAGATGAGGTTAGCTCCAGGATCGCCTGTAGGAGAGCACGTCCTCAAAATGATCAGCCTCATTGAGGAACTCGCAAACCTAGGATGCATGCTTGAGAATGATTTGTATATCGACTTGATTTTGCAGTCCCTTCCCCACACCTTCTCTCAGTTCGTGCTTAGCTTCAACATGCACGAAATGGAAGCTGATCTTCCAAAGCTCCTCAACATGTTGTGGGTAGCAGAGACCTCCTTGAAAAAGGAGAAGACCCCCGTTCTGTATGTTGGCCAACCATCCTCTTCTAAATCTAAAGCGAAAGCTAAAGGGAAGAAGAAGATGAAAGCCACCAAACCGAAGGGTGGGGTCAAGAAGGTACAGGGAAAGAACAAGGCAGGAAGGGTGAAAGCGGATATAAACGAATGCCATTATTGTCACAAGCAAAGGCACTTGAAGAAGGACAGTATGGCCTTCAAGGCAAAGGACACGAAGCAAGCGGTTGCTTCTGCTTCAGGTGTGTTCGTAATCGAAAATTGTCTTTCAGTAAACTCTACATCATGGGTACTTGATATCGGTTCTGGTTCTCACATCTGTAATTCATTGCAGGATCTGAGAAATAGTAGAGTACTGGGGGCAGGTGATATGACTCTCCGGATGGGCAATGGAATGCATGTAAATGCTATTGAAATAGGGGAGTATCACCTAGGGTTGACTAGTGGGCACGGTTTGGTGTTGTACAGCTGTTTTTGTATTCCCAATATGTTGTGTAATATTATATCAGTATCTTTGTTGTCTAATAAAGGATATAATTTTGCGCTTGAAAGTAATGTCATGAACATTCTCCTAAATCAAGAACTGATTGGGTATGGCACACTGGAAAATGACATATACATACTTAATCAACCTCGAATTTTCAATATTCAAAACACACTTAAAAGAAAGGCTCCAGATTCAAATCAAGCCTTCATATGGCATTGTAGACTTGATCATATAAACGAAACAAGGTTGACTAAGTTACATAAAGATGGATATCTAGATCCGTTTGAATATTCAACATATGCAACTTGTCAATCATGTATCAAAGGAAAAATGACCAAATCTCTATTCACCAGATACGGAGCAAGAGCCACAGAACTCTTAGGACTTATACACAGTGATGTATGTGGTCCAATGTCTACGCATGCGAGAAGCGGTCAGTCTTACTTCATCACTTTTACTGATGACTTCTCTAGGTATGGACATGTGTTCTTAATGAAACATAAATCCGAGGCCTTTGAGAAGTTTAAGGAGTATAAAAATGAAGTAGAGAAACAAACTGGTAAAAGCATCAAGACACTTCGATCTGATCGAGGTGGAGAATACTTAAGTACCAGTTTTCTTGAATACTTAAAAGAGAATGGAATTCTCTCTCAGCTTACTCCGCCTTATACACCTCAGAATAATGGTGTATCAGAAAGGAGGAATCGCACGCTATTAGATATGGTGCGTTCAATGATGAGTAGTGTTGAGTTGCCACTTTCCTTCTGGGGATTTGCTCTAGAATCAGCAGCATACTTATTGAATAGAGTTCCAACTAAGTCTGTGCCTACCACTCCATATGAAATGTGGAGCGGTAAGAGACCATATCTTAAGTACATCAAGATATGGGGGTGTCCGGCATATGTTAAAAAACATAGACCGGACAAGCTCGAGTCACGATCGGTTTTGTGCAAGTTTATAGGATACCCCAAACATTCAAGGGGGTACATGGTCTACCACACTGAAGAACAAAAGGTGTTTGTCGCTCGCCACATTGTCTTCTTAGAAAGCGAATTTCTTGCAAAAGAAATTAGTGGGAGCGCGGTAGAGCTGGATGAAATTCCAGAACCTCAAACTGCAATCGAGGACTTAGAAGAACCTCAGATTTCAATAGAACATGACGAACCAACGCCACTCCGCAGATCTAGTAGGCTTTCTCATCCTCCTGAGAGATACTATGGTTTTCTTCTGGATGGGGATCGAGAGGATTGCATCATCGATGATGATGAGCCTACTAGTTTTCAGCAGGCTATCACGAGTATTGACTCGATGAAGTTGCTGGATGCTATGAGATCCGAAATGGAATCCATGTACACCAATAAAGTATGGACTTTAGAAGTTGCTCCTCCTGGGGTGAAACCAGTTGGATGCAAATGGATCTTCAAAAAGAAGATTGGTGCACTTGGACAAGTGGAAACCTACAAAGCTTGACTCGTTGCAAAAGGTTTTCGTCAAAGACCAGGATTGGACTATGATGAAACCTTTTCACATGTAGCTACGCTTAAATCCATTAGGATCCTGCATGCCATTGCTGCCTTCCATGAATATGAAATCTGGCAAATGGATGTAAAAACAGCTTTTCTAAATGGACATTTAGAAGAGAGTGTTTACATGGATCAACCAGAAGGTTTCTTAGACAGTGGGAGCAGCGGAAGAGTGTGCAGGTTGCTTAAATCCATCTATGGATTAAAGAAAGCATCGCGAAGTTGGAACATCTGCTTTGATGAGACAGTCAAAGAATTTGACTTTATCAAAATTGTAGATGAACCATGTATTTATAGGAAGATTGTAGAAGGAGCAGTAGTCTTCCTCGTTTTGTACGTCGACGACATACTACTGATAGGGAATGATGTCCCTATGCTACAATCAGTAAAGCTCTTCTTGTCACAGAAATTCTCCATGAAAGACTTGGGTGATGCAACCTACATTTTGGACATTAAGATCTATCGTGATAGATCTAATAGAATGTTAGGACTTTCACAGTCCAGGTATATTGACACTATACTAAAGAGATTTAGTATGGAAGATTCCAAGCGTGGTAATATGCCCGCTTGTCACGGGATCACCCTCTCCAAAGAGATGTCTCCAAAGACTGATGAAGAGAGGGATCGCATGGGCATTATACCCTACGCTTCGGCGGTAGGATCTATAATGTATGCGATGTTATGTACAAGACCGGATGTAGCTTACGCACTTGGTGTGGTAAGCAGGTATCAGTCTGACCCAGGTGAGAAGCATTGGATAGCGGTAAAGAACATTCTCAAGTACCTGAGAAGGACTAAGGAGATGTTCTTGATTTACGGTAATGGGGACCTCCAGGTAGAGGCTTTTACCGACTCCGGCTTCCAAAGTGACAAAGATGATTCTAAATCCATTTCGGGTTTTGTGTTTACCCTCAATGGAGAGGCGGTATGTTGGAAGAGTTCCAAACAGGATACCGTCACAGACTCAACTATGGAGGCTGAGTATATAGCTGCTAGTGAAGCCGCAAAAGAGGCTGTCTGGATGAGGAAGTTCATCTCTGAACATCAGGTGGTCCATTTCCAATCCAATACCTTTGTATTATGATAACAATGGGGCCGTAGCATTGGCGAAGGAACCGAGGTCCCATCAGAAATCCAGGCATATCTTAAGGCGGTTTCACCTGATCAGGGAGATCGTTGATCGTCGGGAGATCGAGGTACGGAGAGTGGACACAAAAGACAACACGGCAGATCCATTCACCAAGGCCATCCCTCAAGTTCGGTTTGAGAGGCAGTTTGAGATGTTGGGCATGCGGTACTCCAGCAACTGGATATAGTGAAGACAGTGGGTACTCATTGCGCCAATTATAGGGCTTAGTGCAAGTGGGAGATTGTTGGATATATATGCCCTAGAGGCCTTCATTGTATAGGATGCTGGGGATATGTATGTACATGACTGTCTTGCTTAATATGATAATACGCTATTTGGTTTGTCTTTATCCTAACATATGATATATTTTGCGTAGTATTCATATATATATACATGTTGATAAAGCCCATATGGTGTTTGCCTGACTACCGGCGTTGTGATAGCAGTCATACTAGTGGGAGCTGGATAGTCAATAGGCACATCGTTAGATGTCCCTGGTCGCAGGAGTATCGAGACTGGGCATCGATACTCTGGAGTAGACTGGTGTATACATATCTAGACCCTGAGGAGGGGTGATGGATTGGTCCCGCAGCCATTGGTGGAGTGCACCTAAGATTGTATACAGATGCTCACTGGGTGTGAGTACACCGGACAGGACTCGCCGAGAACTGACTGGATGGTATTTATACCTAACGTCAGATATAAGTTCTCAGGTGACATGTGTGCAGAGAGTTCGTTGACTTGAGGTCGTCATTTGTCTCGTGTGAGTTCCCATTGTGCTTTGATTACTACCTTACCAGGGTTCAAAGGAGTCATGCAAACAAGTTTTAGTTGGCCACAGTCCCGAGCCACGTGGAGGCAGTGGGTGACTGTTAGTGATTCGTCTCTCCCGGTATAGGGAGTTGATATCGCACAGTGATCGGTTGGTCATTACCATAAGTCCCTGGCCAGGGCTGATTGAGAATTACTGATAGATTGATCAGTAGATTCTCGGATGGTGATAGAGCCATGCCGACACGACTTGTACGGTTATTAGGGGTCTGACGTTTACCACCTCCCTAGACCATGCATGTGATACTCTTAGACGAACAGACCGGACTGCACGGATATTGTCACGCACAGGCTCAGTAGGAGTTCGGATGGGTATCCTCATCGGCCTTCTTATCGACATCTACCTAGGGACCGTTACGTACAGCTAGAGCCGCTTGCGGTCTGTGGTTAAACCCACTGCCAGCGTAGTAGCCGAGTCTTTAGAGTCCCACACAGAGTTTTCCCAACTCCAGGCGAAACCATATAGAGGTCGTACGGTTTTACGACAAGGGTTCAGACGAATACGTATTTAAACGCACGTACGACATTCGGACAGTTTTTACTAGATGGCTTTGGTTTAAGCCAGATTCTAGTATCAGGTTATTGGATTTATACAGTCTAAAGTTTTTCCATGTTTTCACGGATGAGAGGGGCGTTCTCGTAATTTTCGGGAAGCTTCTAGAAGCATGGTGACTTGAGGGGTTTAGGTGGCATTGTCATTAATGTAATTGTGACTCATTATGTATGATTCACTATGTCATTAATGCATTATTAAATGCTTAATGACTCACACAGTGAATCACTCATATATATTTATGAAGCATGATGAATAATCAATTATTATTCATTTTATTGATTTATTCTTCATGCTTGATATATTAAGTGAGAAGCAATTTCATTTCATTATGCTAGTTCATCTTCTCTCTCCTCAAGCTCTCTCTTTCTTCAAGCTCTAATCCTACCATTCATGAGTTGAGTACAAGGGTTAGAAAAGACTAAACATCCCATAACCTAACTCTATATGACCTAAGTCCCTTTGGTTAGCAACTAGAGAAACTTAGTTACCTCAAGTCTTGAGGTGAAGCTTGGATTAGGGTTCTCGGGTGGATCATCTATAACTTGGAGGAGGCCGAGGAGGACGAAGAGATCGTAAAGACGAAGGATGTAAGTCCATGCTACCTCTCCCGGTACTTTCGGGCATGCGGAATTTGATGAAAAACAATTTTCTAGAGGTGGTAACATGGACTCAAAACCAGATCTTTGATAAACATCTAACTAACAACCAAACTAGGAGTTGTTAACTACTCGTTTAGGGGGTTATACCTTTCTTTCTTGAACTCCTTCGTCTTCAAGCCTCGATGGTTGTCCGGATCGGCTTCACCCCGTCGTCTCCTTGCTCCGAAGATCGATCCACCTCAAAAGCTTCTACCTATGGCTTCTTCTTCGATCTTTGAAGAAACTAGTTCACTTGGTTTGCTAAACCTTGTGAACTAGAGTGAGTAGAGAAGAGTGTGTAGGGATTTTCTCTATGGTTCTTGGTTCTCAACACATGAAACAAGTGAACCATAGACTAAAGAGAGGGAGAGCAAGAGGAAGAAGATGAGAGCTCAAGAACACAAGAGAGAGAATGGAATTGATAGAATGAGAAAGACTTTTCTCTCTTGGCTCTCATAATCCAAAACCATCATCACTAAAATAGTAATCAAGTATTGTGTAAATGGTTTAAGCTACAATAGCCATATCATTTCATGCACTCATTTCTCACAAGAGAAACAAGCAAGTAAAAAGTCTTTGCCATGAAATGATAGCCATTGTCATCATGATGGTCAACTAGTCAAACCTAGTGAACCGGTCAACAAAGTCAACAAAGTCAACCCCTCAACAACCATGTCACCATAATACTTAATTAATATTATTGTTAATCATATATCATATTCTCATTAGGTTTGAGCAAAAACTCAATAGTCAACGGTCAACAGTCAACAACCCTAATGAGAATCCTCTGCCTCTGTCTCTCCGTTAACTGTGCATACACACCCGCATCCGCGTTCCGAGGAACACGAATACATACTGGATAAAACCAATCCCAAAACGTACACTATGATCTGGCTTAAACCAAAGCCCGCTAGTGTTAACTGTCCGGACACTGTACGTGCACAAGTGCACGGATGTGACCGAACCCTGTCGCAAAACCATGCGACCTCTACTCTTTTGCCTAAAGACGAATAGCTTTCTGTGTGGGACTCTAAAGACTCGACACTACGCTGGCAGTGGGTTTAACCACAGACCGCAAGCGGCACTAGCTGTGCGTAACGGTCCCCAGGTAGAAGCCGACAAGAAGACTGACGAGGTGAAACCCATCCGAACTCCTACTGAGCCTGAATGTGACAATCTCCGTACAGTCCGGTCTATTCGTCTGATACATCGCATGGCGGGCCTAGGGGGGCGGTAAACGTCAGTCCCCTAATAGCGGTACAAGTCGTGTCGGAGTGAAGCCCAAAACACCCTGAGATAACACTGGAAACCTACCAGTATATCTCGATTGCCCTGGCCAGGGACTACTCGTGTAATGGCTCTCCTAGACACAGCGCGATGTCAACCCCCAATACCGGGAGAGACGAATCCTGTCTAACCGTCACTGCCTCCAAGTGCTTCGGGACTGCACCCAACTACCACCTGTTTGCACGAATCCTTTGAGCCGTGGTAGGGTAGTAATCAAAGTACAGTGGGAACACACTTGAGGCGAAGTGACAGTGTCAATTCAGCGGACTAAGCTGTACTCATGTCACCTGGGAACTGATAACTGACGATAGGTATAATACCAACCGGTCAGTTCCCGACGAGTCCTGTCCAGTGTACTCGTAACCTAACGAGCACCCGTATACTATCTCCAGTACGACGTACTGATGGCTGTGGAACAGACCATCTCCCACACTAGGATGATTAGCGCATACGCTAGTCTACTCCGGAGTATCGATGCCCTGTCTCGATAGTCCTGCGACTAGGGACCTGTATAAGGATGTGCTTATAGATTACCCAGCCCCCACTTGTGTGACTGCCATCACAACGCTGGTAATCAAGCAAAGATCCTAAGGGCTCCACTAATGTGTATAGGTGATATACTAAAATAAACACATGTACACATTGAAGTAGAAACAAACCAAGTAGCATACTACTATATTGAGCAAGATTGTTTATACAAGGTGAATATCCCAAGCTTCCATTAAGTAATATACAAACTAGTATGATACAGTAATGGCCTCTAGGGCATATACACTAACAATCTCCCACTTGCACTAAGGCCATGTACTGGCTTATCGAAGACCTATCATCTCGATCAGCCACTCGAACTGAGTCTGGGGCAAGGCCTTGGTGAATGGATCTGCAGTGTTATCTTCTGAAGCGACCCTCCGAACCTCGATCTCCTGGCGATCCACGATCTCCCTGATCAGGTGATACCGCCTCAAGATGTGTCTGGATCTCTGATGGGACCTGGGTTCCTTCGCTAAAGCTATAGCCCCGTTGTTGTCGCAATACAGAGGTATTGGATCAACAATGGACGGAACCACCTGAAGTTCTTTCAAGAACTTCCTCATCCAGACAGCTTCTTTTGCGGCATCAGATGCAGCGATGTATTTCGCTTCCATCGTCGAGTCTGCAACGGTTTCCTGTTTGGAACTCTTCCAACACACCGCCCCTCCATTGAGGGTAAAGACAAAACCCGACATGGACTTAGAATTATCCTTGTCACTCTGGAAGCTGAAGTCAGCAAAGGCATCGATCTGGAGGTCTTTTCCGCCATACACCAAGAACATCTCCTTAGTCCTTCTCAGGTACTTGAGAATGTTCTTTACCGCTATCCAGTGTTTCTCCCCAGGGTTTGACTGATACCGGCTTACCACACTCAGTGCATAAGCTACATCCGGTCTGGTACACAACATCGCATACATTATAGAGCCTACCGCAGAAGCGTAGGGTATAATAGACATGTGATCCCTCTCCAAATCAGTCTTGGGAGACATCTCTTTGGAGAGGGTGATCCCGTGACAAGCCGGTAGATTACCGCGCTTGGAATCTTCCATACTGAATCTTTTCAGTATGGTGTCGATGTACCTGGACTGTGAAAGTCCTAATATCCTCTTGGATCTATCACGATGGATCCGGATCCCCAGGATGTATGAGACATCACCCAGGTCTTTCATGGAGAACCTGTGTGACAAGAACCCCTTGACAGATTGTAGCATAGGAATGTCATTTCCTATCAAGAGAATGCCATCCACGTATAAAACGAGGAATACTACAGTTCTCGCTACAAATCTACTATAGATACATGGTTCATCTGGATTTTTGATAAAGCCAAATTCCTTTACCGTCTCATCAAAACAGATGTTCCAACTCCGCGATGCCTGCTTTAGTACGTAAATGGACTTAAGCAACTTGCACACCTTTCCGCTGCTCCCACTTTGAATGAAACCCTCTGGCTGGTCCATATAAACACACTCTTCTAAATTTCCATTTAGAAAAGCAGTCTTTACGTCCATCTGCCAAATCTCATAATCGTGGAAGGCAGCAATGGCAAGAAGGATCCGAATGGATTTTCAGCATAACCATTGGAGAAAAGGTCTCGTCATAGTCCAAACCAGGTCTTTGACGAAAACCCTTTGCTACCAGCCTAGCTTTATAGGTCTCAACCTGTCCATCTACACCAATCTTCCTTTTGAAGATCCACTTGCATCCTACGGGTTTTACCCCGTCTGGAGCAATGTCCAACGTCCATACATTGTTGGTGTACATGGACTCCATTTTGGTCCGCATTGCATCCAGCCATTTTACCGAGTCGACGCTCTGAACGACTTGCTGGAAGCTAGTAGGCTCATCATAATCCATGATGCAATCCTCTCTATCCCCGTCTATGAGAAAACCGTAGTATCTCTCGGGCGGATGAGACTGCCTACTACTCCTGCGGAGTGGAGTAGGAATGTCCTGTTCTTTTGAACCCTCTGGTTCCACTAAGCTTTCAGTAGTCTGTGGTTCTGGAATTTTTTCCAGTTCTACTGCGCTCCCACTAATTTCCTTTTCTAAGAACTGGTGTTCTAGAAAGTGGGCATGACGAGAAACAAAAACCTTTTGTTCCTCTTCGCAGTAGAAGAAATATCCCTTGGAGTTCTTTGGATATCCCACGAACTTGCACTATACTGAGCGTGCCTCGAGCTTGTCCGCATGCTGCTTTTTGACAAAAGCTGGACTTCCCCATGTCTTAATGTGATTAAGATAGGGTCTCTTCCCACACCATATCTCATATGGTGTAGTAGGCACAGTCTTAGTGGGAACTCGGTTCAAAAGGTATGCAGCTGATTCTAGTGCATACCCCCAGAATGATCGCGGTAACTCAGCGTTACTCATCATGGACCGTACCATATCCAATAGGTTCGGTTCCGTCTCTCCGATACACCGTTATGTTGCGGAGTGTATGGAGGAGTAAGCTGAGAGAGAATTCCGTTCTCTTTTAAATAGTCCAGGAACTCGGCACTCAAGTATTCTCCACCTCGATCCGATCTTAGAATCTTAATACTTTTGCCGGTTTATTTTTCTACTTCATTCTTATATTCCTAGAAGTTTCCAAAGGCTTCGGACTTATGTTTCATTAAGAAGACATAACCGTACCTTGAAAAGTCATCCGTAAAAGTAATGAAGTAAGAATAACCGCTTCGCGCATGTGTAGACATTGGACCGCACACGTCGCTGTGTACGAGTCCCAAGAGCTCGCTCGCTCTTACTCCGTGTCCAGTGAACGGAGTCTTTGTCATTTTTCCTTTGAGACAGGATTGACAAGTGGCATACGATTGATATTCGAACGGATTCAAATATCCTTCTGTATGTAACTTCGTCAACCTTCTCTCATTGATGTGACCTAGTCTACAATGCCATAAGAAAGTCTGATTTATTTCTGGAGACTTTCTTTTGTGTGTATTCTGGACATTGAAAATCTGTGGTTGGTTTAATACGTATATACCATTGCTTAATGTACCTGACCCAATCAGAACTTGATTAAGGTGAATGTTTACAACATTGCTTACAAACGCAAATCCATAACCTTCTTTAGAAACCAAAGATACAAAAATGATATTACAAGTTGCGTTGGGTACAAAAAAGCAATTACGTAAAACCAAAACATGTCCATCTGACATTCCCAGGTGATAGTCCCCCACGGCCTTAGCATCCATGCTAGCTCCGTTTGCAACTTTGAGGGTCATGTCACCTGTCTTCAAAACCCTACGGTTTCTCAACGCCTGCAAAGAATTACAGATATGAGATCCTGATCCGGTATCCAATACCCAGGAAGTAGAGTTTATTGAAAGACAGTTTTCAATAACATACACACCTGAAGCTGAAGCCGCAACCTGCTTCAATTCCTGTGTCCTGGTTTTCCAAGCCCTGCAATCAATCTTCCAGTGTCCTTTCTTATGACAATAGAAGCATTCTTCTTTATCCACAAGCTGCCCCGCTTTCTTTGTTGCCTTTGCCTTTCCTTTCGTATCCACTTTACTAACACCGCCCCTTGGTTTGGCGGGGGCTTTCTTCTTCCTTCCCTTGGCTTTCGCCTTGGACCTAGAAGAGGAAGATCCTCCTACAAACAAAGTGGATGTTTCCCTACCTTTCTGTAGGGTGCCCTCTGCACTCCTCAGCATGTTGAGGAGTTCTGAAAGTTCAACTTCTTTTTCTTATAAGTTGAAGTTCAGGATAAACTGGGCGTAAGTGGAAGGAAGGGACTGGAGAATCAAGTCCGTATAGAGCTCGTTCTCTAACGTGGTCCCAAGTTCCGCGAGCTCCTCAATGAAGCCAATCATCTTAAGCACGTGTTCTACTACCGATGATCCGATGGCCAACCTTGCCGAAAATAACTTCTTCGACACTCGTATCTTGCGATACGAGACTGCTCTCCATACAGTTCTTTTGTATGGAGAAATATGGACTCGAGGTCCATATTCTCGTACCTCCTCTGATGTTCGTTGTCCATAGAGGCAAGTACGAGGCACTTGGCCTTCGCGCTATCAATCTCCCAAGTCTTACGGATTTCCTTAGCCGCGACGCTGGAGGTGGGACCTGGGACAGGGGGAGCTTTGGTGTTAAGAAGATACCCCAGCTTGTCGTAAGTGATTGCCATTTTGACATTCCTGAGCCAATCTTTGTAGTTTGGCCCTGTCAGTATGTTTTTATCTAGAAGTAACTTAAGTCCAGTCATGTCGATTGGTCGCTGCAATTAGGAGAGAGAAGAAGAAACACTCAGCATGATGCTCTTGTAAGTTTAGAGTGGTTTTTAGTTTGTCTAAACAGGATGGCTCCCACTGTTTCTCGAATCCCTCCTCAAACCAAAAAGGAAGAATTAGTCAGGATCAATCTCACCGTACAATACTTGCTTAACCGTTCGGCCAGGCTGGTGTCGGTACTTCGAGGGAGGTTTTCCAACGCTTTCGCAAAGTTCCGTAATTTAAGAACCTCTTTTCCCTGGGGGCGTAGCCCCGCTAACACCATTCTAGACACCTACTAGGTTTATAGCATTGATCGTTAAGTGAGAAATTTCCCGAGGAGTAGCATATACTCACAGTAGGATCGGGATCCAAATATCATCGCGTGACGAAACTGAAGGAATCCTACCAGAATCATCACACTCCAAATGGTATGCAACACTAGCAAGTTTCAGTTCTTTTGAAACTCCCGATGTGGATTTTTTCCCCATGCTCTTATGACCTTGACTTTGGCCAAAATATCATAAGTCACATGTCAAGTTCTGCCCATCATTATCCAGGTTAATTTGGATCCACCCGTACCTACCCTTGACTTTGGCCAAAATGGCAGTACGACTGTCCCAAACCAACGCATCTATCTATGCTACACATGAATACCCAATAGCTACCAATCACTATGCCTTGACTTTGGCCAACATACATAGCTTGAATACTATTGACTATTTATGTGAAACGACGGAGGGCTACGAATGGTTTTGGCAAAACCGTGAACGTAGTGAACTTGATTTAGTCGATGGAACGAGATAGCTTTTAAAAGGAGTGGCTCAAACTCCGCATTTTTAAAAGTTTGTTTTGAAAAGAACCGAGTGGTTTTTCGAAAGTGTTCCAACGACTTTTACTTGGTTTATTTTCTTGCATTAGTTCTTTTAATGCGTGATATTCTTGCATTAGTTCTTTTAATGCGTCCCATCATTTAATCCTACCATTGCAGAAAACAACAAAAATATAACGTACGCTTATGCCATTCGCATTCGCCACGGGGCCCCGTCATTACCCGTTAGGTTACTTAACTAACGACAGAGCGGGGGCTGGGCTAGCGCGGCTATAAAATATAAGCAACGCCTAAATAATATCATATATAGATATATTGCAATGATAGACATTTCAGATCACAGATGAACACATTGGATATACTAGGAACCCGCAATTCGTACAAGCCTGTAACGAAAAGCAGATTACACGGTCGTGGTGAATAGCCAATACCCCACCCAAGACCCCTACGGGTGCGGCAAACTACCCGCCAAGTACCCGAAGCGAAGCAACCTCCCTCAACCCCGTGAGTAGGCCACTCGGCACTTCGGCATACCCGGTAGTTTGTGCACCCCCTCCATGGGGTCTATCCTAGGAGCAAAAACAGTAAAAAGAAATTATACAATGACGGCTACAACCCCGACCCGGTTGTGCGGCCATACAAATAATTATTACATCAATTTACAAATTTACATGAATTGAAAGAAAAGAAAACTGTCGTCTCACAACCCCCGGCTATTCACCCGCGACAATCCAATGAATTCATATACACATTCCAATGACATTACGGATCACAGATTTGTATAACCCCCACTAATCGACATATAGCGATTAGCAGACGTTCAATACAAATATCACATCACAGAAAAACCCGTCAGCTTAAGTCTTTTAGAAGTTCGATAAAAAATGCGGATTTATAGGCCCCAAACACAAAATTTTCGTTCTGGAAAATCTGGGCAGAAAAAACATATACCAAAATTCCCAAAATACCCCACTGAATATACTGTAGTAAAGAAAATCCAGAGAGGAGCCAATACGGCCGCGGAACCGCGGCAATAGCAAGCTATTGCCGCGTTTCCGCGGCGCTTTGATGAGATCAGAGGACCGTCTTTCTCAGTATACTCTAAAAACCCTGAGTCGATTTTTGAAGCATGATTTATTACTTTTACAGTACATTGAAAATCGACAGCAAGCATGAATTTTTGGTGTATTTCGTGACTTTTTCTTTGATCAATCTTCTAGTTACTTTGCTAACATGTTAGATAGAGTTTAACTAAGCTCTGATACCACTGTAAGTCCATGCTACCACACCCGGTACTTTCGGGCATGTGGAATTTGACGAAAAACAATTTTCTAGAGGTGGTAACATGGACTCAAAACCGGATCTTTGTTAAACATCTAACTAACAACCTAATTAGGAGTTGTTAACTACTCGGTTAGGGGGTTATACCTTTCTTTCTTGAACTCCTTCGTCTTCAAGCCTCGATGGTTTTCTGGATCGGCTTCACCCCGTCGTCTCCTTGCGCCGAAGATCGATCCACCTCGAAAGCTTCTACCTTTGGCTTCTTCTTCGATCTTTGAAGAAACTAGTTCACTTGGTTTGCTAAAGATTGTGAACTAGAGTGAGTAGAGAAGAGTGTGTTGGGATTTTCTCTATGGTTCTTGGTTCTCAACACATGAGACAAGTGAACCATAGACTGAAGAGAGGGAGAGCAAGAGGAAGAAGATGAGAGCTCAAGAACACAAGAGAGAGAATGGAATTGATAGAATGAGAAAGACTTTTCTCTCTTGGGTCTCATAATCCAAAGCCATCATCACAAAAATAGTAATCAAGTATTGTGTAAATGGTTTAAGCTACAATAGCCATATCATTTCATGCACTCATTTCTCACAAGAGAAACAAGCAAGTAAAAAGTCTTTGCCATGAAATGATAGCCATTGTCATCATGATGGTCAACTAGTCAAACCTAGTCAACCGGTCAACAAAGTCAACAGGTCAACAAAGTCAACCCCTCAACAACCATGTCACCATAATACTTAATTAATATTATTGTTAATCATATATCATATTCTCATTAGGGTTGAGGAAAAAGTCAATAGTCAACGGTCAACAGTCAACAACCCTAATGAGAATCCTCTTCCTCTGTCTCTCCGTCAACTGTGCATACACACCCGCATCCGCGTTCCGAGGAACACGAATACATACTGGATAAAACCAATCCCTAAACGTACACTAGGATCTGGCTTAAACCAAAGCCCGCTAGTGTTAACTATCCGGACACTGTACGTGCACAAGTGCACGGATGTGACCGAACCCTGTCGCAAAACCATGCGACCTCTACTCTTTTGCCTAAAGGCGAATAGCTTTCTGTGTGGGACTCTAAAGACTCGACACTACGCTGGCAGTGGGTTTAACTACAGACCGCAAGCGGCACTAGCTGTGCGTAACGTTCCCCAGGTAGAAGCCGACACGAAGACTGACGAGGTGAAACCCATCCAAACTCCTACTGAGCCTGAAGGTGACAATCTCCGTACAGTCCGGTCTGTTCGTCTGATACATCGGATGGCGGGCCTAGGGGGACGGTAAACGTCAGTCCCCTAATAGCGGTACAAGTCGTGTCGGAGTGAAGCCCAAAACACCCTGAGATAACACTGGAAACCTACCAGTATATCTCGATTGCCCTGGCCAGGGACTACTCGTGTAATGGCTCTCCTAGACACAGCGCGATGTCAACCCCCAATACTGGGAGAGACGAATCCTTTCTAACCGTCACTGCCTCCAAGTGCTTCGGGACTGCACCCAACTACCACCTGTTTGCACGACTCCTTTGAGCCGTGGTAGGGTAGTAATCAAAGTACAGTGGGAACACACTTGAGGCGAAGTGACAGTGTCAAGTCAGCGGACTAAGCTGTACTCATGTCACCTGGGAACTGATAACTGACGATAGGTATAATACCAACCGGTCAGTTCCCGACGAGTCCTGTCCAGTGTACTCGTAACCTAACGAGCACCCGTATACTATCTCCAGTACAACGTACTGATGGCTGTGGAACAGACCATCTCCCACATTGGGATGAGAAGCGCATACGCTAGTCTACTCCGGAGTATCGATGCCCTGTCTCGATAGTCCTGCGACTAGGGACCTGTATAAGGATGTGCTTATAGATTACCCAGCCCCCTCTAGTGTGACTGCCATCACAACGCTGGTAATCAAGCAAAGATCCTAAGGGCTCCACTAATGTTTATAGGTGATAGACTAAAATAAACACATGTACACATTGAATTAGAAACAAACCAAGTAGCATACGACTATATTGAGCAAGATTGTTTATACAAGGTGAATATCCCAAGCTTCCATTAAGTAATATACAAACTAGTATGATACAGTAATGGCCTCTAGGGCATATACACTAACAAAGGACACGTATCGCTAGGTATAATCTCTTTACATAGTAGTTTAGAACTTCTATGGTAATTGTTAATTATCGTTTAGCAAAGATCTTCGGTTCGTCGATGTATGCTTCAAGAACAAGATCGTTTTTCATATTTCCGCCTCCCCGCAACTCGTGGGGTGTTGCACATCGACTTACAATCTCGAGACAATTGTTTGATATACAAAGATCATGTATGCAATAATAAACACACAATTTTCCTCATAATGCTGGTTACAATGTATAACACATGTTATTTGGTATTTTGCAGAAAAATTGCTAATATGTGCTATATTTATACCAAACACCTTTAGATGATTGCAAAGAGTAGGGAAATTGATGTGTTAAAATTACAATATTTCCGATTGATCAATGACCCCGTACGATGGATTACCGTACGTGATGAGATGTACCGGATAATTGATCCGCGCTAGTGATTTATGGATGATGATCAATGATTATTGTCATATCGGATGTTATGAGGCGGGATCGCCGAAATAAAGATTGCCACCTGAACTATACCTATTTTCAAAACGACGTTGTGTATCGTTTAAAAATGACCGTATGATTCTTGTGTAGATAGATACACCCAGTTAATGTTCATGTTATATAGGATTTACCCCTCGTGATGTACATACCACATGCCGGTATTTAATGCTATATGTTATCATTTGCTAGTACTGTCATGACCCGAAATATTAGCTCGTGACCAGCACTAAAATCACGCTACGTCTAAAGGCGTAACGTAATTCAAGTAAGCTGAAACCCAGAAATCTAAACCTTTTAAAAAAAATAAAGGAGGTGAAGTTTTGAAATAAGGGTATAATGAAATCGAGTTTTCTTAATGCATAGATTAGGATAATGAAAAATGCAAGTGGATATGCAAGTTTAAAAACATGTTTCTTCTTTTTTTTAAAATTTAGGCAGCACCTCCTTTGTATATTTTGATCCAAAACCTCAAATGCAAGATAATGATAAAGGCATCCCCAAGCGGGAGCTAGCTCTTCGCCAAACGGTGGATCAGAACCACACAAGACAATATATATAAGTATATGATGCCCAACGGCGAAAACCACCACAAAGAAAAAGAAAAGCAAGACATCAAAAGCACAAGTAGCGGAAAACCCCTCGCTCTAAGTCTCGCAACCACAAGTCTCACTAAGTCTCATTACTTATACAATTACAAAATTTGATTGATGGAGTTGACTAGATACAATGTGAAATAGTAAATACAAGAGTGGGTACGATACAAATGTCCCACCTACCAAGCAAACCACCCAAAAGTAGGTATGTGCTAGCGATGCCGCTACTGATCCGTGCGGTCGACCTACAAGAACTGTGGCACAACGGGGGTGAGTTGCCAACTCGTGAATAGAAAAACATCTACAAGTAGAAATCGAATTAAGGAAAAAAACCACTCTTAATATATGCGACATATGATAAAATATAAGCATATCCGAATATCATGCAACATGGAACAGTGATATGACATATTAAGGAAAAACCACTCTTTTTAATGGATCCAGTTTTTAAAATATAACATGCGGTCCCCAATTCTCGAAAATCAAAGCCAGCATCATCTATGTATGTACAAATGTGTATGTACATAGGCATGAATGCACAAGATATGTATGTGTGCCAATATGGATGTACCAGTAGTATATACGCAAGTATGAGTGAACAATATGTATGTGCACCAATATGGATGTACAAGTAGGTATACACGCAAGTATGAGTGTACAATATGTATGTGCGCCAATATGGATGTACAAGTGGGTATACACGCAAGTATGAGGGTACAATATGTATGTGCGCCAATATGGGTTCACAAGTGGGTATATACGCAAGTATGATTGTACAATATGTATGTGCGCCAATATGGATGTACAAGTGGGTATATAAGCAAGTATGAGTGTACAATATGTATATGCACCAATATGGATGTACAAGTGTTATATATGCAAGTAAGAGTGTACAATATGTATGTGCGCCAATATGAATGTACAAGTGGGTATATACGCAGGTATGAGTGTACAATATGTATGTTAGCCAATTTGGGTGTACAGGTGGGTATATACGCAAGTATGAGTGTATAATATGTATGTGCGCCAATATGGATGTACAAGTGGATATATACGCAAGTATGAGTGTACAATATGTATGTGCGTCAATATGAATGTACAAGTGGTTATATACGCAAGTATGAGTGTACAATATGTATATGCACTAATATGGATGTACAAGTGGTATATACGCAAGTATGAGTGTACAATATATATGTGCGCCAATATGGATGAACAAGTGGGTATATACGCAAATATGAGTGTACAATATGTATGTGCACCAATACGGATGTACAAGTGGGTATATACGCAAGTATGAGTGTACAATATGTATATTCGCCAATATGGATTTACAAGTAGGTATATACGCAAGTATGCGTTTACAATATGTATGTGCGCCAATATGGATGTACAAGTGGGTATATACGCAAGTATGGGTGTACAATATGGATGTACATGTGGGTATATACGCAAGTATGAGTGTACAATAAGCATGTGCGCCAATATAGATGTACAAGTGGGTTTATACGCACGTATGAGCGTACAATATGTATATGCACCAATATGGATGTATAAGTGGGTATATACGCAAGTATGAGTGTACAATATGTATGTGCGCCAATATGGATGTACGATATGTATATCATGATGCAGTAACCCTACTGTGTAGTGACATGGCAATTATCGATGATAAAGTGTGTGAGCCTGCAAATCTGTGTACGTGTAACATTCGCATCATCGATAATGGCGTAAGTGTACTAGCACAGGTATAGGTAATGCAATGTGAATAACATTAATGCATCATAAGGTAAATGATCAGCTAAAAGCTATGAGGTATACGTGTCTACAAGACCGAGTCGGTAAATCTATCAATCGGCATATAGCCTCACAACAACACGCACGGTACAATACATTGCACGGCAGCCTCTAGTCAAGGGTGTGGATCAAACATCAAGTTAAACTCATCTCGTACGGAAAATCACCGTACAGCGGTATTAAGCTATCAGGGATCCTATAAACCTATGCGACAATGAGGGGTACGGACCTAACGTCTCGTATGACATATCACACATGATTCACGACATTTTATATATATCTATATACCTATGTCCCAGATCACATCCATAACAATCTCATATCAGGGGACCGGCAAGGTATCAATCACCTCAATCGACTCGCATCCGTATACCAACATATCATCATATCACATGTCAAATCGTATTCTCTTTTTATCATAATTATATCTCTCATAAGGTCAATTTTACATATACATTCTATCTTTACTATAAGCGTAAGTATCTAATCTAACATACACACCCGGACCATACAAACAGTTTTTGAAAGATGCGAATTGTAGTTTTGAAAGTAGGGGCTACGGTGTTTTTAACGAAAAGATGCATACGATTCTTCAGTTTGGAAATAGGTATGGTTCGGATGACACATCTACGTCGACTATCTAGTTCTATAGTACCCTAAACGGCAATATCATCAAATCCCATCCTCAAGTCCCGTCATCACATACTAGTCTTATCATATCACTCATTACTATCCTTAGTTTCTAATATGGTTCTCTAACTATCCTTTTACTCTATCTAAAGTTTTCTATTAAAGGTTTCATTAACCATAATCTATATATAAATCGGTTTACATCAAAGTGTGCGGGGGTGCTATACGCCATCCATCCGACATCCCCCGTAGATATAGATCTACTCACTTTGATCCTTGCATGTCGAAGTCGATGACGCTATGCTCCGTCGCCTCGGAATCCATGCGAGGGTACCTACAATAACAAACAATCGCTATTAAAATCGAATCCAAAAAACCGATACGGCACACGGATCGCCTATAGGTTAGAACCTATAGGCCACGCATGCAAAACAAACCAATTATACCTTGTCGTTGATGTACGAACATCCAACAACCAAAAACCAATCCAAATATCATAACTAAACATTTCAAAATACGGAAAACATAGCCAAAATCACACTAAAGTGCTCGCAGATTTTGACTCAGTTCAAACTAAGAAAAGTTGCACATACAAAGGGCCTTAAATATATAGCAGATAACACCCGACAAAATCCCACAGCCTTCCCTTCTAATCTAGCCTCAATTTGCGGCCAGAATGCTTATTTTTGCGGCCACAGTATAATGGTTGGGGCTCAGGTCTTCAGGATACACTCGAGGTTGCCTGCACGACTCACAGTATTCGCTAAATAATTTTTAGTGTCTCCGGGTTACTCCAGATTCCCATATACCCTCACAATTCAACACAAAACCGACATGGATCAGTTCTTAAATCCGTATTTTGGTTTCTATACTAAATCCCAGGTCTTGAATTCAATCCTTAAGGTCTTTAAACACTCACTACAGGTTATGGTTCCACAAAAACACCCAAACCCTTTCTAGAATTTTCCAACTTCACAAATCACCACTAAACCAAATCTAAACTAAAACTAGAATGTAAAGGAACTTAAAACTATCTAAATGGTAGAAATTATACCTCATTTAGGCAACTCAAGAAAAACCCTAGCTTCTCCAAGTTATGAAAATCTGACTTTTCTTGGTCCAAAGTGATGAGGGTGAGGTGGGGATCAATTTTTGTGAAGGGAGCCATGGGTTTTGATTAGGTTTTGGAGATGATTCCCATGGGTAGTGAGGTGGAGGAAGAAGGAGATGAAGAAGGATGAGGGGGTTGAAGAAATGAAATGAAATGAAGAATGAAAGGTGAGGCGGGGTGGAGCCTTACCTCTCTCTCTCTCTCTCTCTCTCCCCCTCAAGCATGCTTACCTCTCATCATAATGTCCCCTCTCTCTCCTCAAGTCATCATAACACATTTTCCTTTCATTTCTTTTCTCACCACAATAAAACCATAACATAAAATAACACAAATGAACATGTAACCAAATGAAACATGTCATGGTGCACTAAACATGAAAACTGTAGAATCACGGATTTGGCTTAATCGCGATTAGTAGTGCACTAATTGGGTTTTTATAAAAACTGCATATAATAAATTTTAAAAATGCCAAATCCTTTAAATATATTTTTAAATGAAAAAATCATTTTAATTTTTCAATTATTTCACAATTATTGGTATATATTTATACTCTTTTTCGAAAACCCCAATTTCGCAAATCGGGCAGTTTTCGCGAAATATATTATTTTAATATTAAATTCCAAAAATAATATTTTATATTTTCTGACATGTTACAATCTTCCTCCTTTAAAAAAATTGGGTCCCCGAATTTAAATTTAAACCCCCAAATTCTAAAACATTTCAATACTCAACTCAAATCAACGGGGCTTCGAAATCACAGAAGATATAGAAATAACACAGCGCGTCAAGTGCGCATGAAAACGAGTACACAACTCAAAAATCGAACTTTGTCAAGTGTCACACAAATTATCAGGTTTGCACGCATATCATCGGAGTTACAATGGAGGTACAGATCTCGAAATCCAATGCTGAAATCTAATATACACTAGTCAAATACTATAACATGTATATAGTACGCATACTTGAAAAGTCACCAAAAACTAAATAAAATACATGCAAGATCTTTTCTGAATCGCCGTGTGATGCGTAACTCACGACTCTAGTGACGGACGCTCATTTGTAAAATAATAATATATGTCCATATATGTTTTGCTAAATATACGTTCCATCATTTCAAAGTATCCCAAAAGGTTTTCCTTTAAAAAAAACGTTGGTGTCTCTTACGGACACGTAGGAAGTAGCAAGACTATAACTCCTTTTTTGAAAACCTTTTGTTAACCTTTTAATGCATGCTAAGTACCCAGGTACTGTCCTCAGATAAGTCTTGTTTGGCCATTATATAATATGGAGCCCATCAAGAAAACAAAGTGCTCAAAAGCAAAATCAGCCTCAAAAGGCGTATCCAACAATCTCGTGCGTCCGGTGCGTACGGAAATCAAATCCGAATACAGGTTCCATAATATGCACAAAACAAAACTAAGTGCAATAGGTGTGCACGAAAACATCTGTCCAGTGCAATGGGTGTGCACGACAACAACATCTGGAGCATCTATTGTGCACGAAAACAATATTAATAACTCAAATGCGTATAAAAACGACGCCGAGTGTACCAAGGTTATAAATCAAAAACGTGTACAACTATGTGCACAAAATCTGTATCATTGCACTGCAAGCATATGTGAGCTATATCGAGTGCAAAAATCAAATCATCCGTATGAAATCCACGAAATCTTAAACGCATGCTACGAAGGTACAAAATCGACATCAAATGCAATAGATATGCACAAATCGCAAATCAACACAACGGTGTATAAAATATATATCAAGTATGATAACTATGCGCATAATGTAAATACCCAACAGGTGCAGCAATGGTGCACGAAAACAATATCATGAAACTCAATCATTAAAATTCAAATACTGTTGGATATAGTGCCCTCAAAGTCAATTATTGGATCGCAGATACGTGATTGCAATGATTGAGGAGGACCTATACCGGTAGCACAGTCTTACTCGAGATGATAGTATGCTATCTGGTTTGCCTTTATCAGTCGTGTATAGGTTCAGGTGACTGATCACGATTACACGTTGATAGAGCCCTTAGGATCTTTCTTGACTACCAACACTATGATGGCGATCATATACGTGAGAGTTGGGTAGTCTATAAGCACATCCTTAATAGTGGTCCCTAGACGTGGGAGTTTCGAGACAGGGCATCGATACTCCAGAGTAAACTAGTGTATACAGTCGAGACCCAGACGAGGGGCGGTGGCCGGTCTCACAAGCCACTGGTGTCAGTTGGATCACCTAAAATGTATACATGTGCTCATTGGGTTATGAGTACACCGGACAGGACTCGCCGGGAACCTGCTAGTTGGTATTATACCTATCGTCAGATAGCAGTTCCCTGGTGACATGTGTACAGGTTAGTTCATCGACCTGAGGTCGTCATTTGTCTCTTGTGAGTTCCCACTGTGCTTTGATTTCTACCCTACCACGGCTCAAAGGGGTCGTGCAAACTGGTATTTTTTGGGTACAGTCCCGAGCCACATGGAGGCAGGTGAGCGGATCGGCAGGGGATTCGTCTCTCCCGGTATTGGGGTGAGATCGTGCTGTGTCTAGGAAAGCCATTACACCAAGTCCTTGTCCAAGGCAGGTGAGAATTACTGGTAAGTATTCCTGTAGTTTCTCAGGGTGTTCAGGGCTTGTCTCCGACACGACTTATACCGCTATTGGGGGTCTGACGTTACCAGCCCCTAGGCCCGATATGCGATACTCATAGACGAACGGACCAGACTGTATGTATATTTTCACTGTTAGGCTCAGTAGGGTTTCAGGATGAGTTCGCTCATCAGCCTCCCTTGAGGTCAGTACATGGGCAGCCGTTACGCACAGCTAGTGCCGCTGACGGCTTGTGGTTAAACCCACTGCCAGGGTACTGACGAGTCATTAGAGTCCCCCACAGATAGTTTCCCAAGTTCGGGCGAAACGTTGTAGAGGCCGTATGGTTTTATGGCAGGGTTCGGAAAATGCACGTGCGTTTACGCACGTGTCATATTTCGGGTAGATAATACTGGTGGGCTTTGGTTTAAGCCGGATCCATGTATTATACTTTGTAGATATAATATCTTTGTCTCAGTTGCATTTGTATTCGGTCGTAATACAAATGCAGGTATATTTATACAGTTACGTGGTTATCTTGAAATTCGTTTCGGGATCGCTTTTGGAAGTTGCCAGTTTTCTATCACCCGTCTTTAACATTCGGTTAAATACGGATTTATCTTTTCCTGAGGTGAGTCAAGAGTGTGGAAGGTTCTAGAAGCTTCTAGAAGAGGTGACTAGGTTAGTGAGGTGTTCTTGATTCATTGGTTGCATTAAATGGTTGATGACTAGGTTAGATGATTCATTGTATTCATTAAATGATTAAGCAAGGTGTTATTATGACTCATTCTTCCCATTTATTGTAATGGCCACTCTCCCTTTTCCTACACTCACCCCCCACCTTATATTGTGGCCGGCCAATTCTTTTGGAGGCTAAGGAATGATTGGAAAAAATTGAGATGATAGTTTTGTTCATGGAAATTTCATATAGCTCATTTTCTCATTTACCCGATTCAAAAAGGCAACTTCATTTACCGTTCATCCATGGCTTCTGATGAAGCGAGACAAAGTGTTCTACTCATTCTCTACATCAATCTTGGTCATCTCTTTTGGCAAACTTGATGACCGAGTTGCCTCGGCATAGTGGCGGGAGCCCGTTTAATGATCCGTAGATGTGGTGCCACCTCGATGAGGAGCCAGGAGTTCGGAGCAGCCGCAACGGAGCGTGGGATGATGGTTAAAGAACGAAGGACTCGGATCGTTCGGTATAATTTTTCTACCCACTTTGTAGTTTGTTAGTTTAGCGTTAATGGCAGATCCGGGTTATAGTATGCGATTGCGCCAGTTATAAAAGTTTTTGTTCCGCATTTGGCGTCTGAATGACGGCCGGGGCGCTGCCGTAGACTTACATGGTATCAGAGCCACGCCATTAAGCTTTACTAACTTGTTCTAACACGTTTAAAATATCGATCGAACGGATTTTCGAAAATCACAATTTCCATGTATAAAGTTTCTGTCGATTTTAAAACTGGTCTAAAAATCATTTTGAGCACTTCAAAAAATCGAGCGGGCTTTTAAAAGAACACAGCAGAAAGACGGTCCACTGTTTCGACCGTACGGTCGCGGAACCGCCGCCAAAGCCAAGCTTTGGCCGCGGAACCGCTGCCGTCTTGGTGCTTCAGTGGGCCAAATTTCATCTGGGGCTTCTACATAGGGAATTGTGGTTTCTGGAATATTTCTTTTGGGCCTAGATTTTGTTACTGTACAGCAGATGTACGTGGGGCCCACATCGGGAAGTTTTGTCAATCGGAATTTTAAACTTGTTAGTTTACAGTACTTACATTATATCTCCGACCGTGAATGTCATTCGAGCGGTAAATTGCGTCTAATTGCTATAGTCCTTTTAGACGGATTTGCGAACGTGACATTCGCGTTGATGTTCTGTGTTGTGCTGTGATGTTGCGGTTTTGTCGTGGTGGATAGAAGTGTGCAATGGTAGTGCAGTTTGGATTTATTTGTACATTTGATATTGCGAGGCGAGCGTCCAACATATGGACTGCCGTCACTGCCTGTTTGTATAATATTCTTTTGGGGCACGACCGGGCTGAGGTCGATGTACCCGTTGTACATATTTTTCTTTTCTGTACTAGGTTTTACCCTGCGACGGAGTGCACGGATAGCCGGGTTCTGGAGGGCAACGGGTCCGCATCTCATGGCTTTGAGAGGCAGAGGGGCCTCACTCTAGAATTGGCAGACTGTTCGCCGCACTCGTAGGGAGTACAAGTTGACCCAAGGAGGGGTGCTCAAGTTACCGGATTCCGTGAAGTGCAGGGTGGTCCATTCACTATGTTGTAGGGGGCTGCCTCGCTTCAGGTTTTGGCGGGTAACTTGCCGCACCCGTAGGGGTCTAGGTTTCATTGCACAGGCTATCCACACGACCAGGGGAACGTCGGGTTTCAGCAGCGGCTCTGTGAAACCCGTGGATCCCAGATTATCTGTATTGTTCTGTGATACTTTTTACTTTTCTGTAATGTTGCATATTATCACGCCTGGAGCGATTATTGTATATTGGTATATATACTAGTAGATGTTGTATATGTTTTGCACCCGCGCTAGTCCAGTCCCCGCTCTGTCGTTAGTTAAGTAACCTAACGGGTAAAGACGGGACCCAGTGACGAATGCGGATGGCATATACGTACATTTTATTTTCGTTCTTTTCTGGTGTGATTAATTGATGGGACTGCGTTGATTCTGATCAATGCAAAGGAAAACAAACCTGTTTGGATGTTGTTGGAACAGTTTTAAAAATTGTTATTACAAAGACGTTTTCTTTTGTTTTGCACAGTGGTATTCAGTTGGAATATCCTGCACCTCATTCGACGAGGCAAGGGCCGAGATCCCTTCACCAGGAGTGACCCCTTGGGCAGAAGTTTACATCAGGGTAATAACTTCACTATAGTCGATTACATGTTGCTTTGCATCTCGGTATTCAGTTGCAATATCCTGCACCTCATTCAACGAGGAAAGAACTGAGATCCCTTCACCGGGTGTGACCTCTTTAGCAATGGTTTTCACCACTATATTTTTATAAAAGGCTATCAGGTTCCTTCAACGAGATCAAGTTCATTACGTTAAAGGTTTTTCGCCAAAAACCAGCCGTAGCCCTCCGTCATTTCTTTTAAGTATTCAGTAGTATTCAAGCCATGTATTTTGACCAAAGCCAAGGTATAGTGTTTGGTAGCTGCTGGGTATTCATTTGTTGCATAAATAGATGAGTTGGTTTGGGACAGTCGTTCTGCCGATTGGCCAAAGTCAGGAGCATGTGCGGATGGGTTCAAATTGACAAGATAATGATGGGTAGAACTTGGCATGCGACTTATGGCATTTTGGCCAAAGTCAAGGTCATAAGAGCATGGGGTAAAAATCATATCGGGAGTTTCTAAAGAAACTGAAACTTGCCAGACATGCGCATTCCTTCTGGAGTGTGATAACGTGAGTGGATTCCGTCACGTAATCATGCGATGAGAGTTGGATCCCGATTCCCACTGATGAGTTGGTTTACTCTTCGGGTGATCCCGATTGATTCTTCTTTCAGGTTTGGAGGAGAATTTGACAGTACAGTGGGAGGTTTCCGGATTAGATAAAGTGATAACCATTCTGATCTAGGTTAGAGTGCACGCAGAATGTTTCTTTTCTCTCTCTCTCTTTGGCAGCGACCTTTGACCGACCCTAGACTATGACTCAGTGACCAAATTGACCGAAACTTCTTAAAATACCGACTTTTGGATTGTCCGAGTTGCATAAGTCATTGCCGCTCCTTCTTTTACCCTTTGCATTTCTCAGAACACCCTGTATTACTACGGACATCCACTTCCATTGGATAGATCCATCGTATGGTTATATACGAACTCGAAGGGACTTCTTCGAGGATGGATCCAGGTTCAGGAGAAATTGAATTGGTTTATTCAGTTGTCTTTTATTATCACCTTCTCTCAGGTTGCGAGGGCTCCTTGGTTAAGGAGAGTACACCTATTACGCTTATTGGATAGTCTTCTTCCAAACAATAGGCAGGTGCCGAAAGGTAGGGAATGAAGAAAACCAACTAGCCTAAGTAGGGTGTACAGAAGGTAATATGTAAAGACAAAATAAAGGGATTAGAAAGAGGGCAAAGTAAATTGCGACTGCTATCATTCACGACCAAACCGCGTACTTCATCGCCACTCCTATTTCACCTTTGCTTTTTCTCCAGTTCGGGAGAAATAGAATAAGGTATTATTCAGTTGTCTTTTATCATCACCTTCTCTCAAGTTGCGAGTACTCCTTGGTTTAGGAGAGTACACCTATTATGCTTACTGGATAGTCTTCTTCCAAACCATAGGCTGGTGCCGAACGGTAGGGAAGGAAGAAAACCATTAAGCCTAACGAAGGTGTACAGAAGGTAACGACTAAAGACAAATAAAGGGATTTGGAGAGATGGCAAAGAAATATACGGTTATAGTCATGAATGGGATTATGGAAGAGGCATTACTAGGAATACCAGGATACCCCTACGAAATATTTTCATGTTTCAGTTTCACTGTGCATTGTTAAAGGAAAACTGATTTCCCGATTAGATACTTACTCCAGGGTATGTATTTACCAGGTATGATTCTCACATCTGCATGGTTTTACAGATGATGAGTGGGAGTAGCTTATTGGGAATCAGGTGATCATCCTCATTATATCGGAATTCATTGTAATTGGTGATATTTGAGGAAATCGCCTGGGTTTTTGCCAGACGGCATGTATTTGGTTTAGAGTATCCGTTGTTGTGCACCAATTTCAAAATGATATATCTGTACGTTTATTTTTATAAAGTGAGATATAACTTTTTGATATTATGTCGATGACATTTACCTATATCAGTTGGCGATTGGGTAAGGAGCATTGAACGGCGGAGTAGTTCTTAACCATAAGTACAGTTTCAACCTACGATGCATAGGTTTTGAGTTATTCAACTAAACGGACTTATACAGAGTATTGCATGTTGTCTAGTGTCCATCAGGAGAAAGGGGTTGGTCCCCGTACTATGTTCTGATTACTTGTGACTTCTCTAGTTTTTAGACAAGTGTTTCGTAGAAATACAAGGTCTAAGTTTTGAGAAGTTGTGGATATAAGAATAAAGTAGAGAACCAGATATCGCAAGTATCGGGATTCTTCAAAGAGATCGAAGATATATATTCTTGTGATTGGTATTCAGTTGATAGTAATGGTTTTGAGAAACTTGTTTCTCTTTCAGGTTACACATAATTGGATGTATTCCTAAGTTGAGTAATACTGATTAGCCTCTCTCCATTAAGTTGATATGCACTGGAGACAGCTGCATGATTAGAATCTGGTTCCAATTAAATAAGTGCCAAAGTTTCTATATTGGATATAGAATGGTTCATATCTTAACGATGTTAAGGTACGGGGAGTTGTCCAACTTATGCTTAAAACCAGACTCTGGATAACTCAGGGCACGTTTCTGTAATGGCAGTTTGTGGGTTGACCTGGGCTATGTCGAGGGTTGACTTCTACCATCTGGAAGATCAATAGTGATATTGTTCTTGACTCGCCACAGTTTTAGTAAAATGGATTTTTTCAGAAAACAGTAGTGGGAGTATGGTAGAACTGGAAGTGATTCCAGAACCGCAAACGATTACGGAAAATTTAATAGGACCTAAAGACTCAATCAGTTTTGACATTCCAATAGCCACTCCACAGATATGGTGGGTAAGCTCAGGCACCCGAGAGGTACTCCGGTAGCCATAAGGACGGTGACAGGGAGGTTCTTGTTTACCCAGACTTGACACTACTGCTGTTCCAGACTATGAGACCCGGCAGACGGTTAAGTATAGCGTCGTTCTAAACTAGCTTTAGAAGTGCACGTGTATATTATTCTGCTAGAGGGTTGTTGTGGTCAGTGGGAGCAGCGGAAGCATAGTGGGCAAGTAGCTTATGTCTATTTATAGACTTAAGCAGTTATAGCGGAGATAGATCATCTATTTTTGATATGACAGTCATGGGTTTGACTTCATTGTAGGGTTGCTTGGCACGCATACAAAGTTCTACGAGGTATCAACCATGCCCGATTTAAAAATTAGCCGTGCCAAACAACCCGAAGCCGGATCTTTAAACTAGAGTTTAGGCGAAAACAAGCATGTTAAACAATTTAACACTAAGTGAGAGGGATTACAACCTTTGTAGATTCGGTCCTTCACTTCTAAAACTCCGTGTTGAAGTCCCTTCGTTGCGATCATTGTGTTCCGGACTCTCGAGAGGTTCCACGAAGAGAAAGATGGAGTCTTGCTTCCGATCTTCGATACAAAGATGATCTACCTTGAAGTTTCGTTAACACAAGCTAACACTCATAATATGAAGTGAACACCCTCATCTAAATGGCAATGATAGATGAGGATGATGAAGTAGGATTTTTACTCTCTTTTATTTTCATTTACTCACTCATTTTTCATCACCTTGAAAAAGCTAGAAAGCTTTTTCTATGAAAGAAAGAAGGAAGAAGATGAACAATAAACATGAAAACTTTTGTGATGAATAATGAAAGGATAAATATGATGATTAATGCAACCATGGTCAACTAAACCCATGTAGAGAATTAACTAGGGTTAGGGTTTGGGTTGGGTTAAAGCATGAGTTACCACAAAATATCTTTCACAAAACAAAACTAAACCTTCTAGAATCACCTAGAAAGTATTAACCCAAATCAAACCCTAATCTTGTTTAATCTCTACTAAATATGTTGCATTAGTTATCATATCATGTTACAATATTATATATCGAATATATAATATTTATTGTAACCAAATAAAATAATACAATTAACATATATCGCATATATATCAATGTATTACCCGAGTGAGAAAAAGAATCTTTTAGTGAGCAAATATTAGTTAATGTAATTTAATATATCATATATATTATTATACATTAAATTATTGATTCAAGACTTGATCCGACAATCCAGCTATATCGCATATAACCGACTAATATTTATCCGTACCGATTCATCGAATCAACACTTGATCCGATTACCCGGCTGATATCAAATATCGCGAGAATAGAATACGGTATCTCATATCGTATTATCCTCGGTCCCGCATATATCACATATGTGCTCCTACTCCGTTTTGCCTGAGTCAAGAAACCCCTGTGTAGGACTCTAATGAATCGTCAATACGCCGGCAGTAGGTGTTGATCATATCAAACACCCACAAGCTGCAAGCGGTCAGCTAAACGTAACAGCCACCCAAGTATTGAGCGCTTAGAAGATCAACAAGCAAGCCTGTACATTCTCCTGTGAATCCAATCAGTAACACTCCCGTACAGTCCGGTCTCGTCGTCTGATATGTTGCATATCTCGCCTAGGGGTGGTAAACGTAATACCCCAGTAGCTCGATAAGTCGTGTCGATTTGAGGTCTATAACAGTTCGAGAAACTACTGATAACACTTACCAGTAAATCTCAGCAACCCTGGCCAGGGATTTCCGGTTAAAGCCAATCGAACACAGCACAACATCAACTCCCTATACCGGGAGAGACGAATCCCCTCCTATCGCTCATTGCCTCCATGTGATTCGAGACTGTACCCAAAAGCCACCTTTTTGCACGCCCTCTTGGACATGGTATGATGGAAATCAAAGCACAGTGGGAATCACACAAGACTCTATGACGATCTCGGGTCAACAGACTACTCTGTACCGGTGTCACCGGAGAACTGCCATCAGACGTGAGGTATAATACCATCTAGGAGTTCTCGGCGAGTCCGTCCGGTGTACCCAGTCTCTACTGAGCACCCGTACACCATCCTTGAGGTCAAACACCGATGGATATGGGATCATCCATCGCCCATCATATGGGTCAAGATGCGAATACGCTAGTCTACACCGGTGCATCGATGCCCTGTCAAAAGTATGTCATCTACGTACTCTACGAGGATCACCACCATACTCTCTACTAGGTTCATCTACCATTTTGATGAAGTCAAACTCTTTGACTACCACATCAAAACAGATGTTCCAACTCCGCGATGCCTGCTTTATCCTATAAAGCATCTTGCACACATTTCCGCTGCTCCCACTATCTACGAAGCCCTCTGGCTGTGTACTTATAGAAGCTCTTATCCAAATCAATATTTAAAAAAGCAGTCATGACACCCAACCGCCAGATATCGCAGTCATGGTATGTAGCCGTGGCAAGTAGGATCTGGATGGACTTAAGCATAGCTTTTAAAGTCTCAACTTTTCCATGTACACCAAGTAATCTTCTCAAGATATACTTGCTCCTGATGGGGATTTAACCCTTCAGATAGAGCAACCAAAGTCCATACTTTGTTGGTGTATAAGGATTCCATCTCAGATCGATAAGCATCCAGCCATTCTTACAGAGTTCCACTCCTGATGGCCAGCTCGAAACTAGTTGGGTCATCATCTCATGATGCAATACTCGCTCCCACTGTCATAGAGAAACCGAAGTATCTCTTAGGTGGGTGAGGAACCCTACTAGATCGGCGGAGAGGCTGAGGTTCGTTGGAAACTATTGAATCCTTTGGTTCTACCAAATCATCAGCTGCAGTTTGTATAGCTGGAACATTTCCAGTTCTACATAACAGGCCTTGCCTCGAGCTTGTCCGGATTTTGCTTTTAGACATAGGCCGGACAACCCCAAATCTGAACAAACTTAAGATATGGGCTCTTCCCTTTCCATATCACATATGAAATGGTAGGCAACTTGATTTGATTTGAACCCTATTCAATAGGTATGCAGCTTCTCAAGTGCATAACTCCCAAAAGGAAATAGGCAACTCAGTAGTACTCATCATAGAGCACACCATATCACATAGGGTGCTATTGCTCCGCCCCGATACACCGACGTGCTGTGGTGTATACGGAGGAGTAATGCTGAGAGAGAATCTCATTCTCCTTTAGAATAGTCCAGGAATTCCGTGCTCAAGTATTCTCCTCCTTGATCTCATCAAAGGACATAATACTTATACCCGTATTTTGGTTCTCTACTTCTAACTTATATTCTGTGAATATCTCAAAAGCTTCGGACTTGTGTTTCAACAGGAACATATGTCTGAATCTTGAGAGGTCATCAGAGAATGTAATGAAGTACAAAGAACCGGTCTTGGCATGTGTAGACAGGAGACTTTCATACATCAGCATATATCAATCCCAAGAGTTCACTAACTCTTTCTCTGTTTCCAATAAACAGAGCTGTGGTCATCTTATCTCTGTGACATGACCGGCAAGTTTCACAAGATGTAAATTCAAACTTATTTAAATATGCATCTAAATGTAACTTATCTAGTTGGGTCGCATTGATATGACCTAGTCTACAATGCCTCAAGAAGGATTCGTTCATTTCTGAACTCTTCCTCTCGTGTGTGTTCTGTATACTAAGAACTGTAGTTTGATTTAGAACATCTATGCTTTTAGATAACGTGCCTGAACCGATCAACTCTTGATATAGGAAATGTTCAAAACATTATCCAACAATACAAAATTATATCCTTTCTTTACTAATAAAGAGACTGATATGATATTGTATATCAGGTTCGGTATCTAATAACATTCGTTCAGAATCAATGTATTTTGGCAATACAGGGTGATAGTGACCAACAGACTTGGCTGCAACACTTGCACTTTTTCTATCTCATGAAACTTATCACCCGTTCTCAGTTCTCTACCTATCTGTAGCCCATGTAACAGATTACATATGCGGGATCCTGATCCGGTATCTCATACCCAGGACGTAAAGAATACTGAGAAACAGTTCTCTGTAATGAACACACCCGAAGAAGATACATCAGCATGCACTTTCTTCGTTTGGGCGGCACGGGAAATCTGGTATTCCCTAATTTCCTGCTCTGTCTTATAACAATTATAAGTTGGAGCGGGACCAACGTTCCCCAGCTCAGTATAACAAGCGGGTTCGGTCAATACATCCGTATTATTATCTTGATTAAGGCATGATATGGTCGCTACCTGGAGAGAGAGAGAAGAAAACACTCAGCGTATGCTCTTGCAAGATTAGATTGGTTATCTAATATATCTAATCAGGATGTCTCCCACTGTTTTAATCAAATCTTCCTTCAAACCATAAAAGGAAAGACTAGCCGGGATTAATTACACCATACAAGTTCGCCAATTTTTCAGCCAGGCTAGTGTCGGTACTTTGAGGGAGGTCCCCCGTGCTTTCGCACGATCCTAATTAATGTAAACCTCGTTTTCCCATGGGCGTAACCCCATTGACACCTTTCTAGACACCTACTTGATCGGCTAATTGTAATGTGTAAAACTCTCCCAGAAGTAACTCTTACTCGCAGCGGGTATCGGGATCCAACTATCTCATAGAAGGTATGCTATCTCATAGAAGGTATGCAATTTCATTGCAAATTTCTGTAAGTGCACGGCGGCGCCCCGGCCGTCAATCCCGGGGCCAAATGCGGAAGCGGTGATAAACTTTAATTTTTGCAAACTAGCAAACCGGCACCACCGCGCACTAAACACCCGGATCGGGCCATTAAACTAGATCTAGCTAACTACAAGACGGGTTAGAGATATAACGAGTGATCCGAGTCCTCCGGTCTTCTCGTCGTCGTCCCGATCTCCTGCAGAAACTCCGGTCGTCGCCTTCTCGCCGGAAGGGCACCACATCGCCTGCATCTTTTACGGGCTCCCACCTCTATACTGAGGCAACTCGGGCGCGAAGTTGGCTATCCGACGCGTCCAAGATTTGCTGTAGGCAAGTGTAGAATATATGTCTCATGGGGTTTTTGATGCCATGGAGGATGGAGGAGGAGGTTAAGAAAATTGGTACTTTCAATTTTCTAGCAAGAAGAATATGAAAATGAAGAACAATCCCACCACAACCAAAAAATGAATCTCTCTCATTCTCCCCTCTCAAATGTGGCCGGCCTTATCAAGTGAGAATGGTGGAGGGAAAAGCATAATACATGAGGGAGGTGAGTGTAGTAAAAGGTGGAGGGTGACCACATCCAAAGCAATGATAACCATGTCACACTAAATCAAATCCATTTCAAATCAATTCCTAATCAACTCTAATCACCATGAATGCATGAAATGATGATAGAAAAGAATGGTATCAAAAGATGCTCTCATAATAAATCCAAATGCAAGAAACCCCTTCCACAAATGTTATTTGCAAACTTGCAAATAACCCCCTCCATTGGAAAAGTCCGGCCGGGAAGGAACAAAGGAAAACCGGTCGGAACGGAATGCAAACTGGCAACTTCAGAAAACTGGTCCCGTAATAAATTACAGGAAAAACCCCTATACTGTGCATACACACCCGCATCTGTATTCCGACCGGATACAAATGCAATGAGACAAAATCTACACTGTACTATACTTGGATCCGGCTTAAACCAAAGCCGGCTAGTAATATCCGTCCGATCCTGATCCGTGCAATACCGCACGTATCTGATCGAACCCTGCCATATATCCATACGACCTCTAGTACGAACCGTCCGATCGTGATCCGTGCAATGCTGCACGAATCTGATCGGACCCTGTCATAGCTCCATACGGCCTCTACAGCGTTTCGCCCGAAAGCTTGAGTAACTGAAAGTGTGGTGGACTCTAATGACTCGTCAATACTATGGCTATGGATTTAACCACTAGCACGTCAGAGGTATAAGCCAATACGTGACGGGCCACCAGCTATTGACCAAAAGGGACGTCGATGAGCGAACTCGTCCTGACACCCTACTGAGCCTGTCAGTGACAATATCCATACAGTCCGGTCCGTTCGTCTATGAGCATCGCATGGCGGGCCTAGGGGGTTGGTAAAAGTAAGTCCACCAAAAGCGGTACAAGTCGTGTCGTAGTGTAGCCCAGAACACCCTGAGATACTACTGGAATACCTACCAGTAAATCTCCTGCCTTGGCCAAGGACTTCATGTAATGGCTCTCCTAGACACAGCACGAACTCACCCCAATACCGGGAGAGACGAACCCCTGAAGATCCGCTCACTGCCTCCATGTGGCTCAGGACTGTACCCAACTAAAACCTGTTTGCACGTCTCCTTTGAGCGTGGTAGGGTAGTAATCAAAGTACAGTGGGAACTCACACGAGACAAATGACGATCCCCAGGTCGATGAACTAACCTGTACACATGTCACCAGGGAACTGCTATCTGACGTCAGGTATAAGACCAACTAGCATGTTCCCGGCGAGTCCTGTCCGGTGTACTCATAACCCAATGAGCACCTGTATACATCTTAGGTGAACCAACTGACACCAGTGGCTTGTGAGACAGGCCACCGCCCCTCGTCGGGGTCTCGACTGTATACACTAGTCAACTCTGGAGAATCGATGCCCTGTCTCGAAACTCCCACGACCAGGGACCATTTAAGGATGTGCTTATAGACTACCAGCTCGCACGTATATGATCGCCCTCATACTGCTGGCAGTCAAGCAAGAATCCTAGGGGCTCTATCAACGTGTAATAGCGACCTGTAAGGTCACCTAAAGCAGTACACGATGATAAAGGTAAACCAGATAGCATACTATCATCTCGAGTAAGACTGTCCTACCGGGATAGTTCCTCCCTCAATCATTACAATCATGTGCCTGTGATCCAATAATTGACTCTGAGGGCACTATCTCCAACAATCTTCCACTTGCACTCAAGGCTAATTATTGCAATGTCGCATACTCACAGCCCGTGTGATACCGAACACCCAACTCCTCTACTTGTCAGTCTTACAAAACCCGTTTGCGAAACTATTGCGTTCGAGGAATAGCCTCGGTGAGTGGATCCGCTTTGATGTTTCTTTCTATGTCTCTCTATATCTCATGTTCGCGGAGAAAGCCATCTCCTAAAATGAGCAATACCTGTCTTAGAATGTGTCTGGATGTCAGATGGGACCTAGCTCATAAATGAACTCCAAATCCAAACTTCTTAGACTGTATCGTCAACTGAACTTAATCAGTATCCTACGCCATGCCTCCCTCAGTATTGCCTTAGACCATCTGTCCAAAATACTGCCTCTCGTCAGAAGGAAAAACTATAACTCTGACAACCTCCCTGTCGTCCAGGTCACCTTGGAAGCCTGGAATGATAACTGTCTCCCGAATGAGGCTGTCGTTATCATATCCCTAGAACATCCACTTATGTTCTAAAACTGCTCCCGACTGTTTCTCCAGGATTGGATCAATGTCAACTTATTGCATCTTCTGCAAAAACAACATCTGGTGTGGTACTTGATATCTCATGATTGACTTAATTGCCTGAGCAAGTGATCTGCCAATCATGCAAATCCCTCTCCCCTTTAGTCTGTAAGACACCTTTAGAGAGGGTGACTCCATTACCTGCAGGTACACTACCGTGCCAGGAGTCGTCCATTCTAAATACTCTTAGAATGCTGTCTAAGTACCCTAATTGGGAAACCACCCAAATCTAGATCTAAAACCATAGATCTAGTGACCAGTATGTCTGATATAATATCCAAGTCCCATGTGGAGAAACCACTGTGTGACGACCAAAGTATAACCGATCGTAGTATAGGAATATCACTTCCTACTCTGTGTATGTCATCCAAATACCATGACATCACACCCTACTACCTTCTCAACAGATCCATCCCCTATTCTGACGAAGTCAAACCTATGACTGTCACGTCAGAAATAGATGATCTTTCTCCGCTACATCTTCTTTATTCTATAAATAGACATAAGCCACCAGTCCACCAATGCTTCCGCTGCTCCCACTGACTACGACAACCCTCTGGCAGAGTCATATAAACGTACACTTCTAAAGCAAGTTTAGAACGACACTATACTCATCCTCCTGCCGGGTCTCATAGTCTGGAACAAAAGCAATGGCAAGTGTGGGTAAACAAGAACCTCCCTGTCACCGTCCTTGAGGCTACCGGAGTACCTCTCAGGTGCCTGAGGTTACCCACCTTATCTGTGGAGTGGCCAATGGAATGTCAAGCCAGATTGAATCTTTAGGTTCCTATGAAATCTTCAGTAATCGTTTGTGGTTCTGGAATCACTTCCAGTTCTACCATACTCCCACTACTGTTTTCTGAAAAAATCCATTTTTATTAAAACTGTGGCGAGTCAAGAACAATATCACTATTGATCTTTCTTATGGTAGAAAATCAACCCTCATCATAGCCTGGGTCAACCCACAAACAGCCATTACAGAAACGTGCCTTGAGTTGTCCAGTGTCTGGTTTTAATCATAAGCTGGACAACTACCCGCACCTTAACAATGTTAAGGTATGAACTGTTCTATATCCAATATAGAACCAGAGGAACTGATTTAATTAAACCAGATTCAAATCATGCAGCTGTCTCCAGTGCATGTCAACTAAATGGGAAGAGGCCGATCAGCGTTACTCAACTTAGGAATGCTTCCAATTATGAGTAACCTGAAAGAGAAGCAAGTTCTCTTGATCATTACTATCAACTGAATACCATACACAAGTATCTACATCTTCGATCGCTTTGAAGAATCCTGATACTTGCAATACCTGGTTCTCTACTTTATTCAAATACCTACAACTTCTCAAAATTCGGACCCTGTGTTTCCACGAAACACCTGTCTAAAAACTAGAGAAGTCATAAGTAAACCGAATATAGTACGAGGACCAACCCCTCTGTCCTGATAGACCCTGGACAACATACAATACTCTGTATAAGTCCCTTGAGTCTGATAACTCATTCACTGTGTGTCGTAGGTTGAAAACTGTTCTTATGGTTAAGAAGAATTACACCGCTGTTTAATGCTCCTTACCTAACCATCCACTGATATAGGTAAATGTCATCGACATAATTTCAAAAAGTAAATCTCGCTCTATGAAAAAAGACGTACAGATATATCGATTTGAAATTGGTGCATAACAGCGGATATTCAAAACCAAATATTTGCCGATCGGCAAACAGCCCAGGTGATTTCCTCAAATATGACTGATTACAACGAATCCCGATATAATGAGGATGCTCACCCAATTCCCAATAGCTTACTCCCACTCATAATCTGTAAAACCATACAGATGTGAGAATCATACCTGGTAAATACATACCCTGGAGCAAGTGATCTAATCGGGAAATCAGTTTTCCTTTAACAGTACACAGTGAAACTGAAACATTGAAATATTTCGATGGGGTATCCCGGTATTCCTAGTAATGCCTCTTCCATTATCCAGATTCACAACTGTAACCGTGTAATTCTTTGCCATCTCTCCAAATCCCTTTATATGTCTTTAGTCATTACCTTCTGTACACCCATTTAGGCCAAATGGTTTTCTTCCTTCCCTACCGTTCGGCACTAGCCTATGGTTTGGAAGAATACTATCCAATAAGCATAATGGGTGTACTGTCCTAATCCTAGGAGCACTCGCAATGCGAGAGAAGGTGAAGATAAAAGACACATGAATGAACCTTATTCCTATTTCTCCTAAACCAGGATCCATCCCCGAACTGGAACAAGTTCTTTTCGAGTTCGTATATAACCATACGATGGATTATCCAATAAACTGTGGATCTTCGTAGTGATACAGAGTGTTCTGGAGAAATACAAAGGTGATTTAGGATTGGCGAAGAAATACTTGGTTTGGTCGTGAATAGCAGTCGCAGTTTACTTTGCCCTCTTACTAATCCCTTGCTTTGTCTTAACTTAATACCTTCTGCACACCATCGTTATGCTTATTGGTTTTCTTCATTCCCTACCGGTCGGCACCATCCTAAGGTTTGGAAGAAGACTATCCAATTTGCGTAATAGGTGTACTATCTCCTAAACCAAGGAGTACTCGCAACCTGAGAGAAGGTAAAAAGAAAAGACAACTGAATAGTCCTATCCGTTTTCTCCAGAACCGGAAACCATCCTCGAATAAATTCCTTCGAGTTCGTATATAACCATACGATGGTTTTGTCCAATGGAAGTGGACATTCGTAGTAATACGGGGTGTCCTGGAGAAAAGGGTAAAAGTAGGAGTGGCAATGAGGTTTGCAACTCTGACAATCCAAAAGCCAGTGTTTAAGAAGGTTCGGTTAATTTGGTCACTGAGTCATAGTCTTAGGGTCGGGTCAATGGTCGCTGCCAGAGAGAGAGAGAAAAGAAACACCCAGCGTGCACTCTAACCTAGATCAGAATGGTTACCAATTTGTCTAATCCGGAAACCTCCCACTGTACCGTCAAATTCTCTTCCAAACCTGCAAGAAGAATTAGTCGGGATCAACCGAGGAGTAAACTAACTCATCAGTGGGAATCGGGATCCAACTATCATCGCATGATAACGTGACGGAATCCGCTCACGGTATCACACTCCAGAAGGTATGCGCATATCTGGCAAGTTTCAGTTTCTTTAGAAACTCCCGATGTGATTTTTACCCCATGCTCTTATGACCTTGACGAAGGTCAACAAATCATAAGTCACATGTCAAGTTCCACCCGTCATTGTCCAGGTTAATTTGAACCCACCCGTACAAGCCCTTGACGAAGGTCAACAAGGCTATACGACTGTCCCAAACCAACGCATCTATCTATGCAGCAAAAAGGTAACAAGCAGCTACCATACACTATGCCTTGACGAAGGTCAACAAACATAGCATGAATACTACGTGCTACCCGTCTGAAACGACGGAGGGCTACGAATGGTTTCTGGCGAAAACCTTTAACGTAATGAACTTGATATCGTTGAAGGAACGGATAGCTTTTTAGAAAAATATAGTAACGAAAACCTTCGCTAAAGAGGTCACTCCCGGTGAAGGGATCTCGGCTCTTTCCCCGTAGGATGGGGTGCAGGATATTCCAACTGAATACCACGATGCAAAGCAAAAGTAATCGGCTATAGTGAAGTTAATGCCCTGACGCAAATTTCTGTCCAAGGGGTCACTCCCGGTGAAGGGATCTCGGCCCTTGCCTCGTCGACTGAGGTGCTGGATATTCATAATCGAATATCACTGTGCAAAACAAAAGTGAACGTCCTTGCAATAACAGCTTTTTGAAAAGTGTTCCAACAACATCAGATTAGGTTTGTTTAACTTGCATTGATCCGAATCAATGCAGTCCCATCAATTGATCACACCACATAGAACGAAAATATACTGATGTACGTATATGCCATCCGCGTTCGCCACTGGGTCCCGTCATTACCTGTTAGGTTAGCTAACTAACGACAGAGCGGGGACTGGACCAGCGCGGATGCAAAACATATACAACATCTACTAATATATATACCAATATATTATATTTCGCTCAAGGCGTGATAAAATGCAACATCACAGAAATGTACAGCATCACAGAACAATACAAATATCTGGGATCCCCGGGTTTCACAGAGCCACTACTGAAACCCGACGTTCCCCTGGTCGCGTGGATAGCCTGTGCAATGAAATCCTAGACCCCTACGGGCGCGGCAAGTTACCCGCTAAAACCTGAAGCGAGGCAGCCCCCTTCAGTAACGTGAATGGACCACCCGGCACTTCACGGAATCCGGTAACTTGGGCACCCCTCCTGGGTCAACCAGTACCCCCTATGAGTGCGGCGAATAGCCCGCCAATCCTAGAGTGAAGCCCCCTCCGTCTCAATGCCATGAGATGCGGGCCCGTTGCCCTCTAGAACCCGGCTATCCGTGCACCCCTCCGCGGGGTAATCCTAGTACAGTAAGTAAAATATACATACACCGGGTACATCGACCGCAACCTGGTCGTGCCCCAAAATAATAATACAATCAGGCAGTGACGACAGTCCACATGTCGGACGCTCGCCCCGCAATATCAAAGGTACATAATACTACAAAATCTGTACTACCATTGCATCCAGGCTATCCCCCACGACCAATCCGCAACATCACAGCAAAATCACAGTACATCAACATGAATGTCACGTTCGCAAATCCGTCTAACCGGGCTATACCAGTTAGACAGGATTTACCGATCAAGTGACTTTCACGGTCGCAGATATAATGTAAATACGGTGAACCAATGTGTTTAAAATATCCGATCGATCAAATTTACCAAGTGGGCCCCCAAGTACTACTGTAGCACATCAAGAAATTCTGGGCCCAAACATAATATTCCAGAAACCCTATTTTCACCCTAGAAGCCCACTGGAAAAATTCGACACATCGATCCCTCCATAACGCGGCGGAACCGCGGCTCCAAGTGGGGTTTGGCCGCGGTTCCGCGCTCCTCTTGAAAGATCAACGTCTCGAATTTCTCCAGAATTCTTAGGACTTCCAGTACATCAGTTTTCTACAACCTGAAAAATTTTTAGAGCCAGAAAAAATTCGACAGAAAACCGATGTGAAGAAAACGCGGGTTTTTGGAATTTTGGTCGATCGGAAATGTAAAACACATTAGACAAAGCTAGACTATGTTAATGGCGAGGCTCTGATACCACTGTAAGTGCACGGCGGCGCCCCGACCGTCAATCCCGAGGCCAAATGCGGAAGCGGTGATAAACTTTAATTTTTGCAAACTAGCAAACCGGCACCACCGCGCACTAAACACCCGGATCGGGCCATTAAACTAGATCTAGCTAACTACAAGACGGGTTAGAGATATACCGAGTGATCCGAGTCCTCCGGTCTTCTCGCCGTCGTCCCGATCTCCTGCGGAAACTCCGGTCGTCGCCTCCTCGCCGGAAGGGCACCACATCTCCTGCATCTTTTACGGGCTCCCACCTCTATACTGAGGCAACTCGGGTGCGAAGTTGGCTATCCGACGCGTCCAAGATTTGCTGTAGGCAAGTGTAGAATATATGTCTCATGGGGTTTTTGTTTCCATGGAGGATGGAGGAGGAGGTTAAGAAAATTGGTACTTTCAATTTTCTAGCAAGAAGAATATGAAAATGAAGAACAATCCCACCATAACCAAAAAATGAATCTCTCTCATTCTCCCCTCTCAAATATGGCCGGCCTTATCTAGTGAGAATGCTGGAGGGAAAAGCATAATACATAAGGGAGGTGAGTGTAGTAAAAGGTGGAGGGTGACCACATCCAAAGCAATGATAACCATGTCACACTAAATCAAATCCATTTCAAATCAATTC
The DNA here is from genome assembly GCA_030015575.1 of Agapanthus africanus. Classification (NCBI taxonomy): domain Eukaryota; kingdom Viridiplantae; phylum Streptophyta; class Magnoliopsida; order Asparagales; family Amaryllidaceae; genus Agapanthus; species Agapanthus africanus. The sequence continues at coordinate 262,421,554 of JASDDO010000008.1, forward strand.
CTAATCAACTCTAATCACCATGAATGCATGAAATGATGATAGAAAAGAATGGTATCAAAAGATGCTCTCATAATAAATCCATATGCAAGAAACCCCTTCCACAAATGTTATTTGCAAACTTGCAAATAACCCCCTCCATCGGAAAAGTCCGGCCGGGAAGGAACAAAGGAAAACCGGCCGGAACGGAATGCAAACTGGCAACTTCAGAAAACTGGTCCCGTAATAAATTACAGGAAAAACCCCTATACTGTGCATACACACCCGCATCTGTATTCCGACCGGATACAAATGTAATGAGACAAAATCTACACTGTACTATACTAGGATCCGGCTTAAACCAAAGCCGGCTAGTAATATCCGTCCGATCCTGATCCGTGGAATACCACACGTATCTGATCGAACCCTGCCATATATCCATACGGCCTCTAGTACGAACCGTCCGATCGTGATCCGTGCAATGCCGCACGTATCTGATCGGACCCTGCCATATCTCCATACGGCCTCTACAGCGTTTCGCCCGAAAGCTTGAGTAAATGAAAGTGTGGTGGACTCTAAAGACTCGTCAATACTATGGCGGTGGATTTAACCACTAGCACGTCAGAGGTATAAGCCAATACGTGACGGGCCACCAGTTATTGACCAAAAGGGACATCGATGAGCGAACTCATTCTGACACCCTACTGAGCCTGTCAGTGACAATATCCGTACAGTCTGGTCCGTTCGTCTATGAGCATCGCATGGCGTGCCTAGGGGGTTGGTAAAAGTCAGACCCCCAAAAGCGGTACAAGTCGTGTCGGAGTGTAGCCCAGAACACCCTGAGATACTACTGGAATACCTACCAGTAAATCTCCTGCCTTGGCCAAGGACTTCGTGTAATGGCTCTCCTAGACACAGCGCGAACTCACCCCCAATACCGGGAAAGACGAACCCCTGAAGATCCGCTCACTGCCTCCATGTGGCTCGGGACTGTACCCAACTAAAACCTGTTTGCACGTCTTCTTTGAGCATGGTAGGGTAGTAATCAAAGTACAGTGGGAACTCACACGAGACAAATGACGATCCCCAGGTCGATGAACTAACCTGTACACATGTCACCAGGGAACTGCTATCTGACGTCAGGTATAAGACCAACTAGCATGTTCCCGGCGAGTCCTGTCCGGTGTACTCATAACCCAATGAGCACCTGTATACATCTTGTTGGAGATAGTGCCCTCAGAGTCAATTATTGGATCACAGGCACGTGATTGCAATGATTGAGGGAGGACCTATCCCGGTAGGACAGTCTTACTCGAGATGATAGTATGCTATCTGGTTTATCTTTATCATCGTGTACTGCTTTAGGTGACCTGACATGTCGCTATTACATGTTGATAGAGCCCCTAGGATTCTTGCTTGACGACCAGCAGTATGATGGCGATCATATACGTGGGAGCTGGTAGTCTATAAGCATATCTTTAAAAGGTCCCTAGTCGTAGGAGTTTCGAGACAGGGCATCGATACTCCATTAGTAGACTAGTGTATACAGTCGAGACCCCGACGAGGGGCGGTGGCCGGTCTCACAAGCCACTGGTGTCAGTTGGTTCACCTAAGATGTATACAGGTGCTCATTGGGTTATGAGTACACCGGACAGGACTCGCCGGGAACCTGCTAGTTGGTCTTATACCAGACGTCAGATAGCAGTTCCCTGGTGACATGTGTACAGGTTAGTTCATCGACCTGAGGATCGTCATTTGTCTCGTGTGAGTTCCCACTGTGCTTTGATTACTACCCTACCACGGCTCAAAGCAGTCGTGCAAACAGGTTTTAGTTGGGTACAGTCCCGAGCCACATGGAGGCAGTGAGCGGATCTTCAGGGGTTCGTCTCTCCCGGTATTGGGGGTGAGGTCGCGCTGTGTCTAGGAGAGCCATTACGCAAAGCCCTCGGCCGAGGCAGGAGATTTACTGGTAGGTATTCCAGTAGTATCTCACAGCGTTCTGGGCTACACTCCGACACGACTTGTACCGCTTTTGGGGGTCTGACTTTTACCAACCCCCTAGGCCCGACATGCGATGCTCATAGACGAACGGACCGGACTGTACGGATATTGTCACTGACAGGCTCAGTAGGGTGTCAGGATGAGTTCGCTCATCGACGTCCCTTTTGGTCAATAGCTGGTGGCCCGTCACGTATTGGCTAATACCTCTGACGTGCTAGTGGTTAAATCCACAGCCATAGTATTGACGAGTCTTTAGAGTCCACCACACTTACAGTTACTCATGCTTTCGGGCGAAATGCTGTAGAGGCCGTATGGAGATATGGCAGGGTCCGATCAGATACGTGCGGTATTGCACGGATCAGGATCGGACAGTTTTGTACTTATGGCCGTATAGTTATATGGCAGGGTTCGATCTGATACGTGCGGTATTGCACGGATCAGGATCGAACGGATATTACTAACCGGCTTTGGCTTAAGCCGGTCCTAGTTTTGTACAGTGTAGATTTTGTCTCATTGCATTTGTATCCGGACGGAATACAGATGCGGGTGTGTATGCACAGTGTCGGGGTTTCCCTGTAATTTATTACGTGACCAGTTTTCTGTAGTTGCCAGTTTGCATTCCGTTCCGGCCGGTTTTCCTTTGTTCTTTCCCGGCCGGACTTTTCCGATGGAGGGGGTTATTTGCAATTGTGCAAATAACATTTGTGGAGGGGTTTCTTGCAATTGTGGGATTATGATATCTTTCATCCATCACTTGCATTAATTAAGACATGAGAGGGTATGGGTTTAATAGTGTTAAGCATGGTTGATGTTTTCTTGTCTTTGGATATGGTCACCCTCTTCATTGCTCCTACCATCACCTCCCTTCATGCTATATATCCTTTCCCTCCACCATTCTTCTCACTTGATGAAGATGAAAAGAAAGAACAATGAGAGAAAGAAAAGAATGAGAGAGTTCATCTTTGATTTGTGAGGAATTCTTCATCTCCTTCTTCTTCTTGTTTTGGAAAAATGAAAGCACCATTTTTCCTAACCCCATTCCTCCATCAAGGCAACTACAAACCCCAAATGAGACTAGCATCATCTACACTACATTCTACAGCAAATCTTGAGCATGTCGAGTTGCCGGCTTCATGCCCGAGTTGCCTCGGTATCGAGGCGGGAGCCCGTAAAAGACGCTGGCGATGTGGTGCCCTTTCCGGCGAGGAGGCGACGATATGGAGACTACACTTTCCGCGGGAGATCGGGACGATGACGAGAAGACCGGAGGACTCGGATCACTCGGTATACTTCTCACCCTATCTCTTGTTTGCTAGCATTAGTTTAATGGTAAACGATCCGGGTTTTCATTGTCCGCGGTAGCGCCGGTTTCCGAGTAAGGAAAATTTTTGATTCCGCATTTTGGTCTCGAGTACGAGGCTGGGGCGCTGCCGTGGCGCAACATGGTATCAGAGCCACACCATTAACCTTACCTAGCTTCGTTTGATGTGTTTGCGTTTCCGATCGACCAAAATTTCCAAAAACCGTATTTTTCTAGCACAATCAGTTTCTGTCGAAATTTTTTGAAGTCTAAAAATTTTTCTGGTGGTCTCAGAATGATGTGCAGGGAGTTATAAGACCACTGTAAAAATTCGACAACTTCAGTCGACTACCTGAGCGCGGAAGCGCGGCGAAACCCCACCTTGCGCCGCTCTTCCGCCGCACTCTGGTGTCGTCACTGTGCCCAATTTTTCCAGTGGGCTTGTGGGCTAATTTTAGGGGTTTTGGGATATTAAACTTGGGCCCAGGTTTTCTGTGAGTGCTACAGTTTTGATTGGGGGCCTACTTGTTAATTTTTGGTCAATCGGAAAATTTTAAACACATTTTTCACAGTATTTACATTATATCTGCGACCGTGAATGTCACTCGATCGGTAAATCCGGTCTAACTGCTATAGCCCGGTTAGACGGATTTGCGAACGTGATTTTCACGTTGATGTTCTATGTTTATGCTGTGATGTTGCGGATCGGTCGTGGGGGATAGCCTGGATGCAATGCTAGTACAGTTTTGGTGTATTATGTACATTTGATATTGCGGGGCAAGCGTCCGACATGTGGACTGCCGTCACTGCCTGATTGTATTATTCTTTTGAGGCACGACCTGGTTGCGGTCGATGTACCCGTTGTATGTATATTTTACTTTCTGTACTAGGATTATCCCGCGGAGGGGTGCACGGATAGCCGGGTTCTAGAGGGCAACGGGCCCGCATCTCATGGCATTGAGACGGAGGGGGCTTCACTCTAGGATTGGCGGGCTATTCGCCGCACTCATAGGGGGTACAGGTTGACCCAGGAGGGGTGCCCAAGTTACCGGATTCCGTGAAGTGCTGGAGGGGGCTGCCTCGCTTCAGGTTTTGGCGGGTGACTTGCCGCGCCCGTAGGGGTCTAGGATTTCATTGCACAGGCTATCCACACGACCAGGGGAACGTCGGGTTTCATCAGCGGCTCTGTGAAACCCGGGGCTTCCAGATATCTGTATTGTTCTGTGATGCTGTACATTTCTGTGATGTTGCATTTTATCACGCCTTGAGCGGAATATAATATATTGGTATATATATTAGTAGATGTTGTATATGTTTTGCATCCGCGCTAGTCCAGTCCCCGCTCTGTCGTTAGTTAAGTAACCTAACGGGTGATGACGGGACCCAGTGGCGAATGCGGATGGCATATACGTACATCAGTATATTTTCGTTCTTTATTGGTGTGACATTGATGGGACTGCGTTGATTCGGATCAATGCAAGATAAACAAACCTAATCTGATGTTGTTGGAACATTTTTCAAAAAAGCTGTTATTGCAAGGACGTTCACTTTTGTTTTGCATCGTGGTATTCATTTGGAATATCCTGCTCCTCAGTCGACGAGGCAAGGGCCGAGATCCCTTCACCGGGAGTGACCCCTTGGACAGAAGTTTGCGTCAGGGCATTAACTTCACTATAGCCGATTACTTTTGCTTTGCATCGTGGTATTCAGTTGGAATATCCTGCACCTCATTCTACGGGGAAAGAGCCGAGATCCCTTCACCGGGAGTGACCTCTTTAGTAAAGGTTTTCGTCACTATATTTTTATAAAAGGCTATGCAGTTCCTTCAACGATATCAAGTTCATTACGTTAAAAGTTTTTCGCCAAAAACCATTCGTAGCCCTCCGTCATTTCTTATGAGTATTATTTAGTATTCGTGCTGCGTTTGTTGACTCCGTCTACGGTAGCTAAGTGGTGCTTGTTTGTTGCATAAATGGGATTGGTTAGGACAGTCGTGCGGCCTTGTTGACTCCGTCAAGGGCACGTACGGGTGGGTTTAATGCAATCCAGATAATGACGGGATGAACTTGACTAGGACTCTTTGATTTGTTGACTCCGTCAAGATCACTTGAGTCCTAGGGGTAAAAATCACATCGGGAGTTTCAAAAGAACTGAAACTTGCCAGGCATGCGCATACCTTCTGGAGTGTGGTGACTTGAGTGGATTCCGTCAGGTTATCATGCGATGATAGTTGGATCCTGATTTCCACTGATGAGTTGGTTTACTCCTCGGGTGATCCCGACTAATTCTTCTTTCAGGTTTGGAGGAGAATTTGAGGTACAGTGGGAGGTTTCCAGATTAGATAAAGTGGTAACCATTCTGATCTAGGACAGAGTGCACGCTGATTGTTTCTTTTCTCTCTCTCTCTCTGGCAGCGACCATTGACCCGACCCTAAGACTTTGACTCAGTGACCAAGTTGACCGAACCTACTTAACACTGGCTTTTGGATTGTCAGAGTTGCAGACCTCATTGCCACTCCTACTTTTACCCTTTTCTCCAGGACACCCCGTATTACTACGAACGTCCACTTCCATTGGACAAAACCATCGTATGGTTAGATACGAACTCGAAGGACTTCGAGGATGGTTTCTGGTTCTGGAGAAAACGGATAGGATTATTCAGTTGTCTTTTCTTTTCACCTTCTCTCATTACGAGTACTCCTTGGTTTAGGAGATAGTACACCTATTACGCAAATTGGATAGTCTTCTTCCAAACCTTAGGCTGGTGCCGACCGGTAGGGAATGAAGAAAACCAATTACCATAACGATGGTGTGTAGAAGGTATTATGTTAAGACAAAGCAAGGAATTAGTAAGAGGGCAAAGTAAATTGCGACTGCTATTCACGACCGAACCAAGTGTTTCTTCGCCAATCCTAAAACACCTTTGTATTTCTCCAGGACACTCCGTATCACTACGAAAATCCACAGTTTATTGGATACTCCATCGTATGGTTATATACGAACTCGAAAGGAACTTATTCCAGTTCGGGGATGGATCCTGGTTCAGGAGAAATAGGAATAAAGTACATTCAGGTGTCTTTTATCTTCACCTTCTCTCGCATTACGAGTGCTCCTAGGATTAGGACAGTACACCCCTTATGCTTTTTGGATAGTCTTCTTCCAAACCATAGGCTGGTGCCGAGCGGTAGGGAAGGAAGAAAACCATTTGGCTTAAAGGGGTGTACAGAAGGTAATGACTAAAGACATAGAAAGGGATTTAGAAAGATGGCAAAGAATTACAAGGTTACAGTTGTGAATCTGGATAATGGAAGAGGCATTACTAGGAATACCAGGATGCCCCGACGAAACATTTCAATGTTTCAGTTTCACTGTGTGATGTTAAAAGAAAACTGATTTCCCGATTAGACACTTACTCCAGGGTATGTATTTACCAGGTATGATTCTCACATCTGCATGGTTTTACAGATGATGAGTGGGAGTAAGTTATTGGGAATTAGGTGATCATCCTCATTATTTGAGGAAGTTACCTGGGTTGTTTGCCGGTCGGCAATTATTTGGTTTTGAATATCCGCGGTTATGCACCAATTTCAAATTGATATATCTGTACGTCTATTTTCATAGAGTGAGATATACTTTTTGATATTATGTCGATGACATTTACCTATATCAGTGGATGGTTAGGTAAGGAGCATTAAACAGCGGTGTAATTCTTCTTAACCATAAGTACAGTTTTCAACCTACGACGCACAGTGAAAGAGTTGTTAGACTCAGCGGACTTATACAGAGTATTGTATGTTGTCCAGTGTCCATTAGGACAGAGGGGTTGGTCCTCATACTATATTCTGTTTACTTTTAACTTCTCTAGTTCCTAGACATGTGTTTCGTGCAAACACAGGGTCTAAGTTTTGAGGAGTTATAGGTATTTGAATAGAGTAGAGAACCAGGTAAAGCAAGTATCGGGATTCTTCAAAGTGATCGAAGATGTAGATACTTGTGTATGGTGTTCAGTTAATAGTAATGATAAAGAGAACTAGCTTCTCTTTCAGGTTACTCATAATTGGAAGCATTCCTAAGTTGAGTAACGCTGATCGGCCTCTCTCCATTTAGTTGACATGCACTGGAGACAGCTGCATGATTTGAATCTGGTTAAATTAAATCAGTGCCTCTGTTTCTATATTGGATATAGAACAGTTCATATCTTAACGATGTTAAGGTACGGGGAGTTGTCCGGCTTATGATTAAAACCAGACTCTGGATAACTCAAGGCACGTTTCTGTAATGGCTGTTTGTGGGTTGACCCAGGCTATGACGAGGGTTGACTTTCTACCATCTGGCAGATCAATAGAAATATTGTTCTAGACTCGCCACAGTTTTATTAAAAATGGATTTTTTCAGAAAAACAGTAGTGGGAGTATGGTAGAACTGGAAGTGATTCCAGAACCGCAAACGATTACTGAAGATTTGATAAGGAACCTAAAGATTCGATCTGATTTGACATTCCATTGGGCACTGCGCAGATAAGGTGGGTAACTTCAGGCACCCGAGAGGTACTTCGGTAGCCTTAAGGACGGTGACAGGGAAGTTCTTGTTTACCCACACTTGCCATTGTTGTTGTTCCAGGCTGCGAGACCCGGCAGGAGGATGAGTATAGCGTCGTTCTAAACTAGCTTTAGAAGTGTACGTCTATATGACTCTGCCAGAGGGTTGTCGTAGTCAGTGGGAGCAGCGGAAGCATTGGTGGACATCAGGCTTATGTCTATTTATAGACTAAAGCAGATGTAGCGGAGATAGATCATCTATTTCTGACGTGACAGTCATAGGTTTGACTTCATCAGAATAGGGGATGGATCTATTGAGAAGGTAGTAGGGTGTGATATCCTGGTATTTGGATGATATACACAAAGTAGGAAAAGAAACTCCTATACTACGATCGGTTATACTTTGGTCGTCACACAGTGGTTTCTCCACAAGGGACTTGGACATTATATTAAACATACTGGTTACTAGATCTATGTTTTTAGATCTAGATTTGGGTGGTTTCCCAATCAGGGTACCTTGACAGCATTCTAAGAGTATTTAGAATGGACGACTATTGGCACGGTAGTGTACCTGCAGGTGATGGAGTCAACCTCTCTAAAGGTGTCTTACAGACTAAAGGGGAGAGGGATGTGCATGATTGGCAGATCACTTGCTCAGGCAATTGAGTCAATCATGAGATGTCAAGTACCACACCAGATGTTGTTCTTGCACTAGATGCAATAAGTTGACATTGATCCAATCCTGGAGAAACAGTCGGAAGCAGTATTAGAACATAAGTGGTTGTTCTAGGGATATGATAACGACAGCCTCATTCGAGGGACAGTTATCGTTCCAGGCTTCCAAGGTGACATGGACGACAAGGAGGTTGTCAGAGTTATAGTTTTCCTTCTGACGAGGGGCAGTATTTTGGACAGGTGGTCCAAGGCAATACTGAGGGTGGCATGGCGCAGGATACTGATTAAGTTCAGTTGACGATACAGTCTAAGAAGTTTGGATTTGGAGTTCATTTATGAGCTAGGTCCCATCAGACATCCAGATATTCTAAGACGGGTATTGCTCATTTCGGGAGATGGCTTTCTCCGCGAACTTGAGATATAGAGAGACATAGAAAGAAACATCACAGCGGATCCACTCACTGAGGCTATTCCTCGAACGCAATAGTTTCGCAAACGAGCTTTGTGAGACTGACTAGTAGAGAAGTTGGGTGTTCGGTATCACACGAGCTGTGAGTATGCGACATCGCAATAATTAGCCTTGAGTGCAAGTGGGAGATTGTTGGAGATAGTGCCCTCAGAGTCAATTATTGGATCACAGGCACGTGATTGCAATGATTGAGGGAGGACCTATCCCGGTAGGACAGTCTTACTCGAGATGATAGTATGCTATCTGGTTTATCTTTATCATCGTGTACTGCTTTAGGTGACCTGACATGTCTCTATTACACGTTGATAGAGCCCCTAGGATTCTTGCTTGACGACCAGCAGTATGATGGCGATCATATACGTGGGAGCTGGTAGTCTATAAGCATATCTTTAAAAGGTCCCTAGTCGTAGGAGTTTCGAGACAGGGCATCGATACTCCATTAGGAGACTAGTGTATACAGTCGAGACCCCGACGAGGGGCGGTGGCCGGTCTCACAAGCCACTGGTGTCAGTTGGTTCACCTAAGATGTATACAGGTGCTCATTGGGTTATGAGTACACCGGACAGGACTCGCCGGGAACCTGCTAGTTGGTCTTATACCAGACGTCAGATAGCAGTTCCCTGGTGACATGTGTACAGGTTAGTTCATCGACCTGAGGATCGTCATTTGTCTCGTGTGAGTTCCCACTGTGCTTTGATTACTACCCTACCACGGCTCAAAGCAGTCGTGCAAACAGGTTTTAGTTGGGTACAGTCCCGAGCCACATGGAGGCAGTGAGCGGATCTTCAGGGGTTCGTCTCTCCCGGTATTGGGGGTGAGGTCGCGCTGTGTCTAGGAGAGCCATTACGCAAAGCCCTCGGCCGAGGCAGGAGATTTACTGGTAGGTATTCCAGTAGTATCTCAGGGCGTTCTGGGCTACACTCTGACACGACTTGTACCGCTTTTGGGGGTCTGACTTTTACCAACCCCCTAGGCCCGACATGCGATGCTCATAGACGAACGGACCGGACTGTATGGATATTGTCACTGACAGGCTCAGTAGGGTGTCAGGATGAGTTCGCTCATCGACGTCCCTTTTGGTCAATAGCTGGTGGCCCGTCACGTATTGGCTAATACCTCTGACGTGCTAGTGGTTAAATCCACAGCCATAGTATTGACGAGTCTTTAGAGTCCACCACACTTACAGTTACTCAAGCTTTCGGGCGAAACGCTGTAGAGGCCGTATGGAGATATGGCAGGGTCCGATCAGATACGTGCGGTATTGCACGGATCAGGATCGGACAGTTTTGTACTTGTGGCCGTATAGTTATATGGCAGGGTTCGATCTGATACGTGCGGTATTGCACGGATCAGGATCGAACGGATATTACTAGCCGGCTTTGGCTTAAGCCGGTCCTAGTTTAGTACAGTGTAGATTTTGTCTCATTGCATTTGTATCCGAACGGAATACAGATGCGGGTGTGTATGCACAGTGTCGGGGTTTCCCTGTAATTTATTACGGGACCAGTTTTCTGGAGTTGCCAGTTTGCATTCCGTTCCGGACGGTTTTCCTTTGTTCTTTCCCGGCCGGACTTTTCCGATGGAGGGGGTTATTTGCAATTGTGCAAATAACATTTGTGGAGGGGTTTCTTGCAATTGTGGGATTATGATATCTTTCATCCATCACTTGCATTAATTAAGACATGAGAGGGTATGGGTTTAATAGTGTTAAGCATGGTTGATGTTTTCTTGTCTTTGGATATGGTCACCCTCTTCATTGCTCCTACCATCACCTCCCTTCATGCTATATATCCTTTCCCCCCACCATTCTTCTCACTTGATGAAGATGAAAAGAAAGAACAATGAGAGAAAGAAAAGAATGAGAGAGTTCATCTTTGATTTGTGAGGAATTCTTCATCTCCTTCTTCTTCTTGTTTTGGAAAAATGAAAGCACCATTTTTCCTAACCCCATTCCTCCATCAAGGCAACTACAAACCCCAAATGAGACTAGCATCATCTACACTACATTCTACAGCAAATCTTGAGCATGTCGAGTTGCCGGCTTCATGCCCGAGTTGCCTCGGTATCGAGGCGGGAGCCCGTAAAAGACGCAGGCGATGTGGTGCCCTTTCCGGCGAGGAGGCGACGATATGGAGACTACACATTCCGCGGGAGATCGGGACGATGACGAGAAGACCGGAGGACTCGAATCACTCGGTATACTTCTCACCCTATCTCTTGTTTGCTAGCATTAGGTTAATGGTAAACGATCCGGGTTTTCATTGTCCGCGGTAGCGCCGTTTTCCGAGTAAGGAAAATTTTTGATTCCACATTTTGGCCTCGAGTACGAGGATGGGGCGCTGCCGTGGCGCAACACATCTTAGGTGAACCAACTGACACCAGTGGCTTGTGAGACCGGCCACCGCCCCTCGTCGGGGTCTTGACTGTATACACTAGTCTACTCTGGAGAATCGATGCCCTGTCTCGAAACTCCCACGACCAGGGACCATTTAAGGATGTGCTTATAGACTACCAGCTCCCACGTATATGATCGCCCTCATACTGCTGGCAGTCAAGCAAGAATCCTAGGGGCTCTATCAACGTGTAATAGCGACCTGTAAGGTCACCTAAAACAGTACACGATGATAAAGGTAAATCAGATAGCATACTATCATCTCGAGTAAGACTGTCCTACCGGGATAGGTCCTCCCTCAATCATTACAATCACATGCCTGTGATCCAATAATTGACTCTGAGGGCACTATCTCCAACAATTTCAACACTTGAAATTCCCAATAATATTTTACCCCTAGCATCTTATGACCATGGCTAAGGTCAACAAATCATAAATGCTAGCCAAGTTCAACCCGTCATTTCCCGATTGAATTAAACCCACCCGTACGACCCTTCGCTAAGGTCAACAAAGTCGCACAACTACCCTAACTCAATCGCATCATATGCTTATACAGATAAGCACTAATCAGCTACCGCACACTACGCCTTGGCTAAGGTCAACAAACGCAGCACGAATACTAACCAGTACTTATCTGAAATGACGGAGGGCTGCGGCAGGTTTTTAAGAAAACCCTTTGCGTAATGAACTTGATATCGTTGTAGAATCGAGTGATTTTAAATGGACTGTTTTTTAGGCTTTTCTAGTTTTGCTAAAGGGGTCACTCCCGGGGAAAGGATCGTCGGCCTTTTCCTCATCGAATAAGGTGCAGGATATTTCACAAATATCGCTGTGCAAAGCAAGAACTATGGAAGCAATCAAAAGACAAACTGAGTTTGTAGCATCTGCTAGTTTCACTAAAGAGGTCACTCCCGATGAAGGGATCTCGGCTATTTCCTTATAGAATAAGGTGATGGATGTTCTACAAGGAACACCGCTATGCAAAGCAAGAACTAGAGCTACCAGTTTTTAAACAAGTTTCTACAACATCTTAGTTTTCTTTTAGTTTCATTAATCTTATTAATGAAGTCCCATTTTAATATGCTTCACAAGCATCACAATTGAAACGAAATCTGCAATATAACATATATCTCATATATATAATATAAACATTCGTCTCAGGCAGTAATATGATCTCATCACAGAACATTGCAGCAGAAGAACATATATGAAATATTGGATATACTAGGACGTCCGTGTTTTTAATACGAGCCTATATAAAACACGGATTCCAAGGTCGCGATGAATAGCAAACCCATATCCCTAGACCCCTATGAGAGCGGCAAGCAACTCTGCCAATTCTAGGGTTAGGAGACCCGGTCTCGACTCCTCGAGATGGTCTCCCACTGGACCCTAGAACCCGGTTACTTGTGCTCCCCGCCTTGGGTCTACCTAATGCGGAAAAGTAAATAATATACAATGGTGACATCATCCTCATCCCGGAAGTGCCCCAATAAAAGAATATTACATACAAATGAATTTTACATGAATGAAAATGAAAAACTCTCATCTCACATAAAACCCCCGGCTATTCAAAACGCGAAGATCCAATATAACATATCACAGCAACACATAATATCTCATATCATCAACGTAAGCAAGTATGCGTATCCCGATTTTCGTTGATGTATAGCAACGAAGCCGGCGATACACCACATACTACGCTTACGGTCACAGAAAATAAAGTGTAAAACTACAACAGTTGGAATCCGCATCCTCTTTAGACATCGCATGCCTAACCAAATAAATTCCTTAGACATCGCATGCCTAACAATTATAAACCCCGCATTTTAGTCTCATTATCGAAAACTCTTTTCAATATCAAGTCGGGCAATTCAACAAGATTCCCGACATCCTGATCGAATGCTCGTCGCAAACTTTAGTAGACGGCCGCACCCTTGGATGCCGTCGATGAAGTGCACTAAGGCGGAACACCGCTGCCGCGAGCACCCGAACGGATGCTTTTGGCGACGGGGTTTTCCTACAGTCACTTGGTCGGGGCTATGGGGCGTGGCTGTCTGTTATGTTTACCCGGCGAGTATCCGCGTACGCTACGTGATTGCGACGGACTTTTGATCACATCAAAATTCCGTGGCAACCGATCATTTGAGACTTAACTGCTAGATTTATAACATTCAATTTTATTATCTCATAACTACTTGTGGATTCCAAATATTGTATCACATTCCAGATAAATAGACAATGTTAAACTTTCCGATCGAATAATCAAACACCCAAGATTTCCCCAATATATCTCAACACTTGAAATCAGTTTAAAAACATCCATCATATGCCACAGTACCAATGGTCCAGCCGTAGAAGGGTCAAGCCAACGCCTCACATGTGGCACGCCGTACTGCCGCAAACCCTAAGGTTTAGAGGCAGTTCAAGACGGTCACATAATCGAGTTATGGTTTGTTGTCTTCTAGAGGGTCCACCGCGTTACTTGCACGACTTAGAACATTCTTAAACTCGAGGAAAAATCCAACTTTTGAAAAAATTTCCGACTGGGGAAAAAGTGAGTTATTGATATCCGTTCGAACTTTTTAACAGTTTTTAAAAATTACCCGGACAAAACTAAACGAAGTCAAATTATCCGATCGAATCATCGAGTCCCCAATACAACTCTAGAAAACTCAACACTTGAGTGGAATAAAAAATGCTCAGAAAAACAAGCAGGAAAAACTAAGAATTACTGTGAAGTACGGTCCACTGAATCAACTATTTGAACCCTAATCCATTATTCAATTTGTAACCCTAACATGTTACAATATTATATATCACATATACAATATATTTTGTAACAATAGAAAATAATTCATTGTTCATCACAAAAGGATTAAGTGATTATATTCATTCAACTTCTTCTTCCTTGATTTCCTTCTTGAAAAAGCTATCCGGGGGTTAATATCGGGTATTCGGAGTTCGATCGGACTTTAAACTTCGTCTAGACTTCGCCTAAAGCTCTTGCTTGGCTCTGATACCACTGTAGGGTTGCTTGGCACGCATACAAGGTTCTACGAGGCATCAACCATGCCCGATTTAAAAATTAGCCGTGCCGAACAACCTAAAGCCGGATCTTTAAACTAGAGTTTAGGCGAAAACAAGTATGTTAAACACTTTAACACTAAGTGAGAGGGATTACAACCTTTTTAGATTCGGTCCATCACTTCTAAAACTCCGTGTTGAAGTCCCTTCGCTGCGATCATCGTGTTCCGGACTCTCGAGAGGTTCCACGAAGAGAAAGATGGAGTCTTGCTTCCGATCTTCGATACAAAGATGATCTACCTTGAAGTTTCGTTAACATAAGCTAACACTCATAATATGAAGTGAACACCCTCATCTAAATGGCAAGGATAGATGAGGATGATGAAGTAGGATTTTTGCTCTCTTTTATTTTCATTTACTCACTCATTTTTCATCACCTTGAAAAAGCTAGAAAGCTTTTTCTATGAAAGAAAGAAGGAAAAAGATGAACAATAAACATTAAACCTTTTGTGATGAATAATGAAAGGATAAATATGATGATTAATGCAACCATGGTCAACTAAACCCATGTAGAGAATTAACTAGGGTTAGGGTTTGGGTTGGGTTAAAGCATGAGTCACCACAAAATATCTTTCACAAAACAAAACTAAACCTTCTAGAATCACCTAGAAAGTATTAACCCAAATCAAACCCTAATCTTGTTTAATCTCTACTAAACATGTTGCATTAGTTATCATATCATGTTACAATATTATATATCACATATATAATATTTATTGTAACAAAATAAAATAATACAATTAACATATATCGCATATATATCAATGTATTACCCGAGTGAGAAAAAGAATCTTTTAGCGAGCAAATATTAGTTAATGTAATTTAATATATCATCTATATTATTATACATTAAATTATCGATTCAACACTTGATCCGACAATCCAGTTATATCGCATATAACCGACTAATATTTATCCGTACCGATTCATCGAATCAACACTTGATCCGATGACCCGGCTGATATCAAATATCGCGAGAATAGAATACGGTATCTCATATCGTATTATCCTCGGTCCCGCACATATCACATATGTGCTCCTACTCCGTTTTGCCTGAGTCAAGAAACCTCTGTGTAGGACTCTAAAGAATCGTCAATACGCCGGCAGTAGGTGATGATCATATCAAACA
Source organism: Agapanthus africanus (assembly GCA_030015575.1). Lineage (NCBI taxonomy): Eukaryota > Viridiplantae > Streptophyta > Magnoliopsida > Asparagales > Amaryllidaceae > Agapanthus > Agapanthus africanus. The sequence goes on from JASDDO010000008.1 coordinate 262,437,121, forward strand.
CCCACAAGCTGCAAGCGGTCTGCTAAACGTAACAGCCACCCAGGTATTGAGCGCTCAGAAGATCAACAAGAAAGCCTGTACATTCTCCTGTGAATCCAATCAGTAACACTCCCGTACAGTCCGGTCTCGTCGTCTGATATGTTGCATATCTCGCCTAGGGGTGGTAAACGTCAGACCCTAGTAGCTCGATAAGTCGTGTCGATTTGAGGTCTATAACAGTTCGAGAAACTACTGATAACACTTACCAGTAAATCTCAGCAACCCTGGCCAGGGATTTCCGGTTAAAGCCAATCGAACACAGAACAACATCAACTCCCTATACCGGGAGAGACGAATCCCCTCCTATCGCTCATTGCCTCCATGTGATTCGGGACTGTACCCAAAAGCCACCTTTTTGCACGCCCTCTTGGACGTGGTATGATGGAAATCAAAGCACAGTGGGAATCACACAAGACTCTATGACGATCTCGGGTCAACAGACTACTCTGTACCGGTGTCACCGGAGAACTGCCATCTGACGTGAGGTATAATACCATCTGGGAGTTCTCGGCGAGTCCGTCCAGTGTAACCAGTCTCCACTGAGCACCCGTACACCATCCTTGATGTCAAACACCGATGGATATGGGATCATCCATCGCCCATCATATGGGTCAAGATGCGAATACGCTAGTCTACACCGGTGCATCGATGCCCTGTCTCGATACATGTTCATACCAGAATATTGCATTTTATACCGCCCATTCTTACGCTCGTTTGGTTATAGGCAGGTGCTTTTAATCAGTGTTTGCTACATATTTACTGGATACTGGTTCTCAGCTCTAGACAGTGAAATTCAAAGAAAAGTACGTCAAATTCCGGATTACTGCCAACAACAGATAAAACACGGGTCTCCGCTCTCTATCCGTATGTTGCCACACACCAGTTTAAGGGACAAAATGGAAAATCGATGTCATTTTCGTGCACAAAGCTCAATGTCAACACAAGATCCAACATATCTACGCGGAGCTCGAGGAAATCTTGGCAAAAGATCGACATCACATCACCTTTTGATCTACTGAAATTCTGGAAGAAATAGGAAGAGTTTCTGAGAAAAAGTCATATACCACACTGAAGAGTACTAAAAACTAGGGAAAACCACCAAATTTCATGGCCTAACTCCTCTAAACGGCCGCGGTTCCACGGCATAAGCACGCTTTGGCCACGGTTCCGCGGCCGTATAGTCTCCTCACTTTGTCGTGTTTCATGGGCATTTTGGTCACTTCATTTAGGGGCAGATTGTTGCCCTAGGTTTTCCATTCCCCTCCTATAAATACCCCAGTTCTGAGCCAAACCAAGGAGCACTTTCTTAGTTAAGTTTTTTAGCCTCTTTTAGTGTAGTTTAGTCTTCTTCTTCTTCTTCTTTATTCTTTCCTCCATGAAAATTGTAGTGAGAGCTTTTTGAGTGGATGATGAAATGAAGATGAGGGGATTTTGTATCATTCTTTTGTTTTAGCTTCCCCTTGAGATCCTTGCTTTCTCTTGATCTTTCAACGTCTTCATTGAGCTTGAAAGTTTAAGGGTTTGTTATTGATTTCTAGGGTTGTATCTTCTTATGGAATTAGTGCTTCATTTCACATGAGTTCTCTACCCTTCTCTTGATCTTGCAACCTCTTGATTGAGCTTGCAAGTTTAAGGGTTGGCTATTGATCCCATGCTTGTCTTGAGTTCTATGTTCTTGTAATTACTTTCTTGCTTTTTTATTTCTTGATTTTTATTACTTGCTTTACATTCATGCTTTACTTTCTTGCACTTAAATTCCATGCACTTACATAATTGTAATCTTTTCTTTTCTTTTGCTCTTTTTGGTTCTTTTGTGAATGGTTGTAATTATTGTTGTTGTTAAGAATCAATACGATATTGTAAGTTAACGTTTCTTTGCTCATTTCCTTTTCCCGTTATTTTCCATTGAACTCCGCCCAAACGATACGCAAGCGCTCCGTTAGGCACCCTACCCTAACAAGGTAACGGTGATTCCTAACCGCGACCGGTTGTGTTCGGTTTGGCCGGAGGCGAAAGAAAGAGACAAGAACGGAAGGACAAGGGTAAATAAGCCGGATTCCACGAATACCGCCCTTAAATCCCCTAATCCACGTTGTTGCCGATTGCTCTAGCTTCAATTGGTCAAGACTCGGCTCAAAGGTTTTTAGTACGGATTTCTTTAGCTTACATTTTCGTATCTTTTCTTAACAACTTTATACTTGCAAATAATACACATAGGTTAGTTTGAACAAACACATACAAATTCTTTATTGACTCGTCTAAAACAGGAACGGAAATACAGCCATCTCCCTGTGGATCGACCCGTGCTCAACCGGCTAGCTGCAAAGCGACACCATCCTGATCGCGGTAATAACTTTAGAACTTTGAACATCCGACACGCCAAAAGCGTGCAATCAATACACCCTCGACTAGGAACAGTTATAGGATATACTCGTCGACTACCGTGGCCCTACTTGTATGATCTCATCATAGTTCCAGTAGTCGAGTACATATCCTAAGGGCTTTATCAACATGTAACATTGAGACAATCAGAGTACATGTTAAGATAAAGTACAACCAGATAGCGTACTATCATGTCGAGCAAGAAAGTCCTCCTTATATATGTCTAAGCATCCATTACAATATACATCATATGTACAGTAATGGCCTCTAGGGCATACATATAACTAACATTCATCAGAATAGGGGATGGATCTGTTAAGAAGGTAGTAGGGTGTGATGTCCTGGTATTTGGATGACATACACATAGTAGGAAGTAAAATTCCTATACTACGATCGGTTGTACTGTGGTCGTCACACAGTTGTTTCTCCAGACAGGATATGGATATAATATCAGACATTCTGGTTTCTAGATCTATGGTTTTAGATCTGGATTTGGGTAGTTTCCCAATGTGGGTACTTTGACAGTATTCTAATAGTATTTTAGAATAGATGACTCCTGGCATGGTGGTGTACCTGCAGGTGATTGAGTCACCCTCTCTAAAGGTGTCTTACAGACTAAAGGGGAGAAGGATGTGCATGATTGACAGATCATTTGCTTAGGCAATTGAGTCGATCATGAGATGTCAAGTACCACACCAGATGTTGTTTTTGCACTAGATGCAATAATTTTATATTAATCCAATCCTGAAGAAACATAAGGAAGCAGTTTTAGAACATAAGTGCATGTTCTACGGATTTGATGACGGCGGCCTCCTTCGGGAGACGGTTATTATTCCAGGCTTCAAAGGTGACATGGATGACAGAGTGATTGTCAGAGTTATAGTTTTCCCTCTGACGAAGGGGGGCAGTATTATGGACAGGTGGTCCAAGAGGATACTGTGGGAGGCATGGTGCAGGATACTGATTAGATTCAGTTGATGATACAGTCTAAGAAGTTTGGTTTTGGAGTTCATTTATGAACTAGGTCCCATCAGATATCCAGACATATTCTAAGACAGGTATTATTCAATTCGGGAGATGGATTTCTCCGCGAACTTGAGATTAAGATAGACATAGAAAGAAACATCGGGGCGGATCCACTCATTGAGGCTATTTCTCGAACACAATAGTTTTACAAACGTGCTTTGTGAAGCTGATTAGTAGAGGAGTTGGGTGTTCGGTATCACACGGGCTGTGAGTATGCGACATCGCAATAATTAGCCTTAAGTGCAAGTAGGAGATTGTTGGATATAGTGCCCTCAAAGTCAATTATTGGATCGCAGGTACGTGATTGCAATGATTGAGGAGGACCTATACCGGTAGCACAGTCTTACTCGAGATGATAGTATGCTATCTGGTTTTCCTTTATCAGTCGTGTATAGGTTCAGGTGACTGATCATGATTACACGTTGATAGAGCCTTTAGGATCTTTCTTGACTACTAATAGTATGATGGCGATCATATACGTGAGAGTTGGGTAGTCTATAAGCATATCCTTAATAGTGGTCCCTAGTCGTGGGAGTTTCGAGACAGGGCATCGATACTCCGGAGTAGACTAGTGTATACAGTCGAGACCCCGACGAGGGGCGGTGGCCGGTCTCACAAGCCACTGGTGTCAGTTGGATCACCTAAGATGTATACAGGTGCTCGTTGGGTTATGAGTACACCGGACAGGACTCGCCGGGAACCTGCTAGTTGGTATTATACCTATCGTCAGATAGCAGTTCCCTGGTGACATGTGTACCGGTTAGTTCATCGACCTGAGGTCGTCATTTGTCTCGTGTGAGTTCCCACTGTGCTTTGATTTCTATCCTACCATGGCTCAAAGGAGTCGTGCAAACAGGTATTTTTTGGATACAGTCCCGAGCCATATGGAGGCAGGTGAGCGGATAGGCAGGGGATTCGTCTCTCCCGGTATTGGGGGTGAGATCGTGCTGTGTCTAGGAAAGCCATTACACCAAGTCCTTGGCCAAGGCAGGGGAGAATTACTGGTAAGTATTCCAGTAGTTTCTCATGGTGTTCAGGGCTTGTCTCCGACACGACTTATACCGCTATTGGGGGTCTGACGTTACCAGCCCCCTAGGCCCGATATGCGATACTCATAGACGAACGGACCGGACTGTATGTATATTGTCTCTATTAGGCTCAGTGGGGTTTCAGGATGAGTTCGCTCATCGGCCTCCCTTGAGGTCAATACATGCACAGCCGTTACGCACAGCTATTGCCGCTGACGGCTTGTGGTTAAACCCACTGCCAGGGTACCGACGAGTCATTAGAGTCCCCCACAGATAGTTTCCCAAGTTCGGGTGAAACGTTGTAGAGGCCGTATGGTTTTATGGCAGGGTTCGGAAAATGCTCGTGCGTTTACGCACGTGTCATATTTCGGGCAAATAATACTGGTGGGCTTTGGTTTAAGCCGGATCATGTATTATACTTTGTAAATATAATATCTTTGTCTCAGATGCATTTGTATTCAGTCGTAATACAAATGCGGGTATATTTATACAGTTACGGGGTTATCCTGAAATTCGTTTCGGGATCGCTTTTGGAAGTTGCCAGTTTTCTATCACCCGTCTTTAACATTCGGTTAAATACGGATTGATCTTTTCTTGAAGTGAGTCATGAGTGTGGAAGGTTCTAGAAGCCTCTAGAAGAGGTGACTAGGTTAGTGAGGTGTTCTTGATTCATTGGTTGCATTAAATGGTTGATGACTAGGTTAGATGATTCATTGTATTCATTAAATGATTAAGCAATGTGTTATTATGACTCATTCTTCTCATTTATTGTAATGGTCACTCTACCTTTTCCTATACTCACCCCCCACCTTATATTGTGGCCGGCCAATTCTTTTGGAGGCTAAGGAATGATTGGAAAAAATTGAGATGATAGTTTTGTTCATGGAAATTTCATATAGCTCATTTTCTCATTTACCCGATTCAAAAAGGCAATTTCATTAACCGTTCATCCATGGCTTTGGATGAAGCGAGATAACGTGTTCTACTCATTCTCTACATCAATCTTGGTCATCTCTTTTGGCAAACTTGATGACCGAGTTGCCTTGGTATAGAAGCGGGAGCCCGTTTAAAGATCCGTAGATGTGGTGCCACCTCGACGAGGAGCCAGGAGTTCGGAGCAACCGCAACGGAGCGTGGGATGATAGTTAAAGAAAGAAGGACTCGGATCGTTCGGTATAACTTTTCTACCCACTTTGTAGTTTGTTAGTTTAGCGTTAATGGCAGATCCGGGTTATAGTATGCGATAGCGCCAGTTATAAAAGTTTTTGTTTCGCATTTGGCGTCTGAAAGACGGCCGGGGCGCTACCGTAGACTTATAAATACAAGCGATATAAGCGTGATACTCGGATCACAATGCAAATCACAGTAAATGACATTGAGGTATACCTCCTACAATGTCGAAAAATGTGTCGGTGCGCCCAAACTGGCGGAGCAAGAACATACGCATGCCTCCTGCTCATGGTCTGGCGTCCTCTATCTCTGGGTCCTCATTTTCTCTGTGGATTACCAATCTCGCAATCCATCGGCTCGTCGGCCCTGTCCGGTGTGCTAACGGAAATGATTCCGCTCTGGCACTCCACTGGTCATCTCTCGGCCAATCATCACGACCACTCGTAAAGCAGCATGTCACTGGCGTCAGCCTCTGGCCCTCTGAGTACATGTCACATATCCGATCCTGGGTGCAAATCTTATCGAAGCAGTGTCCTGGAAGGAATCCTGCTCAAGGTCTCTTCCGATCTCGCTCATGCCAAACTATACGGAGGCTGGTACTCTTACATAATCTCTTCTCGCTCTCTAGACATCTGCGTTCTTAGCACAGCATTTACTCGGGAATTAGCCGTATCTCAACGCCTCTGTAAGCATATCAGATCTATGATCTCGACGGGGAGAAGCAACAGCTCGTCAGCATCTCGCATGAACCTCTGGCTCCCACTTGTCTTTATCATTGTCCACTTCGACGTCATGTCATGCTATCTGCGTTCTGTAATTGTTCTCGGCTACAGTCAATACGGAGTCTCTCATACGGACTCGAAATCACGAACTCGGTATCTTCATCACTCTGTAGAAGAACTCTAGCCGAACACGTCCTTGGGAACTCGTCCCAACCATCGGAGTAATACTCAATACTCGTCCATTCTCGATCAACTCACAACGCATCTGAGTGAGGTCATCTATCCAAAACTGGTCAGCTTGCTGATCTCTTATCACATGATATCCGGACGACGCTAAACTTTTCGATCGAGTCATCAAGGTCCTAAAATTTCCCGAAACCAGAGAACAGTTTAATAATATCTGGTACATACCACGGTACCTCTGGACCAGCCGTAGAAGGGCAAACCCAAGCCTCACTAATGGCACCGCTAAACTGCCGCAAACCCTAAGGTGCAAAAGCGATTCCATGGTGATCATGTCGAGTTAGAGTTTCATTCTTCTAGAGGGTCCACAGAATCACTTGCATGTTCCTCCGAATACTTTAAACTTCGAAAAATGGGTTTTCTGACATTTGTTCAAACTTTTTAACTTTTTAACTTCGGCTATACAACATGTGTATACCCTTCGCCCGCATGCTAAGCAATGCTTCAATCCTCCAGGAAGAACGATACATCAACGGTCATCTCTGGATGGGTCTGCTCTACATCTGAGTAAAACACACCACACTGGAAATCTTCAACTCAACTGGGCCTACGTCGGCTCATCAATCTGACGAATCACCTCCGTCTCTCAAATCGGGGTAGACTAGCTATCATCTGTCGCATTTCTGCCGGAAGCTCCGGCGATCTCAGCTCGTAAGCTCTGGAAGCGACATCCTATCAATCTCAGCAACAGCTGGGTCATCTGTCTGTACGGTAGGCGACATCATAATCTCTGAGGTATGTTGTACATCAACAGTCCACTCACAACTGGCAGCCTCTGTCAATGGCCCGATCATCCGGTGTGAAACCAACCACTCGCCTCAATAAGAGGTCACAACATAAATACAACATCGAGACGTTCGCAAGTCACCAGAAGACACAATGGTCAGCCCTCTTACCAGACTAGCCCTCCCTGACCATACACTTGCGGCAGCTCAATCTGTGCTCAAACATAGTGACAGGAACCTCAATTGAGTATCGAAGAAAGCAGGTCAACGGCATGAAAGGAAACGACAGATCCAGCATGGATACATGATCATAAGAAGGAACATCATCAATGAAAGTATGATCATGGGAACGAACAGAATCAAAGATCTCAAATGGATGTATAATCATGGGTACGAAGAGAATCACAGATCTCAAAATATGTACATCCTAAGGTTTCTTAAGTGGAGTACCGTATCGTAAATTTGCCGCGGAACATACATACGGTACGTCACTCTACTCAAGCTACCTACTCCATCAATCAGGGTCAACCTATGAAACGAAAGTCCGGGTCTAATACCCCCCGTTCAAGTCTAAGTTCCGTAAGGTCAAGCCTAGGTTCCGAAATACATACCCGCCATAGACTCTGCATGGTCAAACATAGACTCGAACCAAGGTTAAACCTAGCGCTCTGATACCAACTTTATCACGACCCTAAATATTAGCTCGTGACCAGCACTTAAATCACGCAACGTCTAAAGGCGTAACGTAATTCAAGTAAGCTGAAACTCTGAAATCTAAACCTTTTAAGAAAAATATAGGAGGTGAAGTTTTGAAATAAGGGTATAATGAAATCAAGTTTTCTTAATGCATAGAATAGGAACATGAAAAATGCAAGTGGATTATGCAAGTTTAAAAACATGTTTCGTCTTTATTTAAAAATTTGGGCAGCATCTCCTTTGTATATTTTGATCCAAAACCACATATGCAAGATAATGATAAATGCATCCACAAGCGGGAGCTAGCTCGTCCCCAAACGGCGGATCACAACCACGCAAGACAATATATATAAGTATACGACGCCCAACTGCGAAGATCATCACAAAGATAAAGAAAAGCAAGACATCAAAACCACAAGTAGCGGAAAACCCCTCGCTCTACGTCTCGCAACCACAAGTCGCACTAAGTCTCATTACATATACAATTACTAAATTTGATTGATAGAGTTGACTAGATACAATATGAAATAGTAAATACAAGAGTGGGTACGATACAAATGTCCCACCAACCAAGCAAACCACCCAAAAGTAGGTATGAGCCAGCGATGCCGCTACTGATTCATGCGGTCGACCTGCAAGAACTGTGGCACAACGGGGGTGAGTTGCCAACTCGTGAATAGAAAAACATCTACAAGTAGAAATCGAATAAACAACGACTCCTAGGTCAACTATATTATAAAGGTAATACTATGATATCTAGGGTGACCGGGTCTATATATGTGCCAATACTAACATCAATGTCAATCAACATGTGGATATCATCAAACAATATAATCAATGTATGTATGCATGTGGATCTCGTCCAACCATATAACCAATTTATGTATGCATGTGGATCTCGTCCAACCATATAATCAATGTATGTATACATGTGGATCTCGTCCAACAAGATAATCAATGTACGTATGCATCATAAAACAATGTGCATGAAATTATGACGATGCAAATCAACGTGTGTCCCTCGCGACACATCAAAATCATGGAACCTGAGTGTCTTGTGTTAGTTATATGTATGCCCTAGAGGCCATTACTATACATAGGATATTGTAGTGGATGCTTGGACATATATAGGGAGGACTTTCTTGCTCGACATGATAGTATGCTATCTGGTTGCTCTTTACCTTAACGTGTACGCTGATTGTCTCTCTGTTACATGTTGGTAAAGCCCTTAGGATGTGTACTTGACTACCTGAACTATGATGCGGATCATACTAGTGGGGACATGGTAGTCCATAAGTACATCCTTCAAGGTCCCTAGTCGTGGGTGTATCGAGACGGGGCATCGATATACTAGAGTAGACTAGCGTATACCTTCTCGACCCATACAGATAGGCGATGGATGATCCCATATCCAATGGTGTTTGACATCAGAGATGATATACGGGTGCTCAGTGAAGACTGGGTACACTGGACGGACTCGCCGAGAACTCCCCGATGGTATTATACCTTACGTCAGATGGCAGTTCTCTGGTGACACTGGTACAGAGTAGTCTGTTGAACCGAGATCGTCATAGAGTCTTGTGTGATTCCCACTGTGCTTTGATTTCCACCTTACCACATCCAAGAGGGCGTGCAAAACGGTGGCTTTTGGGTACAGTCCAGAATCACATGGAGGCAATGAGCGATAGGAGGGGATTCGTCTCTCTCGGTATAGGGAGTTGATGTTGCACTGTGTTCGATTGGCTATAACCGGAAATCCCTTGCCAGGGTTGCTGAGATTTACTGGTAAGTGTTACCAGTAGTTTCTCGAACTGTTATAGACCTCATATCGACACGACTTATCGAGCTACTGGGGTCTGACGTTTACCACCCATAGGCGAGATATGCGACATATCAGACGATCAGACCGGACTGTACGGTAAGTGTTACTGGTTGGATTCACAGGAGTGTGAGCGGGCTTGCTCGTCGTTCTTCTGATCGCTCAAAACCCGGGTGGCCGTTACGTTTAGCAGACCGCTTGCGGCTTGTGGGTGTTTGATATGATCATCACCTGCTGCCGGCGTATTGACGAGTCTTTAGAGTCCTACACAGAGGTTTCCTGGCTCAAGCGAAACGAAATAGGAGCGCATATGAGATATGTGCGGGACCGAGAATAATGCGTGTATGTGATACCGTATTCTATTCTCGCGATGAATGTATCAATTGGTTGTATGCGATATAACCTAGTTATCGAATCAAGGATTGATTCGATAAGCCGATACATTGGATATTAGTCAGTTATATGCGATATGACCGGATCGTTAAATCAAGTATTGATTTAATGATTTAATGCATAATTTTATATTTGATATATTACTTTGCATTAACTAGTATTTGTTCACATTAGATGGATTTTCTCACTTGTTTGTGCACATTGTATATGTGATATATTTTTGTGCACAAGATTGTATCATGTTTGATGATACATGCAACCTTGGGTATGTATAATTAAACCATGGTTATGTTAATGGTTAGGGTTTTTATTTACTTTTTCATTTGGTTATTTATTCTTTTTGGAAAGATAAATAAAATGGTGACTTATTTTGTTTCTTTCTTGAATCTTCTTGAAGTGTTGAAAGTCAAAGCCATTTTGTTTCTTTCCTAAACCTTAACCCTTTAACTTAACCCTAGTTCATTCTCTACACTTAACCATGGTTGTTTTTATGATAAGAATGAATGGGATTTTCTTTTTAAGTTAATTCAATTTTATTCTTTCATCTTCATCATCTTCTTCAAGCTTCATGAAAGCTTGCTAGCTTCAATGGTGAAATGAGAAAAAGAGTGAGAAATCCAATTCTAAAGTGAACCCACTTCCTATTTCTTCATCCTCTACCACTTGCCAAGTAGTATAGGGTGTTTTCTTCACAAGTTTCATGACTTGGTGAAGTTGGAGTTTGATCTTGAGTTGCCTCGACGTAGATCATCTTCGACATCGAAGTCGACGACCTAGCCCGCCCATTTCTCCGATGAAGCCGACGCTAGAGCCCGGGATCCGATGATCGTAGCGAGGGGACATCATCACGGAGCTAAGGAGGTGGAGGACAGGATCTACAAAGGTTGTATTTTCCGTTCACTCTTAGTTAAGTTGTTAACTAGTTGCATAGTTATCGCCTTAACCTCTAGTCAACGATCGCATTTGGATTTCTCGGCACTAGAAAAATTTAAATTTGGCATGGTTGATGCCTTGTGAGACCTCCTTAGTATGCTTAGGAACCCTGCAGTGGTATCAGAGCCTAGCTAGAGCTTTAGGCGAAGTGTAGACGATGTTAGAAATCCGAACGAACCCCGAAACCTTAATCTGACCCCTTCTCTGTACATTTTTCAAAACTGTATATTTTTCCGAATTAAAAATATGCAGAAAAATCAGCAGGCGTTTTTAGGAGTTACTGTGAAATACGAACGGCTAACTCTATCAAACCGCCGCGGAACCGCGGCACGAGCATGGCTCGTGCAGCGGTTCCGCGACCGTACGGCAGCATCTTTCAATTATTCTTTCACAGTAATTCCTATATTTTAGTGTTGTATTTTCTGGGATATTTTAAATTCTACTCAAGAGTTGAGTTTTCTGGGTTGAATTGGGGACTCGGTGTTTCGATCGGAATGTTTAACTCCGTCTATGTGTTTTCTGGATAATTTTTGAATATGTTAAAAAGTTCGACCGGATATAAATACCCACTTTTTCCCCTGTCGGGAAATTTCCAAGTGTTGGATCTTTCCGTGGTTTAATAACGTTCTAAGTAATGCAAGTAACGCGATGGACCCTCTAGAAGACAACAAACCGTAACTCGATTATGTGACCGTCTTGAACTGCCCTTTGAACCTTCGGGTTTGGGGCAGTACGGCGTGCCACATGTGAGGCGTTGGCTTGACCCTTCTACGGCTGGACCGTTGGTACTGAGGCATGAACTTGATGTTTTTAAACTTGTTTCATGTGTTGAGCTGTTTCGGGAAAACTTGGGTGTTTGACTGTTCGATCGGAAAGTTTAACATTTTCTATTTATCTGGAATGGGATACAATACATGGAATCCACAAATAGTTATGAGATAACTGATATGAATGTTATAAACATAGCACTTTAGTCTCACTTGATCGGTTGCCACGGAATTTTGATGCGATCAAAAGTCCGTCGCAATCACGTAGCGTACGTGGATATTCGCCGGTAAACTTAATAGACAGCCACGCCCCATAGCCCCGACCAAGTGACTGTAAGAGAACCCCGTCGCCGAAAGCATCCGTTCGGGTGCTCGCGGCAGCGGTGTTCCGCCTTGGTGCACTTCGTCGACGGCGTCGGGGGTGCGGCCGTCTACTGAAGTTTGCGACGAACATTCGATCAGGATGTCGGGAATCTTGTTGAATTGCCCGACTTGGTATTGAAAAGTGCTTTCGATTTTGAGACTAAAATGCGGGGTTTATAATTATTAGGCATGTGATGTCTAAGGGATTCATTTGATTAGGCATGCGATGTCTAAAGAGTTTGCGGATTCCAACTGTTGTAGTTTTACACTTTCTTTTCTGCGACCGTAAGTGTAATATGTGATATCGCCGGTTTCGTTGCTATATGTCAACGACAATTGGGATACGCATGTTTACTTACGTTGATGACATGTGATGTTATGTGTTGCTGGATATGTTATATTGGATCGTCGTGTATGAATAGCCGGGTTTTTTTAATGTAAGAAGAGTGTTTTTCATTTTCATTCATGTAAAAACTTGTATGTAATATTCTTTTATTGGGGCACTTCCAGGTTGCGGAAGTTGTCACCGTTGATGTATATTATTTACTTTTCCGCACTAGGATAGACCCAAGGAGGAGGGTACAAGTAACCGGGTTCTGGGGTCCAGTGGGAGACCAACTCGAGGAGTCGAGTCCGGGTCTCCTAACTCTAGAATTGGTAGGGTTGCTTGCCGCTCTCGTAGGGGTCTAGGGGTGTGGGTTTGGCTATTCATTGCGACCGTGGAATCCATGTTTTATACTGGCTCGTATTGAAAACACGGACGTCCTAGTATATCCAATATTTCATATGATTCTTCTGCTGCGATATCTGTGATGTGATCATTTGATGTTCTGTGATAGATACAGTATATAGTATATATGATATATTATATAGACGTTACTTATGTTTTACACCCGCGCTAGCCCTGCCCCGCTCTGTCGTTAGTTACCTAACCTAACGGTGCACGAGGGGACATCGAGGCGAATGCGGATGGCATAAGTGTACGTCGTATTTATCTGTGATGTTTAGGTAACTTAAATGATGGGACTTCATTAATATGATTAATGAAAGAAAAGAAACCTAAGATGTTGTGGAATCGAATTTTCAAAAACAGGTAGCTACAGTTCTTTCTTTGCATCGCGGTGTTCCCTGTAGAACATCCTGCACCTTATTCGATAAGGAAAGGACCGAGATCCCTTCACCGGGAGTGACTCCTTTAGCAATAACTGGTAGATGCTACACTCTAGGTTTGTTTTTTGATTGCTTCTATAGTTTCTGCTTTGCACAGTGATATATATGATATATCCCGCACCTCATTCGACGAGGAAAGGGCCTACGATCCCTTCACCGGGAGTGACCCCTTTAGCAAAACTAGAAAAACCTAAAAAACACTCCATTTTAAAATCATTCGATCCTACAACGATATCAAGTTCATTGCGCAATAGGTTTTCAGAAAAACCTGTCGTAGCCCTACGTCATTTCAGATAAGTACTAGTTAGTATTCGTGCTGCGGTAGTTTGGCATGCGTCAAGGCGTAGTGTACGGTAGCTAACTAGTGCTTATCTGCTAGCATATGATGCGATTGGATTAGGGTATTCGTACGGCGTTGTTTGGCATGCGTCAAGGGTCGTGCGGGTAGGTTTAATTCAATCAAGAAATGTACGGGTTGAACTTGACTAGAGGACTATGGGTTGTTTGACATGCGTCAAGGTCATAGCACGCTAGAGGCAAAATATTATCGGGAATTTGAAGTGTTGAAATTTGCAATGAGATTGCATACATTCTATGAGATAGTTGGATCCCGATACCCGCTGCGAGTAATTGTTACTCGTGGGAGAGTTTTACACATTACAATTAGCCGATCAAGTAGGTGTCTAGAAAGGTGTCAACGGGGTTACGCCTCTGGGAAAACGAGGTTTACTGTAATTAGGTCCGTTCGAAAGCACGGGGAACCTCCCTCAAAGTACCGACACTGGCCTGGCTGAAAGATTGGCGAACTTGTAGCTTGTAATTAATCCCGGCTAGTCTTTGCTTTTACGGTTTGAAGGAAGATTTGATAAAAACAGTGGGAGCCATCCTGATTAGATAAAATAATAACCAATCTGATCTTGCAAGAGCATACGCAGAGTGTTTTCTTCTCTCTCTCTCCAGGTAGCGACCATATCACGCCTTAATCAAGATAATAAAACGGATAAATTGGCCGAACCCGCTTGTTATACTGAGCTGGGGAACGTTGGTCCCGCTCCAACTTATAATTGTTATAAGACAGAGCAGGAAATTGGGGATTACCAGAATTCCCGTGCCGCCCAAACGAAGAAAGTGCATGAGATGCATCTCCTTTGAGTGTGTTCATTACAAAGAACTGTTTCTCAGTATCCTCTACGTCCTGGGTATTAGATACCGGATCAGGATCCCGCAAATGTAATCCGTTACATAGGCTACAGATAGGTAAAGAACTGAGAACGGGTGATAGGTTTCATAAGACAGAAAACGGGACAAGTGTTGCAGCCAAGTCTGTTGGTCACTGTCACCCTGTATTACCAATACATTGATTCTGAACAAATGCTATTAGATACCGAACCTGATATACAAAATCATATCAGTCTCTTTATTAGTAAAGAAAGGATATAATTTTGTATTGTATGGATAATGTTTTGAACATTTCCTATATCAAAAGTTGATCGGTTCAGGCACGTTATCTAAAAGCATTGACGTTCTAAATCAAACTACAGTTCTTAGTATACTGAACACACACAAGAGGAAGAGTTCAGAAATGAACGATTCCTTCTTGAGGCATTGTAGACTAGGTCATATCAATGCGACCCGACTGGCTGAAGTTACATTTAGATGCATATTTAAATCAGTTTGAATTTACATCTTGTGAAACTTGCCAGTCATGTCACAAAGATAAGATGACCATAGCTCTGTTTATTGGAAACAGAGAAAGAGTTAATAAACTCTTGGGATTGATACATGTTGATGTATGTAAGCTCCCCTGTCTACACATGCCAAGACTGATTCTTTATACTTCATTACATTCTCTGATAATCTCTCAAGATTCAGATATATGTTCATGTTGAAACACAAGTCCGAACCTTTTGAGATATTCACAGAATATGATTTAGAAGTAGAGAACCAAAATACGGGTATAAGTATTATGTCCTATGATGAGATCAGGGAGGAGAATACTTGTGCAAGGAATTCCTGGACTATTCTAAAGGAGAATGAGATTCTCTCTCAGCATTACTCCTCCGAATACACCATAGCACGATGGTATATCGGGGCGGAGCAGATACACCCTATTTGATATGGTGTGCTCTATGATGAGTACTACTGAGTTACTTTTTTCCTTTTTGGGGGTTATGCACTTGGGAAGTTGCATACCTATTGAATAGGGTTCAAATCAAATCAGTTGCCTACCACTTCATATGTGATATGAAAAGGGAAGAGCCCATATCTTAAGTTACTTAAGATTTGGGGTTGTCCGTCCTATGTCTAAAAGCAAAATCCGGACAAGATCAAGGCAAGGTCTGTTATGTAGAACTGGAAATGTTCCAGCTATACAAACTGCAGCTGATGATTTGGTAGAACCAAAGGATTCATTAGTAACCAACGAACCTCAGCCTCTCCGCCGATTTAGTAGGGTTCCTCACCCACCTGAGAGGTACTTCGGTTGCTCTATGACAGTGGGAGCGAGGATTGCATCATGAGATGATGACCCAACTAGTTTCGAGCTGGCCATCAGGAGTGGGACTCTATAAGAATGGCTGGATGTTTATTGATCTGAGATGGAATCCTTATACACCAACAAAGTATGGACTTTGGTTGCTATATATGAAGGGTTAAATCCCCATCAGGAGCAAGTATATCTTGAGAAGATTACTTGGTGTAGATGGAAAAGTTGAGACTTTCAAAGCTAGACTTGTTAAAGGTTTTCGTCATCAACCAGGCGTGGAAAATGATGAAACCTTTTCCAGTAGCTATGCTTAAGTCCATCCAGATCCTACTTGCCACAGCTACATACCATGACTACGATATCTGGCGGTTGGGTGTCATGACTGCTTTTCTAAATGATGTTTTAGAAGAGAGAGTCTGTAAGTACACAGTCAGAAGGCTTCGTAGACAGTGGGAGCAGCGGAAACGTGTGCAAGATGTTTTATGTGATAAAGCAGGCATCGTGGAGATGGAACATCTGTTTTGATGAGTTAGTCAAACAGTTTGACATCATCAAAATGGTAGATGAACCTTGTATATACAAAAAGGTAGTAGGGAGTATGGTGGTGATCCTCGTAGAGTACGTGGATGACATACTCTTGATAAGGAAGAAGTTTCCTATGCTATGCTCGGTCAATCTCCGCTTATCACAATGATTCTCCATATAGGATCAAAGTGATACCTCCTAAATCCTGGGTTTTGGATCTATGAGATAGGTCTAATTGGATGTTAGGATACTCACTAGTTGTAGTGAGATGGTATCCATCGATCCTGGGGAGAATCACTGGAAAGGTTCCAGGGTGATAAAGACGACTGAAAGTCAGTCACAGGCATTGTCTTTATCCTCAGTAAAGGGACGGTATGTTGAAAGAGTTCCAAGCTAGATACCGTGGCATACTAGACGATAAAGGCTGGATACATCGCTACTTAAGATGCTACCAAAGAGGCAGTTTGGGTGTATATTGGTTCATGAGATGAACTAGGTTCCTCCCATTGTGTGACAATGGAGTTGTGGCTTATGCCAAGGAACGTCCGTCCCATCAGTGATCCAGACATATTCTAAGGCAGTATCATCTGATCATGGAGATGGTTGATCTTCAGGGTGATCAAGGTTAGGAGAGTAGACTTAGAGGACAACACGGCGGATCCACTCACGAAGGCCTTTTCCCAAAGAGAGACTATTATGAGATTGTTGAGTATGAGATACTACAACCACTGCTACATATGGCCCTAGTGCAAGTAGGAGATTGTTAGTTATATGTATGCCCTAGAGGCCATTACTATACATTGGATATATATTGTAGTGGATGCTTGGACATATATAGGGATGACTTTCTTGCTCGACATGATAGTATGCTATCTGGTTGCTCTTTACCTTAACATGTACGCTAATTGTCTCTCTGTTACATGTTGGTAAAGCCCTTAGGATGTGTACTTGACTACCTGGACTATGATGCGGATCATACTAGTGGGGACATGGAAGTCTATAAATACATCCTTCAAGGTCCCTAGTCGTAGGTGTATCGAGACGGGGCATCGATATACAAGAGTAGACTAGCGTATACCTTCTCGACCCATACAGATGGGCGATGGATGATCCCATATCCATTGGTGTTTGACATCAGAGATGATATACGGGTGCTCAGTGAAGACTAGGTACACTGGACGGACTCGCCGAGAACTCCCAGATTGTATTATACCTTACGTCAGATGGCAGTTCTCTGGTGACACTGGTACAGAGTAGTCTGTTGACCCGAGATCGTCATAGAGTCTTGTGTGATTCCCACTGTGCTTTGATTTCCACCTTACCACGTCCAAGAGGGCGTGCAAAATGGTGGCTTTTGGGTACAGTCCCGAATCACATGGAGGCAATGAGCGATAGGAGGGGATTCGTCTCTCCCGGTATAGGGAGTTGATGTTGCACTGTGTTCGATTGGCTATAACCGGAAATCCCTGGCCAGGGTTGCTGAGATTTAATGGTAAGTGTTACCAGTAGTTTCTCGAACAGTTATAGACCTCATATCGACACGACTTATCGAGCTACTGGGGTCTGACGTTTACCACCCCTAGGCGAGATATGCGATATATCAGACGATCAGACCGGACTATACGGTAAGTGTTACTGGTTGGATTCACAGGAGTGTGAGCGGGCTTGCTCGTCGATCTTCTGATCGCTCAATACCCGGATGGCCGTTACGTTTAGCAGACCGCTTGCGGCTTGTGGGTGTTTGATATGTTCATCACC
Source organism: Agapanthus africanus (assembly GCA_030015575.1). NCBI lineage: Eukaryota > Viridiplantae > Streptophyta > Magnoliopsida > Asparagales > Amaryllidaceae > Agapanthus > Agapanthus africanus. Next base: position 262,455,365 of record JASDDO010000008.1, read on the forward strand.
TGCTGCCGGCGTATTGACGAGTCTTTAGAGTCCTACACAGAGGTTTCCTGGCTCAAGCGAAACGAATTAGGAGCGCATATGAGATATGTGCGGGACCGAGAATAATGCGTGTATGTGATACCTTATTCTATTCTCGCGATGAATGTATCAATTGGTTGTATGCGATATAACCTAGTTATCGAATCAAGGATTGATTCGATAAGCCGATACATTGGATATTAGTCGGTTATATGCGATATGACCGGATCGTTAAATCAAGTATTGATTTAATGATTTAATGCATAATTATATATTTGATATATTACTTTGCATTAACTAGTATTTGTTCACTTTAGATGGATTTTCTCACTTGTTTGTGCACATTGTATATGTGATATATTTTTGTGCACAAGATTGTATCATGTTTGATGATACATGCAACCTTGGGTGTGTATGATTAAACCATGGTTATGTTAATAGTTAGGGTTTTTATTTACTTATTCATTTATTTATTTATTCTTTTTGGAAAGATAAATAAAATGGTGACTTATTTTGTTTCTTTCTTGAAACTTCTTGAAGTGTTGAAAGTCAAAGCCATTTTGTTTCTTTCCTAAACCCTAACCCTTTAACTTAACCCTAGTTCATTCTCTACACTTAACCATGGTTGTTTTTATGATAAGAATGAATGGGATTTTCTTTTTAAGTTAATTCAATTTTATTCTTTCATCTTCATCATCTTCTTCAAGCTTCATGAAAGCTGGCTAGCTTCAATGGTGAAATGAGAAAAAGAGTGAGAAATCCAATTCTAAAGTGAACCCACTTCCTATTTCTTCATCCTCTACCACTTGCCAAGTAGTATAGGGTGTTTTCTTTACAAGTTTCATGACTTGGTGAAGTTGGAGTTTGATCTTGAGTTGCCTCGACATAGATCATCTTCGGCATCGAAGTCGACGACCTAGCCCGCCCATTTCTCTGATGAAGCCGACGCTAGAGCCCGGGATTCGATGATCGCAGCGAGGGGACATCATCACGGAGCTAAGGAGGTGGAGGACCGGATCTACAAAGGTTGTATTTTCCGTTCACTCTTAGTTAAGTTGTTAACTAGTTGCATAGTTATCGCCTTAACCTCTAGTCAACGATCGCATTAGGGTTTCTCGGTACTAGAAAAATTTAAATTTGGCATAGTTGATGCCTTGTGAGACCTCCTTAGTGTGCCTAGGAACCCTACATCTTGCATCGACACTCGAAACATCATGAAACCCGTGTCCAGCATCGAAATGTAAATCCTCATATTTCAGGCACCGCATCCTCCGATCGGCCCTCAAATATCTCGTCTCAGGTGCCGCCTACTCTGGTCGGCCCTCATATCCATCTCATGACTCCGATCGGTATCCTCCGGATAATCGACCGGTCCAAATACTATCACCGGTAGGTAGTGCTCCCCTGCTGGGCTCACCGTCTAATAATACGAGTCTTCTTGTCCCGGATACCTCACCGGGTCCACCATGTACCCGCAGACGGTGCCTACCGCTCCTCGAATCGGCTTTCACATGTCATACATCTCAGAACAAAGAAAACGCATGGTGGAAGAACTGAAATATCATATCAAGAGAAACCAGATTTTTAAAACAGTGCATGCTTTCTTTTGAAATAGCTACAGTTCTCAAATCAAGAAATCTCATGAAAACAGCATATCTCAATGCGCAAAATCATAAAGCATGATGTATGCGACATATGATAAAATGTAAGAATATCCGAATATCATGCAACATGGAACAGTGATATAACATATTAAGGGAAAACCACTCTTTTAAATGGATCCAACTTTTAAAATATAACATACGGTCCCCAATTCCCAAAAATCAAAGCCATCATCATCTATGTATGTAAAAATGTGTATGTACGTAGGCATGAATGCTCAAGATATGTATGTGCGCCAATATGGATATACCAGTAGTATATACGCAAGTATGAGTGTACAATATGTATGTGCGCCAATATGGACGTACAAGTGGGTATATACGCAAGTATGAGTGTACAATATGTATGTGCGCCAATATGAATGTACAAGTGGGTATATACGCAAGTTTGAGTGTACAATATGTATGTGCGCCAATATGGGTGTACAAGTGGGTATATATATGCAAGTATGAGTGTAAAATATGTATATGGACCAATATGGATGTACAGGTGGTATATACGCAAGTATGAGTGTACAATATGTATGTGCGCCAATATGAATGTATAAGTGGGTATATACGCAAGTATGAGTGTAGAATAGGTTTGTGCGCCAATATGGGTGTACTGTAGGGTTCCTAGGCACTCTAACAAGGTTCAAGAAGGCATCAACCATGCCCGAATAAAATTTTAGACATGCCGAACAACCCAAAGCCGGGATATTTGCTAGATTATTAGGGTTTAACATGCAAGTAAACATCTTTACAACTAAAAGTGAGGGATTACAACCTATGTAGTCCGCTCCTTCACTTCATAAGCTCCGTGTTGAGGTCCATTCGTTGCGATCATCAAGAACTCCGACTCTTGTGAGGCTCCAAGAGTTGAATGATGCATCTTGCTTGAAGTCTTCATGATCTAAGATGACCTACCTTGAAGAATCTCTAACCCAAGCTTACACTTCACTAAACAACTTATTAGAGAAGTGAACACCTTAATCTAAGTGACGCGAATAGATGAGGATGATGAAGTAGGATTTTTGCTCTCTTTTGTTTTCTATTTCTCACACTTATTCATCACAAACACAAAAGGCAGTGAAGGTTTTTCAAGAGCTAGAAGAAGAAGAAGATAAAGCTAATCCTTTTGTGATGAATAATGAATTATTGTAGTGGTTACAAATCTAACCAAAGGTTAAGCATGAAGGAGTTAAACCTTGTAGAGAATTAACTAGAGTTAATGGTTTGGATTTGGTTAACATAATATCTTCACAAAATATCAAGCCAAAGACAAAGTCAAAGCTTCTTGAAGCTTCATGGAAGCTTCATGCAAAAGCTAACCCTAATCCAAACCCTAACCAAGTTTAAACCCTAAACCATTGTTAAATTTGTAACCCTAACATGTTACAATATTATATATCACATATACAATATATTTTGTAACAATAGAAAATAATACAATTAACATATATCGCATATATATCAATGTATTATCCTGTGAGAAAGTGAATCAATAAAGCGAGCTTATATTAGTTAACATAACGTAATATATCACATATATAATTGTACATTAAATTATCAAATCAACACTAGATCCGATAACCCGGCTATATTACATATAACCGACTAATATAACATGTACCATTTCATCGAATCAACACTTGATCCGATGACCCGGTTATATCACATATACCCGGCCGATATCTCATATCACGAGAATAGAATACGGTATCTCATATCGTATTATTCTCGGTCCCGCACATATCACATATACGCTCCTACCCAGTTTTACCTGAGCCAGGAAACCTCTTTGTAGGACTCTAAAGAATCGTCAATACGCCGGCAGTAGGTGATGATCATATCAAACACCCACAAGTTGCAAGCGGTCAGCTAAACGTAACATCCACACGGGTATTGAGCGATCAGAAGATCAACAAGCAAGCCTGTACATTCTCCTGTGAATCCAATCAGTAACACTCCCGTAAAGTCTGGTCTCTTCGTCTGATATGTTGCATATCTAGTCTAGGGGTGGTATACGTCAGACCCCAGTAACCGATAAGTCGTGTTGATGTAAGGCTCATAACGGGTCGAGAAACTACTGATAACTCTTATCAGCAGCACTCCATATCAGCCCTGGCCAGGGACTTCCAGTTATAGCCAATCGAACACAGCACAACATCAACTCCCAATACCGGGAGAGACGAAACCCTTCCTATCGCTCATTGCATCCATGTGATTCGGGACTGTATCCAAAAGCCACTGTTTTGCATGCCCTCTTAGACGTGGTAAGGTGGAAATCAAAGCACAGTGGGAATCACACAAGACTCTATGGCGATTTCGGGTCTACAGACTAACCTGTACCAGTGTCACCGGAGAACTGCTATCTGACGATATGTATAATACCATCTAGGGGTTCTCGACGAGTCCGTTCAGTGTACCCAGTCTCCACTGATCACCCGTACACCATCTTTGATGTCAAACACCAATGGATATGGGATCATCTATCGCCCATCATATGGGTCAAGATGCGTATACGCTAGTCTACTCTGGTGTTTCGATGCCCTGTCTCGACACACCCTCAACTAGGAACAGTTATAGGATGTACTCTTTGACTACCCTGGCCCCACTAGTGTGATTTCATCACAGTCCCAGTAGTCGAGTACATATCCTAAGGGCTTTATCAACATGTGAGAGCAAGACAGTAAACTAATACAAGTCAACATGTTAAGACAAAGTGAAACCAAATAGGATACTATCATGTCGAGCAAGAAAGTCCTCTCTATATATATCCAAGCATCCATCATAATATACATCATATGTACATCAATGGCCTCTAGGTTATATACATAACTAACAATCTCCCACTTGCACTAAGTCCAGCTGTTGTAGTATCTCATACCCAGCATCCCGAATAATCTCTCAAACTGTATCTGGGGAATGGCCTTCATGAGTGGATCCGCAGTGTTGTCCTTCGTATCTACTCTCCTGACCTCGATCTCCCGGCGATCAATTATCTCCCTGATCAGGTGATACCGCCTCAGAATATGTCTGGACTTTTGATGGGACCTGGGTTCCATGGCTAAAGCCACAGCTCCATTGTTATCGCAATACAGAGGTATTGGATGCTCAATAGAAGGAACCACACCATGTTCAGTGATGAACTTCTTCATCCAGACAGCCTCTTTGGCAGCATCGTTGGCAGCAATGTATTCAGCCTCCATCATCAAGTCTGCTATGGTTTCTTGCTTGGAACTCTTCCTACAAACCGCCCCTCCATTTAGGGTAAAGAAAAATCCCGATTGCGACTTAGAGTCGTCCTTATCACTTTGGAAGCTTGAATCGGTAAAGGACTCCACCCGGAGTTCTCCGTTACCATACACCAAGAACATCTCCTTAGTTCTTCTCAAGTACTTGAGAATGTTCTTCACAGCTGTCCAGTGACTCTCTCCTGGATCTGCTTGATACCTACTCACTACACTTAGTGAGTATGTCACATCCGGTCTGGTACATAGCATCGCGTACATGATAGAGCCTACTGCCGAAGCATAGAGTATCCCTTGCATGCGAGCTCTCTCCAAATCAGTCTTAGGAGACATCTCTTTGGAGAGAGCGAGTCAAGAGATCGTGGGTTGGTTCCCACGCTTGGATTCTTCCATACTAAACCTCTTTAGTATGGTGTCAATGTACCTGGATTGGGACAATCCCATTATCCTCTTAGATCTATCTCTATAGATCCTAATCCCCAAAATGCAGGAGGCATCACCTAGATCTTTCATTGAGAATCTATGTGATAAGAAGAGCTTGACCGAGTGCAGCATAGGAACATCATTTCCTATCAAGAGTATGTCATCCACGTATAATACGAGGAAGAAAACCTTACTCTCTGCAATCTTCTTGTAAATACAAGGTTCATCTATGTTCTTGATGAAGTCAAACTCTTTGACTACCACATCAAAATAGATGTTCCAACTCTGCGATGCCTGCTTTAACCCGTAGATGGATTTAAGCAGCTTGCACACCTTTCTGCTGCTCCCACTATCTACGAAACCCTCTGGCTGAGTCATGTACACGCTCTCGTCTAAATCACCATTTAGAAAGGCGGTCTTAACATCCATTTGCCAGATTTCGTAGTCATGGTATGCATCAATGGCAAGTAAGATCCGGATTGATTTAAGCATAGCCACTGGAGAAAAGGTTTCGTCATAATCCACACCTGGTCGTTGACGAAAACCCTTTGCAACAAGTTTAGCTTTGAAAGTCTCCACTTTTCCATCTACACGAAGTTTCTTCTTAAAGATCCACTTGCTCCCAATGGGTTTTACCCCTTCAGGAGCATCTTCCAAAGTCCATACTTTGTTGGTGTACATGGATTCCATCTTAGATCGCATTGCATCCAGCCATTTCACAGAGTCCCCACTCGTGATGGATTGCTCGAAGCTAGTTGGGTCATCATCTTCCATGATGCAATCCTCACTTCCACCGTCTATGAGAAAATCGTAGTATCTCTCAGGTGGATGAGGAACCCTACTAGATCGGTGGAGAGGCTGAGGTTCGTTGGGAACTACTGAATCATCTGGTTCCTCTAAATTATCTGTTGTAGTTTGTTCTGCTGGAACTTCTTCCAGTTCTACTTCAGAGCCACTAATCTCTTTTGCAAGAAATTCCTTTTCTAAAAATGTGGCATGTTGAGCAACAAACACCCTTTGTTCCTCACTGTGGTAGAAAATATACCCTCGCGAATGCTTGGGATATCCAATAAACTTACATAAAACAGACCTTGCCTCGAGTTTGTCCGGTTTTTGTCTTTTGACATAGGCCGGGCAACCCCATATCTTAACAAAATTAAGATATGGTTTCTTCCCTTACCATATCTCATATGGGGTCGTAGGCACAGATTTGGTAGGAACTTTATTCAGTAGATATGCCGCTGTCTCAAGCGCATATCCCCGGAAGGAAATAGGTAACTCAGCATTGCTCATCATAGAGCGTACCATAACTAATAGGGTGTGATTCCTCCGCTCCGATACACCATTGTGCTGTAGTGTATAAGGAGGAGTAAGCTGAGAGAGAATCCCATTCTCTTTTAGATAGTCCAGAAACTCATTGCTCAAGTATTCACCTCCTCTATCAGATCGAAGGATCTTAATACTTCTGCTCGTTTGGTTCTCTACTTCGTGCTTATATTTTCTGAATTTCTCAAAAGCTTCAGACTTGTGTTTCATCAGGAACACATGTCCGTATCTAGAGAGATCGTCAGTGAATGTAATGAAGTAGGAAGAACCGTTCCTGGCATGTGTAGACATGGGGCCGCATACATCACTATGTACCAGTCCTAAGAGTTCCGTAACTCTTTCTCCGTGTCCACTAAACAGAGTTTTGGTCATTTTTCCTTTGAGACATGAATGGCAAGTATCATAAGATGAAAATTCGAACGAATTCAAATATCCATCCTTATGTAACTTAGCAAGCCGTGTCGCATTGATATGACCAAGTCTACAATGCCACAAGAAGGATTCGTTCATTTCTGAACTTTTCCTCTTGTGTGTTTTTTGTACATTAAGGACTGTATTTTGATTGAGAATGAATATGCCATTATGTAACGAGCCTGATCCAATCAACTTTTGATCTAGGAAGATGTTCATAACATTATCCTTTACTACAAAATTATATCATTCTTTACTTAATAAAGAAACTGATATAATGTTGCACATCATGTTCGGTATATAATAGCACTCATTCAGAATCAGTGTATTACTGCTTGGTAATACGAGGTGATATTCGCCAACTGCTTTGGCTGCAACATTTGCACCATTCCCTACTTGTACGGAATGATCACATTTTCCCAGTTCTCTACCTTTACGTAGCCCATGTAACAATTTACATATGTGGGATCCCGATCCGGTATCTAATACCCAGGACGTAGGGTGAACTGAGAAACAGATCTCAATAACTAACACACCTGAAGAAGATGCATCAGCATGCATGTTCTTAGTTTGGGCGGCATGAGAATCCAGATATTCTCCTGTTTCCTGTTCAGTCTTATAACTCTTATAAGAAAGAACGGGACCAACGATCCCCTGCTCAGTATAATAAGCAGGTTCATTCAATACATCCATATTATTATCTTGATTAAGGCCTGACAGGGTCACTACCTAGAGAGAGAGAGAAGAAAAAACTTTAGCGTATGATCTTGTAAGATTAGATTGGTTATTATCTTATCTAATCAGGATGTCTCCCACTTTTTTTATCAAATCTTCCTTCAAACCCTAAAAGGTAAGATTAGCCGGAATTAATTACACCCTACAATTTCGTCAATCTTTCAGCCAGATCAGTGTCGGTACTTGAGGGAGGTTCCCCATGCTCTCGCACGGACCTAATTAAAATAAACCTCATTTTCCCAGACGCATAACCCCGTTAACACCTTTCTAGACACCTACTTGATCGACTAATTTTCCTGTGTAAAATTCTCCCAGGAGTAACTCTTGCTCGCAGTAGGTATCGGGATCCAACTATCTCATAGGAGGTATGCAATCTTATTGCAAACTTCAACACTTGAAATTCCCGATAATGCTCTTGCCCCTAGTAACTTATGACCTTAACATAGTCAACAAATCATCATTGCTAGCCAAGTTCAACCCGTCATTTCCTGATTGAATTAAACTCACCTGTACAACCCTTAACATAGTCAACAAAGTCGTACAACTACCCTAATCCAATCACATCTCATGTTTTAGCAGATAAGTACTAATTAGCTACCGCACACTACGCCTTAACATGGTCAACAAACATAGCACGAATACTAACTAGTCTCTATCTGAAATGACGGAGGGCTACGCAGGGTTTTCAGAAAACCATAAGCGTAATGAACTTGATATCGTTGTAGAAACAAGTGATTTTGAAAATGAGTGTTTTTTAGGCTTTTCTAGTTTTGCTAAAGAGGTCACTCCCGGTGAAGAGATCTCGGCTCTTTTCCCATCGAATAAGGTGCAGGGTATATCATATATGCCGCTGTGCAAAGCAAGAACTATATAAGCTGTCAAAAACTAAACCGTGAGTTTGTAGCATTTGCCAGTTTTGCTAAAGAGGTCACTCCCGGTGAAGGGATCTCGGCTCTTTCCTCATCGAATAATGTGCAGGGTATATCGCATATACCACTATGCAAAGCAAAACTATAGCTACCCTTTTTATAAAGTTTTGATTCTACAACATCTTTTAGGTTTCTTTTATTTTATTAATCTCATTAATATATCCCACCAGCTTATGCTTCCTAAGCATCACAAAAGAAACGAAAGCAGTAATATTTATATATCAGCATATATATATAGTATAAGCATTCGTCTCAGGCAGTAATATGATCTCATCACAGAACATTGCAGCAGAAGAACATACATGAAATATTGGATATACTAGGATGTCCGTGTTTTTAATACGAGCCGGTATAAAACACGGATTCCACGGTCGCGATGAATAGCAAAACCCGCATCCCTAGACCCCTACGAGAGCATCAAGCAACACTGCCAATTCTAGGGTTAGGAGACCCGGTCTCGACTCCTCGAGATGGCCTCCCACTAGACCCTAGAACCCAATTACTTGTGCTCCCCTACTTGGGTCTACCTAATCCGGAAAAGTAAATAATATACAATGGTGACATCAACCTCATCCCAGAAGTGCCCCAACAAAAGTATATTACATACAAATGAATTTTACATGAATGAAAATAAAAACCCTCATCTCACATAAAACCCCGGGCTATTCAGAACACGACAATCCAATATAACATATCACAGCAACACATAATATCTCATATCATCAACGTAAGCAAGTATGCGTATCCCGATTGTCGTTGATGTATAGCAACGAAGCCGGCGATACACCACATACTACGCTTACGGTCACAGAAAAGAAAGTGTAAAACTACAATATTTGGAATCCACAATCACTTTAGACATCGTAAATCTGAAATATCACATACTTCGCATTTCATAGCTAACTATATGAATTCCATATATTGTATCACATTCCAGATAAATAGACAAAATTAAACTTTCCGATCGAATAATCAAATACCCAAGATTTCCTTAATAGCTCAACACTTGAGCGGAGTTCAAATAATCCCAGAATATGTCACAGTAGCAATGGTCCAGCCGTAGAAGGGTCAAGCCAATGCCTCACATGTGGCACGCCGTACTGCCCCAAACCCTAAGGCTTAGAGGCAGTTCAGACGGTCACATAATCGAGTTAAGGTTTGTGTTCTTCTAGAGGATCCACCGCATTACTTGCACATTTTTCCGAAAGATTTAAACTCAAGAAAAAATTCAACACTTGAAAGTTTTTCGTGCCGGGAAAAAATGAGTTAATGATATCCGTTCGAACATTTTAACAGTTTCTAAATATCCGGAAAACAGAACGAAATTAAATTTTCCGATCGAATCAACGAATTCAAAATAATCCCCAGAACACTCAACACTTGAGTCAGATTAAAAATACCCAGAAGAATATACAAGTACCTACGGATATTACTGCATAAAAACCTGTCCCCAATTCACTGTTTCTGCCGCGGAACCGCCGCTATAAGTAGCTTCTTGCCGCGGTTCCGTGGCTATATGAGATCCTTGGGGGCTCGTTTTCCATTGTAACCCTTAGAATTCCCTGCTGATTTTTTTGAGTATTTTTAATGCAGAAAAAATCACATTTTAAAAAAGTTTCTAGAGAGGGGGTCTTTTTCGACGTATCGGGGTTCGATCGGACTTTTAACTTTGTATACACGTCGCCTAATGCTCTAGCTAATCTCTGATACCACTGTAGGGTTCCTAGTCACTCTAATAAGGTTCAAGAAGGCATCAACCATGCCCGATTAAAATTTTAGACGTGCCGAACAACCCAAAGCCGGGATCTTTGCTAGGTTATCAGGGTTTAACATGCAAGTAAACATCTTTACAACTAAAAGTGAGGGTTTACAACCTTTGTAGTCCGCTCCTTCACTTCATAAGCTCCGTGTTGAGGTCCCTTCACTGCGATCATCAAGAACTCCGACTCTCGTGAGGCTCCAAGAGGTGAATGATGCATCTTGCTTGAAGACTTCATGATCTAAGATGGTCTACATTGAAGAATCTCTAACCCAAGCTTACACTTCACTAAACAACTTATTAGATAAGTGAACACCCTAATCGAAGTGGCTAGAATAGATGAGGATGATGAAGTAGGATTTTCTCTCTCTTTTGTTTTCTATTTCTCACACTTATTCATCACAAACACAAAAGGCAGTGAAGGTTTTTCAAGAGCTAGAAGAAGAAGAAGATAAAGCTAATCCTTTTGTGATGTATAATGAATTATTGTAGTGGTTACAAATCTAACCAAGGGTTAAGCATGAAGGAGTTAACCCTTGTAGAGAATTAAGTAGAGTTAATGGTTTGGATTTGGTTAACATAATATCTTCACAAAATATCAAGCCAAAGACAAAGTCAAAGCTTCATGAAGCTTCATGCAAAAGCTAACCCTAATCCAAACCCTAACCAAGTTTAAACCCTAAACCATTGTTAAATTTGTAACCCTAACATGTTACAATATTATATATCACATATACAATATATTTTGTAACAATAGAAAATAATACAATTAACATATATCGCATATATATCAATGTATTATCCTGTGAGAAAGTGAATCAATAAAGCGAGCTTATATTAGTTAACATAACGTAATATATCACATATATAATTGTTCATTAAATTATCGAATCAACACTTGATCCGATAACCCGGCTATATTACATATAACCGACTAATATAACATGTACCATTTCATCGAATCAACACTTGATCCGATGACCCGGTTATATCACATATACCCGGCTGATATCTCATATCATGAGAATAGAATACGGTATCTCATATCGTATTATTCTCGGTCCCGCACATATCACATATGCGCTCCTACTCCGTTTTGCCTGAACCAGGAAACCTCTGTGTAGGACTCTAAAGAATCGTCAATACGCCGGCAGTAGGTGATGATCATATCAAACACCCACAAGCTGCAAGCGGTCAGCTAAACGTAACAGACACCCAGGTATTGAGCGATTAGAAGATCAACAAGCAAGCCTGTACAATCTCCGATGAATCCAATCAGTAACACTCCCGTACAGTCCGGTCTCTTCGTCTGATTTGTTGCATATCTAGTCTAGGGGTGGTATACGTCAGACCCCAGTAACCGATAAGTCGTGTCGATGTAAGGCTTATAACGGGTCGAGATACTACTGATAACTCTTACTAGCAGCACTCCATATCAGCCCTGGCCAGGGACTTCCAGTTATAGCCAATCGAACACTGCACAACATCAACTCCCAATACCGGGAGAAACGAAACCCCTCCTATCGCTCATTGCCTCCATGTGATTCGGGACTGTACCCAAACGCCACCATTTTGCACGCCCTCTTGGACGTGGTAAGGTGGAAATCAAAGCACAATTGGAATCACACAAGACTCTATGACGATCACAGGTCTACAGACTAACCTGTACCAGTGTCACCGAAGAACTGCTATCTGACAATTGGTATAATACCATCTAGGAGTTCTCGGCGAGTCCGTTCAGTGTACCCAGTCTCCACTGAGCACCCGTACACCATCTTTGATGTCAAACACCAATGGATATGGGATCATCCATCGCCCATCATATGGGTCAAGATGCGTATGCGCTAGTCTACTCTGGTGTATCGATGCCCTGTCTTGACACACCCTCGACTAGGAAAAGTTATAGGATGTACTCTTTGACTACCCTGGTCCCATTAGTGTGATCTCATCACAGTCCCAGTAGTCGAGTACATATCCTAAGGGCTTTATCAACATGTGAGAGCAAGACAGTTAACTAATACAAGTCAACATGTTAAGACAAACTGAAACCAAATAGCATACTATCATGTCGAGCAAGAAAGTCCTCTTTATATATATCAAAGCATCCATCATAATATACATCATATGTACAACAATGTCCTCTAGGGTATATACATAACTAACATGTACAAGTGGGTATATACGCAAGTATGAGCGTAAAATATGTATGTGCGCCAATATGGATATACAAGTGGGTATATACGCAAGTATGAGTGTATAATATGTATGTTCGCCAATATGGATGTACAAGTTGGTATATACGTAAGTATGAGTGTACAATATGTATGTGCGCCAATATGGATGTATAAGTGGGTATATACGCAAGTATGAGCGTAAAATATGTATGTGCGCCAATATGGATGTACAACTGGGTATATACACAAGTATGAGTGTACAATATGTATATGCGCCAATATGGATGTACAAGTGGGTATATACGCAAGTATGCGTTTACAATATGTATGTGCGCCAATATGGATGTACAAGTGGGTATATACGCAAGTATGGGTGTACAATATGTATGTGCACCAATATGGATGTACAAGTGGGTATATACGCAAGTATGCGTGTACAATATGCATGTGCGCCAATATGGATGTACAAGTGGGTATATACGCAAGTATGAGTGTACAATATGTATGTGAGCCAATATGGATATACGATATGTATATTATGATGCAGGAACCCTACTGTGTAGTGACTTGTCAATTATCGTTGATAAAGTGTATAAGCCGGCAAATCTGTGTACGTGTAACATACGCATCATCGATAATGGCGTAAGTGTACTAGCACAGGTATTGGTAATGCAATGAGAATAACATTAATGCATCATAAGGTAAATGATCAGCTAAAAGTTATGAGGTATACGTGTCTACAAGACCGAGTCGGTAAATCTATCAATCGGCATATAGCCTCACAACAACACGCACGGTACAATATATCGCACGACAGCCTCTAGTCAAGGGTATGGATCAAAAATCAAGTTAAACTCATCCCGTATGGAAAATCAGCGTACGGCGGCATTAAGCTATCAGGGATCCTATCAACCTATGCGACAATGAGGGGTACGGACCTAACATCTCGTATGACATATCACACAAGATTCACGACATTCTCTATATATCTATATACCTATGTCCCAGGTCACATCCATAACAATCTCGTATCAGGGGACCGGCAAGGTATCAATCACCTCAATCGACTCGCATCCGTATACCGGCATATCATCATATAACATGTCAAATCGTATTCTCTTTTTATCATAATTATATCTCACATAAGGTCAATTTTACATATACATTCTACCTTTACTATAAGCATAAGTATCTAATCTAACATACATACCCGGACTATACAAACAGTTTTTGATAGATGCGAATTGTAGTTTTGAATGTAGGGGCTACGGTGTTTTAAAGGAAAAGATATCATTTGAAAATCCGTAACGTCCCTCAAGGTATCTGTTTAAAAGATGCATACGATTCTTCAGTTTGGAAATAGGTGTGGTTCGGATGACACATCTACATCGACTATCTAGTTCTATAGTACCTTAAACGGCAATATCATCAAATCTCATCCTCAAGTCCCGTCATCACATACTAGTCGTATCATATCACTTATAACTATCCTTAGATTCTAATATGGTTCTCTGACTACCCTTTTACTCTATCTATATTTTTCTATTAAAGGTTCCATTAACCATAATCTATATATAAATCGGTTTCCGTCAAAGTGTGTGGGGGTGCTATACGCCATCCACCAGACTTCCCCTATAGATATAGATCTACTCACTTTGATCCTTGCTTGTCGAAGTCGCTGATGCCATGCTCCGTCGCCTCGGAATCCATACGAGGGTACATACAATAATAAACAATTGCAATTTCTATTAAAATCGAATCCGAAAAACCGATACGGCACATGGATCGCCTATAGGTTAGAACCTATAGGCCACGCATGCAAAACCAACCAATTATCCCTTGTCGTTGATGTACGAACATCCAAGAACCAAAAACCGATCCAAATATCGTAACTAAACATTTCAAAATACGGAAAACAAAGCCAAAATCATACTAAAGTGCTCCCAGATTTTGACTTAGGTCAAACTATGAAAAGTTGAACATACAAAGGGCTTTAAATATATATAGCAGATAACACCCGACAAACCCCCACAGCCATGCCTTGTAATCGGGCCGCAATTTGCGGCCAGAATGCTTATTTTTGTGGCCACAGTACAAGGGTTGGGGCTCAGGTGTTTAGGGTAAACTCCAGGTTGCCTGAACGACTCCCAGTATTCGCTAAATAATTTTTAGTGTCTCCGGGTTACTCCAGATTCCTATATACCCTTACAATTCAACACAAAACCGACATGGATCAATTCCTAAATCCGTATTTTGGTTTCTATACTAAATCCCAGGTCTTGAATTCAATCCTTAAGGTCTTTAAACACTCACTACAGGTCATGGTTCCACAAAAACACCCAAACCCTTTCTAGAATTTTCCAACTTCACAAATCACCACTAAACCAATTCTAAACTAAAACTAGAATGTAAAGAAACTTAAAACTATCTAAATAGTAGATATTATACCTCATTTAGGCAACTCAAGAAAAACCCTAGCTTCTCCAAGTCATCAAAATCTCACTTTTCTTAGTCCAAAGTGATGAGGGTGAAGTGGGGATCAATTTTTGTTAAGGGAGCCATGGGTTTTGATTAGGTTTTGGAAATGATTCCCATAGGCAGTGAGATGGAGGAAGAAGGAGATGAAGAAGGATGAAGGAGTTGAAGAAATGAAATGAAATGAAGAATGAAAGATGAGGTTGGGGTTGAGCCCTACCCCTCTCTCTCTCCCCCCCCTCAAGCATGCTTACCTCTCATCATAATGCCCCCCCTCTCTCTCCTCAAGTCATCATAACACCTTTTTCCTTTCATTTCTTTTCTCACCACAATAAAACCATAACATAAAACAACATAAATGAACATGTAACCAAATGAAACATGTTATGGTGCACTAACCATGAAAACTGTAGAAACACGGATTTGGCTTAATCGCGATTAGCTGTGCACTAATCGGGTTTTTATAAAAACTGCATATAATAAATTTTAAAAATACCAAATCCTTTAAATATATTTTTAAATGAATAAATCATTTTAAATTTTCAATTATTTCACAATTATTAGTATATATTTATACCCTTTTTCGAAAACACCAATTTCGCAAATCGGCCAGTTTTCGGGAAATATATTATTTTAATATTAAATTCCGAAAATAATATTTTATATTTTTTGAAATGTTACAAGTACACCTGCACAATTACCGTTGATGCGCATGTTGCATATACACAGATTTGCCGGCTAACACACATTCTTCATCGGCAATTGCCATGTCGCATATACAGTAGAATTGCCATCTCACTTATACAGTTGAATTGTCGTGCCATTTACACAGGAGAACTGCCCTATCATGATATTAATCATAAGAGTAAAAGTATATTTATTGTTCAATACTATCACTTGGCATGCTTGAATGATATACCCGATATGCTCATATTACTACTCTATGTTGCATACATCGTACTTTATGGTTATATGCATTGAGATGTCGTTTTTATGATATCTCTAGATTTGAGAACCGCAGTTTAATTTCAAAGGAAATAGTGTATTGTTTTAAAAATGTTGTTTCTCTTGATATGATATTTCGAGTTCTCCACCATGAGTTTTCTCGGTTCTGAGCAGTGAGTATACCAGATTCGAGGAGCGGTAGGCACCGTCTGCGGGTACATGGGGGACCCGGTGAGGTACCCCAGGGCAAGAAGACTCGTACTGTTAGGCGGTGAGCCTGGAAAGGGAGCACTACATACCGGTGTAGGTTTTAGGCTCGGCGGTTATCTAGAGGATACCGACCAGAGTCGTGAGATGATATGGGCCGATCCGGAGTGACGGAGCCCGAGATAGTTTGGCGCGGTGGATATCTGGAGGATACCGACCGTAGACGTGATATGGGCTGATCCGGACTGACGGAGCCCGAGATATGAGGATTTACGTGTCGATGCTGGACATGGGTTTTCATGATTTTTCGAGTGTTGTTGTTGGACACTCATGTTCCATGATTTTGATGTGTCGTTGATGGACACACATGGTTGATATACTCATATATATATATATATATATATATATATATATATATATATATATATATATACAGGCTTATGTTTTCATGATGTTCGAGTGTCGGTGTGGGACATTGAGGTTCCTTGTTATTGTTTGTGTTGTTGATGGACATGTGGATGATATCCACATGCGTACAGGCATATGATGTCGGATGTTTTTTTGTATATGTCATTGCATTGACTCAATTGTTGACATATATGCATACTTGTTCACCGTAGATATCATAGTATTACCTTCAGGATATAGTGACCTAGGAAATCATTGTTTTATTCGATTTCTACTTGCTGTTGTTTTCTACTCACGAGTTGGTAACTCACCCCCTTTGTGTCACAGTTCTTGCAGGTTTGACCGCTTGGGATCAGTTGCGGTATCGCTGGCACACAGCTTCATCCAGGGTGTTTGCTTTGGTACGTGGGACACATGTTGGATCGTTCCCACTCTCGTACTGTTATACTCCGATGTATCTAGATAAACTACATCAGATCAGATCAAATCAGAGACTAGAATTGTATATTGGTAGACCTAGTGAGACTTGGTTATTGTGCGAGACTTAGAGCGATGGTTTATGATCGCTTTCTTGAGTTTTGATGTCATGCTTCTTTATTGTTCTTTCTGGGTTGATACTTCGCCGTTGGTCGTTGTATATATGTTATTGCGTGGTTGTGATTCCGGCAGTTGGCGAAGAGCTTGCTCCCTCTTCGGGATGCCTATATATCGTTGTGTATATGTTTTTGGATAAAAATATACAAGGGAGGGGCTGCCCATAGCACACAAAAATGATAGCTTGTGCAAGTGGGGGGACAAGAGTGATAAATGCATAAAGATGTGATGTGATGTATAGCTACATGTTTCCCTCCAAATCCCTGAGTGCATCCCAGGCCTCTATAGAGAAATCAAGCAGCACCATAGTGATATTTGAGAACACACAAGACCACACAACAAATACGAGCAAGCTTGCTCGGTTTTGGGCAGGCTACACCCGCCAAAATTCCGAGCTGGCCGGCACCCTAGCCCCATAGATCCCCAATTTTCTGTAGTCCATCCCTTGCTGCCACGTCATCTTATTTTTATTGATTGTTTATTTTTCTTCTGTGCCTATAAAAGAAGACAAGTGAGGAAGGGATAGGAGGTCATTCTTTGTCCAAGTTTTGTTCAATACTTTGTATACTTTTTTGTTTCTCTTTTCATTTTGTTCTTGTACATAGCTAGTCCCCTTGAGCTCCTTGCCTTCTCTTGATCTTGCAACATCTTCATTGAGCTTGCAAGTTTATGTTTTTGTTATTGATCTCAAGGGTTGTATCATTACTTGAAAATTAATATAGCTTTCATTTTACCTTCACTTCACCTTGAGTTCAGAGCCTTCTCTTGATCTTGCAACCTCTTCATTAAGTTTGCAAGTTTAAGATTAGGTTATTGAACCCATAGCTTATATTATCACTTTGAGTTAATGAAGCTTTCATTCTTTGGTTCTTAGTATTTTCTTACTTGCTTTACTTTCTTGCAATTTATTTCCATGCCATTTACTTACTTGCTCTTTTAATTCCATGCAATTTACTTTCTTGAAATGTTGTCTTTTATTTTCTTTGCATCTTTTATTTTCTCTTTTTCTTTGTTGTTTGGATGGTTATGAATATTGGTGTTGTTAGGAAAGAAAACGATGTTGTAAGTTAATATTTCCTTTCTCATTTCCTTTTCCCGATCTTTTCCATTAAACTCCGCCGAAAACTTACGCAAGCGTTCCGTTAGGCACCCTACCCTACCAAGGTATCGGTGTTTCCTAACCGCGACCGGTTGCATTCGGATTAGCCGGAGGCGAAAGCAAGAGACAAGAACGGACGGACAAGGGTCAATAAGCCGGAATTCACAAATATCGCGCTTAAGCATCCTAATCCACGTTGTTGCCGATTGCTCTAGCTTTAGTGGTCGAACTCGGCCTAAAGGATTGAGTACGGATTTCTTTCACTTACACTATCCTATCTAATCCTAACAAGTGTTTACTTTTCATATAAACACATACGAACATTTCTGCACCGCGCATTAACTCGTGAAAACAAGAACTAGAAATGTTCCGTCTCCCTGCAGACGACCAGTACTCATCGTGGCTAGCTGCAAAGCGATACCGTCCTGATTGCGGTTAACTTTAGAACCTTAAAACTCAACATGCCAAAAGCGTGCAATCAAACGGCGCCGTTGCCGAGGATCGAACCCGGGTCACCCGCGTGCCGGGGAGACGGTAACGTTTTTATTCTTGTTATTTTAGGTTAATCTTGTTTATACAATCTAACACCATTCTAAAAAAAACTAAAAATTTCTAAATTTCAAAACCAAAACAAAAAACTAGCTTTCCTAACATTTTTTTCTCTGGATTTCAGACCTGCCACCATTTGGGATCTCAACTGAAAAGATAAGAAAGAATATTGAAACACTAGTAGAACAATGAGACATTAGAAGAAAATTGGAGCCCTAACTCATAGGAAAACCGGCGACGCACCCAATATAATGGTCTCGCCGGTCTAAGCCCCCCTTCTGCTCCCAATTTTTTCTCTGTGATCCAGTGTTCTATTATTGTCCCAATTTTATTGCTTGTTTTTTTAAATTTTTAGTGTGCAGGTATTTCGGCATTCATATCGCTTTTTCGCACTAAAATCCGTTTTCTCCGACATTTTCGGATTTTTGCGGATTTGCGAACTGCGATCGTGGAGAGCAAAGTGTACATTCATGGTTAAGGTGATTGCGAAGTACAGTGCCAAATATCTTGGTAGTTTTACCCGCGCAAGCGAACTTTTCAAGATGCTTGGATTCAATTCAACGGCGGTTTCTTAACCCAAAAACTTATCGGTACGTATTTCTTTAACACCTTCTTTTTAAAATCCGACGCATCCACTATAATATCTTTGCAGGATTCTTTGCAAGTTCGCTAGCAAACGCTATAATTGACTAACCCGTATTTGTTGCAGTTCCGTGCTTAACATAAAAAAATGATTGTTTGCGCATTGCATCCATTAAATACGGATTTAAGGGCAAGCGAGCCCCACAACATACGGTAAAGGATTTCATCCCCTTTTCCATGGCCCACAAATCACGAAATTGAGCATAACGTTTACCCTCACAAATTTTAAAAGAAACAAGACTTTAAGCCTTTAAGGACTTCGCGCTCATTAGGAGAAGTTAACTGTGTTTATAACACCGCTTAACGGTATATCGTTCACGGGGTGTCTAGGAAAGTGTTCACGGTGAAACCGCCAAAAGAGAAAGGGTTATCTAATTAAGGATCTACGCGAAAGCATTAGAAAATCTCCCCTTATCTCTGCACTTACCTGGCCTCGTGATCAGTATATCTTGAGCCCGTTTCTCGACACAGTTTTACTTCGACAATCAAGTTCTTGAGCAGGTCTAGTTGACCTAGGTGAACCCTATACCGATTAGGTGCGTAGTATTTTTGTGACGTGATTGTTTTTTGTCCAGATTCTTTTTGTGTGTTTCATTCTTTTGTTGATAACTAACAAATAATAAAAAAAACTACATTCTTTTTCCGCTCCTTTTATCTTCTTCTTTTTCTTCTTCTCTTCATATGATGGGTACCCCATCTCGAAAAACTCTTGCCGAACTTTGGTACCCACAACCAGACATTACTTCATACGGTTCTTGCTTTGGTCGAACATCGAATGATCCCTCCATGCCTAAAACTTTCTTTGAAAGATCGAATAGACGCGTCTAGGACAAACAACGGGACTCCGCACTCCAATTTGTATCAACCGTTTCAACCTACCCTACCTTCTTACGTTGATACCACTTTTGAGAGTCCTGTTGTAACTCCAAGACCTATGTCTATTGCTGAACATATTGAACAATCCCGTAGCCGATCTTTCACTCCTTTCACCACATCAAATTCTTTTGATCAATAGTTCCAACCACCTTCTTATCATAACATTGATCATCACCATGTCCAACCATTCGATTCCTATCAATCCTACCCGACTTTTACACCTTCACTAGACATTGTTTCTAAACAGCCTTTTGGGAGTTTCATGTATCCAACCAACGTTGAATCATTTACTGAAACCCCTCCACAACTCATATCTAGTCTAGAACAGTCATTGGAATACTTTCAGGTAGCGTCGTATCAACAGACGATGGATTTGAATGCGTGTATGGCCGCCCTAATACAACCTAGTGACCCGGTAGCAAGTTTTCAACTAGCTCCACATTTTCCAATGTATGATGAGGTGGTAGGACAGATTGAGAATTTGAGTAGTGAGAATGAGCGGTACACCCTTCCAAATCAAACCTACCCGTTGCAAATTCAATTCCACAACTCCGACTTTGAATGTCTATCAAGTGTCCCAATGGATTTACCTATTGAAGATAGAACGTTTAACGAGTTGTGCGACTTTGTAGTGTTTGATTTACTCGATTGTGATGGGACCCTGTCAAGTGAAACCAATCCCAACCCTTTTGACCTCTACACCTCCATTCTAGAACCTGAATTGATTGATATCCATACTTTTGTTGAGCTGTCTGAGAAATTTTACATTCACTTGATTGAGAATATTGACGCTGGGAATATTTTGGATGATGAAACCACAGTTTTGGATGAGTTTTCCATACCAATTCATCATTTACTTTCACTTTTGTGTGGAAATCATCCCGAGTCATTAGCTGTTCTTCCCGAACTCCATATGCATCTAGATATTGAAGATAAATGCATGGATGGGATAATTTTTGAGGAGAATTTTGAGGATAATATTGAGGATGAACCAGTTTTACTTGATGAGTCGGATTTTCCAATTCATCATGTCCCTTTCATTGACTGTGTACACGCTCCTGAACCCTTACCTGATACCCTTCCTCGGTCACTCCCCTCCATCCTTTCCATCGTTCCGACCTTGCAAGACACCGTATCACTTCCATTTCCACTGTCTGGTTTACCAAGTTCGATCTACCCATGTTTTCTCACGAATCTTGAGGGATTTAACCCCATTTCTCGATGGGTTGATAGATTAGCACAATCGCTTTTTACACATCGGTCATTACAAATTGTGCGAATTTATTCACTCCATTTTCACCATCAAGTTCGTACTCCATTACTCTTTCCCTTCTTCCATTCTTCTCCTCATATACCGGGACCGTATACCACTTCTATCCCCATAAGATCTACGTATTCTCGTTTTCTTTCCTCTGCTCATTCTTTCACCAGCCCGGGTTTTATCCCGATAAAATTTTTGAATGGTTGGTGCTCACTTTTGACCTGTATAAAGGCCTCGTATAGATTGATACTGTTCTCTCCCCCCTAATCCTGAACTTCACCGCTTAAACAGTGGAAGCACTACTTTACTTAATTTTGGGGGGAGTTTTTTATGTATATATATTTTTGGTTTGCTTTTTGTTTTGTATAAAAAAAATTTGGGGAGCGCCGACAATTTTGACCCTCTTAGTATAGCTAGACAGTGAGGGCACTGTCAAGTTTAAGTTTGGGGGTGTGCTCGGTAATCTTTCTATCTTCGCATTCATATGTATATTTTGCATTTGCATACCTTTTAAAAACCCACAAAAATAAAAAAAAATTACAAAAATATAAAAACTTTGTCGTCAAGTTAGCTAATAGGGTAACTAAGATTTTTATTCCGAAAGTTTTGTTGTTACGTTTGAAATAACTAAATCCTATGCCTAGGAATTGAAAACCCTAAAAATAACCGGCATTCTGTTTAACCTTGGTAATTATACGTCCTTACAGTTTTTTTTATAGAAGTAGGTAATCTTGAGTTCAGTTCTTAAGTTAAGTCGAGATGAAGGGAAAGTATTTAAAGCTTTACTGAAGTATAAGTCTAAAAAATAGTTTCTATTCTTGAGTCCAAATTTAGAATGTATATACCCAACAAACTGCACATACACGCACCTTAAAACTTGGGATAGTAGAGGATACCTAGAAATACTCTTGCCTGAAAACCTAGTATGCAAGAAAAAACGGTATTTAAAGCTAAACACCAAAAGAGCATCATTGAAAAAAAATATCCGGTCTTGAAAAAGAAAAATAAAGAAAAGAAAAATGAATAAATAAAGTCAAGACCTGCAAACTGCTATTTACGCTTTAAGCTCACAAATTCAGTAATCGGCTGTTAGTGCCACAAGAAGCATTAATAGTCGCATGAAAGGTGTGTGAGCAAAACCGTCCATTATTAACGAAAAGAAGTAGTATTAGGTACTAAGGGAAAGGTACAATAGCTTGAATTGAATTCTTAAGTGTAAGGGTGAAAATTTTACACACACGTAGGGGTATACAATCGATGTTTGGAGTATAGATAGGAATAAAGAATAAGACTTATGTTTTTCGTAATGATGATAAAAATCCATGATTGGAGACCACACTTTAGAAGGAAAACTTAAGTGATACCAAGATCTTTCTAAACTGTAAAAACGTATATGATCTGAGGTTAAATAAATAGGAGGTGTGAAACATAAGGGTTGAATATTTTTAACTTAGAATGATAGAATTTTGAACATAGATACTAAACTGTAGGAGTGAAGGGTTACGCTAGCGCCCCGGCCAGCTTCCGTGGCTAAATGCGGAACAAAAATTTTACTACGATTAGAAACATAGCGCTAGAATAACACAAAACCCGGATCTTAAACATAAACCTAACTAGCAGGTAAGGGTTCTATCTACTATGATAGAAAGTTATACATAAAGATCCAAGGCCTTCTTGTCTTCCCGCTATCCTCCTTCACCTCGCGATCTCCTTGGAGTGGAAATAGATATCACCTCGTCCTCGGCTTCTCGAAACAGTACAAGATCCACCCGAGAGTTCCAGCCTTGAGCTAAACCTCCAAGTTGAGGTAACTAGATCACTTGGTGTGCTAAACTAAGTAACCTAGAATGAGTAGAGTGTGATTTAGAGTAACTAAGTCTCATTAACCCTTGATTATCAACACATGATACACTAGGTTTGAGAGGAAGAAGGAGAGAGCAAGCTTGAGGAAAGAGAAAGTATTTGTGATAATGATAATTAAAAATTAGAATGGCTACCTTTTATATGACCACAAGCATGGCATGGAAAATATCTCATCAAAATATCTAGGTCAAAAATATCTCATCAAAATATCTAAGGTCAAAAAGTCAATCCAAGTAAAATGGTCAACTCAAGTAGTCATGCTACAAAATTATCATTTATCAAAAATAACAAAGTCTTTTCTCCACCTCATTTTTGTTTTGACCATGTCAATAGTCAAAACCCTAATGAGGTGTCTCCTTCTATACCCCCTCTCATCCGTATATACATACTCGCATCAGTGTTCCGAGAAACACGAATACTATGAGACAAAGCTAATCCAATAATCAAATACTAGGATCCGGCTTAAACCAAAGCCCATTAGTATTGTCCGCTCGAACATCACACGCGTACAAGTACACGTATGTTATCGAACCCTTTCGTAAAACCATACGACCTCTACATCGTTTAACCCGAAGCTGGGAAACCATCTGTGTGGGACTCTAAAGACTCGACAGTACTCTGGCACGTCAGCGGCACTAGCTGTACGTAACGGCTACCCAGGTATCTGCCGATAAGAAGGTCGATGAGGAAACGCATCCATACCCCTACTGAGCCTATCTGTAGCAATCTTCGTACAGTCCGGTCTGTTCGTCTAAGAGTATCGCATATCGGGCCTAGGGGATGGTAAACATCAAACCCCTAATAGCGGTATAAATTGTGTCGGAGTGTATCCTAGAACACCCTGAGAAACTACTGGATTACCTACCAGTAAATCTCACTTGCCCTGGCCAGGGACTTTGTGTAATAGCTCTCCAAACACAGCGCGATATCAACCCACAATACCGGGAGAGACGAATCCTATCTAACCGACATTGCTTCCAAGTGCTTCGGGACAGCACCCAACTATTACCTGTTTGCACGACTCGATAGAGCCGTGGTAGGGTAGCAATCTAAGAACAGTGGGAACACACTTGAGGCGAAGTAGCAATGTCAATTCAACGGACTAAGCTGTATTCATTTCACCTGGAAATTGCTACTCGACGATTGGTATATTACCAACCAGCAGTACCCTATGAGTCTGTCCAGTGTAACTTATAACCCAATGAGCACCTACATACTATCTCCAGTACGACGTACTGATAGCTGTGGGACAGACCATCTCCCCTGCTGGGATGAGAAGCGTATACATTAGTCTAATCTGGAGTATCGATGCCTTGTCTCGATAATCCTATGACTAGGGACCTGTATAAGGAAGTGCTTGTAGACTACCCAACCCCCACTAGTGTGACTGCCATCACAACGCTGGTAGTCAAGCAAAAATCCTAAGAGCTCTATCAATATGTATTAGCGATTTGTTAAAAGAAACATATACACATATTAAGATAAATACAAACCAAGTAGCATACTACTATATCGAGCAAGACTGTCATAAATCCGTGTATATATCCCAAGCTTCCAAAATGTAATATACAAACTAGTACTATACAATAATGGCTTATAGGGCATACATATCCAACAAAGAGTTGAATCGACGTTAACTTATGAAACTAGCTTGACAAGATTTTGTGGGTGTAATCCGCTGAAAACCCTCAGGAGACAACACTTCTCCTACTAGGGACACCTAGAGGTTTAACGGATTGTTGCACGAGTTCAGTGCAATCGCGTTCCGTGCGAAAGTGAGGTTACGATTTTTTGTTTTGCTCAGGACGAGCAAGAGATAAGTTTGGAGGTATTTGATCATATCAGAAAATTGTATTTCAATACCGCTCATTCATTATCTGTTTTTTTTATATATTGGTACTATTAACCAGTGTCTGCTCAGTAATATAGATTACAGGTATCCGTGACAAAAATACTGGAAATACACTTAAAATCACGGATATATCGTTTGTGAGCCGACACTGCAACCGGAACTGGAAACCGACCGATATCCAAAGAGTTTTTGCAAATAAAATGTGTGCACACAATATTGGTCCAATACAATACAAGTGTACACATGCTCTTTGGCACTAGGACTATGGTGGGGCTGCCCATGGCACACACAAATGATAGCTTGTGCAAGTGGGGGGATAAGAGTGATAAATGCAAAATGGTGTGATGTGATGTATAGCTACATGTTTCCCTCCAAATCCCTGAGTGCATCCCAGGACTCAATAGAGAAATCAAGCAGCACCATAGTGATATGGGAGAACACACAAGACCGCAAAACAAATACAAGCAAGCTTGCTCGGTTTTGGGCCGGCCACACCCTCTAAAATTCCGAGCTGGCCGGCCCCGCTAGCCCCATTGATCACCAATTCTCTGTAGTCCATCCTTTGCTGCCATGTCATCTTATTTGTATTGCTTGTTTACTTTTCTTTTGTACCTATAAAACTAGACCAGTGAGCAAGGGAGAGGGGGTCATTCTTTGTCCAAGTTTCGTTCAATACTTTGTATACTCTTTTATTTCACTTTTCATTTTGTTCTTGTACATAGCTAGTACCCTTGAGCTCCTTGCATTCTCTTGATCTTGCAACCTCTTCATTGATCTTGCAAGTTTAAGTTTTGGTTATTGATCTCAAGGGTTGTATCATTACTTGAAGATTAATAAAGTTTTCATTTTACCTTCAGTTCACCTAGAGTTCTTAGCCTTCTCTTGATCTTGCAACTTCTTCATTGAGCTTGCAAGTTTAAGATTAGGTTATTGAACCCATGGATTGCATTATCACTTTGAGGTAATGAATCTTTCATTCTTTGGTTCTGAGTTTTTTCTTACTTGCTTTACTTTCTTGAAATTTATTTCCACACCATTTACTTACTTGCTCTTTTCATTCCATGCAATTTACTTTCTTGCAATGTTGTCTTTTCTTTTCTTTGAATCTTTTATTTGCTCTTTTTCTTTGTTGTTTGGATGGTTGTGAATATTGGTGTTGTTAGGAAAGAAAACGATATTGTAAGTTAAGATTTCCTTTCTCATTTCCTTATCCCGATCTTTTCCATTAATCTCTGCCCAAACCTAACGCAAGCGCTCAATTAGGCACACTACCCTACCAAGGTATCGGTGTTTCCTAGCCGTGACCGGTTGCCTTCGGATTGACCGGAGGAGAAAGCAAGCGACAAGAACGGACGAACAAGGGTCAATAAGACGGATTTCACAAATACCGTGCTTAAGCACCCTAATCCACATTGTTGTCGATTGCTCTAGCTTTAGCGGTCGAGCTCGGCTCAAAGGATTGAGTACGGATTTCCTTCACTTACACTATACTATCTAATCCTAACAAGCATTTACTTTTTATATAAACACATAGGGTAGATACAAACATTTCCGCCCCGCGCATTAACTCGTGAAAACAAGAACTGGAAACGCTCTGTCTCCCTGCAGACGACTCGTTCTCATCGCGGCTACCTGCAAAGCGATACTGTCCTGATTGCAGTTAAATTTAGAACCTTAAAACTCGACACACCAAAAGCGTGCTAATCAAGGGCCGATCTGAGTATGCGGCGCCTGAGATATGAGGATTTACGTGTCGATGCTGGACAGGGGTTTTATGATGTTTCAAGTGTCGGTGTTGGGCACTCAGGTTCCATGATTTTGATGTGTCGTTGATAGACACACGTGGTTGATATCCTCAAATATGCAGGCATATGTTTTCATGATGTTTCGAGTGTCGGTGTTGGACAGTCAGGTTCCATGATTTTGATGTGTCGTTGGACACACATGGTAGATATCCTCATATATATACATGCTTATGTTTTCATGATGTTCGAGTGTCAGTGTGGGACACTCTGGTTCCATGATATTGTTTGTGTCGTTGATGGACACATGGATGATATCCACATGCATACTGACATATGATGTCGGATGTTTATTTATATATGTCATTGCATTGATCGATTGTTGACATATATGAATATGTGGTCAACCTAGATATCATAGTATTACTTTCAGGATATATTGACCTAGGAAATCGTTGTTTTATTCAATTTCTACTTGATGATGTTTTCTACTCACGAGTTAGCAACTTACCCCCGTTGTGCCACAGTTCTTGCAGGTTTGACCGCTTGGGATCAGTTGCCGTATTGCTGGCACACAACTTCTTTCTGGGTGCTTTGTTTTGGTAGGTGGGACACATGTTGGATCGTGCCCACTAACGTACTGTTATATTCTATTGTATCTAGATAAACTCCATTACATCAGATCAAATCAAATCAGAGACTAGAAATTGTATATTGGTAGATGTAGGGTTGTCTAGCACGGCAGCAAGGTTTCGGGAGGCATCGTCTATGCAAATTTTAAATTTTTGCAGTATTAGCTAACCCTAACCCTAGAATCATAACTAGAAAATCCGAAGAAACGATATGTAAACACTTTACATCTAAGTGAATGAGGGAATACAACCTTTTTAGACCGGTCCTTCACTTCTAAAGCTCCATGTTGTAGTCCCTTCGCTGCGAATGGTTAACTCCCGGACTCTACAAAAGGTTCACTAGAAGAAAAGAACAAGCTTGCTCAATGCCTTCGAAGCCGAAGATGATCTACGTCGAGGAGACTCAAGCTCATACTAATTCTTCACTAATGGTGAGAATAGTGAAGCAAACACCCTAAACTATATGGCTAATAGTAGAGGATGATGATGTAAGAAGTGAGCTCACTTTAGATTTATTTTTCTCATAAGGTTTCATCACTTAGAAAAAAACTAGCAAGCTTTTTCTTAAGTGAGGAAGAAGATGATGAATGAATAACTCATGAGGTTAGAAATGCAACCATGGTGAGTGTATGCCATGCACTAACCATTGTAGAGAATAAACCAAGGCTAAAGGTTAAGGGTTAGGTTAACAAATATCTTAAGCTAGACAAACAAGTGGACTAAGTCAATGTTCTACTAGCTTCTCCAAGCTCATCCATGACTAATTCCAAATGTTTGAATTACTTAAAACAAATAAAACCCTAACATTAACCTAGCATGGCATGAGTCTCATACATACATGTTGCATTTGTAACCTAGCATGACACAACAATATATATCACATATATATTTTGTGCAAAAAGAAAACAATACATTTAACATATATCACATATATATCAATGTATCATAAGTGAGAAAAATGAATACTTAACTGAGCTAATATTAGTCAATGTAATTTAATATATCAAATATATAATTATACATCAAATTATTAAATCAACACTTCATTTAATAATCCGGCTATGTCTCATATAACCGTCTAATATCAACAGTAACAACTTATCGAATCAACACTTGATCTGATAACTTGGCTATATCACATATAACCGACAATGTCACAAATCGCGAGAATAGAATGCGGTATCACATACACGCAATAATCTCTGTCCCACCCATATCACATATTTTCTCCTACTCCGTTTCGCATGAACCAGGAAACCTCTGTTTATGACTCTAAAGACTCGTCAATACGCCGGCAGTAGGTGATGATCATATCAAACACCCACAAGCCGCAAGCGGTATGGTAAACGTAATGGCCACCCAGGTATTGAGCGATCGGAAGATCAACAAGCAAGCCTGCTCACACTCCTGCGAAACTAATCAGTAAAACTACCGTACAGTCCGGTCTCTTCGTCTGATATGTCGCATATCAACTGCCTGGAGGTGGTTTAACGTCAGACCCCAATAGCCTGACAAGTCATGTTGATGCAAGGTCTATAACGGTTCGAGAAACTATTGATAACACTTACCAGTAAATCTTAGCAACCCTGGCCAGGGATTTTCTGTTATGGCCAATAGCATAGCGCAACATCAACTCCCAATACTGGGAGAGACAAAACCCCTCTTATCGCTCATTGCCTCCATGCGACTCGGGACTGTACCCAAAAACCATCTTTTTGCACGATCTCTTGACCTTGGTATGGTGGAAATCAAAGCACAGTGGGAATCACACAAGACTCTATGACGATCTGGGGTCTACAGACTAACATATACCAGTGTCACCAGAGAACTGCTATCCAACAATAGGTATAATACCGTCTAGGAGTTCTCGGCGAGTTCGTACATTGTACCCAGTCTCCATTGAGCACCCGTATACCTTCTCTGATGTCAAACACCAATGGATATGGGATCATCCATCGCCCATCACATGGGTCGAGAAGCATATGCGCTAGTCTGCTCTGGAGTATCGATGCCCTGTCTCGATACTACCATGACTAGGAACAATTATAGGGTGTTCTTGTAGACTACCTTTGTCCCCAGTAATATGATCTCCATCATAGTCCTGGTAGTCAAGTACATATCCTAAGAGCTTGGTCAACATGTGAGAGCAAGACAGTATCACGTATACATGTCAACATGTTAAGACAAAGAGCAACCAGATAGCATACTATCATATCGAGCAAGAAAGTCCTCCCTATATATGTCCAAGCATCCACTGCAATATACATCCCATGTACAGTAATGGCCTCTAGGGCATACATATAACTAACAATCTCCCACATACACTAAGGCCATTTGTTGTAGTATCCTATACCCAACAATATAGCAGTGGTTGTAGTATCCCATACTCAACCATCCCAAAAATCACTCAAATAGTATTTGGGGAAGCAGGCCTTGGTGAGTGGATCTGCCTAACACCTCAAAATCTTCTCTCCTTACCTCGGTCCCTTCGAGATCAACCATCTCCCTGATCATGTGATATTTGCCTCAGAATATGTCTGGATCACTGATGAGAACGGTGTTCCTAGGCCAAACTACAACTCCATTGTTGTCACAATAACAGTTATTGGACACTCAATGGTTGGAACCTTGTTCATCTCATGAACAAGAAATGTCCAGACAGCCACTTTGGCAGTATCATTGGTAGCAATGTATTCAGCCTTTATCGTCCAGTATGTCACGGTATCTTGCTTCGAACTCTTCCTACATACCATCCCTCCACTGAGGGTAAAGACAATGCCTGTGACTGACTTTCAGTCGATCTTATGTCTCTGGAAGCAAGAACCAAGAACTTTCTTTTAGTGCTTCTCAAGTACTTAAGAATGTCCTCCACAGCTGTCCAGTGATTCTCCCAAGATCCTATTGATTCCTTATCACTACTCCTAGTGAGTCATCTACATCTGGTCTGGTACATAACATCGCATACATGATAGAGCCTACTACCGAAGCATATGGTATCCCTCACACGCAAGCACTTTCCAAATCAGTCTTGGAAAACATCTTTTTGGAGAGAGTGATTCCTGAGTAAGTGGACGAACCACCACTCTTAGAATTACCCATACTAAACCCCTTTAGTATGGTGTTAACATACCTGGATTTGGGACATCCTAATATCCACTTAGATCTATCATCATAGTTCATAATCCACAAGATGTAGTAGGTATCATCCAGATCTTCTATGGAGAATCTTCGTGATAAGAGGAGCTTGACCGAGTATAGCATAGGAAACCATTTCCTATCAATAGTATGTCATCTACGTACAATACGTGGAAGACAACCTTACTCTCTACAACCTTCTTGTATATACAAGGTTCATCTACCATTTTGATGAAGTCAAACACTATGACTGTCACATCAAAACAGATGTTTCAACTCCGCGATGCTTGCATTGATCCTGATGGACTTAAGAATAGCTTTGAAAGTCTCAACTTTTCCATCTACAACTAGAATCTTCTCAAGATCCATTTGCTCCCAATGGGTTTTACCCCTTCACGTGCAATATGCACAGTCATACTTTGTTGGTGTACATGGATTCCATCTTTGATCGCATATCATCCTGCCTTTTCACAGAGTCACCACTCGTGATGGCCTGCCCGAACCTAGTTGGGCCATCAACAACCATGATGAAATCCTCTCTCCCACTATCACCGAGAAGACCGTAGTATCTCTCAAGTGGATGAGGAACCCTACCAGATTCGCGGAGAGGCCGAGGTTCGTCGGAGACTATTGAATCCTTTGGTTTCACCAAATCATCAACTGTTAGTTTGTATAGTTGGAACTCCTTCCAGTTCTACCTCATGACCACTAATTTCTTCACAAGAAATTCATTTTCTAAAAAGATGGCATGCTGAGAAACAAAACATCTTTTTCTCCTCAGTTTTGTAGAAGATATTCCTTCGCAAATGTTCGGGATATCCAACAAATTACACAGAACTGACCTTGCCTCAAGCTTGTACGGATTTTGCTTTTCAGCATAGGCCGAACAACCCCATATCTTAACTGGTTTAAGACATGGTCTCTTCCCATTCCATATCTCATATGTAGTGGTAGGCCCTCATTTGGACGGAACCCCAGTCAATAGGTATGCAACTTCTAAAGTGCATAACACCAAAAAGGAAACAGGTAACTCAGCAATACTCATCCTAGAGCGCGTCATATCTCATAAGGTGTGATACCTCCGCCCCAATACACTGTTGTATTATGGTGTACACAAAGGAGTAAGCTGAGAGAGAATCACATTCTCCTTTTAGAAACTCCAGGAACTCCATGCGCAAGTATTCACCTCCTCGATCACATCGTAGGACTTAATACTTCTACCCAATTTGGTTCTCAACTTTAAGCTTATAATCCTTGAATTTCTCAGAAGTTTCAAACTTGTATTTCTACAGGAACACATGTCCGAATCTTCAGAGATGATTAATGAATATAATGAAGTACAAAGAACCAACCCTAGCAATTGTAGACATAGGACCGTATAAATCATCTTGTAGCCGTCCCAAGAGTTCAGTAACTCTTTCTCTGTTTCCTGTAAACGGAGTATTGGTCATTTTACTTTTGAGACAAGACTGGCAAGTATCATAAGATGAAAATTCGAACAGATTTTCATATTCATCCTTATGTAACTTAGCTGGTCTTGTCTCATTTATATGACCTAGTATACACTGCCTCAAGAAGGATTCGTTCATTTCTGAACTACTCCTCTTGTGTGTGTTCTACATACTTTGAACTGTTGTTTGATTTAGAACGTATATGCTATTATCTAACGTGCCTGATCGAATCAACTCTTGATTCAGGAAAATGTTCACAACATTATCCTCCAATACAGAGTTATATCCTTCTTTAACTCATTAAAGAAACCGATGTAATGTTGTATATCAGGTTCGGTATCTAATAACATTCGTTCAGAATCAATGTATTAATACAAGGTGATATATGCCAACTGACTTAGCTGCAACAATTGCACCATTCTCTAACACTTAGAGACATATCACTTATTCTCGGTTCTCTACCTTTCTGTAGCCCATGCAACAGATTACACATATGTGATCCTAATCCGGTATCACATACCCAGGACGTAGAAGATTCTGAGAAACATATCTCGGTAATGAACACACTTGAAGAAGATGCATCAAAATGTAATGTGTAAAATAGGTTCGGTCAATGCATGGGAATCCGGATATTCCCCTATTTCCTGCTCAGACTTATAACAGTTATA
Source organism: Agapanthus africanus (assembly GCA_030015575.1). Taxonomy (NCBI): domain Eukaryota; kingdom Viridiplantae; phylum Streptophyta; class Magnoliopsida; order Asparagales; family Amaryllidaceae; genus Agapanthus; species Agapanthus africanus. The sequence goes on from JASDDO010000008.1 coordinate 262,488,433, forward strand.
AGTCCGAGCGGAACCAACGTTCCCTACCTCAGTATAATAAGCAGGTTCGGTCAATGCATCCATATTATTATCTTGATTAAGGCGTGACATGGTCGCTACCAAGAGTTAGAGAGAAGAAAACACTCTGTGTGCGCTCTTGCAAGATCAGATTAGTTATTATTTTATGTAATCAGGATGGCTCCCACTGTTTTAGTCAAATCTACCTTCAAACCCTAAAAGGTAGGACTAGCCGGGATTAATTACACCCTATAAGTTCGCCAATCTTTCAGCCAGGCCAGTGTCGGTACTTTGAGGGAGGTTCCCCGTGCTTTCGCATGACCTAATTAAAATAAATATCGTTTCCTATGGGCGTAACCCCGTTAACATCTTTCTAGACACCTACTTGATCGGCTAATTGTAATGTGTAAAACTCTCCCAGGAGTAACTCTTACTCGCGGTGGGTATCGGGATCCAACTATCTCATAGAAGGTATGCAATCTCATTGCAAATTTCAACACTTGAAATTCCGGATAATCTTCTGCCCCTAGCATCCTATGCCCTTGACGAAATCCAACAAACCATAGTCCACTAGTCAAGTTCAACCCTTACATTTCATGATTGAATTAAACCCACCCGCACAACCCTTGACGAAAGCCAACAAAGTCGTACGACTACTCTAATCCAATCGCATCATATGCTTAAGCAGATAAGCACTAATCAGCCACCGCACACTACGCTGTTTTTGAGGCTTTTACTAGTTTTGCTAAAGAGGTCACTCCCGGTGAAGGGATCTCGACTCTTTCCTTATCGAATAAGGTGCAGGATATTTCATAAATACCACTATGCAAAGAAAAAACTATAGAAGCAATCAAAAGACAAACAGAGTGGGTTGTAGCATCTACTAGTTTCGCTAAAGAGGTCACTCTCGGTGAAGGGATCTCGGCTCTTTCCTTATCGAATAAGGTGCTGGATATTCTATAAGGAATACCGCTACGCAAAGCAAGAACTAGAGCTACCGGTTTTTAAACAAGTTTCTACAATATCTTTAGGTTTCTTTTTATTTCATTAATCTCATTAATGAAGTCCCATTATTTATGCTTCACAAGCATCACAGAAGAAACAAAAGCAATAATATTAATTATATCTCATATATATAATATAGGCATTCGTCTCAGAACATATCAAGTGATCACATCCCAAAATATCAGCAGCAGAAGAACACATATGAAATATTGGATATACTAGGAATTCCGTGTTTTAATTTATGCCAGTATAAAACACGGATTCCACGGTCGCGATGGATAGCCAAACCCACATCCCTAGACCCCTACGAGAGCGGCAAGCAACCCTACCAATTCTAGAGTTAGGAGACCCGGTCTCGACTCCTCGAGATTGTCTCCCACTGGACCTTAGAACCCGGTTACTTATGCTCTCCTCCTTGGGTCTATCCTAATGCGGAAAAGCAAATAATATACATCAATGGTGACATCATACTCAACCCGGAAGTGCCCTAATAAAAGAATATTATATACAAGCTTTTACATGAATGAAAATGAAAAACTCTCATCTCACATAAAAACCACCGGCTATTCATAACAGGACGATCCAATATAACATATCACAGCAACACATAACATCACATGTCATCAACGTAAGTAAATATGCGTATCCAAATTATCGTTGACGTATAGTAACGAAACCGGCGATACACCACATATTACACTTACGGTCGCAAAAAAGAAAGTGAAAAACTACAACAGTTGGAATCCGCAACCTCCTTAGACATCATATACCCAATGTATCACATACTTTGGATTCCATGCCTTACCAAATGGATTCCTTAGACATCACATGCCTAACAATTATAAACCCTGCATTTCAGTCTCGATATTGAAAACACTTTCCAATAACATGTCGGGTAATTCAACAAGATTCCGATAACTTGATCGAATGCTCGTCGGAAACTTTAGTAGACGGCCGCACCCCCCGGTGCCTTCTACGAAGTGCACTAAGGCGGAACACCGTGGCCGCGAGCACCCGAACAGATGCTTTTAGTGACGGGGTTCTCCTACAGTCACTTGGTCGGGGCTATGGGGCGTGGTTATCTAGTAAGGTTACCCGGCGAGTATCCCCGTACACTACGTAATTGCGACGGACTTTTGATCCACATCAAAATTCCGTGGCAACCGATCAAATGAGACTAAACTGCCAGATTTATAAAATTCAAACTAATTATCACATAACTAATTTTGTGGATTCCAAATATTGTATCACAATCACAGATAGCTAGATGAAGTTAAATTTTTCGATCGAATAATCAAACACCCAAAATTTCCCAACAAGCTGAACACTTGAGCGGAGTTCAAAAAGTACCCAGAACATGCCATAGCTCCAATGAACCAGCCGTAGAAGGGTCAACCAATGCCTCACCTGTGGCACCGCTGAACTACCACAAACCTTAAGGTTTGATGGCGGTTCTGACGGTCACAGAATCGAGTTAGGGTTTTCGTTCTTCTAGAGGGTCCACAGAATCGCTTACAAGATTTTCTGAAAATTTTAAAGTCGGAAAAATCCAACTCTTGGAAAATTTCAGCAAGGGAAAAATTGCGTTATTGATATCCGTATGAACTATTTAACATCGTGTAAATAACCCGAATACATGTTAGAATTACGATTACAAAACACTCCGAGTTGCTTTTGCAGAAAATTAACATCACATGAAAATTTAGCAAAAACAAACAACACCTGAAACCCTAAAACCAGAGACTGGAACACCCTGAAAATTTGAAGCCCATTATCTAAATTTGACCCGAGGAGCTCGGTTTTGTGGCCAATGTGGCCGTCCACTTTGTGTCCAAATAGCCTCAAATTTTCGTGGTGTTCATACTATATCACATATTGTTAGTGTATATGCCCTAGAGGCCATTACTGTATCATACTAGTTTGTATATTACTTAATGGAAGCTTGGGATATTCACCTTGTATAAACAATCTTGCTCAATATAGTAGTATGCTACTTGGTTTGTTTCTACTTCAATGTGTACTTGTGTTTATTTTACTATATCACTTATACGCATTAGTGGAGCCCTTAGGATCTTTGCTTGATTACCAGCGTTGTGATGGCAGTCACACTAGTGGGGGCTGGGTAATCTATAAGCACATCCTTATACAGGTCCCAAGTCGCAGGACTATCGAGACAGGGCATCGATACTCCGGAGTAGACTAGCGTATGCGCTTCTCATCCCAGTGTGGGAGATGGTCTGTCCCACAGCCATCAGTACGTCGTACTGGAGATAGTATACGGGTGCTCGTTAGGTTACGAGTACACTGGACAGGACCCGTCGGGAACTGACAGGTTGGTATTATACCTATCGTCAGTCATCAGTTCCCAGGTGACATGAGTACAGCTTAGTCCGCTGACTTGACACTGGCACTTCGCCTCGAGTGTATTCCCACTGCACTTTGATCACTACCCTACCACGGCTCAAAGGAGTCGTGCAAACAGGTGGTGGTTGGGTGCAGTCCCGAAGCACTTGGAGGCAGTGCCGGTTAGACAGGATTCGTCTCTCCCGGTATTGGGGGTTGACATCGCGCTGTGTCTAGGAGAGCCATTACACGAGTAGTCCCTGGCCAGGGCAAGCGAGATATACTGGTAGGTTTCCAGTGTTATCTCAGGTTGTTTTGGGCTTCACTCCGACACGACTTGTACCGCTATTGGGGGACTGACGTTTTACCGCCCCCTAGGCCCGACATGCGATATATCAGACGAACAGACCGGACTGTACGGAGACTGTCACATTCAGACTCAGTAGGAGTACAGATGGGGTTTCACCTCATCAGCCTTCTTGTCGACATCTACCTGGGGACCGTTACGCACAGCTAGTGCCGCTTGCGGTCTGTGGTTAAACCCACTGCCAGCGTAGTGTCGAGTCTTTAGAGTCCCACATAGAGGGTATTCGCCTCTGGGCAAAACAGAGTAGAGGTCGCATGGTTTTGCGACAGGGTTCGTTCTCATCCGCGCACTTGTGCAAGTTTGGAGTCCGGACGGATATTGCCAGCGGGCTCTGGTTTGAGCCGGATACTGGTATATGTTTTGGGGTTGCTTTTATCTCTCAGTATTCATGTTTCTCGGAACAAGAATGCAGGTGTGTATGCACAGTTGTTTGAGGCGGAAGAAGAGGTTTTTCATTAGGGTTTCGGAACGGGTGCGCATGCACAGTTGACAGTCGTCTTTTTTCCAAACCCTAAAGAATTAGTGAGATATCTATTAATAATAGTAATTAAATGAAAATATGTTATGGTTGGTTTTGTTGACTTGTTGACCATGGTTGACTTGTTGACCATGGTTGAACTTTTGACCATCATCATTATTTAGCAAGGATGCTCCTTGATTCTTACCAACATTCATTTAATGAGGTATGATAGTGGTCATTCCAAAACAACCATCAACTATTCTCATTTGAATTATTATTATTTAGATAATTCTTTTTCTTTTGATATGGTTGCAAGAAAGAGAAAGAGAGCTCATTTATCTCATTTAGCTTCTCTCTCCTCTCTTCATCTTCTTCTTCCTCTAGCAAAAGAGAACCCTTCTCATGTGTTGAGAATCCTTCTCTTTTAAAAGAAAAGCACCTCTTAAACACTCTCTACTCATTCTAGGTTCAAGGTTTAGCAAGCCAGAAACCCTAGTTCACTCAAAGCACGAGGAAGAGCCCAAAGGTTGAACTCTCGAGGTGGATCCATCTTCGACGGAAGAAGGCGACAAGAAAGAGAACCATCAACATCTACAAAGTTTGAAGAAGATGTAAGTGCACGGCGGCGCCCCGGCCGTCAATCCGACGGCCAAACGCGGAAACGGTGATAAACTTAAATTTTGCGGACTTAGCAAACCGGCACCACCGCGCACTAAACACCCGGATCGTAACCATTAACAAGTCTAAGCTGACTAGAAGATGGGTTAGAGATATACCGACTGATCCGAGTCCTCCGGTCTTCATCTCCACTCCGATCTCCTCGCGGGATCTCCGGTCGTCGCCTCCTCGCCGGAAGGGCACCACGTCGCCTGCATCTTTTACGGGCTCCCGCCTCTATACCGAGGCAACTCGGGCATGAAGCCGGCAACTCGACATGCCCAAGGTTTGCTGTAGGATGTGTAGAGTCTTTGTCTCATTGGGGTATTGGAGTTGCCTTTTGTAGATGATGGAGGAAACAAGATAAGAAAAATGGTGCTTGCATTATTCTTAGCAAGAAAAGAGATCAAGAATGAAAAACACTCTCAAAGATGAAGCTCTCTCCTTCTCTTTTCTTCTTCTCACTTTTCTAATGAAAAACCTCATCCTTAGAAAATGGTGGAGCAAAGCTTATGAAGTATGAAGGGAGGTGAGTGTAGGAAGTGAAAAGAGGTGACCACATCCTAGACAAGAAAACATCAACCATACTTCATTCACATCCATATCAAATCCTTTCCAATCTCATTAATGCAAGAATGGTGCAACAAAAGAAAAGATGCTCTCATAATAAATCCTTTTGCAATAAAACCCCTCCACTAAAGTTATTTGCACAATTGCAAATAACCCCCTCCATCGGAAAAGTCTGGCCGGGAAAGAACAAAGGAAAACCGGCCGGAACGGAACGCAAACTGGCAACTCCAGAAAACTGGTCCCGTAATAAATTACAGGAAAACCCCGATACTGTGCATACACACCCGCATCTGTATTCCGTCCGAATACAAATGCAATGAGACAAAATCTACACTGTACTATACTAAGACTGGCTTAAACCAAAACCGGCTAGTAAAAGCTGTCCGATCCTGATCCGTGCAATACCGCACGTATCTGATCGAACCTTGCCATATATCCATACGGCCACTAGTACAAAGCTGTCCGATCCTGATCCGTGCAATACCGCACGTATCTGATAGGACCCTGCCATATCTCCATACGGCCTCTACAGCGTTTCGCCCGAAAGCTGAGTAACTGAAAGTGTGGTGGACTCTAAAGACTCGTCAATACTATGGCTGTGGATTTAACCACTAGCACGTCAGAGGTATAACCCAATACGTAACGGGCCACCAGCTATTGACTAAAAGGGACGTCGATGAGCGAACTCATCCTTACACCCTACTGACCCTGTCAGTGACAATATCCGTACAGTCCGGTCCGTTCGTCTATGAGCATCGCATGTCGGGGCTAGGCGGTTGGTAAAAGTCAGACCCCCAAAAGCGGTACAAGTCGTGTCGGAGTGTAGCCCAGAACACCCTGAGATACTACTGGAATACCTACCAGTAAATCTCCTGCCTTGGCCAAGGTCTTCGTGTAATGGCTCTCCTAGACACAGCGCGACCTCGCCCCCAATACCGGGAGAGACGAACCCCCGAAGATCCGCTCACTGCCTCCATGTGGCTCGGGACTGTACCCAACTAAAACCTGTTTGCACGACTCCTTTGAGCCGTGGTAGGGTAGTAATCAAAGTACAGTGGGAACTCACACGAGACAAATGACGATCCCCAGGTCGATGAACTAACCTGTACACATGTCACCTGGGAACTGCTATCTGACGTCAGGTATAAGACCAACTAGCATGTTCCCGGCGAGTCCTGTCCGGTGTACTCATAACCCAATGAGCACCTGTATACATCTTAGGTGATCCAACTGACACCAGTGGCTTGTGAGACCGGCCACCGCCCCTCGTCGGGGTCTCGACTGTATACACTAGTCTACTCTGGAGAATCGATGCCCTGTCTCGAAACTCCTACGACTAGGGACCTTTTAAGGATGTGCTAATAGACTCCAGCTCTCACTTATATGATCGCCCTCATACTGCCGGCAGTCAAGCAAGAATCCTAGGGGTTTTATCAACGTGCAATAGCGACCTGTCAGCTCACCTAAAGCAGTACACGATGATAAAGGTAAACCAGATAGCATACTATCATCTCGAGTAAGACTGTCCTACCGGGATAGGTCCTCCCTCAATCATTGCAATCACGTGCCTGTGATCCAATAATTGACTCTGAGGGCACTATCTCCAACAATCTCCCACTTGCACTCAAGGCTAATTATTGCGATGTCGCATACTCACAGCCTGTGTGATACCGAACACCCAACTCCCCTACTAGTCAGTCTCACAAAATCCGTTTGTGAAACTATTGCGTTCGAGGAATAGCCTCAGTGAGTGGATCCGCCTAGATGTTTCTTTCTATGTCTCTCTATATCTCAAGTTCGCGGAGAAAGCCATCTCCCGAAATGAGCAATACCTGTCTTAGAATGTCTGGATGTCTGATGGGACCTAGCTCATAAATGAACTCCAAATCCAAACTTCTTAGACTGTATCGTCAACTGAACTTAATCAGTATCCTGCGCCATGCCACCCTCAGTATTGCCTTGGACCACCTGTCCAAAATACTGCCCCTCGTCAGAAGGAAAAATATAACTCTGACAACCTCCTTGTCGTCCATGTCACCTTGGAAGCCTGGAATGATAACTGTCTCCCGAAGGAGAATGCTGCTATCATATCCCTAGAACATCCACTTATGTTCTAAAACTGCTTTTGACTGTTCCTCCAGGATTGGATCAATATCAACTTATTGCATCTAGTGCAAGAACAACATCTGGTGTGGTACTTGACATCTCATGATTGACTCAATTGCCTAAGCAAGTGATCTGCCAATCATGCACATCCCTCTCCCCTTTAGTCTGTAAGACACCTTTAGAGAGGGTGACTCCATCACCTGCAGGTACACTACCGTGCCAGGACCCGTCCATTCTAAATACTCTTAGAATGCTGTCAAAGTACCCTGATAGGGAAACCACCTAAATCTAGATCTAAAAACATAGATCTAGTAACCAGTATGTCTGATATAATGTCCAAGTCCCTTGTGGAGAAACCACTGTGTGACGACCAAAATATAACCGATCGTAGTATAGCAATATCACTTCCTACTACCTTCTCAACAGATCCATCCCCTATTCTGATGACGTCAAACCCATGACTGTCACATCAGAAATAGATGATCTATCTCCGCTATATCTGCTTTAGTCTATAAATAGACATAAGCCGGATGTCCACCAATGCTTCCGCTGCTCCTACTGACTACGACAACCCTCTGGCAGAGTCATACAGACATGCACTTCTAAAGGTAGTTTAGAACGACGCTATACTCATCCTCCTGCCGGGTCTCGCAGCCTGGAACAACAACAATGGCAAGTGTGGGTAAACAAGAACTTCCCTGTCACCGTCCTTGAGGCTACCGAAGTACCTCTCGGGTGCCTGAAGTTACCCACCTTATCTGCGGAGTGGTCAATGGAATGTCAAATCAGATTGAATCTTTAGGTTCCTTATCAAATCTTCAGTAATCGTTTGCGGTTCTGGAATCACTTCAAGTTCTACCATACTCCCACTACTGTTTTTGAAAAAATCCATTTTTAATAAAACTGTGGCGAGTCAAGAACAATATTTCTATTGATCTGCCAGATGGTAGAAAATCAACCCTCGTCATAGCCTGGGTCAACCCACAAACAGCCATTACAGAAACGTGCCTTGAGTTATCCAGAGTCTGGTTTTAATCATAAGCCGGACAACTCCCCGTACCTTAACAACGTTAAGATATGAACTATTCTATATCCAATATAGAACCAGAGGCACTGATTTAATTGAACCAGATTCAAATCATACAGCTATCTCCAGTGCATGTCAACTAAATGGAAGGAGGCCGATCAGCGTTACTCAACTTAGGAATGCTTCCAATTATGAGTAACCCGAAAGAGAAGCAAGTTCTCTTAACCATTACTATCAACTGAATACTATGTACAAGTATCTACATCTTCGATCACTTTGAAGAATCCCGATACTTTCAACACCTGGTTCTCTACTTTATTCTTATACCTATAACTTCTCAAAACTTCGACCCTGTGTTTCTACGAAACACCTGTCTAAGAACTAGAGAAGTCATAAGTAAACAGAATACAGTACGAGGACCAACCCCTCTGTCCTGATGGACCCTGGACAACATACAATACTCTGTATGAGTCCCTTGAGTCTGATAACTCATTTCACTGTGTGTCGTAGGTTGAAAACTGTACTTATGGTTAAGAAGAATTACACCGCTGTTTATTGCTCCTTACCTAACCATCCACTGATATAGGTAAATGTCATCGACATAATATCAAAAGGTATATCTCACTCTATGAAAATAGACGTACAGATATATCAATTTGAAATTGGTGCACAACAACGGATATTCAAAACCAAATATTTGCCGACCGGCAAACAACCCAGGTGGCATCCTCAAATATCACCAATTACAACGAATCCCGATATAATGAGGATGATCACCCAATTCTCAATAACTTACTCCCACTCATCATCTGTAAAACCATACAGATGTGAGAATCATACCTGGTAAATACATACCCTGGAGTAAGTGTCTAATCGGGAAATCAGTTTTCCATTAACAGTACACAGTGAAACTGAAACATTGAAATGTTTCGTTGGGGTATCCTGGTATTCCTAGTAATGCCTCATCCATTATCCAGATTCACAACTGTAACCGTATAATTCTTTGCCACCTCTCCAAATCCCTTTATGTGTCTTTAGTCATTACCTTCTGTACACCCCTTTAGGCCAAATGGTTTTCTTCCTTCCCTACCGTTCGGCACCAGCCTATGGTTTGGAAGAAGACTATCCAAAAAGCATAAAGGGTGTACTGTCCTAATCCTAGGAGCACTCGCATTGCGAGAGAGGGTGAAGATAAAAGACACCTGAATGTACTTTATTCCTATTTCTCCTGAACCAGGATCCATCCCCGAACTGGAACGAGTTCCTTTCGAGTTCGTATATAACCATACGATGGATTATCCAATAAAATGGGATCTTCGTAGTAATACGGAGTGTCCTGGAGAAATACAAAGGTGATTTAGGATTGGCGAAGAAATACTTGGTTTTGTCGTGAATAGCAGTCGCAATTTACTTTGCCCTCTTACTAATCCCTTGCTTTGTCTGAACTTAATACCTTCTGTACACCGTTTAGGCTAACTGGTTTTCTTCATTCCCTACCGGTCGGCACCAGCCTATGGTTTGGAAGAAGACTATCCAATTTGCATAATAGGTGTACTACTCCTAAACCAAGGAGTACTCGCAGCCTGAGAGAAGGTGAAAAGAAAAGACAACTGAATAGTCCTATCCGTTTTCTCCAGAACCGGAAACCATCCTCGAATTCCTTCGAGTTCGTATCTAACCATACGATGGTTTTGTCCAATGGAAGTGGACGTTCGTAGTAATACGGGGTGTCCTGGAGAAAAGGGTAAAAGTAGGAGTGGCAATGAGGTCTGCAACTCAGACAATCCAAAAGCCAGTGTTAAGAAGGTTCGGTCAACTTGGTCACTGAGTCATAGTCTTAGGGTCGGGTCAATGGTCGCTGCCAAAGAGAGAGAGAAAAGAAACACTCAGCGTGCACTCTATCCTAGATCAGAATGGTTACCAATTTATCTAATCTGGAAACCTCCCACTGTACCTCAAATTCTCCTCCAAACCTGAAAGAAGAATTAGTCGGGGTCACCCGAGGAGTAAACCAACTCATCAGTGGGAATCGGGATCCAACTATCATTGCATGACAACGTGACGGAATCCGCTCACGTTATCACACTCCAGAAGGTATGCGCATATCTGGCAAGTTTCAGTTCTTTTGAAACTCCCGATGTGATTTCTGCCCCATGCTCTTATGACCTTGACGAAGGCCAACAAATCATAAGTCACATGTCAAGTTCTACCCGTCATTCTCCAGGTTGATTTGAACCCACCCGCACAAGCCCTTGACGAAGGCCAACAAGGCTATACGACTGTCCCAAACCAACGCATCTATCTATGCTGCAGAAAGGCAACAAGCAGCTACCATACACTATTCCTTGATGAAGGCCAACAAACATAGCATGAATACTACGTGCTACCCGTCTGAAACGACGGAGGGCTACGAATGGTTTCTGGCGAAAACCTTTAACGTAATGAACTTGATATCGTTGAAGGAACGGATAGCTTTTTAGAAAATATAGTGACGAAAACTTTTGCTAAAGAGGTCACTCCTGGTGAAGGGATCTCGGCTCTTTCCCCGTAGAATGGGGTGCAGGATATTCCAACTGAATACCACGATGCAAAGCAAAAGTAAACGGCTATAGTGAAGTTAATGCCCTGACGCAAACTTCTGTCCAAGGGGTCACTCCCGGTGAAGGGATCTCGGCCCTTGCCTCGTCGACTGAGGAGCAGGATATTGCAAATGAATACCACGATGCAAAACAAAAGTGAACGTCCTTGCAATAACAGCTTTTTGAAAAATGTTCCAACAACATCAGATTAGGTTTGTTTAACTTGCATTGATCCGAATCAACGCAGTCCCATCAATTGATCACACCACAAAGAACGAAAATATACTGACGTACGTATATGCCATCCGCATTCGCCACTGGGTCCCGTCATCACCCGTTAGGTTAGCTAACTAACGGCAGAGCGGGGACTGTACTAGCGCGGATGAAAAACATATACAACATCTACTAATATATATACCAATATATTATATTTCGCTCAAGGCGTGAAAAGAAATGCAACACCACAGAAATGTATAGCATCACAGAACAATACAGATATCTGGGATCCCCGGGTTTCACAGAGCCACTACTGAAACCCGACGTTCCCCTGGTCGTGTGGATAGCCTGTGCAATGAAATCCTAGACCCCTACGGGCGCGGCAAGTCACCCGCCAAAACCTGAAGCGAGGCAGCCCCCTTCAACTCCGTGAATGGACCACCCAGCACTCCACGGAATCCGGCAACTTGGGCACCCATCCTGGGTCAACCTGTACCCCCTACGAGTGCAGCGAATAGCCCGCCAATCCCAGAGTGAAGCCCCCTCCGTCCCAATGCCATGAGATGCGGGCTTGTTGCCCTCTAGAACCCGGCCATCCGTGCACCCCACCGCGGGGTAATCCTAGTACAGAAAGTAAAATATACATACACCGGGTACATCGACCGCAACCAGGTCGTGCCCCAAAAGAATAATACAATCAGGCAGTGACGGCAGTCCACATGTCGGACGTTCGCCCCGCAATATCAAATGTACATAATACAACAACACTGTACTAGCATTGCATCCAGGCTATCCCCCACGACCGATCCGCAACATCACAGCAAAAACAGAACATCAACGTGAAAGTCACGTTCGCAAATCCGTCTAACCGGGCTATAGCAGTTAGACCGGATTTACCGATCGAGTGACATTCACGGTCGCAGATATAATGTAAATACTGTGAAAAATGTGTTTAAAATTTTCCGATTGATCAAACTTAACAAGTGGGCCCCCAAACCAATACTGCAGCACTCACAGAAAAACTGGGCCCAATTTTAATATTCCAAAACCCATATTTTAAGCCCACAAGCCCACTGAAAACAATTGATGAAGTGAAGTCTTATTACTGCGGCGGAAGCGCGGCCAATGAGGGGCTTAGGCCGCGCTTCCGCGGTCGTACGGAATCTTCGCTTCACCAAAATTTTGCAGTATTCTTAGAACTCTCTGCACATCACTCTAAGACAACCTGAAAAAATTTTGGACTCAAAAAAAATTCAACAGAAACTGATGTGCATGAAAAATGCGGTTTCGGGATTTTGTTCGATCGGAAACGTAAAACACATTAAACCAAGCTAGACGAAGTTAATGGCGAGGCTCTGATACCACTGTAAGTGCACGGCGGCGCCCCGGCCGTCAATCCGACGGCCAAACGCGGAAACGGTGATAAACTTAAATTTTGCGGACTTAGCAAACCGGCACCACCGCGCACTAAACACCCGGATCGTAACCATTAACAAGTCTAAGCTAACTAGAAGATGGGTTAGAGATATACCGACTGATCCGAGTCCTCCGGTCTTCATCTCCACTCCGATCTCCTCGCGGGATCTCCGGTCGTCGCCTCCTCGCCGGAAGGGCACCACGTCGCCTGCATCTTTTACGGGCTCCCGCCTCTATACCGAGGCAACTCGGGCATGAAGCCGGCAACTCGACATGCCCAAGGTTTGCTGTAGGATGTGTAGAGTCTTTGTCTCATTGGGGTATTGGAGTTGCCTTTTGTAGATGATGGAGGAAACAAGATAAGAAAAATGGTGCTTGCATTATTCTTAGCATGAAAAGAGATCAAGAATGAAAAACACTCTCAAAGATGAAGCTCTCTCCTTCTCTTTTCTTCTTCTCACTTTTCTAATGAAAAACCTCATCCTTAGAAAATGGTGGAGCAAAGCTTATGAAGTATGAAGGGAGGTGAGTGTAGGAAGTGAAAAGAGGTGACCACATCCTAGACAAGAAAACATCAACCTTACTTCATTCACATCCATATCAAATCCTTTCCAATCTCATTAATGCAAGAATGGTGCAACAAAAGAAAAGATGCTCTCATAATAAATCCTTTTGCAATAAAACCCCTCCACTAAAGTTATTTGCACAATTGCAAATAACCCCCTCCATCGGAAAAGTCCGGCCGGGAAAGAACAAAGGAAAACCGGCCGGAACGGAATGCAAACTGGCAACTCCAGAAAACTGGTCCCGTAATAAATTACAGGAAAACCCCGATACTGTGCATACACACCCGCATCTGTATTTCGTCCGGATACAAATGCAATGAGACAAAATCTACACTGTACTATACTAAGACCGGCTTAAACCAAAACCGGCTAGTAAAAACTGTCCGATCCTGATCCGTGCAATACCGCACGTATCTGATCGAACCTTGCCATATATCCATACGGCCACTAGTACAAAGCTGTCCGATCCTGATCCGTGCAATACCGCACGTATCTGATCGGACCCTGCCATATCTCCATACGGCCTCTACAGCGTTTTGCCCGAAAGCTGAGTAACTGAAAGTGTGGTGGACTCTAAAGACTCGTCAATACTATGGCTGTGGATTTAACCACTAGCACGTCAGAGGTATAAGCCAATACGTAACGGGCCACCAGCTATTGACTAAAAGGGACGTCGATGAGCGAACTCATCCTTACACCCTACTGAGCCTGTCAGTGACAATATCCGTACAGTCCGGTCCGTTCGTCTATGAGCATCGCATGTCGGGCCTTGGGGGTTGGTAAAAGTCAGACCCCCAAAAGCGGTACAAGTCGTGTCGGAGTGTAGCCCAGAACACCCTGAGATACTACTGGAATACCTACCAGTAAATCTCCTGCCTTGGCCAAGGTCTTCGTGTAATAGCTCTCCTAGACACAGCGCGACCTCGCCCCCAATACCGGGAGAGACGAACCCCCGAAGATCCGCTCACTGCCTCCATGTGGCTCCGGACTGTACCCAACTAAAACCTGTTTGCACGACTCCTTTGAGCCGTGGTAGGGTAGTAATCAAAGTACAGTGGGAACTCACACGAGACAAATGACGATCCCCAGGTCGATGAACTAACCTGTACACATGTCACCTGGTAACTGCTATCTGACGTCAGGTATAAGACCAACTAGCATGTTCCCGGCGAGTCCTGTCCGGTGTACTCATAACCCAATGAGCACCTGTATACATCTTAGGTGATCCAACTGACACCAGTGGCTTGTGAGACCGGCCACCGCCCCTCGTCGAGGTCTCGACTGTATACACTAGTCTACTCTGGAGAATCGATGCCCTGTCTCGAAACTCCTACGACTAGGGACCTTTTAAGGATGTGCTAATAGACTCCAGCTCTCACTTATATGATCGCCCTCATACTGCCGGCAGTCAAGCAAGAATCCTAGGGGCTTTATCAACGTGCAATAGCGACCTGTCAGGTCACCTAAAGCAGTACACGATGATAAAGGTAAACCAGATAGCATACTATCATCTCGAGTAAGACTGTCCTACCGGGATAGGTCCTCCCTCAATCATTGCAATCACGTGCCTGTGATCCAATAATTGATTCTGAGGGCACTATCTCCAACAGAAGAAGGAGTTCAAGTTTAGGTATAACCATCTCCATCCGAGTAGCTAACTCTCTTTAGCAAAGTATGCTAGTTTTAGTTTAGACACGATCCCGACCTTGTTTAGTTCATGTTGCCTCTTGCGATAAAAATTTGTTTTTTTTATACCGTTTCCGCCTCCCCGTAAGAACCGGGGGTCGCAATATGGACTTACAGTGGTATCAGAGCCTAACTAAACTTAAACTAGCTTGGTAGTGAAGTGTAACGAAGTTCGGAACCGAAAAAATCACAAAACCGGAAAAACAAAAACCCTAAGTTTCTGTTAAAATTTTTTCTGCTCTAAATGAAAAACTTTATACTTGTAAATTCGGCTCAGGGTTTTGTGTGAACACCCATGAAAAACGATCCACTGTTTCGTTCAAACCGCCGCGCTTCCGCCGCACGAGGTAGGCATGTGCCGCGGAAGCGCCGCCGTTTGTCGTCTTCTGTGCATCGTTTTTCATGCAGTGTGTGTCTGTGTTGGTTTTGGGATTTTTAAAATATATTATATGTGCCCAGATTTTCCAGAAAAGAAATTTACTTTTGGGGTCCTATAATTCCGTATTTTTTCCGAACTTCACTGCACTTTGACTATGATGGTTATATCTGTGATGCTTGCATGTATTGAACGTCGGCTAATCGCTATAAGACGATTGGTCGGGGTTATACATGATCTGTGTTTGATATTGGAATGTGTATATGAATGTGTTGGACTGTCGCGGGTGAATAGCCGGGGTGGATGTGAGATGAGCTCTTGTTTTTCTTTCATTCATTGTAAATGTAAATTGATGTAATAATTATTATTTGTTTGGCCGCACAACCGGGTCGGGGTTGTAGCCGTCATTGTATAATTCTTTTTACTGTTTTTGCTCCTAGGATAGACCCATGGAGGGGGTGCACAAACTACCGAGTACTTGGCGGGTAGTTTGCCGCACCCGTAGGGGTCTTGGGTGGGGTATTTGGCTATTCACCGCGACCGTTTTATCCGCTTTTCGTTCCAGGCTCGAAAGGATTGCGGATTGCTAGTATATCCAATGTATTCATCTGTGATCTGTAATGTCTATCATTGCTTTCTATTTAGGCGTTGCTTATGTTTTACAGCCGCGCTAGCCCAGCCCCCGCTCTGTCGTTAGTTAAGTAACCTAACGGGTGATGACGGGGCCCCGTGGCGAATGCATATGGCATAAGCGTACGTCATATTTTGGTTGTTTTCTGCAATGGTAGGATTAAATAATGGGACGCATTAAAAGAAGTAATGCAAGAATATCACGCATTAAAAGAACTAATGCAAGATAATAAACCAAGCTAAAGTCGTTGGAACACTTTCGAAAAACCACTCGGTTCTTTTCAAAACTAACTTTTAAATGCGGAGCTCGAGCCACTCCTTCTAAAAGCTATCTCGTTCCATCGATTATATCAAGTTCACTACGTTCACGGTTTCGCCAAAACCATTCGTAGCCCTCCATCATTTCAGTTAAATATACGGTAGTATTCAAGCTATGTATTTTGACCTCACGCCAAGGCATAGTGATTGGTAGCTGCCGGATATTTATCTGTTGCATAGATAGAATGCGTTGGTTTGAGACAGTCGTATTGCCATTTTGGCCTACGTCAAGGGTAGGTACGGGTGGGTTCAAATTAACCAGGATAATGATGGGAAGAACTTGACATGTGACTTATGACATTTTGACCTCACGCCAAGGTCATAAGAGCATGGGGCAAAAATCCACATCGGGAGTTTCATAAGTACTGAAACTTGCTAGATTTGCATACCATTTGGAGTGTGGTGATTCTGGTAGGATTCCTTCAGTTTCATCACGCGATGATATTTGGATCACGATCCTACTGTGAGTATATGCTACTCCTCGGGAAATTTTTCACTAAACGATCAATGCTATAAACCTAGTAGGTGCCTAGAAAGGTGTTAGCGGGGCTACGCCCCCAGGGAAAAGAGGTTATTTAATTAAGGAACTTCGCGAAAGCGTTGGAAAACCTCCCTCGAAGTACCGACACTGGCCTGGCTGAACGGTTAAGCAAGTATTTTGCGGTGGGATTGATCCTGACTAATTCTTCCTTTATGGTTTGAGGAGGGATTCGAGAGACAGTGGGAGCCATCCTGTTTAGACAAATTAAAAACCATTCTAAACTTGCAAGAGCATCGTGCTAAAGTGTTTCTTCTCTCCCCTCTGCAGCGACCAAATCGAAATGAATGGACTTAAGTTACTTCTAGATAAAAACATATTGACAGGGCCAAACTACAAAGATTGGCTCAGGAATGTCAAGTTGGCAATCACTTACGACAAGCTGGGGTATCTTCTTACCACCAAAGCTCCCCCCGTCCCAGGTCCCACCTCCAGCGTCGC
This sequence comes from Agapanthus africanus, assembly GCA_030015575.1. Lineage (NCBI taxonomy): Eukaryota > Viridiplantae > Streptophyta > Magnoliopsida > Asparagales > Amaryllidaceae > Agapanthus > Agapanthus africanus. The sequence continues at coordinate 262,505,731 of JASDDO010000008.1, forward strand.
GGATAAGGAAATCCGTAAGACTTGGGAGATTGACAGCGCGAAGGCCAGGTGCCTCGTACTTGCCTCGATGGACAATGATCATCAGAGGAGGCACGAGAATATGGATTTGGAATCCATATTTCTCCATACAAAAGAACTGTATGGAGAGCAGTCTCGTATCGCAAGATACGAAGTGTCGAAGAAGTTGTTTTCGATAAAGTTGGCCGTCGGATCATCGGTAGCGGACCACGTGCTTAAGATGATTGGCTACACTGAGGAGCTCGCGGAACTTGGGACCACGTTGGACAGTGAACTCTATACGGATATAATTCTCCAGTCCCTTCCATCCACTTACGCCCAGTTAATACTGAATTTCAACTTGCAAGAAAAGGAAGTTGAACTTTCAGAACTCCTCAACATGCTGAGGAGCGCAGAGGGCACCCTACAGAAGGGTAGGGATACACCCGCTTTGTTTGTAGGAGGATCTTCTTCCTCCAGGTCCAAGGAGAAAGCCAAGGGAAAGAGGAAGAAAGCCCCCGCCAAACCAAGAGGCTGTGTTAGTAAAGTGGGTACGAAGGGAAAGGAAAAGGCAACCAAGATTGCGGGGAAGCTTGTGGGTAAAGAGGAATGCTTCTATTTTCATAAGAGTGGACACTGGAAGAAAGATTGCAAGGCCTGGATGGCCAGGACACAGGAACTGAAGAAGGTTGCGGCTTCAGCTTCAGGTGTGTATGTTATTGAAAACTGTCTTTCTATAAATTCTACTTCGTGGGTATTGGATACCGGATCAGGATCTCATATCTGTAATTCTTTGCAGGCGTTGAGAAACCGTAGGGTTTTGAAGACAGGTGACATGACCCTCAGAGTTGCGAACGGAGCTAGCATGGATGCTAAAGCCGTGGGGGACTATCACCTGGGAATGTCAGATGGGCATGTTTTGGTTTTGCGTAATTTCTTTTTTGTACCCAACGCAACTTGTAATATCATTTCTGTATCTTTAGTTTCTAAAGAAGGTTATGAATTTTCGTTTGTAAGTAATGTTGTAAACATTCACCTTAATCAAGTTCTGATTGGGTCAGGTACATTGAGCAATGGTATATACGTATTAAACCAACCACAGATTTTTAATGTCCAGAATACACACAAAAGAAAGTCTCCAGATATCAATCAGGCTTTCTTATGGCATTGTAGACTGGGTCACATCAATGAGAGAAGGTTGACTAAGTTACATACAGAAGGGTATTTGAATCCGTTCGAATATCAATCGTATGCCACTTGTCAATCCTGTCTCAAAGGAATGATGACAAAGACTCCGTTCACTGGACACAGAGTAAGAGCGAGCGAGCTCTTGGGGCTCGTACACAGCGACGTGTGCGGTCCAATGTCTACACTTGCGCGAAGCAGTTTTTCTTACTTCATTACTTTTACGGATGATTTTTCAAGGTTCGGACATGTCTTCTTGATGAAACATAAATCTGAAGCCTTTGGAAAATTCCAGGAATATAAGAATGAGGTAGAAAAACAAACCGGCAAAAGTATCAAGATTCTATGATCGGATCGAGGTGGAGAATACTTGAGTGCCGAGTTCCTGAACAACTTAAAAGAGAATGGAATTCTCTCTCAGCTTACTCCTCCATACACTCCGCAACATAACGGTGTATCGGAGAGACGGAACCGCACCCTATTGGATATGGTACGGTCCATGATGAGTAACGCTGAGTTACCGCGATCATTCTGGGGGTATGCACTAGAATCAGCTGCGTACCTTTTGAACCGAGTTCCCACTAAGACTGTGCCTACCACACCATATGAGTTATGGAGTGGGAAGAAACCCTATCTTCAATATCTGAAGATCTGGGGATGTCCGGCTTTTGTCAAAAAGCAGCATGCGGACAAACTCGAGGCACGCTCAATACTGTGCAAGTTTGTGGGATACCCAAAGAGCACCAGGGGGTATCTTTTCTACTACGCAGAAGAACAAAAAGTCCTTGTTTCTCGTAATGCCCACTTTCTAGAACACCAGTTTTTAGAAAAGGAAATTAGTGGGAGCGCAGTAGAACTGGAAGAAATTCCAGAACCACAGACTATTACTGAAAGCTTAGTGGAACCAGAGGGTTCAAATGAACAGGACATTCCTACGCCGCTCCGCAGGAGTAGTAGGCAGTCTCATCCGCCCGAGAGATACTACGGTTTTCTCATAGACGGGGATCGAGAGGATTGCATCATAGATTATGATGAGCCTACTAGCTTCCAGCAGGCCGTTCAGAGCGTTGACTCGGTAAAATGGCTGGATGCAATGCGGACCGAAATGGAGTCCATGTACACCAACAAAGTATGGACGTTGGACATTGCTCCAGATGGGGTAAAACCCGTAGGATGCAAGTGGATCTTCAAAAGGAAGATTGGTGTAGATGGGCAGGTTGAGACCTATAAAGCTAGACTTGTAGCAAAGGGTTTCCGTCAAAGACCTGGCTTGGACTTTGACGAAACCTTTTCTCCAGTGGCTATGCTGAAATCCATTCGGATCCTTCTTGCCATTGCTGCCTTCCACGATTATGAGATTTGGCAGATGGACGTAAAGACCGCTTTTCTAAATGGAAATTTAGAGGAGTGTGTCTATATGGATCAGCCAGAGGGTTTCATTCAGAGTGGGAGCAGCGGAAAGGTGTGCAAGTTGCTTAAGTCCATCTATGGACTAAAGCAGGCATCGCGGAGTTGGAACATCTGTTTTGATGAGACGGTCAAGGAATTTGGCTTTATCAAAAATCCAGATGAACCATGCATCTACAGTAGATTTGTAGCGAGAACTGTAGTATTCCTCGTTTTATACGTGGATGACATTCTCTTAATAGGAAATGACATTCCTATGCTACAATCTGTCAAGGGGTTCTTGTCACACAGGTTCTCCATGAAAGACCTGTGTGATGCCTCATACATCCTGGGGATCCGGATCCATCGTGATAGATCCAAGAGGATATTAGGACTTTCTCAGTCCAGGTACATCGACACCATAGTGAAGAGATTCAGTATGGAAGATTCCAAGCGCGGTAACCTACCGGCTTGTCACGGGATCACCCTCTCTAAAGAGATGTCTCCCAAGACTGATTTGGAGAGGGATCGCATGTCTATTATACCCTACGCTTCTGCGGTAGGCTCTATAATGTATGCGATGTTGTGTACCAGACCGGATGTAGCTTATGCACTGAGTGTGGTAAGCCGGTATCAGTCAAACCCTGGGGAGAAACACTGGATAGCGGTAAAGAACATTCTCAAGTACCTGAGAAGGACTAAAGAGATGTTCTTGGTGTATGGCGGAAAAGACCTCCAGATCGAGGCCTTTGCTGACTCCAGCTTCCAGAGTGACAAGGATGATTCCAAGTCCGTGTCGGGTTTTGTCTTTACCCTCAATGGAGGGGCGGTGTGTTGGAAGAGCTCCAAACAGGAAACCGTTGCAGACTCGACTATGGAAGCGGAATATATTGCTGCATCTGATGCCGCAAAAGAAGCTGTCTGGATGAGGAAGTTCTTAAAAGAACTTCAGGTGGTTCCGTCCATTGTTGACCCAATACCTCTGTATTGCGACAACAACGGGGCTATAGCTTTAGCAAAGGAACCCAGGTCCCATCAGAGATCCAGGCACATCTTGAGGCGGTATCACCTGATCAGGGAGATCGTGGATCGCAAGGAGATCGAGGTTCGGAGGGTTGCTTCAGAAGAGAACACTGTAGATCCATTCACCAAGGCCCTACCCCAGATACGCCAGTACATGGCCTTAGTGCAAGTGGGAGATTGTTAGTGTATATGCCCTAGAGGCCATTACTGTATCATACTAGTTTGTATATTACTTAATGGAAGCTTGGGATATTCACCTTGTATAAACAATCTTGCTCAATATAGTAGTATGCTACTTGGTTTGTTTCTACTTCAATGTGTACTTGTGTTTATTTTACTATATCACTTATACGCATTAGTGGAGCCCTTAGGATCTTTGCTTGATTACCAGCGTTGTGATGGCAGTCACACTAGTGGGGGCTGGGTAATCTATAAGCACATCCTTATACAGGTCCCTAGTCGCAGGACTATCGAGACAGGGCATCGATACTCCGGAGTAGACTAGCGTATGCGCTTCTCATCCCAGTGTGGGAGATGGTCTGTCCCACAGCCATCAGTACGTCGTACTGGAGATAGTATACGGGTGCTCGTTAGGTTACGAGTACACTGGACAGGACTCGTCGGGAACTGACAGGTTGGTATTATACCTATCGTCAGTCATCAGTTCCCAGGTGACATGAGTACAGCTTAGTCCGCTGACTTGACACTGGCACTTCACCTCGAGTGTATTCCCACTGCACTTTGATCACTATCCTACCACGGCTCAAAGGAGTCGTGCAAACAGGTGGTGGTTGGGTGCAGTCCCGAAGCACTTGGAGGCAGTGCCGGTTAGACAGGATTCGTCTCTCCCGGTATTGGGGGTTGACATCGCGCTGTGTCTAGGAGAGCCATTACACGAGTAGTCCCTGGCCAGGGCAAGCGAGATATACTGGTAGGTTTCCAGTGTTATCTCAGGGTGTTTTGGGCTTCACTCCGACACGACTTGTACCGCTATTGGGAGACTGACGTTTTACCGCCCCCTAGGCCCGACATGCGATGTATCAGACGAACAGACCAGACTGTACAGAGACTGTCACATTCAGACTCAGTAGGAGTACAGATGGGGTTTCACCTCGTTAGCCTTCTTGTCGACATCTACCTGGGGACCGTTACGCACAGCTAGTGCCGCTTGCGGTCTGTGGTTAAACCCACTGCCAGCGTAGTGTCGAGTCTTTAGAGTCCCACACAGAGGGTATTCGCCTCTGGGCAAAACAGAGTAGAGGTCGCATAGTTTTGCGACAGGGTTCGTTCTCATCCGCGCACTTGTGCACGTTTGGAGTCCGGACGGATATTGCCAGCGGGCTCTGGTTTGAGCCGGATACTGGTATATGTTTTGGGGTTGCTTTTATCTCTCAGTATTCATGTTTCTCGGAACAAGAATGCAGGTGGGTATGCACAGTTGTTTGAGGCGGAAGAAGAGGTTTTTCATTAGGGTTTCGGAACGGGTGCGCATGCACAGTTGACAGTCGTCTTTTTTCCAAACCCTAATGAATTAGTGAGATATCTATTAATAATAGTAATTAAATGAAAATATGTTATGGTTGGTTTTGTTGACTTGTTGACCATGGTTGACTTGTTGACCATGGTTGAACTTTTGACCATCATCATTATTTAGCAAGGATGCTCCTTGATTCTTGCCAACATTCATTTAATGAGGTATGATAGTGGTCATTCCAAAACAACCATCAACTATTCTCATTTGAATTATTATTATTTAGATAATTCTTTTTCTTTTGATATGGTTGCAAGAAAGAGAAAGAGAGCTCATTTATCTCATTTAGCTTCTCTCTCCTCTCTTCATCTTCTTCTTCCTCTAGCAAAAGAGAACCCTTCTCATGTGTTGAGAATCCTTCTCTTTTAAAAGAAAAGCACCTCTTAAACACTCTCTACTCATTCTAGGTTCAAGGTTTAGCAAGCCGGAAACCCTAGTTCACTCAAAGCACGAGGAAGAGCCCAAAGGTTGAACTCTCGAGGTGGATCTATCTTCGACGGAAGAAGGCGACAAGAAAGAGAACCATCAACCTCTACAAAGTTTGAAGAAGAAGGAGTTCAAGTTTAGGTATAACCATCTCCATCCGAGTAGCTAACTCTCTTTAGCAAAGTATGCTAGTTTTAGTTTAGACACGATCTCGACCTTGTTTAGTCCATGTTGCCTCTTGCGATAAAAATTTGTTTTTTATACCGTTTCCGCCTCCCTGTAAGAACCGGGGGTCGCAATATGGACTTACACATATAACATTCTGCAGTTTTTTAAAAATTTTTTAGAGCTCAAATGAAATTCGACAGAAACTAGTTTAAAGGGTTTCAAGTTTCAGATTCATTTCGGTTTCGTAATCGAACAAATATCGTAGAATTCTCTAGCTAGGCTCTGATACCACTGTTGAAAGGTTACCTAAGACGGCAGCAAGGTTTCGAGAGGTATCGTCCATGCCAAATTCAAAAATTTTCCGTTTTAGCTAAGCCTAACTAAGAATCGTTAACTACAAATCGACGGATAATGAAATGCAAACACTTTGCAAGTTTAGTGAGCAAGGAATACAACCTTTGTAGACCTATCCTTCACTTCAACAGCTCCGTGTAATAGTCCCTTTTCGCTGCGATCGTGAACTCCGGACTCCAGAGAAGATCCCATGAAGAAACGAACATGCTTTCTTCGAAGACTTTGAGGCCGAAAATGATCTACGTCGAGGAGACACTAACACAAGCTATCTTTTCACTAATTACGGAATTAGTGAAGCAAACACCCTATAATAAATGGAAAGCAGTAGAGGATGATGAAGTAGGAAGTGGGCTCACTTTAGATTTGATTTTCTCACATTTTATCTCATATCTCCATTGAAGCTAGAAAGCATTTTAGGAGGAAGAAGAAGAAGAAGAAGAACTCATCATATGAATTCATTCATCCAAATGAATTATTGCAACCATGGGTGAGTTAAGCCTACATGCTTAACTTATGTAGAGAATTAACCAAGAGATACGGTTAAGGGTTGGGTTAACAAATATCCTAAGGAATGACAAAAGAGTGGACTTTGTCATTGTTTCTACAAGCTTCATCCAAGCTTGACAACATTGACCATGTCTTTATCTTTTGTTATAACTTAAGAAATAAATAAAAACCCTAACTTAACCCTAGCATGGTATAAGTCTCATACACCCATCTTGCTGTTTCCCCCAATCAGAGCAAAGCTCTATTTTGAAATTCAAAATTCAAAAATTGAAGCAACGCTTCAGATCCAGTGCTAGGCGCGTTGCGCGCCACGTGTCAAACACGGATGCGCTAGCACCAGGTGCGCTGCGCCCTAGGCAGTGCACCCTCAATCAGACCAAAGCTCTGTTTTGAAATTCAAAATTCAATAATTGAAGAAACTCTACAGATCCAGCGCTAGGCGCGCTGCGCGCCACGAGTCAAACACGGATGCGCTAGCGCCAGGTGCGCTGCGCCCTAGGCAGTGCACCATGTGTGCGCTAGCGCTAGGCACGCTGCATGCCACGTGTCAGACACGGGTGCGCTAGCGCAGGCTGCGCTGCGCTCTGGGCAGCGCACCACATGTCAAACGTAGGTGCGCTAGCGCAAAGTGCGCTGCGCTCAGAGCAGCGCATCATGTGCAAAGCACGGTGCGCTAGCGCTGGAATTATAAAATTCCCCACCGTTAGATCAAAAGATCTAATAATAATGATAAATCATTAATTAATCAGAATTAAAATTCTGTTTTGGAAAGGTTTTTTCCAATCTTGTTAAAAACAAGAAGATTGTCTTCTGTAAAACAGAAGCCCTAGGATCAAAGATCCGACGGTGGGAAACATCCCTAAATCAATCAGAGAGAGATCTCTTTAACTGATTTAACAAATCAACTTGCCTTATATAAAGGCCCCAAGACTTCGAGTCTGATATAGAAAAAAAAACTCATAAACTTTAGGAAAAAAATTCAAAGAAAGAGAGCAAGCTCTTGAGAGAAGATTATTTCTTCAAGGTAAAGATCATGAACTATGAACACAGAGATGAAATCATCTCATAAAAAGAAGAATTATCTTCTTAAAAGATCATAGATGTACAAAGACCAAGGTCTTTTATAAAAAGATCAAAAGATCTTATCATAAAAACAAAGAAATACTTACTTCATTCTCAGATCATTGATCTATAAAGGCAAATCCTTTAAAAAATAAGAACTGTTGTTCTTGAATCTTGAGACAAAGTCTCTTTTAAAAGAACATAAATTTGTTCACAGATCATAGAAATTGATCAAATACGTTTTGCGCTATTGAAATGGGCTTTGCGCTATTGAAATGTGCCTTGCACTCTTGAACTGCGCTTCTGCGCTCTCTGGACCGGCGCTATGCGCCAAAATGCGCCACGTGTCAACCACGTATGCAACTTGCGCTTTGCACTTCTAAAATAGCGCACTGCGCTCATGGGCTGGCACTCAGCGCCAAGCGCGCCACGTGTCACTCACGTGTGCGCCTCTAAATTGACAGCGCAATGCGCTCATGGACTAGCGCTTAGCGCTCATAAACTGGCGCAATGCGCCCACCATCTGACGCTTAGCGCTCATAAACTGGCGCAATGCGCCAACCATCTGGCGCTTAGCGCCAAGCGCGACATGTGTCCTTCTCGTGTGCGCTTCTTAACAGAAGCGCACTGCGCTCTTTAACTGGCGCAAAGCGCCTGGTGCGCCACGTGTCGCCCTGACAGAATATAAATTGTTCTGATGAATGCTCTGCATTCAATACAAGACAAAAAGTGTCAAGATATAATGCTCAGCATTATTAAAAAGGCCAAGCCCACATAAAGGCTCAACAGCCCTAAATAAAATGTTCAACATTTTTATCTGATTGAACTTAGCCCAAGATTGGCCATAAGTCCTCAACTTATATTTAATTGAGCCCATCTGCTCGTAAATATTTCAACAAATCTTAGTCCCAAATTGGACTACAGATATTCCAACCAACTCACACCGGTTCGAGGGTACATCTCTTTATTCCTCTGATATTTGTCGTTGTAATCCTTCAACGTCTTCAGAGAGGTGACGGGTCCCGACAGCCACACATTTCACGGACTGTAGGGTCCTTAAACTCATGGACTACGATGTCCTTAAACTTTATAGACTATGACGTCTTTAATCTACGGACTATGGGGTCCTTAAACTCTTTGACTACGATGTCCCTAACCTCGGACTGTGGGGTCCCTTTAAACCCACGGACTACGATGTCCTTAACCTTGACTGTGAGGTCGTTAAACTCACGGACTACGATGTCCTTAACCTGGACCACCATGTCCTTAAACTGGTAATCGACCGCAATGTCCCTAAACTAAACAATAGAGTCCAAATGCTCTTTTGTTGGATCTAAACGATCCCGTTAAGTTGATCTTAGTCTAAACATTAGACTAGCGTATCCTTAACTAACGTTTAAGTTGATCTTAGTCTCAAATGAGGCTAAGGTATCGTTAAACCCAAACCCCAAACCCAAATCTAAGATAATACGGATTTGGACTAATCCACGCCTCCGTATACAATCCACGAGCAACCACAAACAAAACAAACACCCACGACACGAAGTGACCATCTGGAGAAGGAGAAAGTGGTTACCGCGATGCGGTAGCGTAATTAACTGCAGGGGCTTGTACCTACAGGGAAGAGCGTCCCCACAATCAAAATCCCCTCGAATGAGGGGATATCTAACGAAGTCTTCTACATCGGCCGCATCCGTTCAAACCTTCGATACATTGTGCTATAAATCAACTTGGCATCATCGGAGAGGTGGATGGATAGCACCAATTAGCATCTGCCCCGAAATTCAGGCAAGACGTCCGCCGCGTCTTCGTCCGCATCTTTTGGCGGGGAACAGATTCTGGCACGCCCGGTGGGACCTTTTCCTCTTTCCACTCCACACTTCGTGTGTTGCGTTCGCGAACTAATCGCTGTTTGTTAATGGTTGCCCTTGGGTTCAAGGTACTAAGATTTGGTTTCTTACTTGGCGCAGAAAATGAAACATTAATGGCGTCTACATGCGCGAAGTGTTCCAGCTGTAACTGCAAATCGCGTTCTGCCTCATCTGGAGGCATAGCTTACGGACCTCAAGCGGCCTCCTTGTTCACGATGCCGATGGACCAAATAACTTAGACCACCACTGGGCTGTTCTTTGGGACTATGATCCCATCCATAAGCTTCAATGCCCCGATGTTGCCGCAAGAAGCCCCAAAGAAGTCGATCTTCGATCGACTTACTACTACTGCGACCCTTCTCAACGGGTCGTCCAGCTCCGGCTCCTCAGTCTTCGCCGAATTGGGCCGAAATTCATGTGGGCCCATGATGAAGCCTGCATTTCCAGAAAAGGTTACTCCGAAGAGGATAGCCATCCCTTCTCCCGAAGTCGTCAAGGCGGCTTCTCCTGGCAAAGGGTCGGTCTTCACAAGACTGACTGTTCCGGCACCCGCTCCAGTCGAAGTCCTCAAAGCAACTTCCCCCACCCAGAGGTCTGTCTTTGACCGGTTAGATACTGTTGCTCGACGGACGTCGGTCTTCAAGAGGCTGGTACCAGCGGCGCCTCACCAAAACAGGGGGCATGAGAAAGTCACCCCTCAAGCTGAAACTGTAGGGTTCCTAGGCACTCTAGTGAAGTCTCACAAGTGATCAAACATGCACAAATCAAATTTTACGGGTGCCTACAAACCCTAATACGGATCGTTTACTAGATATCTAGGAGGAAAAATAACTAGTTAACAACTTAACTATAAAGAATACGGAAATACAACCTTTGTAGATCCGGTGCTCCACCTCCATAGCTCCGCAACGAAGTCCCCTCGCTGTCCATATGAGTTCCCGGGCTCTAGCGTCGGCTTCGTCGGAGAATGGGCATGCAAGGTCGTCGATGTCCATGCCGAAGATGATCTACGTCGAGGCATCGCTAAATCAAGCTCCGACTTCACCAAGTCAAGAAACTTGTGAAAAAAACACACTCTACTACTTGGCAAGAGGTAGAGGATGACGAAATAGGAGTTGGGTTCAGTTTAGAATTGGATTTCCCACTCAAATACTCAAGTTGCCATTGTTGAAGTAAGGTTTCTTCATGAAGAAGACGAAGAGGAAGAACATGATAAGTGTTATCTTATTCCGTTTTAAAAAGAATATAATATCAATACTTATCATGAGCCAACCATAGTTTGTTGTAGAGAATAAACCATAGTTAGAATGAAGGGTTAGGGTTAAGCATCAAGACAAAATGGTCATAAGGTCAAAGCTTCATGAAGCTTCAATGTTCAAACAAAAAAAAATCACCATTTTCTCTTTATTCATAATATTTTCCATTGAGAATAAATGAATAAATAAATAAATAAGAAAACCATAACCCTAACCTATATACAACCATGGTTTAATCTTCACACAAACCCTAAAGAGCATGTATCATCAAACATGATACAATCAAGTGCACAAAAAGTATATCACATATACAATGTGCACATCCGAGCGAGAAAATCCATCTTAAGTAAACCGATACTAGTTGATGCAAAGTAATATATCAAATATATAAATATGCATTAAATCATTAAATCAACACTTGATTCAATGATCCGGTCATGTCGCACACAACCGACTAGTATACAATGTATCGGCTTATCGAATCAACGCTTGAATCGATAACTAGGTTATATCGCATACAACCATTCGACACATTGATCGCGAGAATAAAATACGGTATCACATACACGCATTATTCTCAGTCCCGCACATATCTCATATGCGCTCCTATTTCGTTTCGCTTGAGCCAGGAAACCTCTGTGTAGGACTCTAAAGACTCGTCAATACGCCGGCAGCAGATGATGATCATATCAAGCACCCACAAGCCGCAAGCGGTCTGCTAAACGTAACGGCCACCCGGGTATTGAGCGATCAGAAGATCGACGAGCAAGCCCGCTCACACTCCTGTGAATCCAACCAGTAACACTTACCGTACAGTCCGGTCTGTTCGTCTGATATGTCGCATATCCCGCCTAGGGGTGGTAAACGTCAGACCCCAATAGCTCGATAAGTCATGCCGACTTGAGGTCCATAACATTCGTGAAACTACTGATAACTCTTACCAGTATATCACTGCAACCCTGGCCAGGGATTTCCTGTTATGGCCAGTCGAGCATAGCACAACATCAACCCCCAATACCGAGAGAGACGAATCCCCTCCTATCGCTCATTGCCTCCATGTGAATCGGGACTGTACCCAAAAGCCACCTGTTTGCACAACTCAGTAGAGCCGTGGTAGGGTGGAAATCAAAGCACAGTGGGAGACACACAAGACTCTATGACGATCTCGGGTCAACAGACTAAGCTGTACCAGTGTCACCAGAGAACTGCCATCTGACGTGAGGTATTATACCATCTGGGAGTTCTCGGCGAGTTCGTTCAGTGTACCCAGTCTCCACTGAGCACCCGTATACCATTTCTGATGTCAAACACCAATGGATATGGGATCATCCATCACCCATCGCATGGGTCAAGAAGATATACGCTAGTCTACTCTGGAATATCGATGCCCCGTCTCGATATTCCCACGACTAGGAACAATGAAGGTTGTACTCATTGACTACTCAGGCCCCACTAGTATGATCTGCATCATAGTCCTGGAAGTCGAGTACACATCCTAAGGGCTTTATCAATCATGTAATCAGAGAGACAGAAAGTATACATGTTAAGATAAAGAGCAACCAGATAGCGTACTATCATGTCGAGCAAGAAAGTCCTACCTATATATGTCCCAGCATCCACTATAATATACATCCAATGTACAGTAATGGCCTCTAGGGCATACATATAACTAACAATCTCCCACTTGCACTACGGCCATCTGTAGCAGTGGTCGCAATATCTAATACTCAACCATCCTATATGAGTCTCTCTCTTGGAAAAGGCCTTCGTGAGTGGATCCGCCGTGTTATCCTCTGAGTCTGCTCTCCTTGCCTCGATCACCTTGGAGATCAACTATCTCCATGATCAGGTGATGCTTCCTCAGAATATGTCTGGGTCACTAATGGGACCAGGGTTCCAGGGCCGAAGCCACATTTGCATTGTCATACAATGGCAGGAACCTAGTTCATCTTATGAACCAATATACACCCAAACTTTCTCTTTGGTAGTATCTTCAATAGCGATGTTACCAGCCTTTATCGTCTAGTTTGCCACGGTATCTATCTTGGAACTCTTCCAACATACCGTCCCTTTACTAAGGGTAAAGATAGTGCCTGTGACTGACATTCAGTCGTCTTTATCACCCTGGAACTCTTCCAGTGATTCACCCCAGGATCGATTGATACCATCTCACTACATCTGGTGAGAATCCTAGCATCCAATTACATCTATCTCATAGATGAAAACTCAGGATTTAGGAGGTATCACTTTGATCCTGTTTGGGGAATCCTAGTGATAATAGGAGATTGATTGATCGTAGTATAGGAAACTCTTTTCCTATCAAGAGTATGTTGTCTATGTACAATACGAAGATAACCACCTTACTCTCTACTACCTTTTTGTATATACAAGGTTCGTCTACCATTTTGATGAAGTCAAACACTTTGACTATCACATCAAAACAGACGTTCCAACTCCGCGATGCCTGCTTCATTATGTAAAGCAACCAGCACACGTTTCCGCTGCTCCCACTGTTTACGAAGCCCTCTGGCTGTGTTCTTATAGACGTTCTCTTCTAAATCAGTATTTAGAAAAGCAGTCATGGCACCCAACCGCCAGATATCGTAGTCATGGTATGTAGCCGTGGTAAGTAGGATCTGGACAGACTTAAGCATAGCAACTGGAAAAAGGTTTCATCATTATCCACGCCTGGTCGATGACGAAAACCTTTAATAAGCCTAGCTTTGAAAGTCTTAACTTTTCCATCTACACCAAGTAATCTTCTCAAGATATACTTGCTCCTGATGGGGATTTAACCCTTCAGATATAGCAACTAAAGTCCATACATTGCTGGTGTACATGGATTCCATCTCAGATCGCTAAGCATCCAGCCATTCTTACAGAGTCCCTACTCTTGATGGCCTGCTCGAAACTAGTTGGGTCATCATCTCATGATGCAATCCTTGCTCCCACTGTCATCGAGAAACCGATGTATCTCTCAGGCGGATGAGGAACCTTACTAGATCGGCGGAGAGGCTGAGGTTCGTCGGGAACTATAGAATCTTGTGGTTCTATCAAATCATCAACTGCAGTTTTGTATAGCTGGAACCGTTCCAGTTCTACAGAACTGATCCTGCCTCGATCTTGTTCGGATTTTGCTTTAAACATAGGCCGGACAACCCCAAATCTTAACTCGCTTAAGAGATGGGTTCTTCCCATATCATATCTCATATGGAGTGGTAGGCACTGATTTGATTCAAACCTAATTCAATAGGTATGCAGCTTCTCAAGTGCATAACTCCAAAAGGAAATAGGTAACTCAGTAATACTCATCATAGAGCATACCATATCTAATATTGTGCAATTGCTCCGCCCTGATACAACGTTGTGCTGTGGTGTATTCAGAGGAGTAACACTGAGAGAAAATCTCATTCTCCTTTAGAATAGTCCAGGAATTCTATGCACAAGTATTCTCCTCCCTGATCTCATCATAGGACATAATACTTATACCCGGTTATTGGTTCTCTACTTCTAACTTATACTCTGTGAATACCTCAAAAGGTTCGGACTTATGTTTCAACAAGAACATATGACTGAATCTTGAGAGATTATCAGAGAATATAATGAAGTATAAAGAACCAATCCTGGCATGTGTAGACAGGAGACTTTACATACATCATCATGTATCAGTCCCAAGAGTTCACTAACTCTTTCTCTGTTTCTAATAAACAGAGCTATGGTCATCTAATCTTTGTGACATGACTGGCAAGTTTCACAAGATGTTAATTCAAACTGATTTAAATATGCATCTAAAATGTAACTTCAGCCAGTCGGGTCGCATTGATGTGACCTAGTCTACAATGCCTCAAGAAGGATTCGTTCATTTCTGAACTCTTCTTCTTATGTGTGTTCTGTATACTAGGAACTGTAGTTTGATTTAGAACTTCAATGCTTTTTGATAACGTGTCTGAACCGATCAACTTTTGATATAGGAAATGTTCAAAACATTATCCAACAATACAAAATTATATCATTTCTTTATTAATAAAGAGACTGATATGATTTTATATATCAGGTTCGGTATCTAATAGCATTTGTTCAGAATCAGTGTATTGGTAATACAGGGTGACAGTGACCAACAGACTTGGCTGCAACACTTGCCCCGGTTTCTGTCTCAAGAAACTTATCACCCGTTCTCAGTTTTTCTACTTCTTTGTAGCCCTATGTAACAGCTTACATATCTGGGATCCTGATCCGGTATCATATACCCAGGATACAGAGGATACTGAGAAACAGTTCTTTGTAATGAACATACCCGAAGGAGATGCATCATATGCACTTTCTTCGTTTGGGCGGCATAGGAATTCTGGTATTCCCCTATTTCCTGCTTTGTCTTATAATAATTATAAGTTGGAGCGGGACCAACGTTCCCCAGCTTAGTATAACAAGCGGGTTCGGTCAATACATCCGTATTATTATCTTGATTAAGGCGTGATATGGTCGCTACCTGGAGAGAGAGAGAAGAAAACACTCTGCGTGCGCTCTTGCAAGATCAGATTGGTTATATATTTTATCTAATCAGGATGGCTCCCACTGTTTTTATCAAATCTTCCTTCAAACCTTAAAAGGAAAGACTAACCGGGATTAATTACACTCTACAAGTTCGCCAATCTTTCAGCCAGGCCAGTGTCGGTACTTTGAGGGAGGTTCCCCGTGCTTTCGCACGGACCTAATTACTGTAAACCTCGTTTTCCCAGAGGCGTAACCCCGTTGACACCTTTCTAGACACCTACTTGATCGGCTAATTGCAAAGTGCAAAACTCTCCCAGGAGTAACAATTACTCGCAGTGGGTATCGGGATCCAACTATCATATAGAAGGTATGCAATCTCATTGCAAATTTCAACACTTGAAACTCCCGATAAAGGTTTTTACCCCTAGCACCTATGACCTTGGCTAAGGTCAACAAATCATAGGTACTAGTCAAGTTCTACCCGTCATTTCGTGATTAATTAGACCCACCCACATGACCCCTGGCTAAGGTCAACAAAGCCACATGACTGTCCTAACTAATCGCATCATATGCGGTGTAGGAAGACATCACTTAGCTACCGTACACTGTGCCTTGACTATGGTCAACAAACACAGCACGAATACTAAGTACTCTACTTCCTAAAATGACGGAGGGTTGTGGCTGGTTTTTGTGAAAACCTTTAACGCTTTGAACTTGATCTCGTTGCGGAATCAAATGGTTTTTAAATGGAAAGTTTTTGAAGCTTTTCTAGTTTTTCTAAAGGGGTCACTCCCGGTGAAGGGATCGTCGGCCCTTTCCTCGTCGAATGAGGTGCGGGATATATCATATATATCACTGTGCAAAGCGTAAACTATAGAAGCGATCAAAGACAAACCGAGGGTTGTAGCATCTGCCAGTTATTGCTAAAGGAGTCACTCCCGGTGAAGGGATCTCGGTCCTTTCCCTATCGAATAAGGTGCAGGATGTTCGACAAGGAACATCGCGATGCAAAGCAAGAACTATAGCTACCTGTTTTATTTTGAAATTCGATTCCACAACATCAATTAGGTTTATTTTTCTTTCATTAATCTCATTAATGAATATCCCATCATTTAAGTCCACCTAACCATCACAGATAAATATAACGTACACTTATGTCATCCGCATTCGCCTCGATGTCCCCTCATGCACCGTTAGGTTAGGTAACTAACGGCAGAGCGGGGCAGGGCTAGCGTGGGTGTAAAACATAAGCAACGTCTATATAATATATCATATATACTATATATAATACCTGTCACAGAACATCATATGATCACATCACAGATAAAACACAGCAGAAGAAACATATGAAATATTGGATATACTAGGACGTCCGTGTTTTCAATACGAGCCAGTATAAAACACGGATTCCACGGTCGTGATGAATAGCCAATCCCACACCCCTTGACCCCTACGAGAGCGGCAAGCAACCATACCAATTCTAAGGTTAGGAGACCCGGACTCGACTCCTCGAGTTGGTCTCCCTCTGGACCCCAGAACCCGGTTACTTGTGCTCCCCTCCTTGGGTCTATCCTAGTGCAGAAAAGTAAATAATATACATCAACGGTGACATCTTCCGCAACCTGGAAGTGCCCCAATAAAAGAATATTACATACAAGTTTTTACATGAATGAAAATGAAAAAACACTCATCTCACATAAAAAACCCCCGGCTATTCAAATACGACGATCCAATATAACATATCCAGCAACACATAACATCACATGTCATCAACGTAAGTAAATATGCGCATCCCAATTGTCGTTGACATATAGCAACGAAACCGGCGATATCACATATTACACTTACGGTCACAGAAAAGAAAGTGCAAAACTACAACAGTTGGAATCCGCAATCTCTTTAGACATCGCATGCCTAATCAAATGAATTCCTTAGACATCGCATGCCTAACAATTATAAACCCCGCATTTTAGTCTCAAAATCGAAAACACTTTTCAATATCAAGTCGGGCAATTCAACAGGATTCCCGACATTCTGATCGAATGCTCGTCGCAAATTTTAGTAGGCGGCCGCACCCCCGATACCGTCGACGAAGTGCACCAAGGCGGAACACCGCTGCCGCGAGCATCCGACCGGATGCTTTCGGCGACGGGGTTCTCCTACAGTCACTTGGTCGGGGCTATGGAGTGAGGCTGTCTATTAAGTTTACCCGGCGAGTATCCGCGTACGCTACGTGATTGAGACGGACTTTTGATCACATCAAAATTCCGTGGCAACCGATCAAGTGAGACTAAACTGCTATGTTTATAATATTCATTCCGTTATCTCATAACAATTTGTGAATTCCAATTATTGTATCACATTCCGGATAAACAGAAAATGCTAAACTTTTCGATCGAACAATCGAACACCCAAGTTTTCCCGATACAGCTCAACACATGAAATAAGTCTAACAACATTCAGTTCGTGCCTCAGTACCAACGGTCCAGCCGTAGAAGGGTCAAGCCAACGCCTCACATGTGGCACGCCGTACTGCCCCAAACCCGAAGGTTCAAAGGGCAGTTCAAGACGGTCACATAATCGAGTTAAGGTTTGTTGTCTTCTAGAGGGTCCATCGCGTTACTTGCACTACTTAGAACGTCGTTAAACTACGGAAAAATCCAACAATTGGAAATTTCCCGGCAGGGGAAAAAGTGGGTATTTATATCCGGTCGAACTTTTTAACATATTCTAAGATTATCCGGAAAAGCCACACTGACAAAATTTGATAATCCGATCGAATACACCGAGTCCCCAAATCAACCCAGAAAATAAAACTCTGGAATAAGCATTAAAATATTCCCAGAAAATCCAGAATAATTAAATAGGAATTACTGTGCAGAAAAGATGTGATGTCGTCACCAGGGGACCGCGGAACCGCCGCAGAAGCAGGGCTTCTGCCGCGGTTCTGCCGCCGTTTAGATGAATCTTTCGCCTAAGTTTGCAGAGTAATTCTTATAATTATTTATTGAATTTTTTAGGCATTTTTAATACACAAAAATCCACATTTTCGGAAAAAGTCCAGAGAGCATATTCCGGGTAGGGTTTCGGTTCGATCGGGTTTCAAATTCCGTCTAGACTTCGCCTAAGGCTCTAGCTATGCTCTGATACCACTGTATGGTTCCTAAGCACTCTAGTGAAGTCTCACAAGTGATCAAACATGCACAAATCAAATTTTACGGGTGCCTACAAACCCTAATACGGATCGTTTACTAGATATCTAGGCGGAAAAATAACTAGTTAACAACTTAACTATAAAGAATACGGAAATACAACCTTTGTAGATCCGGTGCTCCACCTCCATAGCTCCGCAACGAAGTCCCCTCGCTGTCCATATGAGTTCCCGGGCTCTAGCGCCGGCTTCGTCGGAGAATGGGCAAGCTAGGTCGTCGATGTCCATGCCGAAGATGATCTACGTCGAGGCATCGCTAAATCAATCTCCGACTTCACCAAGTCAAGAAATTTGTGAAGAAAACACACTCTACTACTTGGCAAGAGGTAGAGGATGAAGAAATAGGAGTTGGGTTCACTTTAGAATTGGATTTCTCACTCAAATACTCAAGTTGCTATTGTTGAAGTAAAGTTTCTTCATGAAGAAGAAGAAGAGGAAGAAGATGATAAGTGTTATCTTATTCCTTTTTAAAAAGAATATAATATCAATACTTATCATGAGCCAACCATAGTTTGTTGTAGAGAATAAACCATAGTTAGAATGAAGGGTTAGGGTTAAGCATCAAGACAAAATGGTCACAAGGTCAAAGCTTCATGAAGCTTCAATGTTCAAACAAAAAAAAAATCACCATTTTCTCTTTATGCATAATATTTTCCAATGAGAATAAATAAATAAATAATAAAACCATAACCCTAACCTATATACAACCATGGTTTAATCTTCACACAAACCCTAAAGAGCATGTATCATCAAACATGATACAATCAAGTGCACAAAAAGTATATCACATATACAATGTGCACATCCGAGCGAGAAAATCCATCTTAAGTAAACCGATACTAGTTGATGCAAAGTAATATATCAAATATATAAATATGCATTAAATCATTAAATCAACACTTGATTCAATGATCCGGTCATGTCGCACACAACCGACTAGTATACAATGTATCGGCTTATCGAATCAACGCTTGAATCGATAACTAGGTTATATCGCATACAACCATTCGACACATTGATCACGAGAATGAAATACGGTATCACATACACGCATTATTCTCGGTCCCGCACATATCTCATATGCGCTCCTATTTCGTTTCGCTTGAGCCAGGAAACCTCTGTGTAGGACTCTAAAGACTCGTCAATACGCCGGCAGCAGATGATGATCATATCAAGCACCCACAAGCCGCAAGCGGTCTGCTAAACGTAACGGCCACCCGGGTATTGAGCGATCAGAAGATCGACGAGCAAGTCCGCTCACACTCCTGTGAATCCAACCAGTAACACTTACCGTACAGTCCGGTCTGTTCGTCTGATATGTCGCATATCCCGTCTAGGGGTGGTAAACGTCAGACCCCAATAGCTCGATAAGTCATGCCGACTTGAGGTCCATAACATTCGTGAAACTACTGATAACTCTTACCAGTATATCACTGCAACCCTGGCCAGGGATTTCCTGTTATGGCCAGTCGAGCATAGCACAACATCAACCCCCAATACCGAGAGAGACGAATCCCCTCCTATCGCTCATTGCCTCCATGTGAATCGGGACTGTACCCAAAAGCCACCTGTTTGCACAACTCAATAGAGCCGTGGTAGGGTGGAAATCAAAGCACAGTGGGAGACACACAAGACTCTATGACGATCTCGGGTCAACAGACTAAGCTGTACCAGTGTCACCAGAGAACTGCCATCTGACGTGAGGTATTATACCATCTGGGAGTTCTCGGCGAGTCCGTTCAGTGTACCCAGTCTCCACTGAGCATCCGTATACCATTCCTGATGTCAAACACCAATGGATATGGGATCATCCATCGCCCATCGCATGGGTCAAGAAAATATACGCTAGTCTACTATGGAATATCGATGCCCCGTCTCGATATTCCCACGACTAGGAACAATGAAGGATGTACTCATTGACTACCCAGGCCCCACTAGTATGATCTGCATCATAGTCCTGGAAGTCGAGTACACATCCTAAGGGCTTTATCAATCATGTAATCAGAGAGACAGAAAGTATACATGTTAAGATAAAGGGCAACCAGATAGCGTACTATCATGTCGAGCAAGAAAGTCCTACCTATATATGTCCCAGCATCCACTACAATATACATCCAATATACAGTAATGGCCTCTAGGGCATACATATAACTAACAGAAACAATCCCAGTAGCTCGACACGCTCGACGTCGCCACTGGCGCTGAGTAAGGAAAGCTGGGAGCAACTCCCCCTCTGGGCTAACTCTACCAGCCCCAACGGTGGAAGTCAATGCTGCTGTTCCAACCGGGAACAGCTATGAATTGCTGAACAAGGTGCGCAGGAACTCTCCTGCCGCCACACTGAAAAGATCTCCTCCTCCCGTAGAGAATGCACCGAAGGCGAATTCGGAACAGCCCCCTCAGCGGCTATCCTTTAAAATCTATAAAGTTTGGCGACAGGTCCAGGAGTCGGTGATTGATCAAGATTACCCTCGCCGACAGAAAAAGGTGAAGGTTCAACAGGAAGAGAACCGTCATGTCAAGCCACAAAGGACGACAACTACTTGGGTGCCCGCTGCAACGGCCCCCTCAACGTCAACTGCTCAAAAGAGAAGGAGGCCAGAGAAAGCCCCTGTGACTACGGCATACCACAAAGACGCTGAGCCCAAACGCCCCATGTCTGGGGGCATAATGGTCCATACTGTTTATATGGCTTCCGGAATAGAGGAAAGCTGTGCTTCAACGGGTCATCGACCGGTTACTGTTCATATCAGAATATTGCATTTTATACCGCCCATTCTTACGCTCGTGTGTTTATAGGTAGGTGCTTTTAATCCGTGTTTGTTACATGTTTACAGAATACAGGTTTCCAGTACAAATATTGCAAATCAGGATAAATTCTCCACAGTTACGCCAAAAGCAGAACATCTGTTGACAGCAGATAAAAGCCGGGTTCCGGTCATCCATATCCGTCCAGTGCCGAGTACCGGTTCCCGATACAAGACATATGACAGTAGTCATTCGTGTCTGGGACAAGCACAGAGCACGAGGGGGCTGCACAAGAATCAATGGGTGCGCGGAGCTCGAGGGAGATAAAGTCAAAAGTAAAGAAAAGATAATGCATCTTGGACTTAGAAATCTGCAACTATTCTGAAAGACTTCTGTGCAATATGAAGATTGCAAACACGAGGAAAAGACAAACCAGAGAAAGCCACCAAAGTAGACCACTCAACTCCATCAAAGGGCCGCGTTTCTGCGGCCAATAGGGGGTATTGGCCGCGGAAACGCGGCCGTACTGTGGCTTCAGAGCATCGTTTTTTGGGGCCTGTTTGGGTATTTCCCATGTGGTCTGGTGGTTGCCCTAGAACTCCATTCTCCTGCCTATAAATACAGCAGGACTGAGCTTAACCAAGGGAGCTTTTCTTTAGCCTCTTTTTTCTGTAGTTTTGTTCTTTTCTTCTTCTTCTTCATTCTTTCTCCATTAAAATTGTAGTGAGAGCTTTTTGAGTGGAAGATTAATGAGGATGAGGGTTTTTTATCTTTCTTGTTAGTTTGCTCCCCCTTGAGATTCTTGCTTTCTCTTGATCATTCAACCTCTTCATTGAGCTTGAATGGTTAAGGGTTAGTTATTGATCTCAAGGGTCGTATTTTCTCACGGGACTAGCACTTCATTTCACATGCGTTCTCTACCCTTCCCTTGATCTTGCAACCTCTTCATTGAGCTTGCAAGTTTAAGGGTTGGCTATTGATCACATGCTTGTCTTGAGTCCTAGTTTCGTATTCTTTTTATCGTTTTTCTTACTTGCAATTTATTACCTTGTCTTTAATTACTTGCAATTTAATTCATGCACTTTCTTTCTTGTAATCTTTTCTTTTCTTTGTTCTTTTCTTTTTGTTCTCTTTTGTTCATTTTTGTGAATGATGTAATTATTATTGTTAAGAAGAAATACGGTATTATAAGTTAACATTTCTTTGCCAATTCCTTTTCCTGTTATTTTCCATTTGAACTTCGCCCAAACCATACGCAAGCGCTCCGTTAGGCACCCTACCCTGACAAGGTAACGGTGATTCCTAACCGCGACCGGTTAAGTTCGGTTTGGCCGGAGGCGAAAGCAAGAGACAAGAACGGAAGGACAAGGGTAAATAAGCCGGATTCCACGAATACCGCGCTTAAATCCCCTAATCCACGTTGTTGCCGATTGCTCTAGCTTCAATTGGTCAAGACCCGGCTCAAAGGTTTTGAGTACGGATTTCTTAGCTTATAATCTCGTATCTTTTCTTAACAACTTTATACTTGCAAACAAACACATAGGTTAGACCGAACAAACATAAAGATTCTTTATTGACTCGTCTAAGACAAGAAGGTAAGATACCACCATCTCCCTGTGGACCGACCCGTGCTCATCCGGCTAGCTGCAAAGCGACACCGTCCTGATCGCGGTTACACTTAAATTCTTTGAACATCCGACACGCCAAAAGCGTGCGATCAGTTACCCGGTCAATAACAAGGGCTCAGCAACAACAACAGCAGAAGCTTCAGGAGATGCTGACTGCAATGGCCGCACTCACTGGGCCAAAAGAAAATCCAGAGATCTCGGAGCAGCGTCGGGAATAAGAAACTAACACCGAATTCCTCCGAAGGATGCTCGAGAGGAAAGAAAAAGAGGCCGCGGAACAGGCAGCCAATATAAAACGAATGGCTCTCTTATTCCAGGACATGGCTGGGATGATGTTACAACCAGAACCTCCAGCTGAAGACCCTCCTATCATCATTGAAAACGACAGAGGGGAGACATCGAACCCTCCTCCGACTCTTTCAGCAGCCAAAGTGGAAACCATTTCCAAGGCCGCTCTGGATGACTATATTGCTCAGCAAATACGAGCTCACCAGGCGAATGAAGCGGCCGGCCAAGTCGTTAAAACTGGGCGACCATATCCAGGCTGGTATGATCAAATAAAGTATCCGCCGGGATATACGATCCCTAAATTTCATGTATACAAAGGGACAGGCAATCCCCACCAGCATGTCGCCCAGTTCAGGGCTCTATGTGGTAACACCGGAGGTGATGATAAATTGCTACTTCGCCAATTCGACGGCAGCTTGTCGGAGACGGCATTCGAGTGGTATTCTGAACTTCCAAACAACTCCGTCAAGACTTTCGCAGAAATGGAGCTATTATTCACCCAGTGATTCGTGAGTGCTATTGAACGTACCCCGATTACAGCATTGATTAACGCTAGGGTGAAACCCGGAGAGACATGGGTTCAATATGAAATACGATGGCGGAATCTGTGGTCGAAATGCGAACAACTCATCGAAGAAGCGCCGGTGGTGGGCATGTTCGTAGGCACTCTGGACCCTTATGAAACCATTTCCCAATTCATGATGTTCTTCAAACCGACCACGTTCCAAGCCTTCATCGAAAAACTGGCCCAAATGGACCAGATGGGTCATAGACCGTCTCCTCCAAAGCCGGAGCCTCAGAACGAGAAGGGAAAGGGGAAAGCGATCGTCGTCGCTAATGCCCAACAGCAGCCCAGTGGTCTAAGACCAGTTGATCGCCAAAATAATAGAACTCCATCTCTCGAAGATAAAATGAGACGTCCTTACTCGTTCTCTCGAGAAAAGACGAAGAGGTTATTCGAGCTTGCACTGTGCAACATGCTCATCATTCTGCCGGAGCCAAGACGCCCAGCGCAACCAGGCGACATTAGCAATCCTAACTATTGCCCTTATCACCGAATGTTGGGCCATCCGATCGAGGATTGTTACATCTTCAAAAGCTGGATAGAAGGTCAGTACCAATAGGGCAAATTCGTATTATCTGAGAATTGGAAGATGAACCCGCCTCTGCCACACACTCCCAAGAAGACGGATACACCGGGGGCATTATGCTCTTTCGTAGAATAAGCTCCATGGGAGGTCGCTCTTTCAGCCAAGACAAAAAGAATGCTGAAGGATCTCCAAACATGCCCGGCGATCAGGTGTAAAAATCCACTCGAACCCGAGATCATCGAGGGAATGTTAAAACCGCGTCCAACTCCAAAAATCGGTGGTGATAGCCAAAGCACTCACACCCAGCCGTCAAAATCTTTGAAGAAGAAGAAGAAATCCAAGAAGCCCGTGAATCCTAGTGACAAGCGCACGGACCTACAAAAGCAGATTGACGCGCTGGAAGAGTATAACCAGAAGGCGCGGACTCCAGTCACACTCCAAGAGTTTTTCAGCCACGTCTTTGAGGACGGAGATGATGGAGAAGACTCGTCGGATGAATCTGAAGATTACGTGGCAAGTTGCCATACGATCTCTCGCTCGTCGATAGACGATGAAGAACATCCTTGCACCGAGAAACTGGGGGCAAATCCTAAACCGGAACTTCTAGAGCCGTCAGACGAAATGATTGATGCATTCCTGAATGAAGCTCTTCTTAAAAGCAAAGCTGCTTGAGAGCGTGAAATGGCCATATTTGAAAAGGCCAAACGCTGGCGACTGGACGAAAGGGCTGAAACACTCCCGCCAGATCAAAGTACATCCGTCGCAAATAAAAACAGGTTCAAGACGAGGAAGTGATTCGCTAAATCCATATCAATGGGAATGAAGCTGCCACCCTACGGAGGAAATATTCTTGGTGAAGTAGAAACACATCCTAGCTACTGCTTATATCATCGAAAGATCGCGCACCCCACCGAAGATTGCAATGCTTTTAAAAGATGGTGGCAGGGGTATGTTGCTCACCGGCAATATTTCAAGCGGATGAAGCGTAAACTCGTCGGGAGCAAAGAAATACGACCGAGGAGCACAAAAGAACTGCCGGCAATTGCCACATGGTTGACTTTGGAGGATCGCAAGTTCTCACCTTTGGGAGCGATTTTGATGAAGAAATAGCTCTTGGCCCTCTCTTCAAAGAATACACCTCGGGAAAAGAAGAAGAACCGAAGAACTGCGAGAACATTCAGCTGCGCAATCGTACGCTGCCCGAAAAGAATCTTGGGCCCTCGAACAGTGGGTCAAATAGAAAAGATAAGTGAAAAGAAAAGGTCCCTGAGGATATCGTCCTTGATGACCGAGCCGTCAGAAAGCTAACAGCCAAGGACCCGCCAAAGAAAAGTAAGGTGGACTACAACGTTCTCGCACACTTGAGGAAGATACCCTCGCAGCTCAGTATTCTCGATGCCCTTCTACTATCCAAAGAGGCGAGGGATTCTTTAATCAAGGCACTACAAGATCCCGAGCAATTCCAAGCATTCCTTGCCGAAGAAAAGATGAAGGATAAGCTGGAAGAAGTACACACAGCCGACATCACCTTCGGCGATGAAGATCTCCTCCTTGGGACATGCGAGCACAACCGCCCCCTATATGTCTCCGGATACTGTCATGACATCAAGATAGGTAAAATCCTGGTCGACAATGGGTCCTCCGTCAATCTCCTTAACGTAACGGTGTTAAAGGAAATATGCATGAGGGTTCAGCATCTCGCTTGCGATAAAATCATCATCTCCGGATTTGACTCCCAGTCATCACGGACGCTTGGGTCCGTAATATTGACACTGCGCTTTGGGCTGCTTGTCACAGACATTAAGTTTCATGTCATTGACGCCAAGACATGCTACAATGCTTTGCTCGGCCGGCCATGGTTACACGAGTACAACATCATCCCCTCTACACAACATCAGTGTATGAAATATTTCAAGGATGGTCTCGAGTATACTTTGACGGGAGAGCAAAACCCATTCTCCGTGAACGAAGTCCGCAAGTAAGAAGATGCAAAATACTTCTTACCAGACTTTGAGGACATGGAAAGATGTCACAAACCAAAAAACAAAGCTATCACCACCATTCCGGTCTTCGGGAGTGATACCGATGAGGAAGAAGAGATAGTCTATACAGGGACGCCCCACTACAACAAGCCGAGACCGTCCACTCCTATGTTGAACTTCGGCAGCGACTCGGAAGATGATGTCAATGCCATATTCTCTGCTCGGCCATCCATACAAACCTTCGCTGATGAAGAGCGAAGTTTGCAAGTTGCCATGGTTCCGCCAAGGCATCATAAAGAGCTAGACGCGCTTGATACCTACGGTGTGGAAGAACTG
This sequence comes from Agapanthus africanus, assembly GCA_030015575.1. Taxonomy (NCBI): domain Eukaryota; kingdom Viridiplantae; phylum Streptophyta; class Magnoliopsida; order Asparagales; family Amaryllidaceae; genus Agapanthus; species Agapanthus africanus. The sequence continues at coordinate 262,532,272 of JASDDO010000008.1, forward strand.
CAGACATTCTACGTCCCTCCCATGCGAAAAGGTGAAATGGCGATCTTATTCTACCGATCCGGGGAAACCAAAGTGGAGAAAGAAATCTGGCATGGTGCGTATTCTACACTTGACAGGCTCCAGCCCATCCGTTTGCCCAGATATTATACGGACGGACTAAACAGACTCTTGAGACGCCAAGGTGTACCCCTTAAGCAAACTGCGCGACAAGCGCGGTTCTATAACAGGATCTAGAACGCTCCCGGAACTCAACGAAAGTTGCCCAACGGGAGAATGGAAACGACTGGGCTTGGGTATGTTCAATCCAAGAAACGGGAGCTACTCCGCGACTGCTACGTCATACATGACTTCGATGAGGAAGGAGACGCACTGTGGGAAGATGCTAACCCTGACCAGAGCAAGCTTCCGCCATGAAAATGCCCAGTCCGTCGTTCGAAGAACAAATGGACAAGCTTATAAGGGAAGCGGGTCAAAAGGTTTGAGACGACCATAATCGCGAAATGGCCATCTACGAGAAAGCCAGGATGCAACGCCTCCTTCAACAGGCTGTGAAAAATGAAAACGCTCCTCCTTGTCAACCCGTTGTACAAAAGGCTCGACGCAGAGGCAGAAACAAACCAAAGAACGGGAAAGGCGTTCGACAGCGACAAAGTGGGTCCAAGAAGCCATGCGATCAGGAATCGAGCAGCTCGGATTCGTCTCTTATAAAAAAGATGGGTCTAGCATATTCTTTCCCCCAAGACAAGACAAGGAATGTATTCGATCTTGTAATAAAACATCAGATGATGACACTCCCGGAGTCCGGGCACCCCGAGCAAGAAGGCGAAGTTTCTCACTCGGACTATTGCTCTTATCACAGGGCAATAGGACATCCTCTTGAAGACTGCTTCACATTTAAAGACTGGGTAGAAGACCAGTATCGGCGAGGCAGGTTCGCTCTATCCAGCAGCTGGAGTGTAACCCCGCCGCAGAAGCATGAATCTAAAGCCACGAGAGTAGAGCCGGATCAACATCGGTCTTGGAAGCGATCTCATACTTGTCATATGATAATGTTTTCAGAAGAGGAGCCCGCGAATATGGATGAACTCCCCTGGTGCTTCGAAAATGATGATAACGAGGTAATCTCAGAATTTCCACCGGCACCGAAAGAGCTGGAAGATGGAATACATACTACTGCAGATAACCTCATGAAAATTGATTTGGGGACGGCAAGTGACACGCGACCGACATTCGTCAGCGAGCTGCTGTCTGAAGAAAGGGTGGCTACACTAAAAGACGTGCTTATGCAGCATAGAGACTGTTTCGAATGGAACTATTTCGAGATGCCAAGATTAGATCCAGAGATTGCTGTGCACAAATTGGCGATATCTCCGGACGTCAAGACGATCAAACAAGCGCCGAGAAGAATGCGGCTCGAGCTTGAGATGAGCATCAATGCCGAGGTCAAGAAACTAATCAACTCCGGTTTCATCCAAGAGGTTCAGTACCCTGACTGGATCGCCAACATCGTCCCGGTGATGAAGAAGAATGGGACGGTGTGCATATGTATGGACTTTCGGGATCTCAATAAAGCCTGCCCGAAAGACGACTTCCCAGTACCAGTCACTGAGCTGATGATAGATAACACATCCACTCACGAAGTGTTCTCCTTGATGGATGGATCATCAAGATATAATCAGATAAAAATGCATCCCGAGGACCAGAAGCACACCGCTTTCCGGACCCCTCTGGGTATATTCTGCTACAAGGTGATAACTTTCGGTCTAAAGAACGCTGGTGCCACCTATAAGAGGGCCATGACGAAGATCTTCGACGACCTCATACATGAAATTGTCGAATGCTATATCGACGACCTCGTGGTTAAAAGCAAATCATACAAGTAACATTTAGAGCATCTGAAGATCGTGTTTCAGCGCCTTCGACAATACAACTTGAAGATGAACCCTCTCAAATGCGCGTTCGGAGTTTCATCGTGCAAATTCCTAGAATTCATCATCCGACACCAAGGCATCGAGATATATCCATCAAAGATCAAGGCGATCATGGAAATGCCTCCGCCAAGGACTCTCAAACAACTGCGATCTCTCCAAGGAAAGCTCGCGTATATCCGGCGATTTATAGCCAATCTCTCAAGCAAGTGCCGCCCCTACAGTCACCTGATGAAGAAGGGAACCCCGTTCGTTTGGGATCGCAAATGCCAAAGCGCACTGGAAGAAATCAAGCAATGCTTTCAGAACCCTCCGGTGCTGACCGCTCCGGTCAAGGGAAAGCCTCTCATTTTGTATACAACAGCCTTCGAAGGTTCTTTAGGCACGCTATGGGCACAAGAGAATGACCGAGGGAAGGAGAGAGCCCTTTATTATCTGAGTCGAGTTCTCCTGGGGGCAGAAAGAAATTACTCCACCATCGAAAAACACTGCCTGGCACTGATCTTCGTAATAACGAAGCTCGGACACTATGCATTGGCACACGAGGTCCATCTCATATCAAAGGTGGATCCCCTCAAATATTTGATGTCAAAGGCCATATTACCAGGACGGCTCGCTAAATGGGCCCTGCTCTTGTTGGAGTTCTCGATAACTTATCAGACACTTAAGGCTGTGAAAGGCAAGGCCATCGCCGACTTTCTCGCTGAGCATCCGATACTTGCTGACTCTCCTTTGAATTGCAAACTGCCAGACGAACATGCATTAGACACGATCGACGGGGGTGGTACCCGGTGGGAACATTATTTCGATGGGGCGTTGATTGAAACGATTTCCGATTGTGTCGGTATTTACAAAATTGTATAGAATTCACAACCAAAAATATTTTGACCGCAATCAATAACGGTGTCGAATATAGCGCGTTAGTAAGTGCGGATCGTCCATAGGGAAAGTGTAATCGTTCGTGTTTCGATTTAGATGAGTTGAAACTTTAAAGAAAAGAAATAAACAATTCATGATTTGTAAATTGAATTTCAAGAATTAGAAAAATCTAGATCTAAGAAAACATTAAAATCAAGAATTGAGAATTTGTGATGATTTCCAAATCAAATATCAAGAATCGAAGTGAGGCTCGTAGGAATCGATCGGATCTATAGATGTGATGAAATCTAGCGATTATGTATTCTTATCCATCGATGAATTGATACTAGATCGATGATGATCAACGAGAATTAGGAATTTCTTGTGAAACTAGGGTTTCATTATTTATCCCTTGTTCCTTCGTTGATATCATTCACATTCTAGCCTCTAGTAAATTCAAGAATCGATCGTGGATCCCTAATTTCGAGAGATCACAATCAAGAAAGCATATCAACGAAACTAGGTCGTCGATTCTTCAATTTGCTAGGGTTTACAAAACTCGTAGGACTTAAGAATCATTTTAAGATTTGTTACATCATCATTCTATTGATCGTCTCGACTCCTTTACGAGCGGTGTTTTACTCAAACATCACAACAAGAACCACAATCACAAATTGAGATCGAATCATGATGCAAGAATGTAAAGAAAGCAAGATTAAAGAATTTCACCTTTTATTTATCAACAATTCCGTTACAAATCGCTCAAGAACTACAAGAGGAAGAACTCGATCGTCGATTTGGCTTCGCTCGTCTCCTTGAGTCGCGGATCGGCTTGGATCACTTGCTCGATTGAAGATCGGTTCTGCTCCTAAAAGGTTGAAGGCTTCTCGCTTGAATGGTACTCGGGATCTTGAATTTGGCTTGGATTTTGGATTAGGGTTTGAGGCACAAGTTGTGTCACTCAATTTGTGGGTGCAAAAGGAAGAGATGAGAGATTAATGAACAACCTTTAACCCTAGATCTAGGCTCCTTTTTATAGACCTCACAACCCTAGATCTAGAATTCAAATTTCAAATTTTCCTCCAAAATGAACAACTTTTCCCTCCAAAATGAACCACCTAATTTGAATTTTCCCTCCAAAATGAACCAACTCATTTGAATTTTCCCTCCAAAATGAGGTTGTTAGAAAGAATCTTGTAGAAGAAGTTTGTTGGAGGGAATATTCTAGAATGAGGTTGTTACAAGGAGGCTTCTAGAAGAAGGTTGTTATAAGGAGGCTTCTAGAAGAAGGTTGTTGGAGAGAGCTTTTTAGAAGAAGGTTGTTATAAGGAGGCTTCTAGAAGTAGTTAGTTGGAGGGAGGCTTCTAGAACTAGGTTGTTAGGCTGAGCCTTCTAGATGAAGCCACGTGGAGTTTCTGGAGAGTTCTGGAAGCTTTGCCGTTAGAAATAAGCACATGGGGAAAATCTGCTTCTCTGCTGACGTCATCATGCCGCGGATCCGCGGCGGGAAGCGCCCATTGGCCTTGAATAAATTTCTGGAATAGTTTTACACCTTATTGTTTACTGCCAGATCGCCAGACTTAGACTTGGTATAATTTTGATCAGCACTTTTGACAATTTGGCTCGGTTTCTGGAATTTCCTGCACAGACTTCGAAACAAGTGTTGCGCTACAAGAATGATGCGATGCCATGATAAACCGTCAATTTCCCTAAAAATGCCGGTTTTAGAGTACAACACAGGTAATTCGGTATTTTACTATTGTTTTGCTAATATGTAAAATATGCAAAGCGAACACCTCTAAATGAATGCAAAAGATAGGGAAATTGACGTGTTAAAAATACATTATTTTCGACTGATCAAATTCCCCCAAACTTATTTTCGGTCGTCTCGAGCGAACTGATTTATTAAAAAGAGAAGGAGAAAATAAAGAAAGAGAAAAACCAACTAGCACACTTTCGTAGGCAACACGATTGCACTGAGCACGTGCAACAAGCCTTTAAACCTCTAGGTGTCCCTAGTAGGAGGAGTGTTGTCTCTTGAGGGTTTTCAGCGGATTGCGCCCACAAAATCCAATAATAAAAGAAAGATCATGAATATTACATTTAAAGACAAGAATTGTAAAAGAAAAGACTTGAAAGTTAGGGTTTCCAACTAAGCTAGCTTTTCGGTTGTCATGAGCCCTATCTTTATAGTCATGAAAAGATATCAGAAATCACATCATCACTCAATAAAACATCGTCTTTATTGTTCATTCCTATCTTTCTTCCAAACATCGATCATATAACCCAACGTGTGTGTAAAGGACATCCCTACACCGGGAGAATTCAATTCTAGCTATCATACTCTTGTCCATCCACCTCAGTACTTTTTTAATTAATGAATATTTAGATGAATTTGCTCACACACTTTCATGCGAACGTTAATACTTCTTGAGGTACTAACCGACCGATTACTCATGTGCTTGCTTATTTGGTGTATTTTTCTCATCTTGCACCACCTAAGGCTTAGCAGTGACTCCCAGACCAGTTGGCCTTAGGCACTAGGTGAAGAGGCACCCTCGCTATATTTTTTTATTGCTGCCTTGGCGATAACAAAACCAGTGTTCATTTTTCTCACCATTTTATATTTTATTCATTTTTTTTTATTTCCTTCATACATCGACTTTTAGACAAGAGCATTTCAAAGTATCCTCTACTATCCCGAGTTTCAAGACGTGTGTAAGTGCGAATAGTAAGGTATCAACGTTCAAAGTGTTTGGCTTCCAGAATAGAAACTATTTTTCATACTTATTTTTATCCTCAGATTAGTGACTTCTTTCATCTTACTAACCCTTGGGACAACGGCTCATAACTACTTATTACTAGTTCGTTTAAGAAAACTTCTAATTTTTTGGTTTTCTTAAATGTTTCAAATCTTTTGGATGTAATTTTTCACTATCTAAACTTTTATTATCATATTTATGTACAATAATTTTTATAATTTTTTTTTTTGAAATTTTTTAAATTTTTATAGGTTTTGAAATGTTTTGTGCTTATGCAAAGTATGATGCAAATGATGCAAAAATAAGCACAAACCTCCCCCAAACTTGTTTTCAACAGTGTCCTCACTGTTGCCATCTGCTAAATCTCGAAAAACTTGTAAACTTGGGAGGAATTTATTAGTGGGGGCAAAATATTTAAGTGAAGAACCACCCCCAAACTTATTCTTGGCTCATCATTTTGTAAAAATTTACTTTTCAAGAGCCAGAAAAAATGCCCCCCCAAACTTGAGTTATGCAATGTTAATCTTTTGAAAATCACATGAGGGGGTCAAAAATCATTGGTCGATGCCAAGCTTTGCAAAGACCGAAGGTTAACACCAACCATTCAAAATTTTTATCAATGCAGTGCTCTGGTTGGTGGAAGAAGAAGTGGGGAAAGGGTAAGTGATGGAATAGAATGTGGGTGCGTCTCATTTTGGAGAGACGATGCAGTGAATGTATATTTGGTAAGTGGTGGGGGAAAGCTTGGTAAGTGATGGCCTGCTCGAAGCTAGTTGGGTCATCATCAACCATGATGCAATCCTCGCTCCCACCATCCATGAGAAAACCGTAGTATCTCTCAGGTGGGTGAGGAACCCTACTAGATCGGCGGAGTGGCTGGGTTTCATCGGGAACTATGGAATCCTCTGGTTCCACCAGATCTTCTGTTGCAGCTTTTGTAGCTGGAACCTCTTCCAGTTCTACCTCATGACCACTAATCTCTTTTGCAAGAAATTCGTTTTCTAAAAAGGTGTCATGCCGAAAAACAAACACCCTTTGTTCCTCAGTGTGGTAGAAGATATACCCTTGTGAATTCTTGGGATATCCTACAAATTTGCATAGAACAGACCGTGCCTCGAGTTTGTCCGGATTTTGTCGTTTGACATAGGCTGGACAACCCCGTATCTTTACATAGTTAAGACATGGTCTCTTCCCTTTCCATATCTCATATGGAGTGGTAGGCACAGATTTGGTGGGGCCATATTCAATAGATGTATGGCTGTTTCTAGCGCATACCCCCAGAAGGAAATAGGTAACTCAGCTGTGCTCATCATAGAGCGCACTATATCTAATAGGGTGCAGTTCCTCCGTTCTGATACACCGTTGTGCTGTGGTGTATATGGAGGAGTCAGCTGAGAGAGAATCCCATTCTCTTTTAGGAAGTCCAGGAATTCATTGCTCAAGTATTCACCTCCTCGATCAGATCGAACGATTTTAATACTTTTCCCTGTTTGGTTCTCGACTTCTTGTTTATATTCTCTAAATTTCTCAAAAGCATCAGACTTGTGTCTTATTAAGAACACATGTCCGTATCTTGAGAGATCGTCAGTGAATGTAATGAAGTACGAAGAACCATCCCTGGCATGTATAGACATGGGACCGCAGACTTCACTTTGTATCAGTCCCAAGCGTTCGGTAACTCTTTCTCCGTGTCCCGTAAATGGAGTTTTGGTCATCTTACCTTTGAGACATGACTGGCAAGTTTCATAAGATGAAAATTCAAACGGTTTCAAATATACATCCTTATGCAACTTAGCTAGTCATGTCGCATTGATGTGACCTAGTCTACAATGCCATAAGAAGGATTCGTTCAGTTCTGAACTCTTCCTCTTGTGTGTGTTTGTTATGCTCAGAATTGTTGATTGATTTAGAACATAAATGCCATTGCACAACGTGCCTGATCCAACCAACTTTTGGTTAAGAAAAATGTTCATAACATTATCCTGTAATAAAAAATTATATCCCTCTTTACTCAATAAAGAAACCGATATAATGTTGCATATCAGGTTCGACATGTAATAGCATTCGTTCAGAATCAATGTATTACCAGTTGGCAATACAAGGTGATATTCCCCGACGGTTTTAGCTGCAACAATTGCACCATTTCCAACCCTTATGTCTTTATCACCTTCTCCAAGTTCTCTACCTTTTCTAAGCCCATGTAACTGATTACATATATGGGATCCTGACCCGGTATCTAATACCCAGGACGTAGAGCAAATGGAGAAACAGTTCTCTGTAATGAACACACCCGAAGAAAGTGCATCAACATGTTCTTTCTTCATTCGGGTGGCATGGGAATCCTGGTATTCCCCTATATCCTGTTCAGTCTTATAACTTTTATAAGAAAGAACGGAACCAACGTTCCCCAGAACAGTATAACATGCTGGTTCGGTCGATACATCCATATTATTATCTTTATTAAGCCATAATATGGTCGCTACCTGGAGAGAGAGAGAAGAAAACACTTTAGCGTATGCCCTTGCAAGATCAGATTGGTTTATTATTTTATCTAATCAGGATGGCTCCCACTGGTTTTATCAAATCTTCCTTCAAACCCTAAAAGGAAAGACTAGCCGGGAATAATTACACCCTACAACTTCGCCAATCTTTCAGCCAGGCCAGTGTCGGTACTTTGAGGGAGGTTCCCCGTGCTTTCGCATGGACCTAATTAAAGTAAACCTCGTTTTCCCAGAGGCATAACCCCGTTGACACCTTTCTAGACACCTACTCGATCGGCTAATTGTCCTCTGTAAAACTCTCCCAGGAGTAACAATTACTCGCAGTAGGTATCGGGATCCAAATATCTCATAGAAGGTATGCAATCTCATTGCAAATTTCAACACTTGAAATTCCCGATAATATTTTGCCCCTAACGTGCTATGACCTTGACGAAAGCCAACAAACCATAGCCCGCTAGTCAAGTTCAACCCGTACATTTCTTGACTGAATTAAACCCACCTGCACGACCCTTGACGAAAGCCAACAAAGCCGTACGACTACCCTAATCCAGTCGCATCATATGCAGCAGATAAGCAGCATATAGCTACCGCTCATTACACCTTGACGAAAGCCAACAAATGCAGCACGAATACTATATACAACTTATCTAAAATGACGGAGGGCTACGACAGGTTTTTCTGAACACCTATTGCGTAATGAACTTGATATTGTTGTAGAATCATGTGAATTCTGAAATGGAGTGATTTTGAGGCTTTTATTAGTTTTGCTAAAGAGGTCACTCTCGGTGAAGGGATCTCGGCTGTTTCCTTATGGAATAAGGTGCAGGATATATCATATTTATCACTATGCAAAGCAAAACTCCAAAAACAATCATAAGCAAACCGAGTGTTGTAGCATCTGCCAGTTTTGCTAAAGAGGTCACTCCCGGTGAAGGGATCTCGGCTCTTTCCTCATCGAATAAGGTGCAGGATATATCATATATATCGCTATGCAAAGCAAAAACTGTAGCTACCTTTGTTTTGAAAATTTGATTCTACAACATCTTTTAGGTTTCTTTTCTTTCATTAATCACATTAATGAAGTCCCATCATTTAAGTCACCTAAACATCACAGATAAATACGACGTATACTTATGCCATCCGCATTCGCCTCGATGTCCCCTCGTGCACAGTTAGGTTGGTAACTAACGACAGAGCGGGGCAGGGCTAGCGTGGGTGTAAAACATAAGTAACGTCTATATAATATATCATATATACTATATACAGTAACTATCAACACATATCAAATGATCACATCACAGATATTGCAGCAGAAGAAACATATGAAACATTGGATATACTAGGAAGTCCGTTTTTTATTTTGAGCCTCTATAAAACACGGATTCCACGGTCGCGATGAATAGCCAAACTCACACCCCTAGACCCCTACGAGAGCGACAAGCAACCCTACCAATTCTAGAGTTCGGAGACCCGGACTCGACTCCTCGAGTTGGTCTCCCACTGGACTCTAGAACCCGGTTACTTGTGCTCTCCTCCTTGGGTCTATCCTAGTGCAGAAAAGTAAATAATATACAAATGGTGACATCAACCTCATCCCGGAAGTGCCCCAATAAAAGAATATTACATACATTTTAAATTTACATGAATGAAAATAAAAACCCTCATCTCACATAAAAAAAACCCGGCTATTCAAAAACGCGACGATCCAATATAACATATCCAGCAACACATAACAACAAATGTGATCAACGTAAGTAAATATGCGCATCCCAATTGTAGTTGACATATAGCAACGAAACCGGCAATATCACATATTACACTTACGGTCGCAGAAAAGAAAGTGTAAAACTACAACATTTGGAATCCACAACCTCTTTAGACATCGTAAATCCGAAATATCACATGCTTCGCATTTCATGCATAACTTTATGAATTCCACATATTGTATCACATTCCAGATAAATAGACAGTATTAAACTTTCCGAACAGATAATCAAATACCCAAAATTTCCGAATTAGCTCAACACTTGAGCGGAGTTCAAAAATTTCAGAATACGTCACAGTAGCAAATGTTCATATCACAGATATCGCAGCAGAAGAAAACATATGAAACATTGGATATACTAGGACGTCCGTGTTTTATTTTTAGCCTCTATAAAACACGGATTCTACGGTCGCGATTAATAGCCAAACCCACACCCCTAGACCACTACGAGAGCGGCAAGCAACCCTTCCAATTCTAGAGTTAGGAGACCCGGACTCGACTCCTCGAGTTGGTCTCCCACTGGACTCTAGAACCCGGTTACTTGTGCTCTCCTCCTTGGGTCTATCCTAGTGCGGAAAAGTAAATAATATACAAATGGTGACATCAACCTCATCCCGGAAGTGCCCCAATAAAAGAATATTACATACATTTAATTTTACATTAATGAAAATAAAAACCCTCATCTAACATAAAAAACTCCGGCTTTTCAGAACGCGACGATCCAATATAACATATCCAGCAACACATAACATCACATGTCATCAACGTAAGTAAATATGCGTATCCCAAGTGTCGTTGACATATAGCAACGAAACCGGCGATATCACATATTACACTTAAGGTTGCAGAAAAGAAAGTGTAAAACTACAACATTTGGAATCCACAATCTCTTTAGACATCGTAAATCCGAAATATCACATACTACGCATTTCATGCCTAACTATATGAATTCCACATATTGTATCATATTCCAGATAAATAGACAGTATTAAACTTTCCGATCGAATAATCAAATACACAGGATTTCCTAAATAGCTCAACACTTGAGTGGAGTTCAAAAATTCCTGAATATGTCACAGTACCAACGGTCCAGCCGTAGAAGGGTCAAGCCAACGCTTCACATGTGGCACGCCGTACTCCCCCAAACCCTAAGGTTCAAAAGGCGGTTCAAGACGTTCACATAATCGAGTTAAGGTTTGTTGTCTTCTAGAGGGTCCATCACGTTACATGCACGTTTTTCCGAAAGATTTAAACTCGATAAAAATTCAACACTTGAAAATTTTTCGTGCCGGGAAAAATTGAGTTAAAGATATTCGTTCGAACATTTTAATACTTTCTAAATTATCCGGAAAACAATAACGAATTTAAACTTTCCGATCGAATCAACGATTACAATATAAACCCTAGAACACTCAACACTTGAGTCAGATTAAAAATACCCAGAAAATAGCAATTACAGAAATAGAAATTACAGTACAAAAATGATGGCATATAACCTCTGTACTGCCGCGGTTCCGCGGCCCAAGCATTGTACGGCCGCGGTTCCGCGGCGGCCTGTACGGAATATGCCGTCGTTTTTCACCACAATTCTTAGAAAACCCTGCTCAATTTTTTAGGTATTTTTAATACAGAAAAAACCACATTTTCAAAAAATGTATAGAGAGGGGTTTATCTTGACGTTACGGGGTTTGTTCGGAGTTTTAACTTCGTATACACGTTGCCTAATGCTCTAGCTAGGCTTTGATACCACTGTAGGGTTACTAGGCACACTAACAAGGTTCTACAAGGCATCAACCATGCCCGATTAAAATTTTAGCCGTGCCAACTAACCCTAAACAAGATCGTCGCTAGATTATTAGGGTTTCACATGCTAGTAAAAGACATTTACTACTAAGTGAATATGAAATACAACCTTTGTAGATCGGTCCTTCACTTCTAAAGCTCCTTGTCGTAGTCCCTTCACTGCGATCATGGTTCTCCCGGGCTCTTGCATGGCTTCACGAGGCGAAAGATGCGTCCTTGCTTGAAGTCTTCGAGGCCGAAGATGATCTACGTCGAGGGAATACCGACTCAAGCTACTACTTCACTAACTAGAAAATTAGTGAAGCAAACACCCTAAACTAAAGTGCTAGTCTAGTAGAGGATGGAGAAATAGGAAGTGGGTTCACTTTAGAATTTGGTTTCTCACAATGTTTCTCACTTTGGATCAAACCCTAGAGAGCTATTTTTCTCAAGGAAGAAGATGAAGAAAAATGAAGAGAGAAAGATAATGAGCAAGTGAGAAGTCTAACCATGGTGAGTGAGTATCATATACTAACTCATGTAGAGACATTACCTTGGCTAATCCTTTATGGTTGGGTTAACAAATATCCATAGTAAAAACAAACTTAGTGGACTTAGTCAATGCATCCACAAGCTTCCACAAACTTCATGCATTTTGCTAATCCTCCACTAATTTTGTAATTACTTTAAATATTAAAACCCAACAAAAATAAATAGCATGGTGTAAGTCTCATACACCCAAGTCAAGTGTATCATCAACCATGATACAAAAAGAAAACACATTTTAATATATATCACATATATATTAAAGTTGTGCTCATGTGAGAAAAATCCATAAGTGAACAAGTGTTAGTTAATGTAAACTAGTATATCTAATATACAATTATACACTAAATTATTAAATCACCACTTGACTTAATAATCCTGTCATATCTCATATAACCGACTAACATCCATTGAATCGACTTATCGAATCAACACTTGATTCGATAACCCGGCAATATCATATACAACCGACCGATACAAAAAGTCGCGAGACTAGAATACGGTATCACATACACGCATTATTCTCGGTCCCGCACATATTACATATGCGCTCCTATTTCGTTTTGCCTGAGCCAGTAAAACCTCTGTGTAGGACTCTAAAGACTCGTCAATACGCCGACAGTAGGTGATGATCACATCAAGCACCCACAAGCCATCAGCGGCACTAGCTGGACGTAACGGCCACCCGGGTATTAAGCGATCAGAAGATCAGCAAGAAAGCCCGCTCCAACTCCTGTAAAATCCTGCCGGTAACACTTCCCGTACAGTCCGGTCTCCTCATCTGATATGTCGCATATCAAGTTTAGGGGTGGCAAACGTCAGACCCCAATAACCGATAAGTCGTGTCGATGTGAGGCTCATAACGGGTCGAGAAACTACTGGTAACACTTACCAGTAAATCTCTAAATCAGCCCTGGCCAGGGACTTCCCTGTTACGGCCAATCGAGCACAGTGCAACATCAACCCCCGATACCGGGAGAGACGAAACCCCTCCTGTCGCTCATTGACTCCATGTGACTCGGGACTGTACCCAAAAACTATTAGTGTATATGCCCTAGGGCCATTATTGTATCATATTAGTTTGTATATTACTTAATGGAAGCTTGGGATATTCACATGTATATAACAGTCTTGCTAAACATGGTAGTATGCTACTTGGTTTTTCTATCTTAATATGAGAGTATACGTATTGATAGAGCTCTTAGGATCTTGCTTGACTACCAGCGTTGTGATGGCAGTCATACTAGTGGGGGCTGGGTAGACTACAAGCACATCCTTATTCAGGTCCCTAGTCGTAGGATTATCGAGACAGGGCATCGATACTCCGGAGTAGACTAGTGTGTACGCTTCTCATCCCAGTTGGGGAGATGGTCTGTCCCACAGCCGTCAGTACGTCGTACTGGAGATAGTATGCAGGTGCTCGTTAGGTTACGGGTACAACGGACAAGACTCACAGGGAACTGTTGGTTGGTTTTATACCAGTCTTCAGTTAACAGTTCCCAGGTGACATGAGTACAACATAGTCCGCAGACTTGACACTGCTACTTCTCCTCGAGTGTGTCCCACTGTTCTTAGATTGCTACCCTACCACGGCTCAAAGGAGTCATGCAAACAGGTAGCAGTTGGGTGCAGTCCCGAGCACTTGGAGGCAGTGGCAGTTAGACAGGATTCGTCTCTCCCGGTATTGGGAGTTGATATCGCGCTGTGTCAGAGAGCCATTACGCAAAGTCCCTGGCCAGGGCAAGCGAGATTTACCGGTAGGTTCCAGTAGTTTCTCAGGGTGTAATGGGTTCACTCCGACACGACTTATACCGCTATTAGGGGACTGACGCTTGCCACCCACTAGGCCCGATATGCGATAGTCTTAGACGAACAGACCGGACTGTACGGAGATTGTCACATCAGACTCAGTAAGAGTTCGGATGGGTTTCCTCATCATCCTTCTTATCGACATCTACCTGGGGACCGTTACGTACAGCTAGTGCCGCTTGCGGTCTGTGGTTAAACCCACTGCCAGCGTAGTAGTCGAGTCTCTAGAGTCCCACACAGAGAGTTTCCCTACTCCAGGTGAAACGATATAGAGGTCGTATGGTTTTACGACAAGGGTTCGGACGCATACGTGTGTTTACGCACGTACGACATCCGGATAGTTTTTACTAGCCGGCTTTGGTTTAAGCCAGTTTCTAGTATCCGGTTATTGGATTTATACAGTCTAAAGTTTTTCCGTGTTTTCACGGATAGGAGGGGCGTTCTCGTAATTTCGCGAGAAGCTTCTAGAAGATGGTGACTTGAGGGTTAAGGTGGCATATGCATTAAATGAGATTAGTGATTCATTTGTGTGATTCATCCATGTCATTAATGCATCATAAATGCTTAATGACTCATGGAGATGAATCACCCATTTGTATTTATGAAGCATGGTTGTAAATCCTTTATTTTCTTTTATTGGATAAATAATAATGCTTCATATATATTATGATAGATCATTATCTGATTTCAATGCTCTTGCTCACTTTCTCTCTCCTCAAGCTCTCTCTCTTCAAACCCTAATCCTCCCCTGTCATGTGTTGAGACCAGGGATTAGAATAGACTACTTAATCCTTAACCATTCTCTATATCACCTAGGTTACTTAGATTAGCGATTTAAGAAACTTAGTTACCTCAAGTTAGAGGTGAAGCTTGAAGTAAAGCTCTCGGGTGGATCATCTACTACATAGAGAAGGCCGGAGAGGACGTGGAGAACGAAAAGATGAAGGACACGGTTCATCAAGTATAATCACTTTTCATAGTAGTTGTTAACTTCTATGATTCTTGTTAGTTATAGTTTAGCAAAGATTCTCGGTTAGTAGATGTTTACGCCTAAAACAAGATCGTTTTTCATTATTCCGCCTACCTGCAAGTCGTGGGGTGTTGTACATCGACTTACAGTGGTATCAGAGCCTCGCTAAACAATAATTAACTCATTAGCAAAGTCGTATGAATTTCGAACGCAAAACGAACCGAAAAAGACATCGATATCACAAGTTTCTGTCGAATTTAAAACAGGCTCTAAAAATTTTTCAGGGAGCTGCAGAATAAGCTATAGAGAATTGTAAGAATACTGGTGAAAAATGGGTTCCTGAATCGGCCATACAGCCGCGGAACCGTGGCCGATCCCACCGATCCACCGCGGATCCGCGGCCGAGTTGGGCCCGATTCAACCCAGTTTCCACCAGTAACTCTTCTGTGATATTTTTGTATTTTCTGGAATGTTTATTTTCTACTCAAGTATCAGGTGCACAGAGAAGTTTTGGGAGTAGAATCTGATATGTTTGCTCGATCGAAATTATATGAAGTTTGCTAATTTGATTATATATGTGATTGTATAATGTGTTCGTAAACCTCCCCTAACTGCTAGTATGTCGGTTGGCAGGGGGTTGCACATTTCTGTAATGGTTTTTACTGTTTGTGGTTATGAACTGTATTGGACTGTTGTGATGATTAGCCGGGGTTTGAGATGGATTGTTATATTCATTCATTCAATGTAATTGTAATATGTTGTAATATTATTTTGCGGGGCACATCCAGGTTGCGGTTGTAGCCACCGTTGTATTATTTCATTTTACTATTTTTGCTCCTACGATAGACCCAAGGTGGGGTGCACAAACTACCGGGTACTTTGAAGTTTTTAGTGGCCTACTCACTTTGTTGAGGGAGACCGCTTCACTTCGGGTATTTGGCGGGTAGTTTGCCGTACCCGTAGGGGTCTAGGGTGGGGTAATGGCTATTCATCACAACTGTGTAATCCGTCTTTTGTTGCAGGCTCTAAACAAACGCGGATTGCTTGCAAATCCAATAAAGTTTATATGAGATCTGGAATGACTATTATTGCGTCTGACGAATGTACAATATCTATATATGATAGCTATTTAGACGTCACTTATGTTTTACACCCGTGCTAGCCCAGCCCCCGCTCTGCCGATAGTTAAGTAACCTAACGGGTGATGACGGGACTCGGTGACAAATGCGGATGGCATAAGAGGACGTTGTATTTTCGTTGTTTTCTGCAATGACTGGTTAATGATGGGACGCATTATTTATAATGCAAAGAAAATAAACCAAAAGATGAATCGTTGGAACAATTTAAAAGAAACCACTCGGTTATTTTAAAACAGATGATATTTTTAATTGCGGAGCTTTAACCACTCCTTTTAAAATGATATCAGGTTCCTTCGGTCATATCAAGTTCACTACGTTCACGGTTTCGCCAAAACCATTCGTAGCCCTCCGTCATTTCATTTGGGTATTCAGTAGTATTCAAGCTATGTATTTTGACCTAATGCCAAGGCATAGTGTTTGGTAGCTGCTGGGTATTCATTTGTCGCATAGATAGATGAGTTAGTTTGGGACAGTCGTATTATCGTTTTGGCCGAACGTCAAGGATATGTACGGATGGGTTCATATTAAAAAGATAATGATGGGTAGAACTTGACATGTGACTTATGACATTTTGACCTAACGCCAAGGTCATAAGAGCATGGGGCAAAAATATATATCGGGAATTTCTAAAGAAACTGAAATTTGCAAAGAGATGCATACCATTTGGAGTTTGATGAATGTTGGTAGGATTCCTTCAACATTATCATACGATGATATTTGGATCTCGATCCTACTGTGAGTATATGCTACTCATCAGGAGATTCGTCACTTAACGATCAATACTATAAACCAAGTAGGTGTCAAGAATGGTGTCATCGGGGTTACGCCCCCAGAGAAAAGAGGTTATTTAATTAAGGAACTTCGCGAAAGCGTTGGAAAACCTCCCTCGAAGTATCGACACCAGCCTGGCTGAACGGTTAAGAAAGTATTGTACAGTGAGAATAGTCCTGGCTAATTCTTCTTTTATGGTTTGAGGAAGGAATCGAGAAACAGTGGGAGCTATCCAGTTTAGATAAATTAAAAACCACTCTAAATTTGCAAGAGCATCATGCTAAAGAGTTTTCTTCTCTCCCTCCTAATTGCAGCAACCCTGAAAATGACTGGACTTAAGTTACTTTTAGAGAAAAATATAATGACAGGGCGAAACTATAAAGATTGGCTGCGGAATGTCAAAATGGCTTTGACCTATGACAAATTGGGGTACGTCCTCACCGCTAAGGCACCTGCAGTCCCAGGTCCCAAATCCAGTAATGCGGATAAGGAAATTCATAAAACCTGGGAGTATGATTGCGCGAAGGCCATGTGCATCATGCTTGCCTCGATGAACAATGAACATCAGAGGAGGCACGAGGATATGGAACTAGATGCCATATTTCTCCATACAAAGCACTTTATGGAGAGCAATCTCATATAGCAAGATACGAGACCTCTAAGAACTTGTTTAGAGCGAGGTTGGCCGTCGGATCATCGGTAGTAGAACATGTCCTAAAGATGATCGGCTATATAGAAGGGCTCGCAGACCTTGGGACGACTTTGGATAATGAGCTCTATACAGACCTTATTCTCCAGTACATTCCTTCCACCTTGCCCAGTTTATTCTGAACTTCAACATTCAAAGAAAAGAAGTTGAACTTCCGGAACTCCTTAACATGTTGAGGAGTGCAGAGGGCACCTTGCAGAAGGCAAGGGAAACACCCGCTATGTTTGTTAGCGGTGCTTCATCTTCCGGGTCCAAGGCTAGGGCCAAAGGAAGGAAAAAGAAGGCCGCCACCAAACCTAGATGAGGTGTAAGTAAGGTGGGAGGGAAGGGAAAGAAAAAGTTTGCGGTACCGGTAGTGGCCCAGGATGAGTGCTTCCATTGTCACTAGAAAAAGGATTGCAAGGCGTGGAACGCCAAGAACCAGGAACCGAAGAAAGCTGTGGCTTCGACTTTAGGTGTGTTTGTAATTGAGAATTGTCTGTCAATCAACTCTACTTCCTGGGTATTGGATACCGGATCAGGATCTCATATTTGCAATTCATTGCAGGCACTGAGAAACCGTAGAGTGCTGAAGGATGGTGATATGACCCTGAAGGTTGCTAACGGAGCTAGCGTGGGAGCTGTGTCCGTAGGGGATTATCACCTGGGACTGACGAGTGGACACATTTTAGTTTTACATAACTGCTTTTGTGTTCCCAGCTTAACGTGTAATATCATATCTGTTTCCTTGTTATCAAATAAAGGTTATGGTTTCACGTTTGTATGTGATGTTGTTAACATCCACCTTAATCATAGTTTGATTGGGTCCGGTACACTGGATAACGGTATATATGTGTTAAACCAACTCCAAATTTTCAATGTCCCGAACACACTAAAAAGAAAGTCTCCAGATTTAAATAAAGCTTTCTTAAGGCATTGTAGACTGGGTCATATCAATGAGAGAAGGTTGACTAAGTTACATAAAGAAGGATATTTGGACTCGTTCGAATATCAAACTTATGCCACTTGTCAATCTTGTCTCAAAGGAAAGATGACAAAGACTCCATTTACTGGACATGGAGTAAGAGCGAGCGAGCTCTTAGGACTCATACACAGCGATGTATGTGGTCCAATGTCTATACATGCAAGAGGTGGTTGTTCCTATTTCATTACTTTTACGGATGATTACTCAAGGTACGGATTCATTTATCTGATGAAACATAAATCCGAGGCTTTTGAGAAATTCCAAGAGTATAAGAATGAAGTAGAAAACCAAACCGGCAAAAGTATCAAGACACTAAGATCTGATCGAGGTGGTGAATACTTGAGTGCCGAGTTCCTAGGTTACCTAAAAGTGAAAGGAATTCTCTCTCAGCTTACTCCTCCATACACCCCACAGCATAACGGTGTATCGGAGAGACGGAATCGAACCCTATTGGATATGGTACGTTCCATGATGAGTAATGCTGAGTTACCGCGATCTTTCTGGGGTTATGCGCTAGAATCAGCGGCATATCTTTTGAACATGGTTCATACCAAGACTGTGCCTACCACGCCATATCAGATGTGGAGTGGGAAGAAACCCCATCTTCAGTATATAAAGATTTGGGGATGTCCAGCTTTTGTTAAAAAGCAGCACGTGGACAAGCTCGAGGCACGATCAGTAAAGTGTAAGTTTGTGGGATATCCAAAGAACTCCAGGAGATATCTATTCTATTACGCAGAGGAACAAAAGGTATTTGTTTCTCGTAATGCCCATTTTCTAGAACATCAGTTTTTGGAAAAGGAAACAAGTGGGAGCGAAATAGAACTGGAAGAAATTCCAGAACCAAAAACTAATACTGAAAGTTTGGCAGAACAAGTAGTTCAAGAAGAACAGGACATTCCCGCACCCCTCCGCAGGAGTAGTAGGCCGTCTCATCCACCTGAGAGATACTACGGTTTTCTCATAGATGGGGATAGAGAGGATTGCATCATAGATGATGATGAACCTACTAGCTTCCAGCAGGCCATCCGGAGCGGCGACTCAGTACGATGGCTAGATGCAATGCGGACCGAAATGGAGTTCATGTACACCAACAAAGTATGGACTTTGGACTTTGCTCCAGATGGGGTAAAACCCATAGGATGCAAATGGATCTTCAAGAAACGGATTGGTGTAGATGGACAGGTGGAAACCTATAAGGCTAGACTTGTTGCAAAGGGTTTTCGTCAAAGACCTGGTTTGGACTATGACGAAAATTTTTCTCCAGTGGCTATGCTCAAATCCATTCGGGTCCTTCTTACTATTGCTGCCTTCCATGATTATGAAATCTGGCAGATGGACGTAAAGACGGCTTTTCTGAATGGAAATTTAGATGAGTGCGTCTATATGGATCAGCCAGAGGGTTTCAATCAGAGTGGGAGCAGCGGGAAAGTATAAGTTGCTTAAATCCATTTATGGATTAAAGCAGGCATCGCGGAGTTGGAACATCTGTTTTGATGAAACAGTCAAAGAATATGACTTTATCAAAAATCCAGATGAACCATGTATATATAGTCAAGTTGTAGCTAGAACTGTTGTATTCCTCGTCTTGTACGTGGATGACATTTTATTAATAGGAAATGACATTCCTATGCTACAATCTGTCAAAGGATTCTTGTCACACAGGTTCTCCATGAAAGACCTGGGTGATGCCTCTTACATTCTGGGGATCCGGATCTATCGTGATAGATCCAAG
Source organism: Agapanthus africanus (assembly GCA_030015575.1). Taxonomy (NCBI): domain Eukaryota; kingdom Viridiplantae; phylum Streptophyta; class Magnoliopsida; order Asparagales; family Amaryllidaceae; genus Agapanthus; species Agapanthus africanus. The sequence continues at coordinate 262,552,511 of JASDDO010000008.1, forward strand.
AGGATGTTGGGACTTTCGCAGTCCAGGTATATCGACACTGTACTGAAAAGATTCAGTATGGAAGATTCTAAGCGCGGTAATCTACCGACTTGTCATGGAATCACCCTATCCAAAGAGATGTCTCCCAAGACTGATTTGGAAAGGGAACGCATGTCTATTATACCCTACGCTTCTGCGGTAGGCTCTATAATGTATGCGATGTTGTGCACCAGACCATATGTAGCTTACACACTGAGCGTGGTAAGCCGTTATCAGTTAGACCCAGGGGAGAAGCACTGGATAGCAGTAAAGAACATTCTCAAGTACCTGAGGAGGACTAAGGAGATGTTCTTGGTTTATGGCGGAAAACACCTCAGGATGGAGGCCTATGCTGATTCCGGCTTCCAGAGTGATAAGGACGATTCCAAGTCCATGTCAGGTTATGTCTTTACCCTCAATGGAGGGGTGGTGTGCTGGAAGAGTTCCAAGCAGTACACCGTTGCTGACTCGACGATGGAAGCGGAGTATATTGCTGCTTGCGATGTCGCAAAAGAAGCGGTCTGGATGAAGAAGTTCCTAACAGAACTTCAGGTGGTTCCTACCATTGTTGATCCAATACCTCTGTATTGCGACAACAACGGAGCTATAGCTTTAGCGAAGGAACCAAGGTCCCATCAGAAGTCCAGACACATCTTAAGGCAGTATCACCTAATCAGGGAGATCATTGATCGTCGGGAGATCGAGGTTCGGAGAGTTGCTACTGGAGAGAACATTGCTGATCCATACACGAAGGCCCTACCTCAGATTCAGTTCAAGAGGCTACTCGAGATCATTGGTCTTCGATATGCCAGTACATGGCCCTAGTGCAAGTGGGAGATAGTTAGTGTATATGCCCTAGGGGCCATTATTGTATCATACTACTTTGTATATTACTTAATGGAAGCTTGGGATATTCACATGTATATAACAATCTTGCTAAACATGGTAGTATGCTACTTGGTTTTTCTATCTTAATATGTGAGTATACGTATTGATAGAGCTCTTAGGATCTTGCTTGACTACCAGCGTTGTGATGGTAGTCACATTAGTGGGGGCTGGGTAGTCTACAAGCACATCCTTATTCAGGTCCCTAGTCGTAGGATTATCGAGATAGGGCATCGATACTCCGAAGTAGACTAGTGTGTACGCTTCTCATCCCAGTTGGGGAGATGGTTTGTCCCACAGCCGTCAGTACGTCGTACTGGAGATAGTATGCAGGTGCTCGTTAAGTTACGGGTACACCGGACAGGACTCACAGGGAACTGTTGGTTGGTTTTTTACCAGTCGTCAGTTAACAGTTCCCAGGTGACATGAGTACAACATAGTCCGCAGACTTGACACTGCTACTTCGCCTCGAGTGTGTCCCACTGTTCTTAGATTGCTACCCTACCACGGCTCAAAGGAGTCGTGCAAACAGGTAGCAGTTGGGTGCAGTCCCGAGCACTTGGAGGCAGTGGCAGTTAGACAGGATTCGTCTCTCCTGGTATTGGGAGTTGATATCGCGCTGTGTCAGAGAGCCATTACGCAAAGTCCCTGGCCAGGGCAAGCGAGATTTGCTGGTAGGTTCCAGTAGTTTCTCAGGGTGTAATGGGCTTCACTCCGACACGACTTATACCGCTATTAAAGGACTGACGCTTGCCGCCCCTAGGCCCGATATGCGATAGTCTTAGACGAACAAACCGGACTGTACGGAGATTGTCACATCAGACTCAGTAGGAGTTCGGATGGGTTTCCTCATCGGCCTTCTTATCGACATCTACCTGGGGACCGTTACGTACAGCTAGTGCCGCTTGCGGTCTGTGGTTAAACCCACTGCCAGCGTAGTAGTCGAGTCTCTAGAGTCCCACACAGAGAGTTTCCCTACTCCAGGCGAAACGATATAGAGGTCGTATGGTTTTATGACAAGGGTTCGGACGCATCCGTGTGTTTACGCACGTATGACATCCGGACAGTTTTTACTAGCCGGCTTTGGTTTAAGCCAGTTTCTAGTATCCGGTTATTGGATTTAATACAGTCTAAAGTTTTTCCGTGTTTTCACGGATAGGAGGGGCGTTCTCGTAATTTCGCGAGAAGCTTCTAGAAGATGGTGACTTGAGGGTTAATGTGGCATATGCATTAAATGAGATTAGTGATTCATTTGTGTGATTCATCCATGTCATTAATGCATCATAAATTCTTAATGACTCATGGAGATGAATCACCCATTTGTATTTATGAAGCATGGTTGTAAATCCTTTATTTTCTTTTATTGGATAAATAATAAAGCTTCATATATATTATGATAGATCATTATCTCATTTAAATGCTCTTGCTCACTTTCTCTCTCCTCAAGCTCTCTCTCTTCAAACCCTAATCCTCCCCTCTCATGTGTTAAGACCAAGGATTAGAATAGACTACTTATTCCTTAACCATTCTCTATATCACCTAGGTTACTTAGATTAGCGATTTAAGAACCTAGTTACCTCAAGTTAGAGGTGAAGCTAAAAGTAAAGCTCTCGGGTGGATCATCTACTACATAGAGAAGGCCGGAGAGGACGTGGAGAACGAAAAGACGAAGGACACGGTTCATCAGGTATAATCACTTTTCATAGTAGTTGTTAACTTCTATGATTCTTGTTAGTTATAGTTTAGCAAAGATTCCCGGTTAGTCGATGTTTACGCCTAAAACAAGATCGTTTTTCATTATTCTGCCTCCCCGCAAGTCGTGGGGTGTTGTACATCGACTTACAAAAACCACCGTTTTCCACGCCCTCTTGGACGTGGTAAGGTGGAAATCAAAGCACGGTGGGAATCACATAAGACTCTATGACGATCTCGGGTCTACAGACTAACCTGCACAAGTGTCACCAGAGAACTGCCATCTGACGTGAGGTATAATACCATCTGGGAGTTCTCGGTGAGTCCGTCCAGTGTACCCAGTCTTCACTGAGCACCCGTATACCATGATGTCAAACACCAATGGATATGGGATCATCAATCGCCCATCTCATAGGTCGAGAAGCGTATACGCTAGTCTACTCTGGTATATCGATGCCCTGTCTCAATACACCTACGACTAGGAACATTAAAGGTTGTACTTATGGACTACACTGTCCCCACTAGTATGATCTGTATCATAGTCCAGGTAGTCAACTACACATCCTAAGGGCTTTACCGACATGTAACTATAAGACAGTATCAAGAGACAAGTATACAAGTTAAAGTAAAGAGCAACCAGATAGCATACTATCATATCTAGCAAGAAAGTCCTCTCTATATATGTCCAAGCATCTAATATAATATACATCATCTGTACAATACTGGCTTCCAGGGCATACATACAACTAACACGAAACGCCTCTTCAACTTCTGAGTTGATCCAAGGGCGCAGATGCTGCCACCTCTGCACTTACGTGTGTGCCACATGAGAACAATGGTGGGGGGGGCATTTGTTTCCCCCAATAAGAGCAAAGCTCTATTTTGAAATTCAAAATTCAAAAATTGAAGCAACGCTTCAGATCCAGCGCTAGGCACGCTGCGCGCCACGTGTCAAACACGGATGCGCTAGCGCCAGATGCGCTGCGCCCTAGGCAGTGCACCCCCAATCTGAGCAAAGCTCTGTTTTGAAATTCAAAATTCAAAAATTGAAGCAACGCTTCAGATCCAGCGCAAGGCGTGCTGCGTGCCGCGTGTCAAACACGGATGCGCTAGCGCCAGGTGTGTTGCGCCCTAGGCAGTGCACCATGTGTGTGCTAGCGCTAGGCGTGCTGCACGCCACGTGTCAGACACGGGTGCGCTGCGCTCTGGGCAGCGCACCACATGTCAAACGTAGGTGCGCTAGCACAAAGTGCACTGCGCTCTGAGCAGCGCACCACGTGCAAAGCACGGGTGCGCTAGCGCTGGAATTATAACATTCTCCACCGTTAGATCAAAAGATCTAATAATAATGATAAATCATTAATTAATCAGAATTAAAATTCTGTTTTGGTAATATTTTTTCCAATCTTGTTAAAAACAAGAAGATTGCCTTCTGTAAAACAGAAGCCCTAGCATCAAAGATCCAACGGTGGGATATATCCCCAAATCAATCAGAGAAAGATCACTTTAACTGAATTAACAAATCAACTTTCCCTATACAAAGGCCCCATGACTTCAAGTTTGATATAGAACCCCCCCATAAACGTTGAAATTTTTTTTCAAAGAACGAGAGCAAGCTCTTGAAAGAAGATTATTTCTTCAAGGTAAAGATCATGAACGATGAACACAGAGATGAAATCATCTCATAAAAAGAAGAATTATATTCTTAAAAGATCATAGATATACAAAGACCAAGGTCTTTTATAAAAAGATCAGAAGTTCTTATCATAAAAATAAAGAGGTACTTACTTCATTCACAGATCATTGATCTATAAAGGCAAACCCATTCAAAAATAAGAACTGTTGTTCTTAAATCTTGAGACAAAGTCTCTTTTAAAAGAACATAAATTTGTTCACAGATCATAGAAATTGATCAAATGCGCTTTGCGCTATTGAAATGCGCCTTGCGCTATTGAAATGTGCCTTGCACTCTTGAACTGCGTTTCTGCGCTCTCTGGACCGGCGCTCTGCGCCAAAATGCGCCATGTGTCAACCACGTATGCAACTTGCGCTTTGCGCTTCTGAAACACTGCACTGCGCTCATGGGCTGGCGCTCAGCACCAAGCGCGCCACGTGTCACTCACGTGTGCGCCTATAAATTGACAGCGTAATGCGCTCATGGACTAGCGCTTAGCGCTCATAAACTGGCGCAATGCGCCCACCATCTGGCGCTTAGCGCCAAGCACGACACGTGTCCTTCTCGTGTGCGCTACTTGACAGAAGCGCACTGCGCTCTTTAACTGGCGCAAAGCGCCTGGTGCGCCACGTGTCGCCCAGACAGAACATAAATTGTTCTGATGAATGCTCTGCATTCAATACAAGACAAAAAAAAGTGTCAAGATATAATGCTCAGCATTATTAAAAGTGCCAAACCCAAATAAAAGCTTAACAGCCCTAAATAAAATGTTAAACATTTTTATCTGATTGGACATAGCCCAAGATTGGCCATAAGTCCTCAACTTATATTTAATTGAGCCCATCTGCTCATAAATATTTCAACAGATTTTAGTCCCAAATTGGACTACAGATCTTCCAACCAACTCACACCAGTTCGAGGGTACATCTCTTTATTCCTTTGATATTTGTCGTGTAATCCTTCAACGTCTTCAGAGAGGTGACGGGTCCCGACAACCACACATTTCACGGACTGTGGGGTCCTTAAACTCATGGACTACGATGTCCTTAAACATTATAGACTATGACGTCTTTAAACTACGGACTGTGGGGTCCTTAAACTCATGGACTACGATGTCCCTAATCTCGGACTGTAGGGTCCCTTTAAACCTACGGACTACGATGTCCTTAACCTTGACTGTGAGGTCGTTAAACTCACGGAATACTATGTCCTTAACCTGGACCACCATGTCCTTAAACTGGTAATCGACCGCAATGTCCCTAAACTAAACAATAGAGTCCAAATGCGCTTTTGTTGGATCTAAACGATCCCGTTAAGTTGATCTTAGTCTAAACATTAGACTAACGTATCGTTAACTAACATTTAAGTTGATCTTAGTCTCAAATGAGGCTAACGTATCCTTAAACCCAAACCCCAAACCCAAATCTAAGAAAATACGGAATTGGACTAATCCACGCCCTACGGGCGACAACATAAATTAGTCTCCGTATACAATCTACGGGCAACCACAAACAAAACAAACACCCACGACACGAAGAGACCATCTGGAGAAGGAGAACGTGGTTTCCGCGATGCGGTAGAGTAATTAACAGCAGGGGCTTGTGTCTGCAGGGAAGAGCGTCCCCACAATCAAAAACCCCTCGAATGAGGGGGAATCTGACGAAGTCTGCTATATCGGCCTCATCCGTTTAAACCTTCGATACATGGTGCCATAAATCAACTTGGCATCTTCGGAGAGGTGGACAGATAGCACCAATTAGCATCTGCCCCGAAATTTAGGCAAGACGTCCGCCGCGTCTTCGTCCGCGTCTTTCGGCGAGGAACACTTGCATGTATCATCAAGCATGACACAAAACATGTACACAAATATACATATCACATATATACAATGTGCACATCAAGTGAGAAAAGAATCATAAGTGAGCTAATACTATTTAATGTAATATAATATATCTAATATATAATTATACATTAGATTATCAAATCAACTCTTGATTTAATAATCCGGCTATATCACATATAACCGACTAATATCATGTGTAACAACTTATCGAATCAACACTTGATCCGATAACCCGGCTATATCATATACAAACGACAAATGTCAAAATTCGCGAGAATAGAATACGGTATCTCATATCGTATTAATCTCGGTCCCGTACATATCACATATGTGCTCCTACTCCGTTTCTATTAAGCCAGGAAAACCCTGTGTAAGACTCTAAAGACTCGTCAATACGCCGGCAGTAGGTGATGATCATATCAAACACCCACAAGCCGCAAGCGGTCTGCTAAACGTAACGGCCATCCGGGTATTGAGCGATCAGAAGATCAACAAGCAAGCCTGCTCGTACTCCTGCGAATCCAATCAGTTACACTACCGTATAGTCCGGTCTCTTCGTCTGATATGTCGCATATCTCGTCTAGGGGTCGTAAACGTCAGACCCTAGTAACTCGATAAGTCGTGCTGAAATGAGGCTCATAACGGGTCGAGAAACTACTGATAACACTTAGTAGTATATCTCTGAAGCAGCCCTGGCCAGGGACTTCCTGTTATAGCCAATCGAGCACAGCGCAACATCAACTCCCAATACCGGGAGAGAGGAAACCCCTCCAATCGCTCATTGCCTCCATGTGATTCGGGACTATACCCAAAAGCCACCATTTTTCATGTTCTCTTTAACGTGGTAAGGTGGAAATCAAAGCACAGTGGGAATCACACAAGACTCTATGACGATCTCGGGTCTACAGACTAACCTGTACCAGTGTCACCAGAGAAATGCCATCTGACGTGAGGTATAATACCATCTGGGAATTCTCGACGAGTTCGTCCAGTGTACCCAGTCTCCACGGAGCACCCGTATACTGTCTCTGATGTCGAACACCAATGGATATGGGATCATCCATCGCCCATCTGCATGGGTCGAGAAGCTATACGCTAGTCTACTCTGGTATATCGATGCCCGGTCTCGATACACCTACGACTAGGAACATTTGAAGGATGTACTTAACGACTACACTGTCCCCACTAGTATGATCTGCATCATAATCCTGGTAGTCAAGTACTCATCCTAAAGGCTTTATCAACATGTATCATAGAGACAATCAGAGTACATGTATAGATAAAGAGCAACCAGATAGCATACTATCATGTCGAGCATGAAATTCCTTCATATATATGTCGAAGCATCCACTACAATATACATCGTATGTACAGTAATGGCCTCCAGGGCATACATATCACTAAAAATCTCCCACTTGCACTAGGGCCATCTGTTGTAGTATCTCATACCCAACAATCAGCAGTGGTTGAAGTATCTCATACTCAACCATCCCATAAAAGTCTCTCCTGGGAATAGGCCTTTGTGAGTGGATCCGCCATGTTTTCCTTTGTGTCTACTCTCCTCTCCTTGATCTCCCTAGAAATCATCCATCTCCATGATCAGGTGATACTGCCTAAGAATATGTCTGGATCTCTGATGGGGCGGGGGTTCCTAGGCCTAAACCACAACTCCTTTGTCACACAATGGTAGGAACGAAGTTCATCTCATGAACTTTTATACATCCAGACTACCTCTTTGGTACTATCCTTGGTATCAATATATCCAGCCTTTATCGTCTAGTTTGTCACGGTATCTAGCTTGGAACTCTTCCAACATACCGCCCCTCTACTGAGGGTATAGACAATGCCTGTGACTGACATTCAGCCGAGCTTATCACACTGGAAGCTATCCAGTGATTCTCCCAAGGAGCGATTGATACCATCTCACTACACCTAGTGAGAATCCTAACATCTAATTAGATCTATCTCATTGATCCAAAATCCAGAATTTAGAAGGTATCACCTTGATCCTATATGGAGAATCTATGTGATAAGAGGAGATTGACCGAACGTAGCATAGTAAACTCCTTTCCTATCAAGAGCTTGTTGTCCACGTACACGACGAGGATCACCACCATACTCCTTACTAACTTTTTGTATATACAAGGTTCATCTACCATTTTGATGAAGTCAAACGCTTTAACAACCACATCAAAACAGATGTTCCAACTCCGCGATGCCTGTTTTATCCCATAAAGCAACTTGCACACATTTCCGCTGCTCCCACTATCTATGAAGCCCTATGGCTATATACTTATAGACGCACTCTTCTAAATCACCATTTAGAAAAGCAGTCATGACACCCAACTGCCAGATATCGTAGTCATGGTATGTAGCAATGGCAAGTAGGATCTGGATGGACTTAAGCATAGCCACTAGAAAAAGGTTTCATCATTATCCAAACCTGGTCGATGACGAGAACCTTTTACAACTAGTCTTAGCTTTGAAAGTCTCAACTTTTCCATGTACACAAGGTAATCTTCTCAAGGTATACTTTCTCCTTATGAGAATTTAACCCTTCAGATAAAGCAACCAAATTCCATACTTTATTGGTGTATATGGATTCCATCTCAGATCGCTTAGCATCCAGCCATTCTTATATAGTCCCCACTCTTGATGGCCTGCTCGAAACTAGTTGTATCATCATCTCACGATACAATCCTCGCTCCCTCTGTCATAACGAAAACCGAAGTATCTCTCAGGTCGATGAGTAACCCTACCAGATCGGAGGAGAGGTTGAGGTTCGTTGGAAACTATTGAATCCTCCGGGTTTACCAAGTCAGCTGCAGTTTATATAGCTGGAACTCCTTCCAGTTCTACCTCATGACCACTAATTTCTTCATAAGAAATTCCCTTTCCAAAAGGTGGCATGCTGAGAAACAAAACACATTTTGCTCCTCAGTGCGGTAGAAGATATTCCCTTGTGAATGTTTGGGATATCCAACAAACTTCCACAGAACTGACCTTGACTCGAGCTTGTCTGGATTTTGCTTTTAAACATATGCCGGACAACCCTAAATCTTAACATCCTTAAGAGATGGGCTCTTCCCATACCATATCACATATAAAGTGGTAGGCACCTGATTTGGTTGGAACCCTATTCAATAGGTATGCAGCTTCTCAAGTTCATAACCCCCAAAATGAAATAGGAAACTCAGTAATACTCATCATAGAGCGCATCTTATCACATAGGGTGCGTTTGCTCCGTCCCGATATACCAACGTGTTGTGGTGTATACGGAGGAGAATGCTGAGAGAGAATCTCATTCTCCTTTAGAATAGTCCAAGAATTCCATGCTCAAGAATTCTCCTCCATGATCACATCATAGGACATAATACTTATACCCGGTTTTTGGTTCTCTACTTCTAACTTATATTCATTGAATTTCTCAAAAGGTTCAGACTTGTGTTTCAACAGGAACACATGTGCGAATCTTGATAGATCATCAGTGAATGTAATGAAGTACAAAGAACCGGTCCTGGCATGTGTAGATAGGGGACTTACATACAACATAATGAATCAATCCCAAGAGTTCACTAACTCTTTCTCTGTTTTCAATAAATGGAGCTATGTTCATTTTATCTTTGTGTCATAACTGGCAAGTTTCACAAGATGTAAATTCAAATTGATTTAAATATGCATCTTTATGTAACTTCAGCTAGTCGGGTCGCATTGATATGACCTAGTCTATAATGCCTTAAGAAGGATTCGTTCATTTCTGAATTCTGCCTCTTGTATGTGTTCTGTATGTTAAGAACTGTAGTTTGATTTAGAACATATATGCTTTTAGATAACGTGCCTGAACCGATCAACTCTTGATATAGGAAATGTTCAAAACATTATCCAACAATACAAAATTATATCCTTCTTTACTAAATAAAGAGACTGATATGATGTTGTATATCAGGTTCAGTATCTAATAACATTCGTTCAGAATCAATGTATTTGGTAATACAGGGTGATAACATGCCAATAGACTTGGCTGCAACACTTGCACCATTTTTAACTCTTAAAACTTATCACCCATTCTCAGTTCTCTACCTATCATTAGCGCATTTAACAGATTACATTTGCGGGATCCTGATCCGGTATCTCATACCCAGGACGTAAAGGATACTGAGAAACAGTTCTCTTTAATGAACACACCCGAAGAAGATGCATCATCATGTACTTTCTTCGTTTGGGCGGCACAGGAATCCTGGTAATCCCCTATTTCCTGCTCGGTCTTATTACAATTATAAGTTGGAGCGAGACCAACGTTCCCTAGCTCAGTATAACAAGCGGGTTCGGTCAATTCATCCGTATTATTATCTTGATTAAGGCGTGACATGGTCGCTACGTGGAGAGAGAGAAAAGAAAAAACTCAGCGTATGCTCTTACAAGATTAGATTGGTTATTAATTTATCTAATCAGGATGGCTCCTACTGTTTTAGTCAAATCTTCCTTCAAATCGTAAAAGGAAAGACTAGTCAGGATCAATTACACCCTACAAGTTCGCCAATCTTTCAACCAGGCCAGTGCCGGTACTTTGAGGGAGGATCCTCGTGCTTTCACACGGACCTAATTAAAATAAATCTCATTTTCCCAAAGGCGTAACCCCGTTAACACCTTTCTAGACACCTACTTGATCGAATAATTGTAATGTGTAAAACTCTCCTAGGAGTAACTTTTACTCGCAGTGGGTATCGGGTTCCAACTATCTCATAGGAGGTATGCAATCTCATTGCAAATTTCAACACTTGAAATTCCCAATAATATTTTGCCCCTAGCGTCCTATGACCTTGACGCAGGCCAACAAACCATAGTCCGCTAGTTAAGTTCAACCCGTACATTTCCCGATCGAATTAAACCCACCCGCACGACCCTTGACGCGGGACAACAAAGTCGCACGACTACCTTAACTTAATCACATCATATGCTTTAGCAGATAAGCATAAATAGCTACCGCACACTACGCCTTGACGCGGGCCAAAAAACGTACCACGAATACTATGAAGTATTTATCTGAAATGACGGAGGGCTACGACAGGTTTTTATGAAAACCTTTTGCGTAATGAACTTGATCTCGTTGTAGAATCGAATGATTTAAATGGAGTGTTTTTAGGCTTTTACTAGTTTTGCTGAAGAGGTCACTCCCGGTGAAGGGATCTCGGCTCTTTCCTTATCGAATAAGGTGCTGGATATTCTACAAGGAATACCGCTATGCAAAGCAACAACTAGAGCTACCTGTTTTGAAAATTCGATTCCACGACATCTTTAGGTTTCTTTTATTTCATTAATCTCATTAATGAAGTCCCATCATTTTAAGTTACCTAAACATCAAAGATAAATACAACATACGCTTATGCCATCGGCATTCGCCTCGATGTCCCCTCGTGCACCCTTAGGTTAGGTAACTAACGGCAGAGCGGGGCAGTGCTAGCGCGGGTGTAAAACATAAGCAACGTCTATATAATATATCACATATACTATATCCTCTATTCATCTCATCAATATATCAAATGATCAAATCACAGATATCGCAGCAGAAAAAAACATATGAAATATTGGATATACTAGGATTTCCGTGTTTTAAATTAAGCCTGTATAAAACACGGATTCCACGGTCGTGATGAATAGTCAAACCCATATCCGTAGACCCCTACGAAAGCAGCAAGCAACCCTACCAATTCTAGAGTTAGGAGACCCGGTCTCGACTCCTCGAGATGGTCTCCCGTTGGACCCTAGAACCCGGTTACTTGTGCTCCCCGTCTTGGGTTTATCCTAATGCGGAAAAGTAAATAATATACAATGGTGACATCATCCTCAACCCGGAAGTGCCCCAATAAAAGAATATTACATACAATGAATTTTACATGAATGAAAATGAAAAACTCTTATCTCACATAAAACCCCCGGCTATTCAAACACGACGATCCAATATAACATATCCCAGCAACACATAACATCACATGTCATCAACGTAAGTAAATATGCGTATACCAGTTGTCGTTGACATATAGCACCGAAACCGGCGATTCACCACATATTACACTTACGGTCGCAGAAAAGAAAGTGAAAAACTACAACAGATGGATTCTGCAACCACCATAGACATCGCACGCCTAACCAAATAAATTCCTTAGACATCGCATGCCTAACAATTATAAACCCTGCATTTTAGTCTCTATCTAGAAAACACTTTTCAATATCTAGTCGGGGAATTCAACAAGATTCCCGACATCCTGATCGAATGCTCGTCGGAAACTTTAGTAGACGGCCGCACCCCCCGATACCGTCGAAGAAGTGCATTAAGGCGGAACACCGTTGCCGCGAGCACCCGAATGGATGCTTTTGGCGACGGGGTTCTCTTACAGTCACTTGGTCGGGGCTATGGGACCTGGATATCTATTAAGTTTACCCGGCGAGTATCCACGTACACTACGTGATTGCGACGGACTTTTGATCACATCAAAATCCCGTGGCAACCGATCAAATGAGACTAAATTTCTATATTTATAACATTCAAATTAGTTATCCCATAACTACTTGTGGATTCCAAATATTGTATCCCATCACATGATACCCAGACTAACGTCAAACATTTCGATCGATTCATCAAAGTCCAATAATTTCCCGACAGTTCAACACTTGCGCACAGTTTTAGTAATACCCAAAATACGCCACAGTACCTATGCACCAGCCGTAGAAGGGCAAACCCAAGCCTCACTCATGTCGCCATGGAACTACGGCAAACCCTAGGGTTTGACCGCGGTTCCGCAATACAAAAAGTCGAGTTAGGGTTTCATTCTTCTAGAGGGTTCATAGACTTACTTGCATGTTTTTCCGAATATGTTAAATTTGGAAATATGGGTTTTTGACATTCGATCGAACTTTTTAACTTCACCTAGACAACATGTGAATAACCCGAAACAATGTTAAAATTACGAATACGAAACACTCCGAATTGTTTATAGTGTATGATTACATCACATGCAAAATTAGCAAAAACAAATAATACCTGAAACACCAAAACCTAGTCACTTGAACACAGGCAAAAAATAAGGGGGTGAGCTCGGATTTTGGCTGAAATATAGGGTATGGTGCTCGGCCAATTTTTCTCCAAATTACCTCAAATTTTGTGAGTGTTTATGTTATATCATATATAGCACTCTGTACTTGTTTAAAAAAAATTTTGACAAATATTTAAAATCGACAGAAACTGGATTTCGCAGTTTCAAGTTTCGGAGTTGTTTCGGTTTCGTAATCTTAACCAAATCCGTATAAATTTCTAGCATGGCTCTGATATTACTAAAGGGTTACCTAAGATGGCAGCAAGGTTTTGGGAGGCATCGTCAATGCCAAATTCAAAAATTTACCGTTTTAGCTAACCATAACTAAGAATCGTTAACTAGAAATCGACGGAAAATGAAATGCAAACACTTTGCAAGTATAGTGAGCAAGGAATACAACCTTTCTAGACCGTTCCTTCACTTCAATAGCTCCATGTAGTAGTCCCTTTCGCTGTGATCGTGAACTCCGGACTCTAGATAGGATCCCATGAAAAAACGAACATGATTGCTTCGAAGACTTCGAGGCCGAAGATGATCTACGTCGAGGAGACACTAACACAAGCTATCTCTTTACTAATTAAGGAATTAGTGAAAAAAACACCCTATACTAAATGGAAAATAGTAGAGAATGATGAAGTAAGAAGTGGGCTCAAATTAAAATTGATTTTCTCACATTTTATCTCATATCTCCATTGAAGCTAGAAAGCTTTTTAGGAGGAGGAAGAAGAAGAAGAACTCATCATATGAATTCATTCATCCAAATGAATTATTGCAACCATGGGTGAGTTAAGCCATCATGCTTACCTCATGTAGAGAATTAACCGAGAGATAAGGTTAAGGGTTGGGTTAACAAATATCCTAAGGAATGACAAAAGAGTGGACATTGCCAATGTTTCTACAAGCTTCATACAAGCTTGACAACATTGACCAAGTCTTTCTCTTTTGTTCTAACTTAAGCAATAAATAAAAACCCTAACTTAACCCTAGCATGGTATATGTCTCATACACCCATCTTGCATGTATCATCAAGCATGAGACAAAACATGTACACAAATATACATATCACATATATACAATGTGCACATCAAGTGAGAAAGGAATCATAAGTGAGCTAATACTAGTTAATTTAATATAATATATCTAATATATAATTATACAATAGATTATCAAATCAACTCTTGATTTAATAATCCGGCTATATAACATATAACCGACTAATATTATGTGTAACAACTTATCGAATCAACACTTGATCCGATAACCCGGCTATATCAAATACAACCAATCAATGTCACAATTCACGAGAATAGAATACAGTATCTCATATCGTATTAATCTCGGTCCCGCACATATCACATATATACTCCTTCTCCGTTTCGCTTGAGCTAGGAAACCATTGTGTAGGACTCTAAAGACTCGTCAATACGCCGGCAGTAGGTGATGATCATATCAAACACCCACAAGCCGCAAACAGTATGCTAAACGTAACGGCCACCCTGCTATTAAGCGATCACAAGATCAACAAGCAAGCCTGCTCGTACTCCTGCGAACCCAATCAGTAACACTACCGTACAGTCCGGTCTCTTCGTCTGATATGTCGCATATCTCGTCTAGGGGTGGTAAACGTCAGACCCCAGTAACTCGATAAGTCGTGCCGATATGAGGCTCATAACGGGTCAAGAAAATACTGATAACATTTACCAGTATATCTCTGAAGCAGCCCTGGCCAGGGACTTCCTGTTATAGCCAATCGAGCACAGCGCAACATCAAGTCCCAATACCGGGATAGACGAAACCCCTCCTATCGCTCATTGCCTCCATATGATTCGGGACTGTACCCAAAAGCCACCATTTTGCACGTTCTCTTGAACGTGGTAAGGTGGAAATCAAAGCACAGTGGGAATCACACAAGACTCTATGACGATCTCGGGTCTACAGACTAACCAGTACCAGTGTTACCAGAGAACTTCCATCTTACGTGAGGTATAATACCTTCTGGGAGTTCTCGGCGAGTCTGTCCAGTGTACTCAGTCTCCACTGAGCACCCGTATACTGTCTCTGATGTCAAACACCAATGGATATGGGATCATCCATCGCCCATCTACATAGGTCGAGAAGCTATACGCTAGTCTACTCTGGTATATTGATGCCCTGTCTCGATACACCTGCGACTAGGAACATTTGAAGGATGTACTTAGCGACTACACTGTCCCCACTAGTATGATCTGCATCATAATCCTGGTAGTCAAGTACTCATCCTAAGGGCTTTATCAACATGTATCATAGAGACAATAAGAGTACATGTTAAGATAAAGAGCAACCATATAGCATACTATCATGTCGAGCAAGAAAGTCCTCCATATATATGTCCAAGCATCCACTACAATATACATAGTATGTACAGTAATGGCCTCTAGGGTATACATATCACTAACAACTGTAGGTTTGTCTAGCACGGCAGCAAGGTTTCGGGAGGCATCGTCCATGCCATTTTTAAATTTTTGCCGTATTAGCTAACCCTTAACCCTAGAATCGCAACTAGAAAATCCGACGAAATGATATGTAAACACTTTACATCTAAGTGAATGAGGGAATACAACCTTTGTAGACTGCTCCTTCACTTCTATAGCTCCATGTTGTAGTCCTTTCGCTGCGAATGGTGAACTCCCAGACTCTAGAGAGGGTTCACTTGAAGAAAAAAACAAGCTTGCTCAATGTCTTCGAAGCCGAAGATGATCTATGTCGAGGAGACTCAAGCTCATACTACCTCTTCACTAATGGTGAGAATAGTGAAGCAAACACCCTAAACTAAATGGCTAATAGAAAAGGACGATGAAGTAGGAAGTGGGCTCACTTTAGATTTATTTTTCTCACAAGGTTTCATCACTTAGAAAAAAATAGCAAACTTTTTCTCAAGTGAGGAAGAAGATGATGAATGAATAACTCATGAGGTTAGAAATACAACCATGGTGAGTGTATGTCATACACTAACCATTGTAGAGAATAAACCAATGCTAAATGTTAAGGGTTGGGTTAACAAATATCTTAAGCTAGATAAACAAGTAGACTAAGTCAATGTTATACTAGCTTCTCCAAGCTCATCCATGACTAATTCCAAATGTTTGAATTAATTAAAACAAATAAAACCCTAAAATTAATCTAGCATGGTGTGAGTCTTATACATACATGTTGCATGTGTAACCTAGCATGACACAACAATATATATCACATATATATTTTGTGCAAAAAGAAAACAATACATTTAACATATATCACATATATATCAATGTATCATAAGTGAGAAAAATGAATACTTAAGTGAGCTAATATTAGTTAATATAATTTAATATATCAAATATATAATTCTAC
This sequence comes from Agapanthus africanus, assembly GCA_030015575.1. Taxonomy (NCBI): domain Eukaryota; kingdom Viridiplantae; phylum Streptophyta; class Magnoliopsida; order Asparagales; family Amaryllidaceae; genus Agapanthus; species Agapanthus africanus. Next base: position 262,569,084 of record JASDDO010000008.1, read on the forward strand.
ATTAAATTATTAAATCAACACTTGATTTAATAATCCGGCTATGTCTCATATAACCGTCTAATATCAACAGTAACAACTTATCGAATCAACACTTGATCCAATAACTTGGCTATATCACATATAACCGACAATGTCACAAATCGTGAGAATAGAAAGTGGTATCACATACACGCATTAATCTCGGTCCCGCACATATCACATATGTGCTCCTACTCCGTTTCGCATGAACCAGGAAACCTCTGTGTAGGACTCTAAAGACTCGTCAATACGCCGGTAGTAGGTGATGATCATATTAAATAACCACAAGCCGCAAGTGGTCTGCTAAAAGTAACGGCCACCCAGGTATTGAGCGATCAGAAGATCAACAAGCAAGCCTGCTCACACCCATCCTATCGCTCATTGCCTCCATGTGACTCGGGACTGTACCCAAAAACCACCTTTTTTGCACGATCTCTTGACCATGGTATGGTCGAAATCAAAGCACAGTTGGAATCACACAAGACTCAACGACGATCTAGGGTCTACAGACTAACATGTACCAGTGTCACCATAGAACTGCTATCCGACGGTAGGTATAATACCGTCTAGGAGTTCTCGACGAGTCCGTCCAACGTACCCAGTCTCCACTGAGCACCCATATACCTTATATGATGTCAAACACCAATAGATATGGGATCATCCATCGCCCATCACATGGGTCGAGAAGCTATACGCTAGTCTGCTCTAGAGTATCGATGCCCTGTCTCGATACTCCCACGACTAGGAACAATTATAGGGTGTGCTTATGGACTACCCTTGGCCCCACTAGTATCATCTCCATCATAGTCCTGGTAGTCAAGTACACATCCTAAAGGCTTTGTCAACATGTGAGAGCAAGACAATATCACGTATACAAGTCAACATGTTAAGACAAAGAGCAACCAGATTGCATACTATCATATCGAGCAAGAAAGTCCTCCTTATATATGTCCAAGAATCCACTACAATATGCATCCCATGTACAGTAATGGCCTCTAGGGCATACATATAACTAACAGTAGACCTAGTCAGACTTGGATTTTGTAGGAGACTTAGAGCGATGGGTTTATGATCGCTTTCTTGAGTTTTGTTGTCTTGCTTCATTATTAGTTCTTCTGGGTTGATTCTTTGCCGTTGGGTATCGTATATATGTTATTGCATGGTTGTGATTCCGCCAGTTGGCGAAGAGCTAGCTTCCGCTTAGGGATGCCTATATATTGTTGTGTATATGTTTTTGGATCAAAATACCCAAGGGAGGTGTTGCCCGAAATTTTAAAATATGAAACATGTTTTCAACTCTAGTATAATCTACTTGCATTTTCATGTTTCATTATCTATGCATTTAAAGAAAAACATGATTAATTATACCTTTATTTCAAAACTGCACCCCTACTATTTTCCGCAAAAAGGTTTAGATTTTCTGGGCTTCGGCTTACTTGATTTACGTTACGCCTTTAGACGTTGCGTAATTTAAGTGCTAGTCACGTGCTAAATTACGGGTCGTGACAGGGCATGCTACAACATGGATTTTAGTTGTGTCATGGTGCACAATTTTGTATTAACCCATATTAATTGTAATTATCACTAATTTAGTGTGTAAGTGAAAGCTTAAAATAATATTTAAAAATAAATAATTATGGAAAATAATTAAATAAACTAGCAATTAATAAGTGACTAATTAAATACCAATACTAGCAATTACATAGTTAAAATAGGTATATTTAAGTCTATGTGGAAAAAAATAATTATAACTATGTTTTAAGGAAAACACGAGTTGTATTACTAATTATCGGACAATTAACCCAAACGAATTTTCAGAACGTTACATTGTAACCCTCTTCACTTAGTTTAGAACTTGCTTTATCATTTGTTAAACCCTAATTCTCTAGTTCGATTCTAGGTTAGTGTAGCTTAGACCTTTAGATTTTTTTTAAAATTGCATACTTGATGCATGCGGAAACCTAGTAGAGGTGCTAAGACACACTTTCACGTACAGCTAGTGCCACTGACGTGCTTCTGGTTAAACCAGCTGCCAGCGTATTGTCGAGTCTTTAGAGTCCCACATATAGGGTTTCCCCGGTTCAGGCGACAGATGTAGGAGCCGTACGTTGGTACATGCAGGGGGTCTGATTAAATATATGTAGGAGATAGACGGACTTTAATCGGATGATCGATAATACTAACCGGCTTAGGATTGAGCCGGATTATTAAATCAGGTTTAAGTGTGTCTTAGCACCTCTACTAGGTTTCCGCATGCATCAAGTATGCAATTCAAAGGATTGAGCCGGATTAGAAAAAACAAATTTGAGGTTTCCTTCTCCGAGAAGCATTCCCGTAAAAATACGGAATACTTCACCTGGTATATGTATTGCTACATATACGCGTATCCGTATAAAAATACAGGTAGCACCAAAAGATAGAAAATGAATAGTGAACAATCCTACTAAAATATATGTATCAAAATGCATACATAAATTTAGTGAAGTATTCCTACATCACCGACCATCCAAACGTAGCCAGTCTGGATCGTCGGTTAGAGCCTCCTCCGGATTCCCTCGGGTAGATCATCTTCGGAAAGGGTGGTCGATTTTCAAGCGCGATCCCAGCGGCTACGAGCTTGGAGGGGACTTCTATAATTGGGTGGACACGCGACTATGGTTGTATTTTCTCAATCATTGCTTTCTTCGTTAACTAGTATAGATTATTGGACAGTATCCTGGGTATTACGGGTGTTCGGTGTTCGCTAGAATTTTTTGTTTTCGCTTCCGCCTCGGCCGCGGTTTCCGCGGCGTGGGCACCGAAACCCAACAAATCCAATACCTTTATATTTCGATAACAATGGAGCCATGGCTTTGGCAAAGGAACCATGGTCCTATCAGAAATCCAGACATATCTTGAGATGGTATTACCTGATCAGGGAGATCGTGGATTGCCAGGAGATCAAGGTGCGGAGAGTAGATATAAAGGACAATACGGTAGATCGCCAGGAGATCGAGGTGCGGAGAGTAGATACAAAATATCTCACAAAAATATCTGAGTCAAATAGTCAACCCAAGTCAAGTGGTCAAGCCAAGTCAAAAGGTCAAACAAAGTCAAGTAGTCAAAACTAATAGCCATGTCTCAATAATCATTTACAAAAATAACAAATACTTTCCTCCACCTCATAATTGTTTTAATCAAGTCAATGGTCAAAACCCTAATGAGGTGTCTCCTTCTATGCCCCTCTCATCCATATATACATACCCGCATTCGTGTTCCGAAAAACATGAATACAAAGAGACGAAACTGATCCATCAATATAATACTAGGATCCGGCTTAAACCAAAGCCCACTAGTATTATCCACCCGAACATCTTACGTGCACAAGTGCACGTAAGTTATCGGAGCCCTACCGTAAAACTATACGTCCTCTACACCTTTTGCCCAGTGCAGGGAAACTCTCTGTGTGGGACTCTAAAGACTCAACGCTACGCTGGAAGTGCGTTTAACCACAGGCCACAAGCAGTACTAGCTGCACGTAACGGTCCCCAGGTAGATGTCGATAAGAAGGACGAAGAGGAAAACCCTTCCGAACTCCTACTGAGCCTGAATGCGACCATCTTTGTACAGTCCGGTCTGTTCGTCTAAGAGTATTGCATATCGGGCCTAGTGGCAGTAAACGTCAGACCCCTAATAGCGGTATAAGTCATGTCGGAGTGTAACCCAGAACACCGTGAAAAACTACTGGAATTCCTACCAGTAAATCTCGCTTGCCTTGGCCAAGGACTTTGTGTAATGGCCTTCCGAACACAGCGCGATATCAACGCCCAATACCGGGAGAGACGAATCCTATCTAACCGCCACTGCCTCCAAGTGCTTCGGGACTGTACCCAACTACTACCAGTTTGCACGGCTCCATTGAGCCGTGGTAGGGTAGTAATCAAAGTACAGTGGGAACGCACTTGAGGCGAAGTAGCAGTGTCAAGTCGACGAACTAAGCTGTACTCATGTCACCTGGGAACTGCTACCCGACGACAGTTATAATACCCACCAACAGTTCCCAACGAGTCCTGTCTGGTGTACTAATAACATAATGATCACCTGCATACTATCTCCAGTATGACGTACTGATGGCTGTGGGACAGACCATCTGCCTTGCTGGGATGAGAAGCGTATAAACTAGTTTACTGTGGAGTATCGATGCCCTGTATCGATAATCCAACGACTAGGGACCTTTATAGGATGTGTAGGGTTGCTAGGCACGCTCACAAGGTTCTACGAGGCATCAACCATGCCCGATTAAAAATTTAGCCGTGCCGAACAACCCAAAGCCGGATCTTTAAACTAGAGTTTAGGTGAAAACAAGCATGTTAAACTCTTTAACACTAAGTGAGAAGGATTACAACCTTTGTAGATCCGGTCCTTCACTTCTTAAGCTCCGTGTAGATGTCCCCTTCGCTGAGATCGTGAACTATGGACTCTAGAGAAGCTCCACAAGAAGAACGAACGTGCTTGCTTCGATGACTTTGAGGCCGAAGATGATCTACGTCGGGGAGACACTAACTCAACCTATTCCTTCAATAGGTCATGAACTTTGTGAAGAGAACACACTCTACTACATGCAAAGTGGTAGAGGATGAAGAAGTAGGAGGTGGGCTCACTTTAGAATTGATTTTCTCACACCTTTTCTCATAGCACCATTAGAGCTTGAAAGCTTTTTCAAGGAGCTTGATGAAGAAAAAGAAGAAAGAATAATATCATCATATGAATTATGTCCTCCTCAATAATGTAACCATGGGTGAGTTAAGCTATCATGCTTAACTCATGTAGAGAATTAACCAAGGTAAGAGGTTAAGGGTTGGGTTAACTAATATCCTAAGGAATGACAAAAGAGTTGACTTTGTCAATGTTTCTTCAAGCTTCATGAAGCTTGATAACTTTGACCAAAGTCTCATCTCTTTTGTTATTTGTTAGGAAATTAGTAAACCCTAATTTAACCTTGATTTGGTTTAAGTCTCATACACCCAACTTGTATGTATCATCAAGCATGATACAAACATGTACACTTGCATATATCACATATAAACAATGTGCACAATCTAGTGAGAAAATAAATCATAAGCGAGCTAATACTAGTTAATGTAATGTAATATATCAAATATATAATTATACATTAAATTATTAAATCAACTCTTGATTTAATAACCCGGCTATAACCGACTAATATCATGTGTAACAACTTATCGAATCAACACTTGATCCGATAACCCGGCTATATCGCATACAACCGATCAATGTCACGAATCGCGAGAATAGAATACGGTATCTCATATCGTATTAATCTCGGTCCCTCACATATCACATATGTGCTCCTACTCCATTTCCCTTAAGCCAGGAAACCCCTGTGTAGGACTCTAAAGACTCGTCAATACGCTGGTGGTAGGTGATGATCATATCAAACACCCGCAAGCCGCAAGAGGTCTGCTAAACGTAACGGCCACCAGGATATTGAGCGATCAGAAGATCAACAAGCAAGCCTATACATTCTCCTATGAATCCAATCAGTAACACTCCCGTACAGTCCGGTCTCGTCGTCTGATATGTCGCATATCTCGCCTAGGGGTGGTAAACGTCAGACCCCAGTAGCTCGATAAGTCATGTCGATGTGAGGTCTATAACAGTTTGAGAAACTACAGATAACACTTACCAGTAAATCTCAGCAACCCTGGCCAGGGATTTCCGGTTATAGCCAATCGAACACAGCACAACATCAACTCCCTATACCGGGAGAGACAAATCCCCTCCTATCGCTCATTGCCTCCATGTGATTTAGGATTGTACCCAAAAGCCACCTTTTTGCACACCCTCTTGGACGTGGTATGATGGAAATCAAAGCACAGTGGGAATCACACAAGACTCTTTGACGATCTCGGGTCAACAGACTACTCTGTACCAGTGTCACCGGAGAACTGCCATCTGACGTAAGGTATAATACCATCTGGGAGTTCTCAGCGAGTCCGTCTAGTGCACCCAGTCTCTACTGAGCACCCGTACACCATCCTTGATATCAAACACCGATGGATATGGGATCATCCATCGCCCATCATATGGGTCAAGATGCATATACGCTAGTCTACTCTGGTGTATCGATGCCCTGTCTCGATACACCCTCGACTAGGAACAGTTATAGGATGTACTCGTCGACTACCATGGCCCCACTAGTATGATCTCATCGTAGTCCCAGTAGTCAAGTACATACCCTAAGGGCTTTATCAACATGTAACATAGAGACAATCAGAGTACATGGTAAGATAAAGTACAACCAGATAGCATACTATCATGTCGAGCAAGAAAGTCTTCCCTATATATGTCCAAGCATCCATTACAATATACATCGTATGTACAGTAATATCCTCTAGGGCATACATATAACTAACAATCTCACACTTGCACTAGGGCCATCTGTTGTGGTATCGCATACCCAACAATTAGCTGTGGTTGAAGTATCTCATACTCAACCATCCCATAAAAGTCTCTACTGGGAAAAAGTCCTTTGTGAGTGGATCTGCGCTGTTGTCCTCTGTGTCTACTCTCCTAACCTCGATCTCAATGGAGATCAACCATCTCCATGATCAGGTGATACTGCCTAAGAATTAAATCTGGATTACTGTTGGGACGGTAGTCCCTTGGCATAAGCCACAACTCCATTGTCACACAATGGTAGGAATGAAGTTCATCTCATGAACTTATATATCCAGACCGCCTCTTTGGTAGCATCCTTTGTAACGATATATCCTGCCTTTAATCGTCTAGTAAGTCACGGTATCTAGCTTGGAACACTTCCAACATACCGTCCCTCCACTGAGGGTAAAGACAATGCCTGCGACTGACATTCAGTCGTCCTTATCACCCTGGAACCTTTCCAGTGATTCTCCCCAGGATCAATTGATACCATCTCACTACAACTAGTGAGTATCCTAACATCCAATTAGATCTACCTCATAGATCCAAAACCCAGGATTTAGGAGGTATCACCTTGATCCTATATGGAGAATCCTTGTGATAAGCGGATATTGACCGAGCGTAGCATAGGAAACTCCTTCCCTATCAAGAGTATGTTATCCACGTATTCTACGAGGATCACCACCATACTCCCTACTACCTTTTTGTATATACAAGGTTCATCTACCATTTTGATGAAGTGAAACTCTTTGACTAATACATCAAAACAGACGTTCCAACTCCGCGATGCCTGCTTCATCACATAAAATATCTTGCACACGTTTCCGCTGCTCCCACTGTCTACGAAGCCCTCTGGCTGTGTACTTATAGACACTATTTTCTATAACATCATTTAGAAAAGCAGTCATGACACCAAACCACCAGATATCGTAGTCATGGTATGTAGCCGTGGCAAGTAGGATCTGGATGGACTTAAGCATAGCTTTGAAAGTCTCGACCTTTCCATGTACACCTAGTAATCTTCTCAAGATATACTTGCTCCTGACGGGGATTTAACCCTTCAGATAGAGCAACCAAAGTCCATACTTTGTTGGTGTATAAGGATTCCATCTCAGAACGATAAGCATCCAGCCATTCTTATAGAGTCTCACTCCTGATGGCCAGCTCGAAACTAGTTGGGTCATCATCTCATGATGCAATCCTCGCTCCCACTGTCATCACTACTACAAATAAGGGTTGCCCCTACGGATTTATCGGTAGGGGCAACCCACTGCCCCTACGGAGATGTGCGTAGGGGCGAAAAAAGACCCCGTAGGTGCAAAGGCCGCAAGTGCAAGTTGAAGCCCTGAACTTGCCCCTACGGGCAAAATCTTGCCCCTACGGATTTCTGTGTAGGTCCTGTTTCACCTACGGAGTAGGCCGTAGGGTAAAAAAAGTTATATTATTTACGGTTTTTTAAAATATATTAACTGTACCTACGGACATAGCCGTAGGGCCACGTACTATCCTCTATGGATACCTGCGTAGGTACTTATCCGTAGGGGCAAAATATCAGAAATCCTGATATGTTGCCCCTACGGATAAGTCCGTAGGGGCGACGCAATGGCCCATACGGATATGTCCGTAGGGGCACTCCCAACCCCCTGGTACTGAGATCAGGGGGGAAATATCAGTTACTGCTGATATTTTTCCCCTACAGATATAGCCGTAGGGGCAACATGTGTACCTACGGATTCATCCGTAGGTACAAATTATCTATATTTTTTTTAAAAGGGGCTGCCTGATTTTTTCCCGCCCTGTGCACAATAATATATATAATAATAAAATATAAAATTAATCATCACACAACATATATCGCAGTATTCATAATCACATCTCACGCATATAATATACAAAAGAACCCAAAAACTGAATATGATATAAATATAAACCAATATCAATATCGTTTCAAAATGTAGTACAATGTGTATGATATAAATAAATACATGTTTCAAAAAATAAGAACCAAAAAGCCACCCTAGCTCGGTCCAGCTCCACCTCTGAATAACGATAGAATAACGCGCGCCTGCTCCTCGGTCAATAAACTCTGCAATTCGGCGCGAGCGGGAGTCTGAGCGGCCTGTGGAGCTGGCGATGTGGTCTGCGCAGCCGCCGTCGAGGTAGTCTCTTGCGGAGCCGCGGCTGCGGGAGTCTGAGCGGGCGGTGGAGCTATAGGAGCTGTCTGCGGAACCGCAGCCGATGTAGTAGCTTGTGGAGCCGCAGCATAAGGAGATGCATGTGGAGGCTCGGTCGATGTACCCTGTCGCGTCTGGACCTAACGTGTGTAAGAAGCGTGTAAGAACTGTGTATTATTCGAATTCGTATCATTATTAAGTTATTTCGAAACCACGTTTGGATATCTAGTTTGGAAAACCGTTGTTTATTTTAATTACATATGTATGTATGATTAATCAAACTTAAGTCTAAAACCAAATAAGCTCAAGCTACGTACTAATTATGGATATGTTGATATCTATATAATATGACATGATATTTTACTATAAAGTAGTATACATACCGGCATCTCCTTCAACTCCTGAACGGTGGCCCTCAAGCTCTCCAGTTCCTGATGGACACGTCGGTCACTGGAGACGGAGGAAGTAACCGCCGGGGTGGAGTCCAACCTCATATGGGCCCTGCTAGGGCCCAGTCCCCAGCCTCTCTCCCAACCTCCGTGGTGCCCTCCGTGTGCGGTGTCCAGAACTGGGGTCAGCAGCCACGGATCGCTCTGTCCGGTAAAATTGATCCCCGAGGCCTCGGCCTGCTCAACCACCCGCTCCTACACCCACATTAAGCAGTAAAGTATAAGTATAAAATTTAAACTTGAACCTTCCAAAACTAAAATTTCAAATTTGGGTAGAAAAAATATTAACACTTACGCAATACTCCTGGGTAGCGATGTCGGGATATCGAAGCTCGCCCGTGGCGGGATCTGTCGAGGTGCCGTGGACGGCAAGATATGCGGACAGCACGCTCGGTGTACCACCTGACGCCACGGTCCGAGATATCAGCAATATTAGAAAGTAACTCTTAATATTAGAAATATTAGAAAATAACTCTTAATATTGCAGAATATCACAAAGGTCGGTCTATTGTAATTTACCGATAACTCCATGGCTCGAGTAATGTTCCTCGAGCCACCTGTGTAAGTAGGGCGACCCCTCTTCGCCGACTTCCTGTTCTCTGTATTCTGAGCGGACTGTTTCTGCACAACACATTAACATTTAGTTTTCTAATTAAGGAACACAAAAAATAAATTATATCCTAAACAATGAATTACATTAATAATACATACCTGTTTGCGCTGGGAGTCGAAATATTCGCACAATAGAGGCCATGTCTCTACGTCGACTCTCGCAAACGCCGGAGTAGATAGGAGGGCCGCTCTCTCTGTCTCGGGGGTCGCCGTCCACAGGGAGTAGCAGTCGGCCTTCAGCTCATTCCTGTTGTATCGGACCTTGGCCTGCATGTTCTTCATCAGGCCATTGTACAGAGCATGAAGGTCGATCACCCTCCCCGGATGATCAGGGTCGGCTACAGGCTGAAAATCGTAATCCAACTGAAAATACAAAAAAAAACATTGTTATTAGATTGCAAGTGTTAATAATAAATATGATAAGCGGATATATCAACTGAAAATATATATTAATACGTACCCGAGCCTGATCAAAGAAGAGGGCGAATGAGCGCTGGTGCGGCTCGCCCCACTCAACGTGAAGTGGATAGTTCTTCACTAGCCGGCTCTCGTCCCCCATATACTGGCAGAACCTCTCGGCATGAGGACCGGTATAGCGATAGTCAAGGGTAAAAAAAGGGGGGGGAATGCTGCCTCCCCCCTAGCTCTGTCAGGCCTCAGCCTATGGGACTGATTCGGGTCTCGAGTCCCCTTCTGGGGATGGGGAGGCCCTGCGTCTGCACGAATTATCAAGAAAATCAATATTAAGACAAAGTTGTATTAAGAAATCAAGGTTAAACGAAAATTCAAGTGTGATATATACCTCCGGTGACTATCGCACGAGCCTGGGCCCGGGCAGCAGCACGAGCGGGACGATAGTTCCTCCGGTGAGGAACAACCGGGGTCCCGGATGCGGACGCATCCCCTCCAACTAGAAAATAAACATCGGCGCAAAATTTCCATGAAGTTCATATTTATTCTATAGAGCATATGTAAAATGAATAAATATTTTAAATTTATTCATACTAACCTGCAAACGATGCGGAGGGTATGGAAGCAGCAAGAGTGGCCCCTGCGGATGATGTGGACGCACCACCTATAATTAGACAATTAAAAATAGATTATATAAGTAATTCCAAAAAGAATGTGTAAATCAATAATATAACGTTCTAAATCAATATGCATGCACTATAGGATATATAAACATACCCGCAGGAGCGGTGGTGTCACTACCTACAGCTAGACAATAATAAAGATTGCTAAGTAAGAGCAAAAGGAATGTGTGTATTTATGATATAGCATTCTAAATCAATATACATGCACTATATGATATATAAACATACCTGGAGGAGCGGGAGTGGCCTCTGTCCCAGATGTGGACGCATCACCAACAACTAGACAATCAAATATTGACAATATAAGTAATTTTGACATAAACGGGCATGAATATCTGTAATATTACATTCAAAATGGATATGCGTGCAGTATACCTGGAGGTGTGGTAAAATCCACACGGAAGGAGGCATCCGAAGGGGTCTCCGATCTGGGTGCAAGACCGGCCCTCTGAAGCTCCCTACGGAGCTCTCCGGGCGGCAGAACCGCTCTGCCTCTGCCTCTGCCGCGGCTGGAGCTCCTGCCGCCCCTCGCTTCTCCCGACATCGTCATCAAATCTAGATAAACGGTTCGTGGACGCATTAGAGAATTATTAAAAGTATTGACTATATATGTATAGAGCTTAAAATGTGAAGTAATAATATAACATTACTGATAACCTTTTTCGTTTCGTGGGCGCATTATACATATCTACTTGGATTTCATCGTCGATGTCATTTCTAAACCACGTAACTTCATGATCGGTCGAAGACAACCCGTCCTTCGAAACAGACGGTCGGAGCACTTTAAGCCTTCTTTCTTCTTCGTCCTCATCGCTGTCCTCGAATTCTGGGACATCGTAGACATCTCTGGGTTTCCATCGGCATACAACACTCCATCCCGGATGCTTCAAACACTGTGAGTAGTATACTTGGAACGCTTGGTTCGGAAAGATAAACGGATCGTCCTGACCGTAAAATCGAAGTGTCTTCACACTGATCAATCCATATTCATCTTTCCAAGTCCCAAGATTGCTTCTCCACCTGTCTGTATCGGTTCGCGGATCGTACCAAGTACACTGGAATATATAAAAGGGTTCTGATCGTCCGGGATAGTGGATGCCGAGTATACAATTTAAGTACCCATAGTAAATCACACCGTCCGATCCTACCGTCGCAATTCCACTATTTTGAGTGGTTCTAGATGTTTCTATGTCCTTAACTTCGAATTTGTATCCAAGGACACCAAATCCTTTGTAATATGCAACCTCCATGCTAAGAAATTGAGCTAAACATCTTGAATCACTCTCAAATGATGCAGACAAGTTCGGATCGTGGGTCTAACAAAATAAATTTTACGACAAATACATAACGATACAAGTTTAGATTAAAACTGATAGCAATAAAATGCTATTCGAATAACTTACATGATCTGTGACCCAATCACAAAAATTATCCTGATGGTATTTTTCCAAACGTTCTTCGTTCCAATCAGGATGCCCCTCACGTACCTCGTTAAAATGAATTCTATTTTTGACAAATAATTGTGACATTAATATTATATCATTTCATACACACACAAACACAGATATAACAATTAATCCAAAAAAACTTACTCTCTAATTTGTTCAAGACATGCGCAATTAAGCAAGATAAACCGGTATATCTTGTTGATAAACATAGTGTCTACCCTCTTATACTCGGCTTTACCATATGGCCTGTCTTGAATTCTTCGTGGTCGGTTAAGCTTTGTCTCAATGTTCTAGTCCAGATAGCGGGAACAAAATGTGGTTTCTTCATCAAGAAGATAACCTTGCATGATAGAACCCTCTGGTCGATTTTTATTGCGTATATACTTCTTAAGAGTGTAGAGGTACCTAATGAGAATATGTTGAATAAATAAATACGGGCATACAGGAAAACAATAAATTTATAAATTGCGCGAAACGAAAAATTACACGTACCTCTCGACGGGATACATCCATCGATATTGTACCGGTCCGGCTAACTTTGCCTCAGTTGCAAGATGAACCGTCAAGTGTATTATGATATCGAAGAATGACGGTGGGAAAATACGCTCAAACTTGCAAAGTATCAACGCAATAGAATTTTCTAGTTTATCCAGCGTCGCAACCTCCAGTGTTTTAGCACACAACTCCCTGAAAAAACAACATAGGTCGTTGATTACTAGACCAACCGAGTCGGGGAGAGAAGTCCTGAGGGCTAATGGAAGAAGGTGCTCCACGATAACATGGTGATCATGACTTTTCAGCCCATCGATCTTGCCCTTCACAATTTTTATTTTCTTGCTGAATGATCCTGAGAAACCTGTGGGGACTTTCAAATCATGCAACACCTGCAGGAATCTTTTCTTCTCCGGTTGTGACATATGATAAGTGGCATTGGGAAGTACAAACTTGCCCGGTTTACCCGCTACCGGTCGAGGGTGCAATTCACTTCTTATTCCCCACTCTTGTAGATCCATCCGAGCATTCATGTTGTCTTTTGATTTCCCGTCTTTACAAAGAAGCAAGTTAAGTATGTGCTCTGATACTCCCTTCTCTATATGCATGACGTCCAGACAATGACGCACTGAATTTTTAGACCAGTACGGAAGCTCGAAGAAAATGCTTAACTTGTTCCAATATTGTGGTTTGACCTATTTCGTCGGATCCATCCCGAAGGTCACGTTATTGTAACCATCCCATTTAGCAGTCACGTCCTCTCCGGACAATAGGGATGGAGGTCCAAGAAGCACCTGATGACCATCAAAGTGAACCGTGTCTAACCTATAGGGGTGGTCTGGAGGCAGGAAACGTCGATGGCCGCAATAACAAACCTTCCTGCTAAAATTAAAGAATTTTGATGTTGTGTGTTCATGGCAATGAGGACATGCTTTGTGACCATGTACGGACCAACCTGATAGCATTCCATACGCAGGAAAGTCATTAATTGTCCACATTAAAACCGCACGCAGTATGAAGGTTGTATTTGTGTTTGAATCATATGTCTCTACACCATCAATGAACAAAGATTTCAACTCCTCGATCAGAGGTCGGAGATAGACGTCGATATTGTTCCCCGGTGAGTTTGGTCCGTCGATAAGAAGAGGCATCATAAAGTATGATTGGTCCATAGCCAACCAAGGCGACAGATTATAAATTATCATTACAACGGGCCATGTGCTGTGACTTCCAGCCATATAGTTGAATGGGCAGAAGCCATCAGTAGCCAGTCCGAGCCGGACATTGCGAGGATCGCTACTGAATATTGCGTGCCTCCTATCAAAATCCTTCCATGCCGGTGAATCTCTTGGATGGCTCATTTTTCCATCTTCGCTTGGAGGAGCACGGTGATGCCAAATCATTGCCTCCGCTGTTTTCTTGCATCTGAATAGCCTTCTGTAGCCTCTGTGTTATGGGAAAGTATCGTGCTATCTTCACAGGTATATCAGGCTTCTTATCAGAATCTTTCGGCTTATACCTGGCCTCTCCGCATGTTGGACACTCTTTCAAATCTGAATTCTCTTTCCGGTACAACACGCAATTTTTAGGACATGCTTAAATCTTCTCGCACTTTAGACCCAAATCAAACATCATCTTCTGGGCTTCGTACCAGCTGTCGGGCACATTATTTCCCGGAGGCATAGAATCTTTCAAGAACGAAAGAAGCATTGTGAATGACTTGTTGCTCCATCCATTTAGGCACTTAATCTGGAAAAGTTGGACGAACCATGAGTGGGTGGAATACTTCGCATTCTCATAAATTGGTTTCCTAGCATCATTCATGAAATTTTCATATTTATCCGCACGCGGTCCTTGACCGGAAAGAATGTCATCTTCGGTACGAATAGATTCACCTAGGGCAGCCTCTACCATATCCTCCATTTCTTCTGATGGAAATAAATTTCCGTCTCCTGCCGCATTACCGAATTCTTCTTCTTCTCCTGCCGCATTATCGTGTTCTCCTTCTTCTTCTGCCGCAGTACTGCATTCTTCTCCTTCCCCGTGATATTTCCAAGTTGTATAAAGTCTAGTAAACCCATGTTTTACAATATGAAGCTCTGCCAATTCTACCTTCTGCCAGTACTTATTGCCACATCTATCGCACGGACAGAGAATCTTCTCTATTATGATCTTATTATGTACGCGTGCAAATTCAAGGAAAGCAGCAACTCCTTCGACAAACTTTGGTTGCATACGTTGTTTCCAATCCACATACATCCAGTCCTTAATTCTGACGTACTCATGGGCCATGTTAGAGTGTATAACATATAAATTGTAGGTTATGCTGACTATATTGAGAAATATAAGAACAGGATAGTTACTGACAAAGGAGAAAATCTGTGTATATGCTTTGTGTGTGCGTTTGTCGTTGAAAAGAATAAATTATCGCACGTATGTTAACCGATAGACGGGGACTAAGTGGCGCTTTTAGTTTCATATATGAGTATCGATGAGAATATGAAGTTTTCATATTATCATATATTGGTTTTAACCCGAACATCTCGAATCGCTCTCTAATTATGCGTTTGTTGTGTATTCTTGTTGTATGTGTGTGTTCCGGCTGTCGGGGGTAGGCTTCTCTCCCATTAAGAATGTATAGAGCGAACACCCATAACTTGTGCTTTCAACCGTTTCGAGTAATTTCGGCAGCACCTCCCCGCTGTTCTCCGAGTACACTGTAATAGAATAGATAATCATTTCAAAGCTGTGAAACAACGTTGAAATGAACATCTAATCTATCTTTGTACACGGAGAACCAGCGGAAAGGTACCGACGCAATATCTCGAAACGGATGAAAACACAAGTGAATGAAGGCGTTTACTTTATACATTCTTAACTTGTCCACACGGGACAAATCTATGGGTTACGATACGATTGAACTTTCTCGTCGCGTAGACTATACGATGGTTGTTAGTATCGAGCTATACTGTCCGATATTTAACAACCTTCGTATAGTTCTAGGTCACGACGAGCATCGCACATATGTTAACCGATAGACGGGGACTAAGTGGCGCTTTTAGTTTCATATATGAGTATCGATAGGAATATGAAGGTTTCATATTATCATATATTGGTTTTAACCCGAACATCTCGAATCGCTCTCTAATTATGCATTTGTTGTGTATTCTTGTTGTATGTGTGTGTTCCGGCTGTCGGGGGTAGGCTTCTATCTCATTAAGAATGTATAGAGCGAACACCCATCACTTGTGCTTTCAACCGTTTCGAGTAAATTTCGGCAGCACCTCCCCGCTGTTCTCCGAGTACACTGTAATAGAATAGATAATCATTTCAAAGCTGTGAAACAACGTTGAAATGAACATCTAATCTATCTTTGTACACGGAGAACTAGCGGAAAGGTACCGACGAAATATCTCGAAACGGATGAAAACACAAGTGAATGAAGGCGTTTGCTTTATACATTCTTAACTTGTCCACACATGACAAATCTATGGGTTACCATACGATTGAATTTTCTCGTCGCGTAGACTATACGACGGTTGTTAGTATCGAGCTATACTGTCCGTTATTTAACAACCTTCGTATAGTTCTAGGTCACGACGAGCATCACACGTATGTTAACCGATAGACGGGGACTAAGTGGCGCTTTTAGTTTCATATATGAGTATCGATGGGAATATGGAGGTTTCCTATTATCATATATTGGTTTTAACCCGAACATCTCGAATTGCTCTCTAATTATGCGTTTGTTGTGTATTCTTGTTGTATGTGTGTGTTCCGGCTGTCGGGGGTAGGCTTCTATCCCATTAAGAATGTATAGAGCGAACACCCATCACTTGTGCTTTCAACCGTTTTGAGTAAATTTCGGCAGCACCTCCCCGCTGTTCTCCGAGTATACTGTAATAGAATAGATATTCATTTCAAAGCTGTGAAACAACGTTGAAATGAACATCTAATCTAACTTTTTACACGGAGAACCAGCGGAAAGGTACCGACGAAATATCTCGAAACGGATGAAAATACAAGTGAATGAAGGCGTTTGCTTTATACATTCTTAACTTGTCCACACGGGACAAATCTATGGGTTACCAAACAATTGAATTTTCTCGTCGCGTAGACTATACGACGGTTGTTAGTATCGAGCTATATTGTCCGTTATTTAACAACCTTCGTATATTTCTAGGTCACGACGAGCATCGCACGTATGTTAACCGATAGACGGGGACTAAGTGGCGCTTTTAGTTTCATATATGAGTATCGATGGGAATATGAAGGTTTCATATTATCATCGAGTATCATATTTTGGTTTTAACCTGAACATCTCGAATCGCTCTCTAATTATGCGTTTGTTGTGCATTCGTATTGTATGGGTAACATGATTTTAAACCATTGAGATCAAGATTGATAGAACTGATCATCCTACATTGCAATAGCATTCATCAACCAAAAACTATTATTGCAATGGCATTCATCTATAACAATCAACAATTAAAACTACAAATGTAGCATACTGATATCATAAAGCGTTATACGCAACATATGAATTCACATGACTGAAACATGCATCAAAAAAACATGTTCATCCAAAAGAAAGGCCACTGTCAACAAATATAGACAAATACGTTATAAAAACAGTAACTAATTAACAAGTTGATTAGCATCTGGATCAAGAAAATGATAGGAAAAACAATTGACTATGATCTATAATGACAAGTCTATTACCATGACTCTCGACTAACAAAGGTGGCTTTTCGTCCTCGGTAGCTTGATAATTGGGATTTCATGGCGAATAAAAATATGCAAATGCCGTTTGACCGGGAACTTCAATAGGAAACTCAATAAGGTCGGGTGTACTGAAGTACGCTTTGTATTTCGCTATATCAGGTGATGAAGCCCAAGCCATAGCTAGCCCAGCCCCACCCCAACCGAACCCTATCGAAGGTAAAGAACGTCTTTACACTTTCATATTTCTATTAATGATGCAAGTCTCCAGCAAGTCAAATTCTTGCAACAGGGTGGCGGTGGCCGGGATAGCGGAGGAGGAATAATTTTTAAAAGTGAAGTAGGAGAGTTGCAAGAGTAAGTTATAAGTATAGGGGGTTACAGGTAAATACTAATTATGAGAGAGGAGAGAAAAATATTGAAGTAGGGGGGCAGAAAAAAACCCTATTTGATTATCAAATGCATGGGTTTGTATGATTTATATGTATGTATTTGAGTGCTGCAATTCCGAAATTTGCTTTAACATGTACGTTGCTTTATGTTGTTAATTTGATCATTTTTAAAATTGTAATTGGTTCTACACATAATTATTTCGTTATTGTAACAGAATATTTTGTTTCTTTCGATATGAAACAGATACGATACACGATATGATAAATAAAAAAACCAAACACAAACCGTATCAAGATTTAACAACTTTGATTATGTCATATACGCGGGCCGATATTTTCATATTAGCCAATAGGCAAAAATAGATTGCGGTCTGGATATGGCATATTGGCAGATGCTACCTATATGCATACATGCATGTTGTCTCCCCATTTTTTCATAAATTAAACCAACTTTTCTATACATGCTAGTAATTACTGGATACATTCAGGTTAAATGCATAGAGCTAGCCGTAATTTCCTCTACGGTAAACATTCATCAATGCAACACTTTGGTTCGCCTAACTAGATCGCCATTCACGAACATAATCTATTTATATGGCATGATTTTATACACTTAATTTTACCACATTTAATGAAAATGAATCATTCATGATATGATACATGTATATACATCGATACCCAACCCCAACCTAGCCCCAGCCGCAGCCCCAGCCCAGCCCCACCCCAACCTAACCCTAACCCCAGCCCCAGCTAAACCCTAACCCCAACCCTATGCCAAACCCCAGCCCCAGCCCCAGCCCCAGCCGCAGCCGAACCCCAACCCCAACCCCGACCGCAACCCCTGCCGAACCCCAACTCCAACCGCAACCCCAGACCCAGCCATGAACCCTAGCCCTAAATAATCAAAAATTTCTTTAATTTAGTTGAAGATTTACTAACCTGAACGGCGGTGGCTACGACGAGAATGGTGGTGGCGACGACGAGAACGGCGGCGACGACGAGAACGGCGGTGGCGACGACGAGAACGGCGGTGGCGATTTGGGGATTTTGTTTCGCGCGCGATCGAGCGAGGAAGAAAGAGATAACGGGCGTAGGCGATCGATCTGTGCCTTTATTAAATCGCTATTTAGTTGCCCCTACGGATTTGTCCGTAGGTCCTTGGTTTGCGGCTCCGTAGGGGAAAACACCAAATTAAGAATTAATATTTTTATTCTTGAACGTCTTGGCCTGTAGGGGAAATCTTATAGCCCTACGGATTAATCCGTAGGGCCAACATAAATCTGCCCCTACGGATTTCAATATCCGTAGGGGCAACCCCCTATTTTAGTAGTGCATAGAGAAACCAAAGTATCTCTCAGGTGGGTGAGGATCCCTACTAGATCGGCGGAGAGGCTGAGGTTCGTTGGTTACTATTGAATCCTTTGGTTCTACCAAATAATTTGTTGTAGTTTGTATAGCAGGAACTCCTTCCAGTTCAACCTCATGACCAATAATTTCTTCACAAGAAATTCCCTTTCATAAAGGTGGCATGCTGAGAAACAAAACATCTTTTGTTCCTCGGTTAGGTAGAAGATATTCCCTTGCGTATGCTTGAGATATCCAACAAACTTCCACAGAACTGACTTTGCCTCGAGTTTGTCCGGATTTTGCTTTTTAGACATAGGCCGGACAACCCCAAATCTTAACAAACTTAAGATATGGGCTCTTCCCTTTCCATATCACATATGAAGTGGTAGGCAACTAATTTGATTTGAACCCTATTCAATAGGTATACAGCTTCTCAAGTGCATAATTTCCAAAAGGAAATAGGAAACTCGGTACTACTCATCATGGAGCACACCATATCACATAGGGTGATATTGCTCTGCCCCGATATACCATCGTGCTATGGTGTATATGGAGGAGTAATGCCGAGAGAGAATCTCATTCTCCTTTAGAATAGTCCAGGAATTCCGTGCTCAAGTATTCTCCTCCTTGGTCTCATCAAAGGACATAATACTTATACCCGTTTTTGGTTCTCTACTTCTTACTTATATTCTGTGAATATCTCAAAAGGTTCAGACTTGTGTTTCAACAGGAACATATGTCCGAATCTTAAGAGATCATCAGAGAATGTAATGAAGTACAAAGAACTAGTCCTGGCATGTGTAGACAGGGGACTTTCATACATCAGCATGTATCAATCCCAAGATTTCACTAACTCTCTCTCTCTCTGTTTCCAATAAACGGAGCTGTGGTCATCTTATCTCTGTGACATAACCGGCAAGTTTCACAAGATGTAAATTCAAACTAATTTAAATATGCATCTATATGTAACTTCAGCCAGTCGGGTCGCATTGATATGACCTAGTCTACAATGCCTCAAGAAAGATTCGTTTATTTCTGAACTCTTCCTCTTGTGTGTGTTCTGTACGTTAAGAACCGTGGTTTGATTTAGAACGTCTATGATTTTAGATAACGTACCTGAACCTATCAACTCTTGATATAGGAAATGTTCAAAATATTATCCAACAATACAAAATTATATCCTTTCTTTACCAATAAAGAGGCTGATATGATGTTGTATATCAGGTTCGGTATCTAATAACATTCGTTCAGAATCAATGTATTCTGGTAATACAGGGTGATAGCGACCAACAGACTTGGCTGCAAAACTTGCATCGTTTTCTATCTCATGAAACTTATCACCCGTTCTCGGTTCTCTACCTATCTGTAGCCCATATAACAAATTACATATGCGGGATCCTGATCCGGTATCTCATATCCAGGACGTAAAGGATACTGAGAAACAGTTCTCTGTAATGAACACACCCGAAGATGATGCATCAACATGCACTTTCTTCATTTGGGCGGCATGGGAATTCTGGTAATCCCCAATTTCCTGCTCTGTCTTATAACAATTATAAGTTGGAGCGGGACCAACGTTCCCTAGCGCAGTATAACAAGCGGATTCGGTCAATACATCCGTATTATTATCTTGATTAAGGCATGATATGGTCGCTACCAGGAGAGAGAGAGAAGAAAACACTCAGCGTATGCTCTTGCAAGCTTAGATTGGTTATCTAATATATCTAATCAGGATGTCTCCTACTATTTTAATCAAATCTTCCTTCAATCCCTAAAAGGAAAGATTAGCCGGGATTAATTACACGCTATAAGTTCGCTAATCTTTCAGCCAGGCCAGTGTCGGTACTTTGAGGGAGGTTCCCCGTGCTTTCGCACGGACCTAATTAAAGTAAACCTCATTTTCCCAGGGGCGTAATCCCGTTAACACCTTTCTAGACACCTACTTGATTGGCTAATTATAATGTGTAAAACTCTCCCAGGCGTAACTCTTACTCGTAGCGGGTATCGGGATCCAACTATCTCATAGAAGGTATGCATTCTCATTGCAAATTTTAACACTTGAAATTCCCAATAATATTTTTACCCCTAGCATCCCATGACCTTGACGCAGGCCAATAAACCATAGTGCGCTAGTCAAGTTCAACCATTCATTTCTTGATTGAATTAAACCCACCAGCACGACCCTTGACGCAGGCCAACAAAGTCGCACGACTACCCTAATCCAATCTGCATCATATGCATAAACAGATAAATACTAGTTAGCTACCGCACACTACGCCTTGACGCGGGCCAACAAACGTAGCACGAATACTAAGTAGGACTTATCTGAAATGACGGAGGGCTACGACAGGTTTTTATGAAAACCCTTTGCGTAATGAACTTGATATCGTTGTAGAATCGAATGATTTTAAATGGAGTGTTTTTGAGGCTTTTCTAGTTTTGCTAAAGAGGTCACTCCCGGTGAAGGGATCGTCGGCTCTTTCCTCATCGAATAAGTTGCTGGATATTTCACAAATACCACTATGCAAAGCAAGAACTATAGAAGCAATCAAAAGACAAACCGGGTTTGTAGCATCTGCTAGTTTCACTAAAGAGGTCACTCCCGGTGAAGGGATCTCGGCTCTTTCCTTATCGAATAAGGTGCTGGATGTTCTACAAGGAACATCGCTATGCAAAGCAAGAACTAGAGCTACCATTTTTTAAACAAGTTTCTACAACATCTTAGGTTTCTTTTATTTCATTAATCTCATTAATGAAGTCCCATTTTAATTATGCTTCACAAGCATCAGATATGAAACGAAATCAACAATATATAATATATATCTCATAAATATAATATAAACATTCGTCTCGGGCAGTAATATGATCTCATCACAGAACATTGCAGCAGAAGAAACATATATGAAATATTGGATATACTAGGATGTCCGTGTTTTAATACGAGCATGTATAAAACACGGATTCCACGGTCGCGATGAATAACCAAACCCACATCCCTAGACCCCTACGAGAGCGGCAAGCAACACAGCCAATTCTAGGGTTAGGAAACCCGGTCCCGACTCCTCCAGATGGTCTCCCACTGGACCCTAGAACCCGGTTACTTGTGCTCCCCTCCTTGGGTCTACCTAATACGGAAAAGTAAATAATATACAATGGTGACATCATCCTCAGCCCAAAAGTGCCCCAATAAAATAATATTACATACAAATGAATTTTACATGAATGAAAATGAAAAACTCTCATCTCACATAAAACCCCCAGCTATTCAAAACGCGACGATCCAATATAACATATCACAGCAACATATAATATCTCATATCATCAACGTAAGCAAGTATGCGTATCCCGATTGTCGTTGATGTATAGCAACGAAGCCGGAGATACACCACATACTACGCTTACGGTCACAGAAAAGAAAGTGTAAAACTACAACAGTCGGAATCCGCAACCTCTTTAGACATCGCATGCCTAACCAAATGAATTCCTTAGACATCGCATGCCTAACAATTATAAACCCCGCATTTTAGTCTCATTATCGAAAACACTTTTCAATATCAAGTCGGGCAATTCAATAAGATTCCCGACATCCTGATCGAATACTAGTCGCAAACTTTAGTAGACGGCCGCACCCCCGGATGCCGTCGACGAAGTGCACTAATGCGGAACACCGCTGCCGCGAGCACCCGAACGGATGCTTTTGGCGACGGGGCTCTCCTACAGTCACTTGGTCGGGGCTATAGGGCGTGGCTGTCTGTTAAGTTTACCCGGCAAGTATCCGCGTACGCTACGTGATTGCGACGGACTTTTGATCACATCAAAATTCCATGGCAACCGATCATCTGAGACTAAACTGTTGTGTTTATAATATTGAAATTAGTAGCTCATAACTACATGTGGATTCCAAATATTGTATCACATTCCAGATAAAAAGACAGCGTTAAACTTTCCGATCGAATAATCAAACACCCAAGATTTCCCAAATAGCTCGACACTTGAGCGGAGTTCAAAAATATCCATCACATGCCACAGTACCGATGGTCCAGCCGTAGAAGGGTCAAGCCAACGCCTCATATGTGGCACGCCGTACTGCCAAAAACCCTAAGGTTTAGATGCAGTTCAAGACGGTCAGATAATCGAGTTAAGCTTTGTTGTCTTCTAGAGCGTCCACCGCGTTACTTGCACGACTTAGAACGTTCTTAAATTATGGAAAAATCCAACGCTTGGAAATTTTTCCTGCAAGGGAAAAAGTGAGTTATTGATATCCGTTCGAACTTTTTAACACGTTCTAAAAATTATCCGGACAAAATAAACGAAGTTAAATTATCCGATCGAATCAACGAGTCCCCAATACAACCCTAGAAAACTCAACACTTGAGTGGAATTAAAAAATTCCTAGAAAAAAATGACAAGAAAGGACCTAAGAATAAATAGATGAAGTTCCAGGGACTAATTCAAAATTTTGGCCGCGGAACCTCGGCCAAACCCTTAGTTTGGCCACGGTTCCGCGGTCATATAATCGAGTTAATGGACCGTACTTCACAGTAATTCTTAGCTTTTCCTGCTTAATTTTCTGAGCATTTTTAATCTAGAAAAAATCAACATTTTTAAAAATGTCCAGAGAGGGGTCAATATCTAGGTTTCCGGGTTCGATCGGACTTTAAACTTCATCTACACTTGGTCTAAAACTCTAGCTTGGCTATGTTACCACTGTAGGGTTGCTAGGCACGCTCATAAGGTTCTACGAGGCATCAACCATACCCGATTAAAAATTTAGCCGTGCCGAACAACCCAAAGCCGGATCTTTAAACTAGAGTTTAGGTGAAAACAAGCATGTTAAACTCTTTAACACTAAGTGAGAGGGATTACAACCTTTGTAGATCCGGTCCTTCACTTCTTAAGCTCCGTGTAGATGTCCCCTTCGCTGCGACCTTGAACTCCGGTCTCTAGAGAAGCTCCACAAGAAGAACGAACGTGCTTGCTTCGATGACTTCGAGGCCGAAGATGATCTACGTCGGGGAGACACTAACTCAAGCTATTCCTTCACTAGGTCATGAACTTTGTGAAGAGAACACACTCTACTACATGGCAAGTGGTAGAGGATGAAGAAGTAGGAGGTGGGCTCACTTTAGAATTGATTTTCTCACACTTTTTTTCATAGCACCATTAGAGCATGAAAGCTTTTTCAAGGAGCTTGATGAAGAAGAAGAAGAAAGAATAATATCATCATATGAATTATGTCCTCCTCAATAATGTAACCATGGGTGAGTTAAGCTATCATGCTTAACTCATGTAGAGAATTAACCAAGGTATGAGGTTAAGGATTGGGTTAACTAATATCCTAAGGAATGACAAAAGAGTTGGCTTTGTCAATGTTTCTTCAAGCTTCAAGAAGCTTGATAACTTTGACCAAAGTCTCATCTCTTTTGTTATTTGTTAGGAAATTAGTAAACCCTAATTTAACCTTGATTTGGTTTAAGTCTCATACAGCCAACTTGTATGTATCATCAAGCGTGATACAAACATGTACACTTGCATATATCACATATAAACAATGTGCACAATCTAGTGAGAAAATAAATCATAAGTGAGTTAATACTAGTTAATGTAATGTAATATATCAAATATATAATTATACATTAAATTATTAAATCAACTCTTGATTTAATAACCCGGCTATAACCGACTAATATCATGTGTAACACCTTATCGAATAAACACTTGATCCGATAACCCGGCTATATCGCATACAACCGATCAATGTCACGAATCGCGAGAATAGAATACGGTATCTCATATCGTATTAATCTCGGTCCCGCACATATCACATATGTGCTCCTACTCAGTTTCGCTTGAGCGAGGAAACCCCTGTGTAGGACTCTAAAGACTCGTCAATATGCCTGCAGTAGGTGATGATCATATCAAACACTCATAAGCCGCAAACGGTCTGCTAAACGTAACGGCCACCCAGGTATTGAGCGATCAGAAGATCAACAAGAAAGACTGTACATTCTTCTATGAATCCAATCAGTAGCACTCCCGTACAGTCCGGTCTCGTCGTCTGATATGTCGCATATCTCGCCTAGGGGTGGTAAACGTCAGACCCCAGTAGCTCGATAACTTGTGTCGATATGAGGTCTATAACAGTTCGAGAAACTACTGATAACACTTACCAGTAAATATCAGCAACCCTGGCCAGGGATTTCCGGTTATAGCCAATCGAACACAGCACAACATCAACTCCCTATACCGGGAGAGGCAAATCCCCTCCTATCGCTCATTGCCTCCATGTGATTCGGGACTGTACCCAAAAGCCACCTTTTTGCACACCCACTTGGACGTGATATGATGGAAATCAAAGCACAGTGGGAATCACACATGACTCTATGACGATCTCGGGTCAACAGACTACTCTGTACTAGTGTCACCGGAGAACTGCCATCTGACGTAAGGTATAATACCATCTGGGAGTTCTCGGCGAGTCCGTCCAGTGTACCCAGTCTCTACTGAGCACCCGTACACCATCCTTGATGTCAAACACCGATGGATATGGGATCATCCATCGCCCATCATATGGATCAAGATGCGTATACGCTAGTCTACGCTGGTGTATCGATGCCCTGTCTCGATACACCCTCGACTAGGAACAGTTATAGGATGTACTCGTCGACTACCGTGGCCCCACTAATATGATCTCATCATAGTCCCAGTAGTCGAGTACATATCCTAAGGGCTTTATCAACATGTAACATAGACACAATCAGAGTACATGTTAAGATAAAGTACAACCAGATAGCATACTATCATGTCGAGCAAGAAAGTCCTCCCTATATATGTCTAAGCATCCATTACAATATACATCATATGTGCAGTAATGGCCTCTAGGGCATACATATAACTAACAGGATGTGCTTATAGATTACCCTGCCCCCACTAGTGTGACTGCCATCACAACGCTGGTAATCAAGCAAATATCCTAAGGGCTCTACCAATATGTATAAGCGATATGCTTAAAGAAACACATGCACATATTGAGGTAGAAACAAACCAGGTAGCATACGACCATTTTGAGCAAGACTTTTACTATATCAGTGTATATCCTAAGCTCCCATTATGTAATATACAATCTAGTATGATACTATAATGGCCTCTATGGCATATATCACTAACAATCTCCCACTTGCACTAAGGCCATATACTGGCGTATCGCAGACCGAAGGTCTCAAATAGCCTCTCGAACACTGTCTAAGGGATGGCCTCTGTGAGTGGATCTGCAGTGCTGTTCTCCGTATCTACTCTCCTCACCTCGATCCCCCGGGGATCAATGATCTCCCTTATCTGGTGGTACCGCCTCAAGATATGTCTGGATCACTGATGGGACCTGGGTTCCTTCCCTAAAGCTATAGCGCCGTATGTTGTCACGATACTAAAGTATTGGACCAACAAATGCAAGGGACCACCTGAAGTTCAATTAAGAACTTATATATCCAGACTGCCTCTTTTCCGGCGTCTCATGCAATGAACTACTCTGTTTCCAATGTCGAGTTTTCAACGGTGTTCTACTTGGAGCTCTTCCAACAGACCGCCCCTCCACTGAGGGTATATCCATAACCTGACAACGACTTGGAGTCATTCTTATCACTCTGGAAACTGGAGTTAGCAAAGGCCTCGATCTGGAGGACCTTTTCTGCTATAAACCAAGAACATATCCTTAGTCCTTCTCAGGTACTTGAGAATGTTCTTTACTTCTTCCCAGTGCTTCTCCCCTGGGTTTGACTGATACCGGCTTACCACGCTCAGTGCGTAAGCAACATCTGGTTTGGTACACAACATCTCATACAATATAGAGCCTACCGCAGAAGCGTATGGTATAATCGACATGCGAGCCCTTTCCAAATCAGTCTTGAAAGATATCTCTTTGGAGAGGGTGATTCTGTGACAAGCCGGTAGACAACCGCGCTTAGAATCGTCCATAATAAATATTTTCAGTATGGTGTTGATGTACCTTGACTATGATAGTCCCACAATCCTCTTTGATCTATTACGATAGATCTGGATCCCCAGAATTGTAACGTTTTAGAAATCGTTATGCGATTTTTTTCGTTTCAGGGTAAAATAGTCGGTATTTTCCATTTTAACCCGATTGTGATCAAACCTCTGTATAGACTTGACGGCACCTAGTTTAGCTAGAATGAAGCTAGTTTGCGGTCTTTGGGGGTCAATTGGAAGTTTTGGTTCACATAGAATTTTTCCCTAATTAAATATTATTTTAAGTTGTTATTTATCCATTTAATTAGTGGTAATTACAATTTTGGTTTGGGTTAATTACTTCTAATGTAAATCTATGCTAATCTAATCACTAGAATTTTTGTTAATCCAACCATCCATAATATCTAGATATTTGTAATTTAAATTGAATTTTTAAAAGAAAAGAAAGAGGTGGCATAAGACTTTAATTGCTTTAATGAGCATTTATTGCATTTTAGCTAGATTTTTCCATTCTTTTTCACAAAACACCCTCCTCCTTTAGCTTTGGTCAAGCCTCCTTGTTCTGCCCCCTCATTGTTCTTTGCTCATTTTTATCATCTCCAAGCTCACTAAAATCATCAAAAATCCTTAAATAAACCCACAAACTCATAAACAATTCACAACCCATCATTCTTCGTCTCTAAACTAGCATGGATCTTTAAGAAAAGCATTATTTTGGAGGGTTAAATTTTGGAGTTAGTCACTAATTGGTGTTCTTGAGGAGGTATAAAAACTTCTAACCTTAATACTTATTTGTTGTATCATAATCTTTAAGCTAGCTATTTAAATGATTAATATTGCTTTAAAGTTCATGTTTAGTTGATTCATGTTGATTTTGTGAAAATCAAGTTAGGGTTAAGTGATGATATGGTTTATTGATAAGTTAAGACTAGGAAAACTTATTCTAGTGGGAGAATGAAAATTGTTTAATTCCTAATTTGTCTAATTGAGTTTTTAGCATACTAGGTTTTACTAAAACCTAATTGGGTGGGTTTAAAATTATGAAAATAGATTTGATTACTTAGTTAAGCCGCTTTGCGATGTTTGTAATCGCTAGAATTGTGTTTGCTTTAGACTTGTGCAAATTATGTGATAAGTTGCTTACTAGATTTCGGTGAATTTTGTACGTGGGTTCAGTTGGTCGTTGCGTGGTTATATATATTATCTTCCTCGTATTTTATTGTGTTGTGTTCGCGTGATAGGTACGATCAGAGTCTAGACTTGGTAGTTGCATAGTTTAGCGACCCTAGCTAGGGTTTTTGCCGATGTCGTGCGCGTTTTGTGCACTAGGTGCGCAGTGTAATTTTCCGGGCGTTATCCTTGCGTTTCGTTATCTTTGTGTTGGCGTAGGATATTTAGCTTATGTGATGTGTTTCTGAACTTTTAGGGTCGCAAGCGGGGACTTCGGACGTTGTGAATAAAGTGAAGTAGGTGGTCGGATTTTCGTAGATCGAGATCATCGGTGAGTAGATTTAACATCTACGGGGAAATCGCCCGTATGGCGTTATGTGTCAGGGATGGATATGATATGATACCTGCATGTTATTCGCATATGAGTTGATTGCATATGAACTTCATTGCATATAGTTACTTATTGTGCCTGAACCTGTACCTATTTTACACTGCACTATTATTGACATTCCATGTTGCACGAGCACCTATTGTATGCTACACACACTGTCGGTAATTACCATGATACGCACAACACAGATATTCATATGATATACCTTACTATTGGTTAGCGACATAGAGGCATTTATTTTTGTGCGATGGCGCATATTGTTAGTGTGTATGCCCTAGAGACCATTACTGTATCATACTAGTTTGTATATTACTTAATGGAAGCTTGGGATATCCACAGTTATATTGACAGTCTTGCTAAAAATGGTAGTATGCTACTTGGTTTGAGTCTACTTTAATATGTGCATATGTTTCTTTTAACGTATCACTTATACATATTAGTAGAGCCCTTAGGATCTTTGCTTGATTACCAGTGTTGTGATGGCAGTAACACTAGTGGGGGCTGGGTAGTCTATAAGCAACATCCTATACAGGTCCCTGGTCGTAGGATTATCGAGATAGGACATCGATACTCCGGAGTAGACCGGTGTATACGCTTCTCATCCCAGCATAGGGAGATGGTCTATCCCACAGCCATCAGTACGGCGTACTGGAGATGGTATGCAGGTGCTTGTTAGGTTACGGGTACACCGGAGAGGACTCGCCGGGAACTGCAGGTTGGATTTATACCCATCGTCAGATAGCAGTTCCCAGGTGACATGAGTACAGCTTAGTCCGTCGACTTGATACTGCTACATCCCTTCGGGTGTGTTCCCAATGTACTTAGATTACTACCCTACCACGGTGTCACGACCCGAGAGTACGGAACATGACCGGCACTTAGGCTACGAACGTCTCAAGGCGTACGTGCTCTAAGTAAGCCGAGCCCAGAAATCCAAACCAAGAAAAAGTAGTGGAGTGCAGGAAAAACCATAAGTAAAACAACCAGTCTGCAATATAATATACAACGCCTAAAGGAGAGGATCACAACAGAAAGGAAACTCAACAGCATGAATACCAGAGAAATATAACGTGCGACTCTAAGGTCGAAAGAATAATCAACACGGGTCTCTATCTCAAATAAGTACATGTTTGGTTGATGGAACTTCTAGATACAACTGAATATAATATGCGATGTATAATGATGGGTACGATACAAATAAACCGACCTACTAGCATGTCACCCGAAAGAAGCAGTGCCGCAAGCCGTAATGAATCCCTGTACGGAAAAACACCTGCAAGAACTGGGGCACAACGGGGGTGAGTTGCCAACTCGTGAATAGAAGAACATATATGAACAGAAAATCGCACGTATGACGCAATCCTAGGTCATACGATCAACATAAATGAACCTCAAATGAATAAGTCTGAAGCATGCTAAGGTGGCAATGTAACATCTATACATGTATGTAATGCCAAGTACTCGCCAATGCCTCAGGTAATAACATGTCATAAATATGAGGTATGTCTGCATAGAGTAATATGAATCAATGCCAGCTATAACATGAATCTAGTGGTATGTGGATGTCCTCCAACTATGTAATCAATAGCTGTAAATCGGTGGATCCCGTCCACGTGTCACCTAATGACAACAAGCATCATGCATGTAAATATCGTAAAGCATATGCATGGAAATATGAGGATATAATCAAATCATGGAACCTGAGTGCCTAGCATCGGCACTCGAAAACATCATGAACACCTGTGCTTAGCATCGGCACGTAAATCCTCATGTATCTCAGGCGCCGCACACTCTGGTCGGCCCTCATATCCATCTCATGACTCCAGTCGGTATCCCCCTATAACCGATGGGTCCCAAGTACTATCACCGGTAGGTAGTACTCCCCTGCCGGGCTCACCGTCTAGCATCTACGAGTCTTCTTGCCCCGGGGTACCTCACCGGGTCCACCATGTACCCACAATCGGTGCCTACCGCTCCTCGAATCGGGTATACTCACACAAGCTCTCTGGAACCGAAAAAACTCATGGTGGACGCACTGAAATATCATAGCAAGGGTGACCGGATTTTTAAAACAATTACATATTTTCTTTTGAAATATCCACGGTCCCCAAATCCAGAAATATCATGGAAACAACATATCTCAATGCGTATAATCAAACATGATGTACGCGACATGTAAAGATAGGAAAACATATCAGTAAGTCATGCAACATGGAATAGTATTGTGCGCATGTCGCGGGAAACCGCTCTGTTTAAAATACATCAGTTTTATAGAATATCTTGCGGTTCCCAAATCTCTAATCAAGCCGAAATCATCTATGTATGTGTACTGGTATAAGTGTACAATATGCCATGCAAGAATCATATCATGAATGCAACGGTACTACAGTATAGTGGCATGGCAATTATCGTTGATGAAGTGTGTGAGCCGGCAAACAGTGTACGTGGAACATACGCATTATCGATAATGGTGCTGGTGTCCTAACAACATGATGGTAATATCTCAATAAACACAAGTAATGCGATGCAAATAATATGAATATGCGGAATCAAATAATCAACGCAATAGTGAAGAGTCTACATCAATATGTAAGTGTCATGCAGTTCTGCCTTTTTGAAATAAGACGAATCGGGGTTTTTGTAAAATAAGGGCTACGGTGTTTTTAAGAAAAGATGCCCCTTTTGAAATTATCCGTAGAGTCCCTTTTTGCCTGTCTTTAAAATACTCCTGATTCGTTAGTTTTGAAATAGGTATGACTCGGGTCAAGTCTAACATCTACTATACTAACTACTGATCTAACTATCAAGTCAATCAGGAGGGGTAAGAAAACCACCTATGTCTGAGTCGATATATATAACTAAAGATAGTAGTCGGTGATCCCGCATCAATAGTATCGCATACGATACTGTAAATTATCTGACACCCTCAAGTCATAAGTGCGGATCAATCATCAATATAAAGCTCGTACGGTAAATCGTCGTAGGGCATCCCAATAGTTGGGTGCGGGTCAAAATCACAGTCATCACATCAATTATCTGGTATCCTTATCATTAAATCACATAATCTGGGGTACTGATCTAAGTCTAGTACAAATCGATACCATCTACATAAGTAAGAATGCATGTGCGAAAGACACGCCCAAAGGCCCGCTAAAAATCATATATCGTATCCTAAATACGAGTCACATCACATCACTGATATCATGGCACCATGCCCAAACTCAACGACTCACATCCAAAGTTTTCCAATACCCTCGTCATCAAAGTATGAACATAGCAAATAAGCACGTTTGTGCGTGTGGGTGCAAACAATTCTAGGGTTCGCGACTAGGAACCACACTAGTTACCCTTAACCCTAATCAATGCTTGGTACACCTGCCACACCCTAAACAATCAAGTCACACATAAGTTATCATATATAAGTACAGTATATATGGTATACTAGACATTGGACTGCGGGGGTGCTATACGCCATCCACCCGACTTCTCCCCGTAGATATAAATCTACTCACCTTTTCTTATGTGTGCCGGTGCCGATGTCGTCATTCACATCTCCAACGCTTCGACGCCATGTGGGGTACCTACAAGGATATCACACGCTAAAACACATAAAAACCATGTCGGAAGCCAAAATGGTGCATGCTACGCCCTTAGGTAAAAACCTGTGGCCTCGCGTGCAAACACAGTCCATAACCCTCTGCCGTTGGCGTTCAAACGCAACCCGACAGATACCGGCTATTATCGACGTTTCGTCCAGGATTTCTCCCGCATTGCTGCACCATTGACCGGGTTGACCCGAAAGGGGGTTCCTTTTGATTGGACCCAGGCATGTGAGGATAGTTTCCAGCAGTTGAAGACTAGTCTGACTACTGCACCAGTGTTAGCATTACCTTCAGGATCAGGCGGGTTCGTGGTTTATTGTGATGCTTCTCGAGTGGGGCTGGGATGTGTATTGATGCAGCACGACAGAGTTATCACGTATGCTTCTCGGCAGCTGAGGAACACGAGCAGAACTACCCCACCCATATTTAGAGATGGCTGCAGTGGAATTTGCACTTAAGATCTGGAGACATTACCTATACGGTGAGTCGTGCCAGATATTCACTGACCACAAGAGTTTGATGTATATCTTCCAGCAGCGAGACCTGAACCTGAGGCAGCGCCGTTGGATGGAGTTGGTGAAGGATTATGACTGCGAGATTCTATACCATCCGGGCAAGGCGAATGTGGTGGCAGATGCTCTGAGTAGGAGGCCCGGAGGTAGCTTATCTTGTTTGAGCGCAGTACAGATGCAGTCAATGGCGGATTGGCAGGTGTTATGTGACAGCAGAGTGCAGTTCGAGTTTACTCCTACAGGGGGACAGCTGGCCCATTTCAGAGCACGCCCACAGTTACTTGACCGTATCCGTGAGGCACAGTCCGGCGATGCCCGCATTTTAGAGATTATTGAGCAGATTCGACAGGGCAGAGTTTCTGAGTTCGTGATTGATGATCAGGAGATACTTCGATTTGGGACTCGACTGTGCGTGCCAGATTCAGAGGGACTGAGGCGTGATATTCTCGAGGAGGCACATAGATCAGTATACAGTGTTCACCCAGATTCCACCAAGATGTACCGTGATTTGAGAGAGGTTTACTGGTGGGACGGGATGAAGAAGGATGTTACAGACTTTGTGTCCAGATGCCTGACTAGTCAGCAAGTCAAGGCCGAGCACCAGAGGCCAGTCGGCGAGTTACAGCCTTTGCCGATCCCTGAGTGGAAGTGGGAGCAGGTCTCCATGGACTTCATTGTGGGTCTACCCAGGACTAGTCGAGGGTATGACTCTATTTGGGTGATTGTGGATCGACTGACGAAAGCGGCTCACTTTCTGCCAGTGAAGACCACTTTTGGATTTTCTCAGTACGCCCAGGTTTATATTGATGAGATAGTGCAACTGCATGGCGTTCCGACTTGCATCGTGTCCGACCGTGGCACCCAGTTTACGAGCCGATTGTGGCAGAAACTCCAGGAAGCTTTGGGCACCCGATTGAGTTTTAGCACAGCCTTTCATCCGCAGACTGACGGTCAGTTGGAGCGTACGATTCAGACTCTTAAGGACATGCTCCGAGCTTGTGTTTTAGATTTCGGTGGTAGCTGGGATCGTCATTTGCCTTTGATCGAGTTTTCCTACAATAATAGCTTTCAGGAGACGATTCAGATGGCACCTTTCGAGGCTTTATATGGGAGGAGATGTCGATCGCCTGTATGTTGGACAGAGCTTAGGGAGAGAAGTATTTTTGGGGCCTCAGATTGTACAGGAGACGACCGAGAAGATACAGCTGATTCGGGACAGGATGAGAGCGGCACAGAGCAGGCAAAAATCATATGCTGACAAGCGTCGTCGCCGACTCGAGTTCGCTGTTGGCGATCATGTTTTCCTGAAGGTCTCTCCGATGAAAGGTGTGATGAGATTTGGGCGGAAAGGGAAACTGAGTCCTTAGATATGTTGGTCCTTTCGAGATCCTAGAGCGTGTTGGTCCAGTCGCTTATCGGTTAGCTCTTCCGCCCAGCTTCCCCGATGTTCACCCCGTATTCCATGTCTCGATGCTCCGCAAGTACCTTCATGATCCTTCCTAGGCGATTCAGCACCAGACGATCTAGATAGACCGTGATCTTTCTTTCACCGAGCAGCCGGTTGTCATCTTGGATCGGCAGGTGAAGAAATTGAGGTTGAAGGTCATACCGTCCGTCAAGGTCCTTTGGCGTGGCCCGAACAGCGAGGAGGTCACCTGGGAGACCGAGGTCGAGATGAGGAAGAGATATCCCCATCTTTTTGAAGGTACGCGTAGTTAAATTCTAAATTCGGGGACCGAATTTCTTTAATGGGGGAAGATTGTAACCCTTCGAAAATCGTTTAGGCAGTTTTTCGGTAATCGGCTAATTTTTCGGCTTTTTCCGTAAAAAGTCAAAATTGATATTTTTCATTATAGACCTAATTATACCAAATTTAGATAAGATATTACTATAATTTTGTCACTAAAATGTCACTTATAATTTTCTAGTTAAATAAAAAAAATTCGTAATTAATTATTTTTTTATTATTTTAATCCTTTTTAAATACATTAAATTAGGGATAAATACAAATTTAATTTGGTAAATTTCATAATTAGGAATCTTTATAAGCTAAAATATGGTGTTAATAAAATTATATCATGACTTGCAAACTTTTGGTTTTAGGGTTGGAAATTTAATGGAAAAATGATGTAAAATGAGGTCTTTTTTGTAAATTGTTGATGTGAAAGCATTAAATGATAACATGGGGTGTTTATTGACCTAGAAACTTCGCCAATTTTCCCCACACCCTCCTCCTCTTCCTGCTGGTCGAATTTCAGCAGCTCCCCCTTCATTTCTCACTTCATTTCTTGCTTCATTTCTTTGCTAAAATCCATTAAAAATCAACAAATTCATTAACCCATTCAAACCAAAACCCTAATCCAATCTCTCTTCAACCCAAATTAGTTCAAAAACTTGATGAAAGGAGGCTTCTTGGTGACTTGATCAAGCTAGGGTTCAAGCTTGTGAGGTGAAAATTCTAATCTTTTTGTTAACTTGTTGTTTAAATATGCTAGAATTCAAATTTGAAGTATTTGTTTATTATTAAATGTTTGTTTAGGAAAATCAAGAGAAGGATTTGATTTTAAATTAGGGTTTGTAGCATGGTGGTTGGATTTAAGTTAGGGTTTTGTTATCTAATTGATTGGAGTGGTTAATTGTGTAGTGTTGTTCTCGCTAAATCGACAAAATTGCGATATTTGTATCGAATCGGTAAGCAAATTGCTTACTAGATTTTTTCAAAAATTAGAATGCGATCAAATTGCGTTATGTTAGCGATATAATTAGCTTCGTATAGGACTATTAGAGTGTGCGAACGCGGGGTTTTGTCTAGCCGGATTTTAGTTTTGTCGATTTTCCCGAAAAGACGATTCTAGTTTAAGGTTAGCGATTTTCGTGCGTTTTCCCGCGCACCGAGTGGATGCTATGAGTAATTCGAGAGCGTTGATAATTGTATATTGTGACTTGCATCATTTTAGGTTTTTTAATCTTATGCTTGGTATTCTGCAAATATAGGATCGGTCGGGGAAACATCGGACACGGCGCGAAAAGGCAAGGCGGTGGCCGGAACGGTTTAGCGGGGATTTCAGGTGAGTAGATGTATTCATCTATGGGGGAATCGTCTGGATGGCGCGATGCGCCCCCCTAGTTAGGATTACCCTACTTTTTGCAAGATTTATATTGTTAGCTAGCTTATCCATTCATGTACACTGCATACCCTTATAGCGAACAGTATATTAGATTGCATGGACATTCATCTATATTTATGCGATATCACTTCGTAGGACACGAACACCATTACCATTGGCATCTGTTGCACGCGCACTATTCATGTGACACACACGCCTTTGGTAATTGCCATGCCACGTGCACTATAGAACCTGTTTATCTTAATATCGTCACCTGCATTCATACTTGATATATGAAATTGCATCGCATGCATATATCTCGCATCATCATCATATTTACATAGATCTCTAGCCAAAACTCACATCATATACATTGATATCATAGACATTTATCATAGATAACATGTGAACATTATGATTTTCTTGAGGATTTCAGTATTGCTGCGATTTCTGGATTTTTGGGGAAAACCGCAAGAATTTAACAAAAGCTTATATTTATCATTTTTGAAAACAAAGTTGCGGTTTTTTCGTTATGTATGTGTCGTCCACCATGAGTTTTCATGTTTTCTGTTGGATTTCGAGACCCGATTCGAGGAGTGGATGAACCGTCTCGGGTACATGGTGGGCCCGGTATGGTACCCCAGGGCAAGAAGATCGAGTTGTAGACGATGAGCCTGGCGGGGGAAGACTACCTACTGGTGATGTCTGGCGCGGCGGATATCCGGAGGATACCGACCGTTGTCGTGAGATTTATGATATGGGCCGATCCGGACTGACGGAACCCAATATTGAGACAGATATGATTCCTATTTGGTGTCTATGCTTGACACGGGTTTTCAGATGATTTCTTGATGGTACTTAGCTATTATACAGATATTCATTTTCTAAAAGTTAAGAACGCAGTACCCTTAGCATTTAAAACACTTAAAGAGTTAGAAAAGACATTGCATACATGTGCATGCATACTAGAGCTATTATAGCACATATGGACATGCATGTTGTGGTGCATTGCGTGCATTCTTACGATTGCCTTATTAGATGTTATATTTACTCACGAGCTGGCAACTCACCCCCGTTGTGCCACAGTGTCTTGCAGGTCGGACTCATCAGTCTTGTAGCGGCGGCTATCTTATCATCAGCTCATTTTGCTCAGACTCGCGACATCGCCCGTAGGTGGGTTGCGAGCACACTTTATTTCTTTTTGCTTTATCATTGCATCTAGTATTCTCCATCTACCACTTTATATTGTATATGTGACCTTGTGGTGAGACTGAGAGGTTGTATATTTGTGGTTTCTTTTGGGTCGAGCTCACTTCAGCCGGCGATGTGTTTTCTGATATTTTGCGTTTCTTTTATACTCTTTTCTTGATATGGTTATTATATTGCATGTGGTTGTGATCCGCCTTGGGCGAAGAGCTAGCTCCCGCTTGGGGATGCCATTTTATGATTACAGGTTTATTATCTTGTTGTACCCATTTTGGGGGATAGAAAATACAGGGGAGACTCTGCCGAAATTTTCAGAAATTTATGATGTTTTTAAAAAGGGATTCTTTGCAACTTAATTGATTTAAAAACCGTTTTCATTTAAGGTTTTCCTTCACTCTCTTTTGTTTTTGGGTTAGATTTTCTGGGCTTTGGCTGACTTAGGTTACGGTACGCTTTTAGACGTCTCGTAATCTAAGTGCCAGTCACGTTCCGTACTTTCGGGTCGTGACACTCCGGAAGCGACATCCTATCAATCTCAGCAATAACTGGGTCATCTACCTGCACGGTAGGCGGCATCATAATCTCTAAGGTATGTTGGACATTGACAGTCCTCTCTCAACTGGCAGCTCTAACAATGGCCCGATCATCTGGTGTAAAACCAAGAGATCTCCTCAACAAGAGGTCACAATCATCAAAACTAACTCGAGAAGTTCCCGCGTCACCCGGAAACACAATCAACGAGACACATCTCTACCATCGTGTGTCGCCGGAATATGCCCCGGTCAGTCCTCGTACGCAACGAGCTCATGCTGACCGCAACTCTAGCCGTAGCTCTCCCTGCCCGTAATCGTGGCAGTAAAACAGAACGGGTACCGATGAGGCTAGATCAGGAATGAATATGATACTGAACCAAGAAATGTACATCCAAAGGCTTCTTAACTGGAGTGGCGTGTCGTAAATATGCCGCGGACATACCCACGGTACGTTACTCTACTTTAGTCACCTATCCCATCAACCAAGGGTCATCCTACGCTCCGAAGGTAAAACCTAACGCTCTATTACCAACTTTGTCACGACCCGAGAGTACGGAACATGACCGGCACTTAGGCTACGAACGTCTCAAGGCGTACGTGCTCTAAGTAAGCCGAGCCCAGAAATCCAAACCAAGAAAAACTAGTGGAGTGCAGGAAAAACCATAAGTAAAACAACTAGTCTGCAATATAATATACAACGTTTAAAGGCGAGGATCACAACAGAAAGGAAACTCAACAGCATGAATCCCAGAGAAATATAACGTGCGACTCTAAGGTCGAAAGAATAATCAACACTGGTCTCTATCTCAAATAAGTACATGTTTGGTTGATGGAACTTCTAGATACAACTGAATATAATATACGATGTATAATGATGGGTACGATACAAATAAACACACCTACTAGCAAGTCACCCGAAAGAAACAGTGCCGCAAGCCGTAATGAATCCCTGTACGGCAAAACACCTGCAAGAACTGGGGCACAACGGGGGTGAGTTGCCAACTCGTGAATAGAAGAACATCTATGAACAGAAAATCTCATGTATGACGCAATCGTAGGTCATACGATCAACATAAATGAACCTCAAATGAATAAGTCTGAAGCATGCTAAGGTGGCAATATAACATCTATATATGTATGTAATGCCAAGTACTCGCCAATGCCTCAGGCAATAACATGTCATAAATATGAGGTATGTCTGCATAGAGTAATATGAATCAATGCCAGCTATAACATGAATCTAGTGGTATGTGGATGTCCTCCAACTAGGTAATCAATAGCTGTAAATCGGTGGATCCCGTCCACGTGTCACCCAATGACAACAAGCATCATGCATGTAAATATCGTAAAGCATATGCATGGAAATATGAGGATATAATCAAATCATGGAACCTGAGTGCCTAGCATCGACACTCGAAAACATCATGAACACATGTGCTTAGCATTGGCACATAAATCCTCATGTATCTCAGGCGCCGCACACCCTGGTCGGCCCTCATATCCATCTCATGACTCCAGTCGGTATCCCCCTGATAACCGATGGGTCCCAAGTACTATCACCGGTAGGTAGTACTCCCCTGTCGGGCTCACCGTCTAGCATCTACGAGTCTTCTTGCCCCGGGGTAGCTCACCGGGTCCACCGTGTACCCGCAATCGGTGCCTACCGCTCCTCGAATCGGGTATACTCACACAAGCTCTCTGGAACCGAGAAAACTCATGGGGGACGCACTGAAATATCATAGCAAGGGTGACCGAATTTTTAAAACAATTACATATTTTCTTTTGAAATATCCACGGTCCCCAAATCCAAAAATATCATGGAAACAACATATCTCAATGCGTATAATCAAACATGATGTATGCGACATGTAAAGATAGGTAAACTTATCAGTAAGTCATGCAACATGGAATAGTAATGTGCGCATGTCGCGGGAAACCGCTCTGTTTAAAATACATCAGTTTTAAAGAATATTTTGCGGTTCCCAAATCTCTAATCAAGCCGAAATCATCTATGTATGTGTACAGGTATAAGTGTACAATATGCCATGCAAGAATCATATCATGAATGCAACGGTACTACAGTGTAATGGCATGGCAATTATCGATGATGAAGTGTGTGAGCCGGCAAACAGTGCACGTGGAACATACGCATCATCGATAATGGTGCTGGTGTCCTAACAGCATGATGGTAATATCTCAATAAACACAAGTAATGCGATGCAAATAATATGAATATGCGGAATCAAATAATCAACGCAATAGTGAAGAGTCTACATCAATATGTAAGTGTCATGCAGTTCTGCCTTTTTGAAATAAGACGAATCGGGGTTTTTGTAAAATAAGGGCTACGGTGTTTTTAAGAAAAGATGCCCCTTTTGAAATTATCCGTAGAGTCCCTTTTTGCCTGTCTTTAAAATACTCCTGATTCGTTAGTTTTGAAATAGGTATGACTCGGGTCAAGTCTAACATCTA
This sequence comes from Agapanthus africanus, assembly GCA_030015575.1. NCBI lineage: Eukaryota > Viridiplantae > Streptophyta > Magnoliopsida > Asparagales > Amaryllidaceae > Agapanthus > Agapanthus africanus. The sequence continues at coordinate 262,609,252 of JASDDO010000008.1, forward strand.
CTATACTAACTACTGATCTAACTATCAAGTCAATCGGGAGGGGTAAGAAAACCACCTAAGTCTGAGTCGATATATATAACTAAATATAGTAGTCGGTGATCCCGCATCAATAGTATCGCATACGATACTGTAAATCATCTGACACCCTCAAGTCATAAGTGTGGATCAATCATCAATATAAAGCTCGTACGGTAAATCGTCGTACGGCATCCCAATAGCTGGGTGCGGGTCAAAATCACAGTCATCACATCAATTATCTGGTATCCTTATCATCAAATCACATAATCTGGGGTACTGATCTAAGTCTAGTACAAATTGATACCATCTACATAAGTAAGAATGCATGTGCGAAAGACACGCCCAAAGGCCCGCTAAAAATCATATATCGTATCCCAAATACGAGTCACATCACATCACCGATATCATGGCACCATGCCCAAACTCAACGACTCACATCCAAAGTTCTCCAATACCCTCGTCATCAAAGTATGAACATAGCCAATAAGCACGTGTGTGCGTGTGGGTGCAAACTATTCTAGGGTTCGCGACTAGGAACTACACTAGTTACCCTTAACCCTAATCAATGCTTGGTACACCTGCCGCATCCTAAACAATCAAGTCACACATAATTTATCATATATAAGTACAGTATATATGGTATACCAGACATCGGACTGCGGGGGTGCTATACGCCATCCACCCGACTTCTCCCCGTAGATATAAATCTACTCACCTTTTATTATGTGTGCCGGTGCCGATGTCGTCATTCACATCTCCAACGCTTCGACGCCACGTGGGGTACCTACAAAGATATCACACGCTAAAACACATAAAAACTAAGTCGGAAGCCAAAATGGTGCATGCTACGCCCTTAGGTAAAAACCTGTGGCCTCGCGTACAAACACAATCCATAACCCTCTGCCGTTGGCGTTCAAACGCCACCCGACAGAGACGAATCATCAAATACCAAAATCCATACGAAAACAAACCGTAAATAATGCGCCAAGTCAAGAAAATCAACACAAATTCTAACCTGGTTGGAACCAGTCAAAACTAGACATTCCAGGGGTCAAGTTTACAGGTAAAAGAGTCGTGCACGCAAAACGAGGCAGTTCCCTACTGTTCTTGACGCAAATTGTGGCCAGAAGGGATATATCTGCGGCCTGGGTAAGGTGGTTTGGGCTAGGGTTTTGTGTGTTGGCTTCTATCTACCTGCACATCTCACTTACAAGTCAATTTTATTTTAGGAGGTCCCGGGTCGTAGTAGGTTCCAGAAAGGTCCAAAAGTCGACAAAATCGCTAAATTACGCCAAGTATTACAAATCTGGTATTTAACTGGAAATCTGGGGTATTCTGGGTTAAACTAGTCTCAAATACACCTAATAGGGTTATACCAACCATCAAAACCAACACTTGGTCAAGTCTCACTCAAATTTGCCTAAACTAGCACTAATCATGATATAAACACTAAATTTCAGCTAAACAACTATAACTTGCAAGAAAGAAGTTGGGTTGCAAGATAATACCTCAAGAGAAGTCCTAGGGTGAAGGAGAAAAGAAAGAGAAGTGGGTTGGTGCTGAAGTGGCTGAGCTGAAGCTGGTTCTGTAGCTTCTGCTGCTGCTGCTGCTGCTGCTGCTGTTTTGGCTTGTGCTGCTGTTGCTGCTTACAATTTTCTTCTTCCCTTTTTGCTGAGCAACAGCTACCGCTGTTCTTGTTTTTGTGTTGTTGGGGTTGTGGTTGAGTGGTATGATGGTGTGGAGTTGTTGTTTTGAATGATATAGTTGCTGCTGATGCAGGATTGGGGCTGATGGGGTTATCAGCTGATGTTTGCCTCAGCTGCAGTGCAACCATGATGATACTGCTGATGCATAATGCTGAGTGCTGATGTTATGTGCAGTTGATGTGAGTGTGTAGGTGCTATTGATATTGGGGGCTGTTATTAGGTGGGGTTTTGAGCTGCTGATGCAGCTGCTGCTGCTGGTGTAGGGTGGTGTGTGGGAGTGAGAGAGAGAGATGTGAGAGGCAAAAGTTTTGAAGTGAATGCTGATGGTGACATTACCTAGGAGCCACCTACCTCTCTCTCTAGCTACAAGTCAACTTAACTCTAATCACCGTTTAACCACACTTAACTTAACTATAAGGTTTAAGCCACCATGGTCATCTAAGCATGGTTCAACCCTAGGCTCAACCCTAGCTACCATGCACATATGTGTGCAGCCCAGATAAAACATCCGATAAAATATTCATAAAACCAGATAAATCATCAGAAACCAATTTTTGGTAAACTTTTTACAAAAAACCCTACATTAAACTCATTTTAGAATTTCCATAATTTTTCTTCAGAATTTTCCCCATTTATCGGTATTTAATTATACCGAAATATTAAAATATTCAATAAAATAATATTAAATTATAAAAATTCGCAAAAATAATATTATATTTTTCTGAAATGTTACACACGGCTCAAAGGAGTCGTGCAAACAGGTAGTAGTTGAGTGCAGTACCGAAGAACTTGGAGGCAGTGGCGGTTAGACAGGATTCTGTAAGTCCACGGTAGCGCCCCGGCCGTCTAACAGACGCCAAATGCGGAACAAAAACTTTTACAACTGGCGCTATCGTGTACTATTACCTGGATCTGCTATTAAAGCTAAACTAACAAACTGTAAAGAGGGTAGAAACGTTATACCGAACGATCTGAGTCCTTCGTTCTTTAACTATCATCACATGCTCCTGTTGCGGCTGCTCCGATCTCGTCAATCTCCGATCTCCTCGTCCAGGTGGCACCACGTCATCGGATCTTTAAACGGGCTCCCGCCTCTGACCCGAGGCAACTCGATCGTCAAGTTTGCTAGAAGAGACGACCAAGATGATGTAGAGAAAGAGTAGAACACTTTGTCTCGCTTCGTCCAAAGTCATGGACGAACGGTTAATGAAGTTTCCATTTGAGTCGGGTGATGGAATGAAATGAGCTATGAAATTTCCATACACCGAAAACTATCATCTTTTTCAAAACAAAAACATTTTTTTTCCACCAAGGGGTGGCCGGCAATTAAATAGGCAAGGGTGGTGAGTGTAGGAGGAGGGATGGTGACCATAAAGATAAAGCTTATCAATGACTCACTTAAACACCTAGTATGAACACATTAATGTAAAGAATGACTCATTAACCTTAGTCACCCTTTCATTAATGCACCATTAATGAAAAAATGAGTCACAAGCCATCTCATCATCCTAGTCACCATCCTAGTCACCATCTAGAAGCTTCCACACTCATCTCAAGAAAAGATAAATCCGCATTTAACCGAATGTTAAATACGGCTGATAGAAAACTGGAAACTGGCAACTTCCAAAAAGTGATCCCGAAACGAATTTCAGGATAACCCCGTAACTGTATAAATTTACCCGCATTTGTATTACGACCGAATACAAATGCAACTGAGATAAAGATATTATATCTACTAAGTAAAATACTCGGATCCGTCTTAAACCAAAGCCCACCAGTATTATCTGCCCGAAATATGACACGTGCGTAAACGTACGTACATTTTCCGAACCCTGCCATAAAACCATACGGCCTCTACTACGTTTCGCCCGAACTTGGGAAACTATCTGTGGGGGACTCTAATGACTCGTCAGTACCCTGGCAGTGGGTTTAACCACAAGCCGTCAGCGGCACTAGCAGTGACAATGTATATACAGTCCGGTCCGTTCGTCTATGAGTATCGCATATCCGGCCTAGGGGGCTAGTAACGTCAGACCCCCAATAGCGGTATAAGTCGTGTCGGAGACAAGCCCTGAACACCCTGAGATACTACTGAAGTACCTACCAGTAAATCTCACCTGCCTTGGCTAAGGACTTAGTGCAATGGCTTTCCAAGACACAGCGCGATCTCCACCCCCAATACCGGGAGAGACGAATCCCCTGTCGATCCGCTCACATGCCTCCATGTGGCTCGGGACTGTACCCAAAAACTACCTGTTTGCACGACTCATTTGAGCCGTGGTAGGGTAGAAATCAAAGCACAATGGGAACTCACACGAGATAAATGACGACTTCAGGTCGATGAACTAACCTGTACACATGTCACCAGGGAACTGCTATCTGACGATATGTATAATACCAACTAGCAGGTTCCCGGCGAGTCCTGTCCGGTGTACTCATAACCCAATGAGCAGTTGTATACATCTTAGGTGATCCAACTGACACCAGTGGCTTGTGAGACCGGCCACCGCCCCTCGTCGGGGACTCGACTGTATACACTAGTCTACTCCGGAGTATCGATGCCCTGTCTCGAAACTCCCACGACTAGGGACCACAAATAAGGATATGCTTATAGACCACCCAACTCTCACGTATATGATCGCCATCATACTGTTGGTAGTCAAGAAAAATCCTAAGGGCTCTATCAACGTGTAATCGTGATCAGTCACCTGAACCTATACACGACTGATAAAGGCAAACCAGATAGCATACTATCATCTCGAGTAAGACTGTCCTACCGGCATAGGTCCTCCTCAATCATTGCAATCGCGTGCCTGCGATCCAATAATTGACTTTGAGGGCACTATATCCAACAATCTCCCACTTGCACTTAAGGCTAATTATTGCGATGTCGCATACTCACAGCCCGTGTGATATCGAACATCCAACTCCTTTACTAATCAGTTTCACAAAGCCCGTTCGTAAAACTATTGTGTTCGAGAAATAGCCTCAGTGAGTGGATCCGCCATGATGTTTCATTCTATGTCTCTCTTAATCTCAAGTTCGCGGAGAAAGCCATCTCCTGAATCGAGTAATACCTGTCTTAGAATATGTCTGGATATCTGATGGGACCTAGTTCATAAATGAACTCCAAATCCAAACTTCTTAGACTGTATCGTCTACTGAACCTAATCAGTATCCTGCACCATGCCTTCCACAGTATCCTCTTGGACCAACTGTCCATGATACTGCCCCCTTCGTCAGAGGGAAAACTATAACTCTTACAATCACTCTGTCATCTATGTCACCTTTGAAGCCTAGAATGATAACCGTCTCCCGAAGGAGGCTGCCTTCATCAAATCCGTAGAACATCCACTTATGTTCTAAAACTGCTTCCCTATGTTTCTTCAGGATTGGATTAATACAAACTTATCGCATCTAGTGCAAAACAACATCTGGTGTAGTACTTGACATCTCACGATTGACTCAATTGCCTAAGCAAGTGATCTGCCAATCATGCACATCCCTCTCCCCTTTAGTCTGTAAGACACCTTTAGAGAGGGTGACTCCATCACCTGCAGGTACACCACCATGCCAGGAGTCATCTATTCTAAAAACCATTAGAATGCTGTCAAAGTACCCACATTGGGAAACTACCCAAATCCAGATCTAAAACCATAGATCTAGAAACCAGAATGTCAGATATTATATCCATATCCTGTCTGGAGAAACAACTGTGTGACTACCACAGTACAACCGATCGTAGTATAGGAATTTTACTTCCTACTCTGTGTATGACATCCAAATTGTAGGGTTACTAGGCACACTAACAAGGCTCTACAAGGCATCGACCATGCCAAAATTTAATTTTTATGTGCCGAATAACACTAAGCAATATCGTAAACTAGAGATTAGGCGAATAAATGAGCAAGTAAACAACTTTACACTAAAGGGAACGTGATATACAACCTTTGTAGATCGGTCCTCCACTTCATTTGCTCCTTGTTGAAGTCCCATCGCTGCGATCAAGGTTCTCCTGGGCTCTTGCATGGCTTCACGATGCGAAGGATGCGACCTTGCTTGAAGTCTCCGAGGCCGAAGATGATCTACGTCGAGGGAATTCCGACTCAAGCTCCTACTTCACTAACTTGAGAATTAATGAAGCAAACACCCTATACTAAAGGGCTAGTCTAGTAGAGGTTGGAGAAATAGGAACTGGGTTCTCTTTAGAATTTTGTTTCTCACTTTCTTTCTCACTTTAGATCAAACCCTAGCAAGCTTTTCTTTTGCTCAATGAAGAAGAAGATGATGAACAAAAGAAAAGAAATGAGGATAATGATTAAGTGAGAAAGTAACCATGGTGAGTGAGTATCATATACTAATCCTTGTAGAGCCATAACCATAGCTAATTTGATTATGGTTGGGTTAAAAGGAATCTAAGGTAAAGACAAAGCGAATAGACTTTGTCAAAGCAAAGTAAGCTACTACAAGTTTCATGCTTATTCCAAAACTCCACTAATTTTGTAATTATCTTAAATAAACATAACCCACCATAATTCATAGAATGGTGTATGTCTCATACACACATGTCTAGTGTATCAACAACCATGATACAAATATATAACACATTTTAATATATATATCATATATATATAGTAAAGATGTGTGAAAGTGAGAAAAACCCTAAAGTGAACATGTGTTAGTAAATGTAAATTAGTATATCTAATATACAATTATACACTTAATTATTAAATCAACACTTGACTTAATAATCCGGTCATTTCTCATATAACCGGCTAACAATCATCGTATCGACTTATTGAATCAACACTTGATTCGATAACCCGGTCATATCATATATGACCGACCGATACAAAAAGTCGTGAGAATAGAATACGGTATCACATACACGCATTTATTCTCGGTCTCGCACATATCACATATGTGCTCCTATTTCGTTTCGCCTAAGCCAGTAAAACCTCTGTGTAGGAAACTCTAAAGACTCGTCAATACGCCGGCAGTAAGTGATGATCACATCACGCACCCACAAGCCGTCAGCGGTACTAGCTGGACGTAACGGCAACCCGGGTATTGAGCGATCAGAAGATCAGCAAGCAAGCACGCTCTAACTCCTGTGAAAGCCTGCCGGCAACACTTCTCGTACAGTCCGGTCTCCTCGTCTGATATGTCGCATATCAAGTCTAGGGGTGGTAAACGTCAGACCCCAATAACCGATAAGTCGTTCCGATGTAAGGCTCATAACGGGTCGAGAAACTACTGGTAACACTTACCAGTAAATCTCTAATCAGCCCTGGCCAGGGACTTCCCTGTTACGGCCAATTGAGCACAGCGCAACATCAACCCCCAATACCGGGAGAGACGAAACCCCTCCTATCGCTCATTGCCTCCATGCGATTCGGGACTGTACCTAAAAACCACCGTTTTGCACGCCCTCATGGACGTGGGAAGGTGGAAATCAAAGCACAGTGGGAATCACACAAGACTCTATGACGATCTCGGGTCTACAGACTAACCTGCATAAGTGTCACCAGAGAATTACCATCTGACGTGAGGTATAATACCATCTAGGAGTTCTCGGCGAGTCCGTCCAGTGTACCCAGTCTCCACTGAGCACCCGTATACCATCTCTGATGTCAAACACCAATGGATATGGGATCATCCATCGCCCATCTCATGGGTCGAGAAGCGTATACGCTAGTCTACACTGGTATATCGATGCCCCGTCTCGATACACCCACGACTAGAGACCTTGAAGGATGTACTTATGGACTCCTATGTCCCCACTAGTATGATCCGCATCATAGTCCAGGTAGTCAAGTACACATCCTAAGGGCTTTACCAACATGTAACTATAAGACAGTATAAAGAGACATGTATACATGTTAAAGTAAAGAGCAACCAGATAGCATACTATCATATCGAGCAAGAAAGTTCTCTCTATATATGTCCAAGCATCCAATATAATATACATCATCTGTACAATACTGGCCTCTTGGGCATACATACAACTAACAATCTCCCACTTGCACTAGGGCCAGCTGCTGTAGTATCGCATCCCGAGCATCCCGAAGAGTCTCTCAAACAGTATCTGGGGAATGGCCTTCGTGAGTGGATCCGCTGTGTTATTATTCGTGTCAACCCTCCTGACCTCGATCTCCCGGCGATCAACTATCTCCCGGCGATCAACTATCTCCCGGATCAGGTGATACCGCCTCAGAATATGCCTGGATCGCTGATGGGACCTGGGTTCCTTGGCCAAAGCCACCGCTCCATTGTTATCGCAATACAAAGGTATTGGATGCTCAATGGATGGAACCTCTCCAAGTTCAGTAATGAACTTCTTGATCCAGACAGCCTCTTTGGCAGCATCGTTGGCAGCGATGTATTCAGCCTCCATCGTCGAGTCTGCCACGGTTTCCTGCTTGGAACTCTTTCAGCTAACCGCCCCTCCGTAAAGGGTAAAGACAAATACCGACTGCGGCTTAGAGTCGTCCTTATCACTCTGGAAGCTCGAATTGGTAAAGGACTCCACTTGGAGTTCTCCGTTACCATACACCAAGAGCATCTCTTTAGTCCTTCGTAAGTACTTGAGAATGCTCTTCACAGCTGTCCAGTGACTCTCTCCAGGATCAGCTTGATACCTACTCACTACACTTAGTGAGTATGCTACATCGCGTCTGGTACATAGCATCGCGTACATGATAGAGCCTATTGCCGAAGCATAGGGTATCCCTTGCATGCGAGCTCTCTCTAAATCAGTCTTGGGAGACATCTCTTTGGAGAGAGTGAGCCCTGAGATCGTGGGTAAAAACCCACGTTTGGACTCTTCCATACTAAACCTCTTTAGTATGGTGTCAATGTACCTGGATTGGGACAATCCCAGTATCCTTTTAGATCTATCTCTATAGATCATAATTCCCAATATGCAGGAGGCATCACCAAGATCTTTCATTGAGAATCTTTGTGATAAGAAGAGCTTCACCGATTGCAGCATAGGAATGTCATTTCCTATCAAGAGTATGTCGTCCACGTACAATACGAGAAAGACAACCTTTCTCTCTGTGACTTTCTTGTAGATACAAGGTTCATCTACGTTTTTGACGAAATCAAACTCTTTGATAACGACGTCAAAGCAGATGTTCCAACTCCGCGATGCTTGCTTCAATCCATATATGGATTTAAGCAGCTTACACACCTTCCCGCTGCTCCCACTATCTACGAAGCCCTCTGGCCGAGTCATGTACACGCACTCTTCCTAATCACCGTTTAGAAAGACGGTCTTAACATCCATTCGCCAGATTTCGTAGTCATGATATGCAGTGATGGCAAGCATGATCCGGATGGATTTAAGCATAGCCACTGGAGAAAAGGTTTCGTCATAGTCCACAACTGGTTTTTAACGAAAACCGTTTGCAACAAGTCTAGCTTTGAAAGTCTCCACTTTCCCATCTACACCAAGTTTTTTATTGAAGATCCACTTGCTCCCAATGGGTTTTACCCCTTCAGGAGCAACTTCCAAAGTCCACACTTTGTTGGTGTACATGGATTCCATCTCGGACCGCATTGCATCCAGCCATTTCACTGAGTCCCTACTCGTGATGGCCTGCTCGAAGCTAGTTGGGTCATCATCAACCATGATGCAATCCTCACTTCCATCATCCATGAGAAAACCGTAGTATCTCTCAGGTGGGCGAGGAACCCTACTAGATCGGCGGAGTGGCTGGGGTTCATCGGGTATTACCGAATCCTCTGGTTCCACTAAATCTTCAGTTTGAGTTTGTGTAGCCGGAATTTCTTCCAGTTCTACCTTGTCGCCACTAATTTCTTTTGTAAGAAATTCCTTTTCTAAAAAGGTGGTATGTCGAGAAACAAACACTTTTTGTTCCTCAGTATGGTAGAAAAGATATCCATGTGAATGTTTGGGATATCCCACAAACTTGCATAGAACTGACCGCGCCTCGAGTTTGTCCGGATTTTGCGTTTTAACATAGGCCGGATAACCCCATATCTTAACACGTTTAAGACATGGTCTCTTCCTGTAAGTCCACGGTAGCGCCCCGGCCGTCTAACAGACGCCCAATGCGGAACAAATACTTTTTACAACTGGCGCTATCGTGTACCGTAACTCGGATCTGCCATTAAAGCTAAACTAACAAACTACAAAGTGGGTAGAAGAGTTATACCGAACGATCCGAGTCCTTCAGTCTTCAACCATCATCCCACGCTTGTTGCGGCTGCTCTGATCTCCTCGATCTCCAGTCTTGTCGTCCAGGTGGCACCACGTCGACGGATCTTTAAACGGGCTCCCGCCTCTGAACCGAGGCAACTCGATCGTCAAGTTTGCTAAAAGAGACGACCAAGATGATGTAGAGAATGAGTAGAACACTTTGTCTCGTTACGTCCAAGGCTATGAACGAACGGTTAATGAAGTTTCCTTTTGGATCGATATGAAATGAGAAATGAAGCTAATGAAATTTCATGAAGCAAATTTCCTTATCTTTTTCCAAAAATGAATCAATCATCTCATCACCCATCAAGGGCCGGCCACTTAAAGAGAGGGGGGAGGTGAGTGTAGCAGAGGAAGGTGACCATTAGCACATAAAGAAAAGCATGAGTCAAAGATACACCTAGTATGAATGCATTAATGCAAGTGATGAATCACTAAGCTAAGTCACCAAAACATTAATGGAACAATTAATGCACTAATGACTCATCAAGCCATGTCACCCTCTCTAGAACCTTCTAGAACACTGACTCACCTCATGACTCACCCAATTGACGAAAAGATAAATCCGTATTTAACCGAATGTCAAAATATGGCTGATAGAAAACTGGAAACTGGCAACTTCCAAAAGTGATCCTGAAACGAATTTCAGGATAACCCCGTATCAGTATAAACATACCCGCATTTGTATTACGACCGAATACAAATGCAACTGAGACAAAGATATTATATCTACACAGTATAATACTGGGTTCCGGCTTAAACCAAAGCCTACCAATATTATCTGCCCGAAAAACGACACGTGCGAAAACGCACGTGCTTTTTTCGAACCTTGCCATAAACCCATACGGCCTCTACAACGTTTCGCCCGAACTTGGGAATGTGTCTGTGGGGGACTCTAATGACTCATCAACACATTGGCACTGGGTATAACCACTAGCACGTCAGAGGTACAAGCTGTACGTAACGTTTTGCCTATGTATTGATTGGAAGGGAAGCTGACGAGCGAACTCATCTATAAACCCTACTGAGACTGACAGTGACAATGTATATACAGTCCGGTCCATTCGTCTAAAGAGTATCGCATATCGAGTCTAGGGGGGTGGATAAAGTCAGACCCCCTAATAACGCGATAAATCGTGTCGGCATGAAGCCCATCACCACCTGAGAAACTACTGATCCAAATCAGTAATTCTCCACTACCTCGGCCGAGGATTCCTAGTGATGGCCACCCGTGCACTGCGCGACATCAACCCCCAATACCGGGAGAGACGAATCCCCGACGATCCGCTCACATGCCTCCAATGTGGCTCGGGACTGTACCCAACTAAAACCTGTTTTCACAACTTCTTTGAGCGTGGTAGGGTAGTAATCTAAGCACAGTGGGAACTCACACGAGACAAATGACGATCTCAGGTCGATGAACTAACCTGTACACATGTCACCAGGGAATTGCTATCTGACGATATGTATAATACCAACTAGCAAATTCCCGGCGAGTCCTGTCCGGTGTACTCATAACTCAATGAGCACCTGTATACATCTTAGGTGAACCAACTTACATCAATGGCTTGTGAGACCGGCCATCGCCCCTCGTCGAGGTCTCGACTGTATACACTAGTCTACTCTGGAGTATCGATGCCCTGTCTCGAAAACTCTCACGACTAGGGACACTTTAAGGATGTGCTTATAGACCCCAGCTCCCACGTATATGATCGCCATCATACTGCTGGTAGTCAAGCAAGAATCCTATGGGCTCTATCATCACGCAATAGTGAACTAAAGCACGTATACGATGATAAAGACAAACAAGATAGCATACTATCATATTGAGCAAGACTGTCATATCGGTATAGGTCCTTCCGTAATCATTGCAATCACGTACCTGCGATCCAATAATTGACTTTGAGGGCACTATCTCCAACACTTCCCACTCCATATCTCATATGGTATGGTAGGTACAGATTTAGATGGAACTTGATTCAATAGGTATGCTGCTGTCTCCAGCGCATACACCAAGAAGTAAATAGGTAACTCAGCTGTGCTCATCATAGAGCGCACCATATCTAATAGGGTGCGGTTCCTCCGTTCAGATACACCGTTGTGCAGTGGTGTATATGGAGGAGTCAGCTGAGAGAGAATCCCATTCTCATTTAGGAAGTCCAGGAATTCATTGCTCAAGTATTCACCTCCTCGATCAGATCGAAGGATTTTAATACTTTTCCCGGTTTGGTTCCCCACTTCTTGTTTATATTCTCTAAATTTCTCAAAAGCTTCTAGAGAGATCGTCAGTGAATGTAATGAAGTACGCAGAACCATTCCTGGCATGTGTAGACATGGGGCCGCATACATCACTATGTACCAGTCCCAAGAGTTCCGTAACTCTCTCTCCGTGTCCCGTAAACGGAGTTTTGGTCATCTTGCTTTGAGACATGATTGGCAAGTGTCATAAGATGAAAATTCAAACGGATTCAAATATCCATCTTTATGCAACTTAGCTAGTCGTGTCGCATTGATGTGACCCAGTCTACAATGCCACAAGAAGGATTCGTTCATTTCTGAACTCTTCCTCTTGTTTGTGTTTGTTATGCTCAGAACTGTTGATTGATTTAGAACATAAATGCCATTGCACATCGTGCCTGATCCAACCAACTTTTGGTTTAGGAAAATGTTCATAACATTATCCTGTAATAAAAAATTATATCCCTCTTTACTCAATAAAGAAACCGATATAATGTTGCATATCAGGTTTGGCATGAAATAGCATTCGTTCAGAATCAATGTATTACCAGTTGGCAATACAAGGTGATATTCCCCGACGGTTTTAGCTGCAACAATTGCACCATTTCCTACCCTTATGTCTTTATCACCTTCTCCAAGTTCTCTACCTTTCCTAAGCCCATGTAACTGATTACATATATGGGATCCTGACCCGGTATCCAATACCCACGATGTAGAGCAAATGGAGAAACAGTTCTCTGTAACGAACACACCCGAAGAAAATGCATCAACATGTACTTTCTTCATTCGGGTGGCATGGGAATCCTGGTATTCCCCTATATCCTTATCAGTCTTATAACTCTTATAAGAAAGAACGGAACCAACGTTCCCCAGCACAGTATAACATGCGGGTTCGGTCAATACATCCATATTATTATCTTGATTAAGGCATGATATGGTCGCTACCTGGAGAGAGAGAGAGAAGAAAAACAGTTTAGCGTATGCTCTTGCATGATCAGATTGGTTATTATTTTATCTAATCAGGATGGCTCCCACTGTTTTTATCAAATCTTCCTTCAAACCTTAAAAGGAAAGACTAGCCGGGATTAATTACACCCTACAACTTCGCCGATCTTTCAGCCAGGCCAGTGTCGGTACTTTGAGGGAGGTTCCCCGTGCTTTAGCACGTACCTAATTAAAGTAAACCTCGTTTTCCCAGAGGCGTAACCCCGTTGACACCTTTCTAGACACCTACTTGATTGGCTAATTGTCCTGTGTAAAACTCTCCCGGGAGTAACAATTAATCGCAGTGGGTATCGGGATCCAACTATCTCATAGAAGGTATACAATCTCATTGCAAATCTCAACACTTGAAATTCCCGATAATATTTTTCCCCTAACCCCTATGACCATGACAAAGGCCAACAAATCATAGGAAGTTAGTCAAGTTCAACCCGTCATTTCTTGATTGAATCAAACCCACCCGCACGACCCTTGACAAAGGCCAACAAACACAGCACGAATACTAAACAGTTCTTATCTGAAATGACGGAGGGCTACGACAGGTTTTTTTGAAAACCTATTGCGTAATGAACTTGATATCGTCGTAGAATCATGTGAATTTTGAAATGGAGTGATTTTGAGGCTTTTATTAGTTTTGCTAAAGAGGTCACTCCCGGTGAAGGGATCTCGGCTCTTTCCTTATGGAATAAGGTGCAAGATATATCATATACATCACTATGCAAAGCAAAACTCCAAAGCAATCAAAAGCAAACCGAGTGTTGTAGCATCTGCCATTTTTACTAAAGAGGTCACTCCCGGTGAAGGGATCTCGGCTCTTTCCTCATCGAATAAGGTGCAGGGTATATCATATATACCGCTATGCAAAGAAAAACTGTAGCTACCCTTTGTATTTGAAAATTTGATTCTACAACATCTTTTAGGTTTCTTTTCTTTCATTAATCACATTATTGAAGTCCCATCATTTAAGTCACCTAAACATCACAGATAAATACGACATACACTTATGCCTTCCGCATTCGCCTCGATGTCCCCTCGTGCACCGTTAGGTTAGGTAACTAACGGCAGAGCAGGGCAGGGCTAGCGCGGGTGTAAAACATAAGTAACGCCTATATAATATATCATATATACTATATACAGTATTTATCACAGAACATCAAATGATCGCATCACAGATATCGCAGCAGAAGAAATATATGAAACATTGGATATACTAGGACGTCCGTGTTTTATTTTGAGCATAACTAAAACACGGATTCCACGGTCGCGATGAATAGCCAAACCCACACCCCTAGACCCCTACGAGAGCGGCAAGCAACCCTACCAATTCTAGAGTTAGGAGACCCGGACTCGACTCCTCGAGTTGGTCTCCCACTGGACTCCAGAACCCGGTTACTTGTGCTCTACTCCTTGGGTCTATCCTAGTGCGGAAAAGTAAATAATATACAAATGGTGACAGGAACCTCATCCCGGAAGTGCCCCAATAAAAGAATATTACATACATTTTATTTTACATGAATGAAAATAAAAACTCTCATCTCACATAAAACCCCCCGGCTATTGAGAACGCGACGATCCAATATAACATATTCAGCAACACATAACATTACATGTCATCAACGTAAGTAAATATGCGCATCCCAATTGTCGTTGACATATAGCAACGAAACCGGCGATATCACATATTACACTTACGGTCGCAGAAAGAAAGTGTAAAACTACAACAGTTGGAATCCGCAAACTCTTTAGACATCGCATGCCTAACCAATTATAAACCCCGCATTTTAGTCTCATTATCGAAAACTCTTTTCAATATCAAGTCGGGCAATTCAACAAGATTCCCGACATTTTGATCGAAAGCTCGTCGCAAACTTTAGTAGACGGCCGCACCCCTGATACCTTCGACGAAGTGCACCAAGGCGGAACACCGCTGCCGCGAGCACCCGAACGGATGCTGTCGGCGACGGGGTTCTCCTACAGTCACTTGGTCGGGGCTATGGGGCGTGGCTGTCTATTAAGTTTATCCGGCGAGTATTCGCGTACGCTACGTGATTGCGACGGACTTTTGATCACATAAAAATTCCGTGGCAACCGATCAAGTGAGACTAAACTGCTATGTTTATAACATCCAAATTAGTTATCTCATAACTACTTGTGGATTCCAAATATTGTATCACATTCCAGATAAATAGAAAATGTTAAACTTTCCAATCGAACAATCAAACACCCAAGTTTTACCGAAACAGCTCAACACATGAAATAAGTTTAAAAACATTCACTTCATGCTTCAGTACCAACGGTCCAGCCGTAGAAAGGTCAAGCCAACGCCTCATATGTGGCACGCCGTACTGCCCCAAACCCTAAGGTTCAAAGGGCAGTTCAAGACGGTCACATAATCGAGTTAAGGTTTGTTGTCTTCTAGAGGGTCCATCGCGTTACTTGCACTACTTCGAACGTTCTTAAACTACGGAAATATCCAACACTTGGAAATTTCCCGACAGGGGAAAAAGTGAGTATTTATATCCGGTCAAACTTTTTAACATGTTCTAAAATACCGGGATAAACATACAGATGAAGTTAAACTTCCCGACCGAAACACCGAGTCCCGAATACAACCCGAAAACTCAACTCTTGAGTAAAGATTAAAATTACCTATAAAACACAGGGGTCAAATAGAAACATTACTGTGCAAAGCTTGGTCAACGAAGCAACAGTATGGCCGCGGAACCGCCGCGCCACGTGGGGTACGGCCGCGGTTCTGCCGCTTATTGATGGATTTAGGACCACGTTTTGCACAGTAATTCTTATAAAACCCTGCTGAATTTTTTGAGTATTTTTAATTCAGAAAAATCCATAAATTCAAAAAAGGTACAGAGAAGGGTTCCGTTTAGGGTTTCGGGGTTCGATCGGACTTCTAACATCGTCTACACTTCGCCTAAAGCTCTAACTAGGCTCTGATACCACTGTAGGGTTACTAGGCACAATAACAAGGCTCTACAAGGCATCGACCATGCCAAAATTAAATTTTTATGTGCCGAATAACACTAAGCAAGATTGTAAACTAGAGATTAGGCGAATAAATGAGCAAGTAAACAACTTTACACTAAAGGGAACGCGATATACAACCTTTGTAGATCGGACCTCCACTTCATTTGCTCCTTGTTGAAGTCCCATCACTGCAATCAAGGTTCTCCTGGGCTCTTGCATGGCTTCACGACACGAAGGATGCGACCTTGCTTAAAGTCTCCGAGGCCGAAGATGATCTATGTCGAGGGAATTCCGACTCAAGCTCCTACTTCACTAACTTGAGAATTAGTGAAGCAAACACCCTATACTAAAGGGCTAGTCTAGTAGAGGATGGAGAAATAGGAACTGGGTTCTCTTTAGAATTTTGTTTCTCACTTTCTTTCTCACTTTAGATCAAACCCTACCAAGCTTTTCTCTTGCTCAATGAAGAAGAAGATGATGAACAAAAGAAAAGAAATGAGGATAATGATTAAGTGAGAAAGGTAACCATGGTGAGTGAGTATCATATACTAACCCTTGTAGAGCCATAACCATAGCTAATTTGATTATGGTTGGGTTAAAAGGAATCTAAGGTAAAGACAAAGCTAGTAGACTTTGTCAAAGCAAAGTAAGCTTCTACAAGCTTCATGCTTATTCCAAAACTCCACTAATTTTGTAATTATCTTAAATAAACATAACCCACCATAATTCATAGAATGGTGTATGTCTCATACACACATGTCTAGTGTATCAACAACCATGATACAAATATATAACACATTTTAATATATATATCATATATATATATAGTAAAGATGTGTGAAAATGAGAAAAACCCTAAAGTGAACATGTGTTAGTAAATGTAAATTAGTATATCTAATATACAATTATACACTTAATTATTAAATCAACACTTGACTTAATAATCCGGTCATATCACATATAACCGGCTAACAATCATCGTATCGACTTATCGAATCAACACTTGATTCGATAACCCGGTCATATCATATATGACCGACCGATACAAAAAGTCACGAGAATAGAATACGGTATCACATAAACGCATTTATTCTCGGTCTCGCACATATCACATATGTGCTCCTATTTCGTTTCGCCTAAGCCAGAAAAACCTCTGTATAGGACTCTAAAGACTCGTCAATACGCCGGCAGTAGGTGATGAACACATCACGCACCCACAAGCCGTCAGCGGTACTAGATGGACGTAACGGCTACCCGGGTATTGAGCGATCAGAAGATCAGCAAGCAAGCCCGCACCAACTCCTGTGAAAGCCTGCCGGCAACACTTCCCGTACAGTCCGGTCTCCTCGTCTGATAAGTCGCATATCAAGTCTAGGGTTGGTAAACGTCAGACCCCAATAACCGATAAGTCGTGCCGACGTGAGGCTCATAACGGGTCGAGAAACTACTGGTAACACTTACCAGTAAATCTCTAATCAACCCTGGCCAAGGACTTCCCTGTTACGGCTAATCGAGCACAGCGCAACATCAACCCCCAATACCGGGAGAGACGAAACCCCTCCTATAGCTCATTGTCTCCATGCGACTCGGGACTGTACCCAAAAACCACCGTTTTGCACACCCTCATGGACGTGGTAAGGTGGAAATCAAAGCACAGTGCGAATCACACAAGACTCTATGACGATCTCGGGTCTACAGACTAACCTGCACAAGTGTCACCAGTGAACTGCCAACTGACGTGAGGGATAATACCACCTGGGAGTTCTCGGCGAGTCCGTCCAGTGTACCTAGTCTCCACTGAGCACCCGTATACCATCTCTGATGTCAAACACCAATGGATATGGGATCATCCATCGCCCATCTCATGGGTCGAGAAGCGTATACGCTAGTCTACACTGGTATATCGATGCCTCGTCTCGATACACCCCCGACTAGGGACCTTGAAGGATGTACTTATGGACTACCATGTCCCCACTAGTATGATCCGCATCATAGTCCAGGTAGTCAAGTACACATCCTAAGGGCTTTACCAACATGTAACTATAAGACAGTATAAAGAGACATGTATACATGTTAAAGTAAAGAGCAACCAGATAGCATACTATCATATCGAGGAAGAAAGTCCTCTCTATATATGTCCAAGCATCCAATATAATATACATCATCTGTACAATACTGGCCTCTAGGGCATACATACAACAAACACAAATACCAGGACATCATACCCTACTACCTTCTTAACTGATCCATCCCTTATTCTGATGAAGTCAATGTTGCGCCACGGCAGCGTCACGGCCGTCTATCCGAGGCCAAAATGCGGAATAAAAAATTTCTCTTATCTTTAAACCGGCGCTACCGCGGACAATATACCCGGATCGTGACCACTAACTTAATGCTAGCAAACTAGAGAATGGGGTAGAAGCTATACCGAGCGATCCATGTCCTTCGGTCTTCGTCTCCACTCCGATCTCCCGCGGAATCTCCGTCCGTCACTACCTCGTCGGAAAGGCACCACGTAGCCGGGTTCGTATACGGGCTCCCACCTCTGGACCGAGGCAACTCGGGCGCGAAGTTGGCTAGCCGACGCATCCAAGAGTACTGTAGGTATAGTGTAGTGGCTTGTCTCTTTGGGGTTTGTGAAGTTGCCATGGATGTGGAGGTGTAGGAAGAAAATGAACTTTGGAAAAATGGAGCTATCATTTTTGTGCAAAGAAATGAGATGATGAAATACACTACACATAAAAATGAACCTCTCATTCACTCTCATCCAATTGTGGCCGGCCCCCCCTCTTTGGAAATATGGTGGTGGAATCAACAACACAAGAAGGGTGGTGATGGTAGTAAAAGTAAAGGGGTGACCACATCCAAAAACCATGATAACAAGGTCAAATCTAAATCAAGATCAACTCTAATCACAAAGACATGATGTATAAAGCATCTCATGATGATAGAAGCCACAAATGCAAGAAACCCCTCCACAATAAGTTATTTGCAAACTTGAAAATACCCCCCTCCATCACAAAAGTCCGGCCGTGAAGAAACAAAGGAAAACCGGCCGGAACGGAATGCAAACTTGCAACTCCAGAAAACTGATCCCGTAATAAATTACAGGAAAACCCCACTACTGCATATACATGCCCGCATTTTTATTCCCACTGAATACAAATGCAACGAGACAAAATCTACACTGTCTAATACTTGGATCCGGCTTAAACCAAAGCCCGCTAGTAAAATCCGTTCGATCACGATCCGTGCAATGCCGCACGTGTCTGATCGAACCCTGCCATATCTCCATACGGTCTTTACAGCGTTTCGCCCGAAACTTGAGTAACTGTGTGTGTGGTGGACTCTAAAGACTCGTCAATACTATGGCTGTTGATTTAACCACTAGCACGTCAGAGGTATTAGCCATACGTGACGGGTCACCAGCTATTGACCAAAAGGGACGTCGATGAGCGAACTCATCCTGACACCCTACTGAGCCTGTCAGTGACAATATCCGTACAGTCCGGTCGGTTCGTCTATGAGTATGGCATGGCGGGCCTAGGGGGTTGGTAAAAGTCAGACCCCCAAAAGCGGTACAAGTCATGTCGGAGTGTAGCCCAGAACACCCTGAGATACTACTGGAATACCTACCAGTAAATCACCTGCCTCGGCCGAGGGCATTGTGTAATGGCTCTCCTAGACACAGCGCGACCTCACCCCCAATACCGGGAGAGACGAACCCCTGCAGATCCGCTCACTGCCTCTATGTGGCTCGGGACTGTACCCAACTAAAACCTGTTTGCACGACTCCTTTGAGTCGTGGTAGGGTAGTAATCAAAGTACAGTGGGAACTCATACGAGACAAATGACGATCTCAGGTCGATGAACTAACCTGTACACATGTCACCAGGGAACTGCTATCTGACGTCTGGTATAATCCCAACTAGCAGGTTCCCAGCGAGTCCTGTCCGGTGTACTCATAACCCAATGAGCACCTGTATACATCTTAGGTGAACCAACTGACACCAGTGGCTTGTGAGACCGGCCACCGCCCCTCGTCGGGGTCTCGACTGTATACACTAGTCTACTAATGGAGTATCGATGCCCAGTCTCGAAACTCCCACGACTAGGGACCATTTAAGGATGTGCTTATAGACTACCAGCTCCCACGTATATGATCGGCATCATACTGCTGGCCGTCAAGCAAGAATCCTAAGGGCTCTATCAACGTGCAATAGTGATCAGTAATGTCACCTAAAGCAGTGCACGATGATAAAGATAAACCATATAGCATACTATCATCTTGAGTAAGACTGTCCTACCGAGATAGGCCCTCCCTCAATCATTGCAATCACGTGCCTGCGATCCAATAATTGACTCTGAGGGCACTATCTCCAACAATCTCCCACTTGCACTCAAGGATAATTATTGCGATGTCGCATACTCACAGCCCGTGTGATACCGAACACCCAACTCCTCTACCAGTCAGTCTCACAAAGCTTGTTTGCGAAACTATTGCGTTCGAGCAATACCCTCAGTGAGTGGATCCGCTCTGATGTTTCTTTCTATGTCTCTCTATATCTCAAGTTCGCAGAGAAAGCCATCTCCCGAAATGAGCAATACCTGTCTTAGAATGTGTCTGGATGTCTGATGGGACCTAGCTCATAATTGAACTCCAAATCCAAACTTCTTAGACTGTATCGTCAACTGAACTTAATCAGTATCCTGCGCCATCCTTCCCTCAGTGTCCACCTGGACCATCTGTCCAAAATACTGCCCTCGTCAGAGGGAAAACTATAACTCTGACAGCTACTCTGCCATCCATGTCACCTTGGAAGCCTGGAATGATAACCGTCTCCAAAAAGAGGCTGCCGTTATCATATCCCTAGAACATTTACTTATGTTCTAAAACTGCTTCCGAATGTTTCTCCATGATTGGATTAATATCAACTTACTGCATTTACTGCAAAAAACAACATCTGGTGTGGTACTTGACATCTCATGACTGACTCAATTGCCTAAGCAAGTGATCTGCCAATCATGCACATCCCTCTCCCCTTTAGTCAGTAAGACACCTTTAGAGAGGGTGACTCCATCACCTGCAGGTACACTACCGTGCCAGGAGTCGCCCATTCTAAATACTCATAGAATGTTGTCTAAGTACCCAGATTAGGAAACCACCCAAATCTAGATCTAAAAGCATAGATCTAGTAACCAGAATGTCTGATATAATATCCAAGTCCCATGTGGAGAAACTACTGTGTGACAACCAAAGTATAACCGATCGTAGTATAGGAATATCACTTCCTACTCTGTGTATGTCATCAAATACCAGGACATCACACCCTACTACCTTCTTAACAGATCCATCCCCTATTCTGATGAAGTCAAACCTATGACTGTCATATCAGAAATAGATGATCTATCTCCGCTATATGTGCTTTAGTCTATAAATAGACATAAGCCAACTGTACACCAATGCTTCCGCTGCTCCCACTGACTACGACAACCCTCTGGCAGAGTCATATACACGTGCACTTCTAAAGCTAGTTTAGAACGACGCTATACTCATCTTCCTGCCGGGTCTCATAGTCTGGAACAACAGCAATGGCAAGTATGGGTAAACAAGAACCTCCCTGCCACCGTCCTTGAGGCTACCGGAGTACCTCTCGGGTGCCTGAGGTTACCCACTATATCTGCGTAGTGGCCAATGGAATGTCAAACCAGATTGAATCTTTAGCTTCTTATCAAATCTTCGGTAATCGTTTGCGGTTCTGGAATCGCTTCCAGTTCTACCATACTCCCACTACCCTTTTTTTTTTTGAAAAAATCCAATTTTATTAAAACTGTGGCGAGTCAAGAACAATATCACTATTGATCTTCCAGATGGTAGAAAGTCAACCCTCGTCATAGCCTGGGTCAACCCACAAACAGCCATTACAGAAACGTGCCTTGAGTTGTCCAGTGTCTGGTTTTAAGCATAAGCCGGAAAACTCCCCGTACCTTAACAATGTCAAGATATGAACTGTTCTATATCCAATACAGAAACAGAGGCACTGATTTAATTGAACCAGATCCAAATCATGCAACTGTCTCCAGTGCATGTCTACTAAATGGAAGGAGGCCGATCATCGTTACTCAACTTAGGAATACTTCCAATTATGAGTAACCTGAAAGAGAAGCAAGTTCTCTTAACTATTACTATCAACTGAATACCATATACAAGTATCTACATCTTCGATCACTCTGAAGAATCCCGATACTTGTAATACCTGGTTCTCTACTTTATTCATATACCTATAACTTCTCAAAATTCAGACCCTGTGTTTCTACGAAACACCTGTCTAAGAACAAGAGAAGTCATAAGTAAATAGAATATAGTCCGAGGACCAACCCCTCTGTCCTAATGGACACTGGACAATATACAATACTCTGTATAAGTCCCCTGAGTCTAGTAACTCATTCACTGTGTGTCGTAGGTTGAAAACTGTACTCATGGTTAAGAAGAATTACACCGCTGTTCAATGCTCCTTACCTAACCATCTACTGGTACAGGTAAATGTCATAGACATAATTTCAAAAAGGTATGTCTCACTCTATAAAAATAGACGTACAGATATATCAATTTGAAATTGGTGCATAACAACGGATATTCAAAACCAAATGTTTGCCGTCCGGCAAACAACCCAGATGACTTCCTCAAATATCACCAATTACAACGAATCCCGATATAAAGAGGATGATCGCCTAATTCCCAATAACTTACTCCCACTCATCATCTGTAAAACCATACAGATGTGAGAATCATACCTGGTAAATACAAACCCTGGAGCAAGTGTCTAATTGGGAAATCAGTTTTCTATTAACAGTACACAGTGAAACTGAAACGTCGAAATGTTTAGATGGGGTATCCCGGTATTCTTAGTAATGCCTCTTCCATTATCCAGATTCACAACTGTAACCGTGTATTTCTTTTCCATCTCTCCAAATCCCTTTATATGTCTTTAGTCATTACCTTCTGTACACCCTTTAGGCCAAATGGTTTTCTTCCTTCCCTACCGTTCGGCACCAGCCTATGGTTTGGAAGAAGACTATCCAATACGCATAATGGGTGTACTGTCCTAATCCTAGGAGCACTCGCAATGCGAGAGAAGGTGAAGATAAAAGACAACCGAATAAACCTTATTCCTATTTCTCCTGAACCAGGATCCATCCCCGAACTGGAACAAGTTCCTTTCGAGTTAGTATATAACCATACGATGGATTATCTAATAAACTTGGGATCTTCATAGTGATACGGAGTGTCCTGGAGAAATACAAAGGTGATTTAGGATTGGCGAAGAAATACTTGGTTTGGTCGTGAATAGCAGTCGCAATTTACTTTGCCCTCTTACTAATCCCTTTCTTTGTCTTAACTTAATACCTTATGTACACCATTTAGGCTAATTGGTTTTCATCATTCCCTACCGTTCGGCACCAGCCTAAGGTTTGGAAGAAGACTATCCAATTTGCGTAATAGGTGTACTACTCCTAAACCAAGGAGTACTCGCAACCTGAGAGAAGGTAAAAGTAAAAGACGACTGAATAGTCCTATTCGTTTTCTCCAGAACCGGAAACCATCCTCGAATTCCTTCGAGTTCGTTTATGACCATACGATGGTTTTGTCCAATGGTAGTGGACGTTCGTAGTAATACGGGGTGTCCTGGAGAAAAGGGTAAAAGTAGGAGTGGTAATGAGTCTGCAACCCTGACAATCCAAAAGCCAGTCTTATAAGAAGGTTCGGTCAACTTGGTCACTGAGTCATAGTCTAGGGACGGGTCAATGGTCGCTGCCAAAGAGAGAGAGAAAAGAAACACTCAGCGTTCACTCTAACCTAGATCAGAATGGTTATCACTTTATCTAATCAGGAAACCTCCCACTGTAACGTCAAATTCTTCCCCAAACCTGAAAGAAGAATTAGTCGGGATCACCCGAGTAGTAAACCAACTCATCAGTGGGAATCGGGATCTAACTATCATCGCATGATAACGTGACGGAATCAACTCACGTCACCACACTCCAGAAGGTATGCGCATGCCTGGCAAGTTTCAGTTTCTTTAGAAACATCTGATGTGATTTTTACCCCTAGGACCCAAGTGACCTTGACTGAGCCAACATATCAAAGGATCCTAGTCAAGTTCAACCCGTCATTATCTTGATTGCATTAGACCCACCCGCACGAGTCCTTGACTGAGCCAAAATGACCGTACGACTGTCCTAACCAATCACATATCCATAAGACAGAAAAGCATTACAGAGCTACCGCACACTACGCCTCGGCTGAGCACGACATACGTAGCACGAATACTAAGCAATACTAATCTGAAATGACGGAGGGCTACGGCTGGTTTTTGGCGAAAAACCTTTAACGTAATGAACTTGATATCGTTGAAGGAACCGGATAACTTTTTATAAAAATATAGTGACGAAAATCTTTGCTAAAGAGGTCACTCCCGGTGAAGGGATCTCGGCTCTTTCCCCGTAGAATGAGATGCAGGATATTCCAACTGAATACCACGATGCAAAGCAAAAGTGATCGGCTATAGTGAAGTTATTGCCCTGACGCAAACTTTTGTCCAAGGGGTCACTCCCGGTGAAGGGATCTCGGCCCTTGCCTCGTCGACCGAGGAGCAGGATATTCCAACTGAATACCACGATGCAAAACAAAAGAGGACGCCCTTGCAATAACAGCTTTTTGAAAAATGTTCCAACAACATCAAAATAGGTTTTTTTATCTTGCATTAATCCGAATCAACGCAGTCCCATCATATGATCACACCAATAAAGAACGAAAATAATGATGTACGTATATGCCATACGCATTCGCCACTGGGTCCCGTCATCACCCGTTAGGTTACTTAACTAACGACAGAGCGGGGACTGGACTAGCGCGGATGCAAAACATATACAACATCTACTGGTATATATATAATATATAATTTTCGCTCAAGGCGTGATAAAATGCAACATCACAGAAATGTACAGCATCACAGAACAATACAGATATCTGGAAACCCCGGGTTTCACAGAGCCGCTACTGAAACCCGACGTTCCCCTGGTCGTGTGGATAGCCTGTGCAATGAAAAACCTAGACCCCTGCGGGCACGGCAAGTTACCCGCCAAAACCTGAAGCGAGGCAACCCCCTTCAGCAACGTGAATGGACCACCCAGCACTTCACGAAATTCGATAACTTGGGCACCCCTCCTTGGTCAACCTATACCCCCTACGAGTGCGGCGAATAGCCCGCCAATTCTAGAGTAAAGCCCCCTCCGTCTCAAAGCCATAAGATGCGGGCCCGTTGCCCTCTAGAAACCGGCTATCCGTGCATCCCTCCGCGGGGCAATGCTAGTACAGAAAGTAAAATATACATACAACGGGTACATCGACCTCGACCCGGTCGTGCCCCAAAATAATAATACAAACAGGCAGTGACGGCAATCCACATGTCGGATGCTCGCCTCGCAATATCAAATGTACATATAAAACAAAATTGTACTACCACTGCAACCAGGCTATCCCCCACGACCAATCCGCAACATCACAGCAATACACAGAACATCAACGTGAATGTCACGTTCGCAAATCCGTCTAACCGGGCTATAGCAGTTAGACAGGATTTACCGATCGACTGACATTCACGGTCGCAGATATAATGTAAATACTGTGAACTAGCATGTTTCAAAAATCCGATCGAACAAATTTAGCGAAGTGGGCCCCAAGCAGTACTGTAGCACTTACAGAAAATCTGGGCCCAAAAAGAATGTTCTAAAAACCCAAATTCCATGTCAGAAGACCACAGGAAAAAATTGGTGAAAAGATGCCATATTACGGCGGCGGAACCGCGGCCAAAGTGGGGTTATGGCCGTGGTTCCGCGGCACTTTTGAAGGATTAGGTCACCAAATTTTTACAGTGTTCTTAGAATTCTCTTCACATGTTTCTGCAACACCCTGAAAAATTTTTGGAGCTAAAAAAATTTCAACAGAAACTTGTACACTTGAAATCGGGTTTTCGAAAAAATCCGTTCGATCGATCTTTAAACATACTAGAGAAAGCTAGACTAGGTTAATGGCGTGGCTCTGATACCATGTTGTGCCACGGCAGCGTCCCGGCCGTCTATCCGAGGCCAAATTGCGGAATCAAAAATTTCTCTTATCTTTAAACCGGCGCTACCGCGGACAATATACCCGGATCGTGACCACTAACCTAATGCTAGCAAACTAGAGAATGGGGTAGAAGCTATACCGAGCGATCCATGTCCTTCGGTCTTCGTCTCCACTCCGATCTCCCACGGAATCTCCGTCCGTCACCACCTCGTCGGAAAGGCACCACGTAGCCGGGTTCGTATACGGGCTCCCACCTCTGGACCGAGACAACTCGGGCGCGAAGTTGGCTAGCCGACGCATCCAAGAGTACTGTAGGTGTAGTGTAGTGGCTTGTCTCTTTGGGGTTTGTGAAGTTGCCATGGATGTGGAGGTGTAGGAAGAAAATGAACTTTGGAAAAATGGAGCTATCATTTTCTTGCAAAGAAATGAGATGATGAAATACACTACACATAAAACTGAACCTCTCATTCACTCTCATCCAATTGTGGCCGGCCCCCCCTCTTTGGAAATATGGTGGTGGAATCAACAACACAAGAAGGGAGGTGATGGTAGTAAAAGTAAAGGGGTGACCACATCCAAAAACCATGATAACAAGGTCAAATCTAAATCAAGATCAACTCTAATCACAAAGACATGATGTATAAAGCATCTCATGATGATAGAAGCCACAAATGCAAGAAACCCCTCCACAATAAGTTATTTGCAAACTTGCAAATACCCCCCTCCATCACAAAAGTCCGGCCGTGAAGAAACAAAAGAAAACCGGCCGGAACGGAGTGCAAACTGGCAACTCCAGAAAACTGATCCCGTAATAAATAACAGGAAAACCCCACTACTGCATATACATGCCCGCATTTGTATTCCCACTGAATACAAATGCAACGAGACAAAATCTACACTGTCTAATACTAGGATCCGGCTTAAACCAAAGCCCGCTAGTAAAATCCGTTCGATCACGATCCGTGCAATACCGCACGTGTCTGATCGAACCCTGCCATATCTCCATACGGCCTCTACAGCGTTTCGCCCGAAACTTGAGTAACTGTGTGTGTGGTGGACTCTAAAGACTCGTCAATACTATGGCTGTGGATTTAACCACTAGCACGTCAGAGGTATTAGCCATACGTAACGGGCCACCAGCTATTGACCAAAAGGGACGTCGATGAGCGAACTCATCCTGACACCCTACTGAGCCTGTCAGTGACAATATCCGTACAGTCCGGTCCGTTCGTCTATGAGTATCGCATGGCGGGCCTAGGGGGTTGGTAAAAGTCAGACCCCCAAAAGCGGTACAAGTCGTGTCGGAGTGTAGCCCATAACACCCTGAGATACTACTGGAATACATACCAGTAAATCTCCTGCCTCGGCCGAGGGCATTGTGTAATGGCTCTCCTAGACACAGCGCGACCTCACCCCCAATACCGGGAGAGAGGAACCCCTGCAGATCCGCTCACTGCCTCCATGTGGCTCGGGACTGTACCCAACTAAAACCTGTTTGCACGACTCCTTTGAGCCGTGGTAGGGTAGTAATCAAAGTACAGTGGGAACTCACACGAGACAAATGACGATCTCAGTTCGATGAACTAACCTGTGCACATGTCACCAGGGAACTTCTATCTGACGTCTGGTATAATCCCAACAAGCAGGATCCCGGCGAGTCCTGTCCGGTGTACTCATAACCCAATGAGTACCTGTATACATCTTAGGTGAACCAACTGACACCAGTGGCTTGTGAGACAGGCCACCGCCCCTCGTTGGGGTCTCGACTGTATACACTAGTCTACTAATGGAGTATCGATGCCCAGTCTCGAAACTCCCACGACTAGGGACTATTTAAGGATGTGCTTATAGACTACCAGCTCCTACGTATATGATCGCCATCATACTGCTGGCCGTCAAGAAAGAATCCTAAGGGCTCTATCAACGTGCAATAGTGATCAGTAATGTCACCTAAAGCAGTGCACGATGATAAAGTTAAACCTGATAGCATACTATCATCTTGAGTGAGACTGTCCTACCGGGATAGGTCCTCCCTCAATCATTGCAATCACGTGCCTGCGATCCAATAATTGACTCTGAGGGCACTATCTCCAACAGTCAAACCTATGACTGTCACATCAAAATTAGATGATCAATCTCCGCTATAACTGCTCTATTCTATAAATAGACATAAGCAACTTGCCCACTATGCTTCCGCTGCTCCCACTGACCACAACAACCCTCTGGCAGAATAATATTTACGTGTACTTCTAAAGCTAGTTTAGAACGACGCTATACTTAACCTTCGGCCGAGTCTCATAGTCTGGAACAACAGTAGTGTCGAGTCTGGATAAGCAAGAACCTCCCTGTCTCCGTCCTTGAGGTTACCGGAGTACCTCTTGGGTGTCTGAGGTTATCCACCATATCTGCGGAGTGGCTATTGGAATGTCAAACCTGATTGAATCTTTAGGTCCTATTAAATTTTCCGTAATCGTTTGTGGTTCTGGAATCACTTCCAGTTCTACCATACTCCCACTACTGTTTTCTGAAAAAATCCATTTTTCTAAAACTGTGGCGAGTCAAGAACAATATCACTATTGATCTTCCTGATGGTAGATAGTCAACCCTCGTCATAGCCTGGGCCAACCCACAAACAGCCATTACAGAAACGTGTCTTGTGTTATCCAGAGTCTGGTTTTAAGCATAAGCCGGACAACTCACCGTACCTTAACATCGCCAAGTTATGATCCTTTCTATATTCAATATAGAAACTTTGGCACTTATTTAATTGGAACCAGATTCTAATCATGCAGCTGTCTCCAGTGCATATCAACTTAATGGAGAGAGGCTAATCAGCATTACTCAACTTAGGAATACATCCAATTATGATTAACCTGAAAGAGAAACAAGTTTCTCAAAACCATTACTATCATCTGAATACTAATCATGTAAGTGCACGACGGCGCCCCGGCCGTCGATCCGATGCCGGAAACGCGGAAACAAAAACTTTGCGAACTTAGAAACCGGCACCACCGCGCACAAAAATCCCGGATCGGGCCATTAACCTTACTCTAGCAAACTAGAATAAGAGTAGAGAAGATATACCAAGCGATCTGTGTCCTTCGGTCTTCGTCTCCACTCCGATCTCCCGCGGAATCTCCGTCCGTCACCTCCTCGTCGGAAAGGGCACCACGTGGCCGGATTCTTTTACGGTCTCCCACCTCTGGACCGAGGCAACTCGGGCGCTAAGTTGGCTAGCCGACGCGTCCAAGATTTGCTGTAGGCAAGTGTAGAAAACATGTCTCTTTGGGGTTTTGGAAGTTGCCATGGATGTGGAGGAATGAAGATAAGAAAAATGGTGCTTTCATTTTTCCTAGCAAGAAATGAGATGGAGAAAAATGCCACACCAAAAAAATGAACTTCCCTCTCATCCTCACTCATGAAGTGGTCAGCCCTCAATCCCTCATAGTGGAGGAAAGAATCAATCATTATCACAATAAGAAAAGGCTTGATAAAAAGAGAAGAAGAGGCATCAACTTCAAATGAAAATGGTCACACCATTTCAAATCCTATCCTTTCACAAACCATCATAATAAATGCAATGGAATGGACTAGAAAAGAATCTCATCATGATGAAGCCACAAATGCAAGAAACCCCTCCACAATAAGTTATTTGCAAACTTGCAAATAACCCCCTCAATCAGAAAGTCCGGCCGTGAAGGAACAAAGGAAAACCGGCCGGAACGGAATGCAAACTGGCAACTTCAGAAAACTGATCCCGTAATAAATTACAGGAAAACCCCACTACTGCATATACATGCCTGCATTTGTATTCCCACTGAACATAAATGCAAAGAGACAAAACTACACTGTCTAATACTAGGATCCGGCTTAAGCCAAAGCCGGCTAGAAAAATCTGTCCGATCACGATCCGTGCAATACCGCACATATCTGATCGAACCCTGTCATATCTCCATACGGCCTCTACAGCGTTTCGCCCGAAACCTGAGTAACTGTGTGTGGTGGACTCTAAAGACTCGTCAATACTATGGCTGTGGATTTAACCACTAGAACGTCAGAGGTATTAGCCATACGTGACGGGCCACCAGCTATTGACCAAAAGGGACATCGATGAGCGAACTCATCCTGACACCCTACTGAGCCTGTCAGTGACAATATCCGTACAGTCCGGTCCGTTCGTCTATGAGCATCGCATGGCGGGCCTAGGGGGTTGGTAAAAGTCAGTCCCCAAAAGCGGTACAAGTCGTGTTGGAGTGCAGCCCAGAACACCCTGAGATACTACTGGAATACCTACCAGTAAATCTTCTTCCTTGTCCAAGGACTTTTCATGTACTGGCTCTCCTAGACACAGCGCGACCTCACCCCCAATACCGGGAGAGACGAACCCCTGCAGATCCGCTCACTGCCTCCATGTGGCTCGGGACTGTACCCAACTAAAACCTGTTTGTACGTCTTCTTTGAGCGTGGTAGGGTAGTAATCAAAGCACAGTGGGAACTCACACGAGACAAATGACGATCTCAGGTCGATGAACTAACCTGTACACATGTCACCAGGGATCTGCTATCTGACGTCAGTTATAATACCAACTAGCAGGTTCCCGGCGAGTCCTGTCCGGTGTACTCACAACCCAATGAGCACCTGTATACATCTTAGGTGAACCAACTGACACCAGTGGCTTGTGAGACCGGCCACCGCCCCTCGTCGGGGTCTCGACTGTATATACTAGTCTACTCTGGAGTATCGATGCCCTGTCTCGAAACTCCCAAGACTAGGGACCTTTTAAGGATGTGCTTATAGACTCCAGCTCCCATGTATATGATCGCCCTCATACTGCTGGTAGTCAAGCAAGAATCCTAGGGGCTCTATCAACGTGTAATAGCGACTCGTAAGGTCACCTAAAGCAGTACACGATGATAAAGATAAACCAGATAGCATACTATCATCTTGAGTAAGACTGTCCTATCGGGATAGGTCCTCCCTCAATCATTGCAATCACGTGCCTGTGCTCCAATAATTGACTCTGAGGACACTATCTCCAACAAATCACAAGTATCTACATCTTCGATCTCTTTGAAGAATCCCGATACTTGCGATACCTGGTTCTCTACTTTATTCTTATACCCACAACTTCTCAAAACTTAGACCTTGTATTTCTACGAAACACTTGTCTAAAAACTACAGAAGGCATAAGTAAACAGAACATAGTACGAGGACCTACCCTTTGTCCTGATGGACACTGGACAACATACAATACTCTGTATAAGTCCGCTGAGTTGAATAACTCAAAACCTATGCGTCGTAGGTTGAAAACTGTACCCAGACGATTTCCTCAAATATTACCAATTACAACGAATTCTTATATAATAAGGATGATCACCTAATTCCCAATAACTTACTCTCTCTCATACTCTGTAAAACTATACAGATGTGAGAATGAAACCTGGTAAATACATACCCTGGAGTAAGTATCTAATCGGGAAAACAGTTTTCCATTAACAATGCACTGAAACATAAAAATGTTTCGTAGGGGTATCCTGGTATTCATAGTAATGCCTCTACAATAATCCAATTCATGAATTTAACCGTATATTTCTTTGCCATCTCTTCAAATCCCTGTATTTTTCTTTAGACGTTACCTTCTGTACACCATCGTTAGCCTAAATGGTTTTCTTCCCTCCCTACCGTTCGGCACCAGCCTATGGTTTGGAAGAAGACTATCCAATAAGCGTAATAGGTGTACCCTCCTAAACCAAGGAGTACTCGTACCTGAGAGAAGGTGATGATAAAAGACAACTGAATAATACCTTATTCTATTAAAGGTGAAATAGGAGTAGCGATGAAGTACACGGTTTGGTCGTGAATGATAACAGTCGCAATTTACTTTGCCCTCTTTGTAATCCCTTTATTTTGTCTTTACATATTACCTTCTGCATAACCACTTAGGCTAATTGGTTTTCTCCATTCCCTACCTTTCGGCACCTGCCTATGGTTTGGAAGAAGACTATCCAATAAGCGTAATAGGTGTACTCCCCTAAACTAAGGAGCCCTCACAACCTGAGAGAAGGTGATAATAAATGACAACTGAATAAACCAATTCTATTTCTCCTGAACCTGGATCCATCCTCGAAGAAGTCCCTTCGAGTTCGTATATAATCATACGATGGATCTATCCAATGGAAGTGGATGTTTGTAGTGATACGAGGTGTTCTGAGAAATGCAAAGGGTAAAAGAAGGAGTGGCAATGACTTATGCAACTCAGACAATCCAAAAGCTAGTATTTTAAGAAGGTTCGATCAACTTGGTCGCTGAGTCGTAGTCTAGGGTCGGTCAAAGGTCGCTGCCAAAGAGAGAGAGAAAAGAAACACTCTGCATGCACTCTAACCTAGATCAGAATGGTTATCACTTTATCTAACCAGGAAACCTCCCACTGTACTGTCAAATTCTCCTCCAAACCTAAAAGAAGAATCAATCGGGATCACCCGAAGAGTAAACCAACTCATCAGTGGGAATCGGGATCCAACTCTCATCGCATGATAACGTGACGGAATCCACTCACGTTATCACACTCCAGAAGGTATGCGCATACTTGGCAAGTTTCAGTTTCTTTAGAAACTCCCGATATGATTTTTGCCCCATGCTCTTATGACCTCGGCGTTGGTCAAAATGTCAAAAGTCACATGCCAGGTTCTACCCGTCACTATCTTGTCAATTTGAACCCACCCGCATGTTGGATATATGTATGCCCTAGAGGCCATTATATGATAGTGGATGTATTTGTACATGTATATATATATATATTCAGTGTACATTCTTGCTCGACATGATAGTATGCTATCAGGTTCTTCTTTATCTGACATGTTGATTTGATCATGCTTTTATTCATTCACACATGTTGATAAAGCCCAAAGGATATTGGCTTGACTGCAGTGATTATGATAGAGATCATACTAGTGGGACATCTGTAGTTTATAAGCATATCCTGGAATGTCCCTAGTCGTGGGTGTATCGAGATGGGGCATCGATATACCAGAGTAGACTAGCGTATATGATACTAGACCAATATGATGGGCGATGGACGTTCCCACATTCATCGATGCGAAGATAGCAGTTCTCAGGTGACACTGGTGCAGGTTAGTCTGTAGACCCGAGATCGTCATAGAGTCTTGTGTGCTCTCCCACTGTACTTTGATTACCACCCTACCACGGCTCTACTGAGTCGTGCAAACAGGTGGCCGTTGGATACAGTCCCGAGACACACGAAGGCGATGAGCGATAGGAGGGGTTTCGTCTCTCCCGGTATTGGGAGTTGATGCTGTGCTATGCTCGACTGGTTATATCAGTAAGTCCCTGGCCAGGGCTGCTGAGAATTACTGATAAGTGTTATCAAGTAGTTTCTCGATCTGTTATAGACCATTCACCAGCACGACTTATTGAGTTATTTGGGTCGACGTGACCATCCCCAGGCTCGATATACAGCATATCTGACGAAGAGACCGGACTGTACGGTAGTGTTGCCGGTTGGCTCGACGGGAGTTGTAGCAGGTTCGCTTGTTTTCTTTTGATCGCTCAATACCCGGGTGGCCGTTACGTTTAGCTGACCACTTGCGGCTTGGGGGTGCTTGATATGATCATCACCCACTGCCGGCGTATTGACGAGTCTTAGAGTCCCACAAAGGAGTTACCTTGTCCAGGCGAAACGTTGTGGTGCGCGTATGCGATATGCGCATGGACCCGGTTAAAATGCGCGTATAAGATACCGTATATTAATCGGGCGGCTTGCTTTTGGTTGGGTCGTATGTGATATGGCCGATTTCTAAATCAAGTGTTGATTTATCATTTAACCATTAGTTTCTCACTAGAAATCCTTTCTTGTATTTTGGATGTATGCATGCATGTATGCATTCATTCTTGTTCATGCACATATGGATGTGCATGCACACATACATACATACATCATCCTTCATGGTTGTATATACATAGAAAATGGTGGCAATATAAGACTCACACCTTGGTTTTATATATGGATTATTATTTCTATTTGTGTTAAAACAAAAAGAAAAAGGAAAGGATAATTCATGGTTTAGATTCTACACTCTTCTTCAACTAACCATGCTCACCTACTTTTTAACCATATGTTAATCTTTCTTTCATGTTTTAACTCAAGTGAAATAATATCCATATAATATAACCATGGTTTGAGATGAAGAGTGAAAAATATATATACATATATTTTCTATTTTTTCATGAGGGATTATCATTTCTCTTCTTCTTCAAAAGCCATCATCTTCTTCTTCCTTGCTCTTTTGCTCTCTAAATCTCTCAAGTGAGCAAAATACTCAACAAGATAGGATTTTAAAGTGAGAAAAAGAACCACAACACCATTCTACATTAGTCTTGCCCATTAGTGGAGAGTGTTAGCTTCATTTTTCTTTCTTGATCTTGTGAAGTTGCAAGCTTGGACAAACCGGACTCCGGGTGGATCATCGTGGACCTAGAGGAGTACAAGCGGACCTTTTCCAAACCCCAAGTAGCCGAGGAGTCTAGCGTAGGGATCTACAAAGGTTCTACTCTCAAAACCCTAGCTTTACCTACTTGTGATGATGTCTTGTTTTTGAAACCCAAATTTTCTAGGAATGATTCTTTGTGTGTTCACTTAGCACCCTAAAAATTTAATCTTTGGTACATGTGATGCTTCCAAACCCTTCATAAGGTGCTAGGTAAACCTAATATTGGTATCAGAGCCGACCTAGAACTTTAGGCGACACTTTAGCGAAGTTAGAACTCCGATCGAATCAAAATACGGATTTTTGGGACACTCTCTGGACATTTTTTTGAAACTGTGATTTTTCAGAATTAAAAATATGTAAAAATTCAGCAGGGAATTCTAAGAAACACTGTGAAAAACGAAGCCCTAATGAGCTAATCCCACCGCGGAACTTAGGCCGCGGAACCGCGGCCAAAGCTTGCTTAGGCCGCGGCTCCGCGGCCGTACAGATCCATTAAGGCCTCATTTTTATACACTGTTCTGCTTACCTGCTTGTAGATGTTTTTAGGTATTTTTAATCTGATTTCAGTGATATTTGTTCTGGAGATTGTTTAGGGTTCAATGATTCGATCGGAATTTTAATTTCATGCTTTTTCCGGGTAATTTAGAAAGTATTGAATTGTTCGAACAAGTATCATTTACTCACTTTTTCACGGGGTTTAAATCTTTCGGAAATACGTGTAAGTTTTGTAGTGGACCCTCTAGAAGACAACAAACCTTAACTCGATTATGTGACTGTCTTGAACTGCTTTTTTAACCTTAAGGTTTGAGGCAGTACGGCGTGCCACATGTGAGGCGTTGGCTTGAGCCTTCTACGGCTGGACGGCTACTACTGTGTTATATTCCGGGTTTTTTTTGAACTCCGCTCAAGTGTTGAGCTTTAGGGAATTTTGGGGTATTTGATTATTCGATCGAAAAGTTTAATACTGTCTATTTATCTGGAATGTGATACAATATGTGGAATTCATATAGTTAGGCATGAAATGCGAGGTATGTGATATCTAGGATTTACGATGTCTAAAGAGAATGCTGATTCCAAATATTGTAGTTTTACACTTTCTTTTTTGTGACCGTAAGTGTAGTATGTTGATATCGCCGGTTTCGTTGCTATACATCAACGACAATCGGAGTACGCATACATACTTACGTTGATGATATATGATATTATGTGTTGCTGAGATATGATGTACAGGATTGTCGCGATCGAATAGCCGGGGGGTTTTATGTGAGATGAGAGTTTTATTTTTCATTCATGTAAAATTCAAATGTAATGTAATATTCTTTTATTTGGGGTACTTCCGGGTTGAGGTTGCTGCCACCAGCGTTGTATATTATTTACTTTTCCGCATTAAGATAGACCCAAGGAGGGGAGCATAAGTGACCGGGTTCTGGGGTTCAGTGGGAGGCCATCTCGAGGAGTAGAGACCGGGTCTCCTAAACTCCAGGATTGGTAGGGTCGCTTGCCGCTGTCGTAGGGGTCTAGAGGTGTGGGCTTGGCTATTCATCGCGACTGTGGAATCCGTATTTTCTATTATTGGCTAAATACTAAATACGGACGTCCTAGTATATTCCACATTATATATATGTTTCTGTTGCCTGTATTCTGTGATATCTGAGACGAATGATATATTATATATGAGATATATAGTACACGTTGCTTATGTTTTACACCCGCGCTAGTCCCGTCCCGGTATGCCGTTAGTTAAGTAACCAAACGGTGCATAACGGAACATTGCGGCGAATGCGGATGGCACAAGCGTACATGTTATTTTCGTTTCTTTTCTGTGATTGGCTTAAGGACTTTAATGATGGGACTACATTAATATGATTAATGTAAAGGAAATAAACCTAAAAAGATGTTATAGAATCGAATTTGAAAATCACCCGGCTCTTTATGAAAAAGCAATATTTCAAAAACTGCGGAGCATAAGCCACTCCTTTTGAAAACCATTTGATTCTACGACGATATCAAGTTTAAAGCGTTAAAGATTTTCTTAAAAATCATCTGCAACCCTCCTTCATTTTAGGAAGTAGAGTACATAGTATTCGTGCTACGTTTGTTGACTTTAGTTAAGGCGTAGTGTACGGTAGCTAAGTGATGTCTTCCTACATTGCATATGATGCAGATTAATTAGGACATTCATGCGACTTTGTTGACCATAGTTAAGGGTCATATGGGTGGGTCTAATTGATCAAGAAATGACGGGTAGAACTTGACTGGTACTTATGATTTGTTGACCATAGTTAAGGTCATACGTACTAGGGGTAAAAATCATATCGGGAATTTCAAGTGTAGAGATTTGCATACCTTCCATATGATGGTTGGATCCCGATCCCACTGTGGGCAATAGTTGCTCCTAGAAGAGTTTTGCAGTTTACAATTAGCTAACTCATTAGGTGTCTAGAAAGGTGTTAACGTGGCTACGCCTCTGGGAAAACGAGGTTTACTTTAATTAGGTCCGTGCGAAAGCACGGGGAACCTCCCTCAAGTACCGACACTGGCCTGGCTGAACGGTTAGCGAAGTTGTAGACTGTAATTAATCCTGGCTAGTTTTCTTTTTAAGGTTTGAAAGAAAAACTTGATTAAAGCAATGGGAGACATCGATTAGACAAGATAATAACCAATCTGATCTATGCAAGAGCTTTCCCTGAGTGTATTCTTTTCTCTCTCTTAATGGCAGATACCAATGACTGGAGTCAAGCTTCTACTAGATAAAAACAAATTGAATGGGACCAATTATAAAGACTGGCTGAGGAATCTGAAAATTGCCATGACTTATGATAATGTATCATATGTCTTCACGGCTTCAACCCCGCCCACACCAGGTCCAAAATCCTCAGTTGCGGACATTGAAGTTCGCAAGACATGGGACGCTGACTGTGCCACGGCCAAATGCCTCGCGCTTGCATCGATGGACAATACACATCAAAAGCAACACGAGAATATGGACATTCATGACATATTCCTCCATACAAAAGAGTTGTATGGAGAGCAATCCCGCGTATTACGATACGAAGCATCAAAGAAATTGTTTCAGATGCGAATGGCCCCTGGCACATCAGTAGGAGACCATGTTCTGAAGATGATAGCTCTTATAGAAGAGCTTGAGGACCTTGGATGGACGATGGACAATGAACAATATACG
This sequence comes from Agapanthus africanus, assembly GCA_030015575.1. Taxonomy (NCBI): domain Eukaryota; kingdom Viridiplantae; phylum Streptophyta; class Magnoliopsida; order Asparagales; family Amaryllidaceae; genus Agapanthus; species Agapanthus africanus. Next base: position 262,647,249 of record JASDDO010000008.1, read on the forward strand.
GATATTATTCAGCAGTCCCTCCCCTTCACCTTTGCTCAATTCATAGTTAACTTCAACATGCACAACATGGAGAAGGAACTACCTGAACTCCTTAGTATGCTAAGGAGTGCAGAGAGCACACTGAAATCAGTGAAAACTCCCGTTAGGACTATTGGGCAATCTTCTTCTTCTCGCCCAAAGGCCAAGGCCAAGGGAAAGAAAAAGAAGAAGCCCACAAATCCTAAGGGTGGAGTTAAGAAGGTTAAGGGGAAGGAAAGTCTAAAGCTGGAGACCCGGGGAAAGGTGAATGTTTTCATTGCCACAAAGCAGGACATTGGAAGCGCAACTGTACGGAGTACTTGAATATCAAGAAGAAGCATGGGGATGCTTCCGCTTCAGGTGTGTTTGTGACAGAAAACTGTTTTTCAATAAACTCTGCTTCCTGGGTATTAGATACCGGTTCAGGTTCTCACATTTGCAATTCTATGCAGGGGCTGAGAAATAGCAAAGTTTTGAAGACAGGTGACCATACTCTCCGCGTTGTAAATGGTTCCAATGTACATACAGTCGCAGTGGGAGAGTATCACTTGGGGTTGCCATCTGGGTTTATATTGGTTTTGAACCCATGTTATTTTGTACCAAGTATGCTTTGTAATATAATATCTGTTTCTTTGTAAGACAATGAAGGATATAATTTGGTATTGCAGAACAATGTTATGAACATTCACCTGAATCAAATGTTGGTTGGGTATGGTACACTTAATAACGGGATATACGTCTTAAATCAACACACAGTTTTCAGTATACAACACACTAATAAAAGAAAACTTTCAGAAATTAATGAAGCTTTTCTTTGGCACTGTAGACTTGGTCATATTAACGAAACAAGACTAAACAAGTTACATAAAGATGGATATTTAAAGCCTTTTGAATATAAATCTTATGCGACTTGCCAGTCTTGTATCAAGGGTAAAATGACCAAAACTCCGTTTACCGGACACAGAGAAAGAGCTACTGAGCTCCTAGGCCTCATACATAGTGATGTATGCAGGCCAATGTCTACACAGGCTAGAGGCGGATTTTCATACTTCATTACGTTCACTGACGATTTCTCAAGATTCGGTCATGTATTTTTATTAAAGCACAAGTCCGAAGCTTTCGAGAAATTCATTGAATATAAACAAGAAGTAGAAAAACAAACCGGCTTGAGTATCAAGATGCTTCGATCAGATCGAGGTGGAGAGTATCTCAGTACAGAATTCGCAAACATCCTAAAAGAGAATGGGATTCTCTCTCAGCTCACTCCTCCTTACACCCCACAGCACAACGGTGTGTCAGAACGACGGAATCAGACCCTATTAGATATGGTCTGTTCCATGATGAGTGATGCTGAGTTACCCGTCTCATTTTGGGGGTTTGCATTGGAGACTGCAGCGTTCCTACTGAACAGGGTTCCAACCAAAACCGTGTCTACCACGCCATATGAGATATGGCATGGGAAGAGACCATCTCTTAAAAGAATTAAGATTTGGGGTTTCCCGGCCTATGTTAAAAACAAGAATCCGGACAAACTCGAGACACGGTCGGTCATGTGTAACTTTGTGGGATATCCAAAGAAATCTTATGGATATCTATTCTACCACAAGGAGGAACAAAAGGTGTTTGTTTCTCAGTATGCCACATTCTTAGAAAAAGAGTTTTTCACAGATAAAGATGATGGCAAGGTGGTGGATCTAGAAGAGGTTCTAGAGACACAAATTACAAATGACGACTTGGTTGAACCGGCTATTGCAATAGAAACTGAGGAACCTCGGCCACTCCGTAGGTCTGGTAGGACTTCTCGCCCACCGGAGAGGTACTACGGTTTCCTCATTGATGGTGACAGAGAAGACAACATCATGGAAGATGATGACCCTACCAGTTTTCAGCAAGCTATCACAAGTGGTGACTCTGTGAAGTGGCTGGATGCCATGAGATCCGAAATGGAGTCTATGTACACCAACAAAGTTTGGACTTTGGACGTTGTACCCCCTGGGGTAAAACCTGTGGGATGCTAATGGATCTTTAAAAGAAAGTTTGGTGTAGATGGGCAGGTAGAGACCTATAAGGCAAGACTTGTGGCGAAGGGTTTTCGTCAAAGACCAGGTTTGGACAATGACGAAACTTTTTCGCCCATAGCCATGCTTAAAGCTATTCGGATCCTACTTGCTATTACTGCTCACTACGACTATGAAATCTGGCAGATGGACGTTAAAACAACATTTCTAAATGGCGATTTAGAAGAATGCGTTTATATGGATCAGCCAGAGGGCTTCATTGACAGTGGGAGCAGCGGGAAAGCATGTAGATTGCTTAAATCCATATATGGGTTAAAGCAGGCATCACGGAGTTGGAACATCTGTTTCGATGATGTTAGCAAAGAGTTTGATTTCATCAAAAATCCAGATGAACCTTGTGTTTATAAAAAGGCTGTTGGAAGAGCTGTCACATTCCTCGTATTGTACGTGGATGACATTCTTCTGATAGGAAATGATATTCCTATGCTTCAGTCGGTCAAATCTTTCTTATCACTAAGGTTCTCCATGAAGGACCTGGGTGATGCCACATACATCCTGGGCATAAGGATCTATAGGGATAGATCCAAAAAGTTATTGGGATTGTCCCAAACCAGGTACATCAACACCATCCTAAAAAGGTTTAGTATTGAAGACTCCAAGCGCGGTGCCTTACCCGCTTGCCATGGAGTCACTCTCTCCAAGGATTCTTGTCCAAAGACCGATGAAGAGAGAGCTCGCATGAGCATCATACCCTATGCTTCGGCAGTAGGATCTATAATGTATGCGATGTTATGTACACGCCCAGATGTAGCTTATGCACTTAGTGTTGTAAGCAAGTATCAATCCAACCCAGGGGAGAATCACTGGATAGCTGTGAAGAATATTCTTAAGTACTTGCGAAGGACTAAAGAATTGTTCTTGGTGTATGGTAATGGAGATCTCCAAATGGAGGCCTTTACCGATTCGAGCTTCCAGAGCGATAAAGACGACAGCAAATCTATCTCTAGGTTTGTATTTACCCTCAATGGAGGGGCGATAAGTTGGAAGAGTTCCAAACAGGATGCCGTTGCAGACTCTACGATGGAGGCTGAGTACATTGCTGCGAATGATGCCGCCAAGGAAGCCGTCTGGATGAGGAAGTTCGTCTCGGAGCTAGGAGTAGTTCCAACCATTATTGATCCAATACCATTGTATTGTGATAATAATGGGGCTATGGCATTAGCCAAGGAGCCCAAGTCCCATCTGCGGTCCAGACACATCCTTAGGTGTTTTCATTTGATCCGGGAGATTATATATCGCCGCGAGATCGTAGATCGCTGCGAGATTGAGATTAAGAGAGTAGACACAAAGAATAACGCCGTGGATCCACTCACCAAGGCCCTCCCTCAGCCGCAGCATGAGCGACTTTTTGAGATGTTGGGTATGAGATACGCCAATAACTGGCCTTAGTGCAAGTGGGAGATTGTTGGATATATGTATGCCCTAGAGGCCATTATATGATAGTGGATGTATTTGTACATGTATATATATATATTCAGTGTACATTCTTGCTCGACATGATAGTATGCTATCTGGTTCTTCTTTATTTGACATGTTGATTTGATCATGCTTTTATTCATTGACACATGTTGATAAAGCCCTAAGGATATTGGCTTGACTACAGTGATTATGATAGAGATCATACTAGTGGGACATCTGTAGTTTATAAGCATATCCTGGAATGTCCCTAGTCGTGGGTGTATCGAGATGGGCATCGATATACCAGAGTAGACTAGCGTATATGATACTAAACCCATATGATGGGCGATGGATGTTCCCACATTCATCGATGTTTGACATCGAGATCGTATACGGGTGCTCAGTTTTGACTGGGTACACTGGGCGGACTCACCGAGAACTCCTATATGGAATTATATCTATCATCGGATAGCAGTTCTCAGGTGACACTGGTGCAGGTTAGTCTGTAGACCCGATATCGTCATAGAGTCTTGTGTGCTCTCCCACTGTACTTTGATTACCACCCTACCACGGCTCTACTGAGTCTTGCAAACAAGTGGCCGTTGGGTACAGTCCCGAGACACACGAAGGCGATGAGCGATAGGAGGGGTTTCGTCTCTCCCGGTATTGGGAGTTGATACTGTGCTGTGCTCGACTGGTTATATCAGTAAGTCCATGGCCAGGGCTGCTGAGAATTACTGATAAGTGTTATCAGTAGTTTCTCGATCTGTTATAGACCATTCACCGACACGACTTATTGAGTTATTGGGGTCGACGTGACCATCCCTAGGCTCGATATACAGCATATCTGACGAAGAGACCGGACTGTACGGTAGTGTTGCCGGTTGGCTCGACGGGAGTTGTAGCAGGTTTGCTTGTTTTCTTCTGATCGCTCAATACCCGGGTGGCCGTTACGTTTAGCTGACCGCTTGCGGCTTGGGGGTGCTTGATATGATCATCACCCACTGCCGGCGTATTGACGAGTCTTAGAGTCCCACAAAGTAGTTACCTAGTCCAGGCGAAACGTTGTGGTGCGCGTATGCGATATGCGCATGGACCCGGTTAAAATGCGCGTATAAGATACCGTATATTAATCGGGCGGCTTGCTTTTGGTTTGGTCGTATGTGTTATGGCCGATTGCTAAATTAAGTGTTGATTTATCATTTAACCATTAGTTTCTCACTAGAAATCCATTCTTGTATTTTGGATGTATGCATGCATGTATGCATTCATTCTTGTTCATGCACATATGGATGTGCATGCATACATACATACATACATCATCCTTCATGGTTGTATATACATAGAAAATGGTGGCAATATAAGACTCACACCTTGGTTTTATATATGGATTATTATTTCTATTTGTGTTCAAACAAAAAGAAAAAGAAAAGGATAATTCATGGTTTAGATTCTACACTCTTCTTCAACTAACCATGCTCACCTACTTTTTAACCATATGTTAATCTTTCTTTCATGTTTTAACTCAAGTGAAATAATATCCATATAATATAACAATGGTTTGATATGAAGAGTGAAAAATATATATACATATATTTTCCATTTTTTCATGAGGAGTTATCATTTTTCTTCTTCTTCAAAAGCCATCATCTTCTTCTTCCTTGCTCTTTTGCTCTCTAGATCTCTCAAGTGAGCAAAATACTCAACAAGATAGGATTTTGATGTGAGAAAAAGAACCACAACACCATTCTACAATAGTCTTGCCCATTAGTGGAGAGTGTTAGCTTCCTTTTTCTTTCTTGATCTTGTGAAGTTGCAAGCTTGGACAAAGCGGACTCCGGGTGGATCATCGTGGACCTAGAGGAGTACAAGCGGACCTTTTCCAAACCCCAAGTAGCCGAGGAGTCTAGCGTAGGGAGCTACAAAGGTTGTACTCTCAAAACCCTAGCTTTATCTACTTGTGATGATGTGTTGTTTTTGAAACCCTAATTTTCTAGGAATGATTCTTTGTGTGTTCACTTAGCACCCTAAAAATTTAATCTTTGGTACATGTGATGCTTCCAAACCCTTCATAAGGTGCTAGGTAAACCTAACACCGCACATGCCCTTGACGTTGGCCAAAATGGCAGAACGACTGTCCCAAACCAACTCATCTATCCATTCAACAAATGAATACCCAGCAGCTACCAAACACTATGCCTTGGCGTTGGTCAAAATACATAGCTTGAATACTACTGAATACCCAAAAGAAATGACGGAGGGCTACGGCTGGTTTTTGGCAAAAAACCTTTAACGTAATGAACTTGATCTCGTTGAAGGAACCTGATAGCTTTTTATAAAAATATAGTGGCGAAAACCTTTTGCTAAAGAGGTCACTCCCGGTAAAGGGATCTCGGCTCTTTCCTCGTGGAATGAGGTGCAGGATATTCCAACTGAATACCGCGATGCAAAGCAACTTGTAATCGACTATAGTGAAGTTATTTCCCTGACGCAAACTTCTGCCCAAGGGGCACTCCCGGTGAAGGGATATCGGCCCTTGCCTCGTCAAATGAGGTGCAGGATTTTCCAACTGAATATCACTATGCAAAACAAAAGAAAGCGTCTTTGTAATAACACCTTTTTAAAACTGTTCCAACAACATCCAAACAGGTTTGTTTTCCTTTGCATTGATCAGAATCAACGCAGTCCCATCAATTAATCACACCGGAAAAGAACGAAAATAAAATGTATGTATATGCCATCCGCATTCGTCACTGGGTCCCATCATCACCCGTTAGGTTACTTAACTAACGACAGAGTGGGGACTGAACTAGCGCGGGTGTAAAACATATACAACATCTAATAGTATATAAACCAATATACAATAATCGCTCCAGGCGTGATAATATGCAACATTACAGAAAAGTAATAAGCATCACAGAACAATACATATAATCTGGGATCCTCGAGTTTCACAGAGCCGCTGCTGAAACCCGACGTTCCCCTGTCGTGTAGATAGCCTGTGCAATGAAACCTAGACCCCTACGGGTGCGGCAAGTTACCCGCCAAAACGTGAAGCGAGGCAGCCCCTTACAGCAAAGTGAATGGACCACCCTGCACTTCACGGAATCCGGTAACTTGAGCAACCCTCCTTGGGTCAACCTGTACCCCCTACGAGTGCGGCGAATAGTATGCCAATTTTAGAGTGAGGCCCCTCTGCCTCTCAAAGCCATGAGATGCGGACCCGTTGCCCTCCAGAACCCGGCTATCCGTGCACTCCATCACGGGGCAAAACCTAGTACAGAAATTAAAAATATGTACAATGGGTACATCGACCTCAGCCCAGTCGTGCCCCAAAAGAATATTATACAACAGGCAGTGACGGCAGTCCACATGTTGGACGCTCGCCCCGCAATATCAAATATATAAATAAATCCAAACTGCACTACCATTGCACACTGCTAGCAACCACGACAAATCCGCAACAACACAGCACAACACAGAACATCAACGCGAATGTCACGTTCGCAAACCCGTCTAAAAGGACTATAGCAATTAGACGCGGTTTACCGCTCGAATGACATTCACGGTCGGAGATATAATGTAAGTACTGTAAACTGACACGTTTAAATTTCGATCGACAAAATTTCCCGAAGTGGGCCCCACGTACATCTGCTGTACAGTAACAAAAACTGGGCCCAAAAGAACAGTACCAAACACCACAATTTCCAATTTAGAAACAACAGGAGAAAAATTGCCAACTGAGTCACCTAATGCGCCGCGGTTCCGCGGTCAAAGCCAGGCTTTGACCGCGTTTCCGCGGCCGTACGGTCGACGCAGTTGGTCGTTTTTCTCCAGTATTCTATAAAAGCCCTGCTTGATTTTCTGGCATATGTAAAATGATTTTTAGACATCATTTAAAATTAACGGAAACTCAGAACTTGGAATTTGCGGTTTTCGAAAATCCGTTCGATCGACGTTTTAAACGCGTTAGCACAAGTTCGTAAAGCTTAATGGTGAGGCTCTGATACCACTGTAAGTCCACGGTAGCGTCCCGGCCGTCTAACAGACGCCAAATGCGGAACAAAAACTTTTACAACTGGCGCTATCGCGTACTATTACCCGGATATGCCATTAAAGCTAAACTAACAAACTGTAAAGAGGGTAGAAAGGTTATACCGAACGATCCGAGTCCTTCGTTCTTTAACCATCATCCCATGCTCCTGTTGCGGCTGCTCCGATCTCGTCGATCTCCGATCTCCTCATCCAGGTGGCACCACGTCATCGGATCTTTAAACGGGCTCCCGCCTCTGACCCGAGGCAACTCGATCGTCAAGTTTGCTAGAAGAGACGACCAAGATGATGTAGGGAAAGAGTAGAACATTTTGTCTCGCTTCGTCCAAAGCCATGGACGAACGGTTAATGAAGTTGCCATTTGAGTCGGGTGATGGAATGAAATGAGCTATGAAATTTCAATACATCGAAAACTATCATCTTTTTCAAAACAAAAACATTTTTTTTCCACCAAGGGGTGGCCGACCACTAAATAGGCAAGGGGGTGAGTGCAGGAGGAGGGATGGTGACCATAAAGATAAAGCTTATCAATGACTCACTTAAACACCTAGTATGAACACATTAATGTAAAGAATGACTCATTAACCTTAGTCACCCTTTCATTAATGCACCATTAATGAACAAATGAGTCACAAGCCACCTCATCATCATAGTCACCATCTTGAAGCTTCCACACTCATCTCAAGAAAAGATAAATCCGCATTTAACCGAATGTTAAATACGGCTGATAGAAAACTGGAAGCTGGCAACTTCCAAAAAGTGATCCCGAAACGAATTTCAGGATAACCCCGTAACTGTATAAATATACCCGCATTTTTATTACGACCGAATACAAATGCAACTAAGACAAAGATATTATATCTACTAAGTATAATACTCGGATCCGGCTTAAACCAAAGCCCACCAGTATTATCTACCCGAAATATGACACGTGCATAAACTCACGTGCATTTTCCGAACCCTGCCATAAAACCATACGGCCTCTACAACGTTTCTCCCGAACTTGGGAAACTATCTGTTGGGGACTCTAATGACTCGTCAGTACCCTGGCAGTGGGTTTAACCACAAGCCGTCAGCGGCACTAGCTGTGCGTAACGGCTGCCCATGGACTGACCTTAAGGGAAACCGATGAGCGAACTCATCCCGAAACCCTACTAAGCCTAACAGTGACAATATATATACAGTCCGGTCCGTTCGTCTATGAGTATCGCATATCCGGCCTAGGGGGCTAGTAACGTCAGACCCCTAATAGCGGTATAAGTCGTGTCGGAGACAAGCCCTAAACACCCTGAGATACTACTGGAGTACCTACCAGTAAATCTCACCTACCTTGGCCAAGGACTTGGTGTAATGGCTTTCCTAGACACAGCGCGATCTCCACCTCCAATACCGGGAGAGACGAATCCCCTGCCGATCCGCTCACGTGCCTCCATGTGGCTCGGGACTGTTTGCACGACTCCTTAGAGCCGTGGTAGGGTAGAAATCAAAGCACAGTGGGAACTCACACGAAACAAATGACGACCTCAGGTCGATGAAATAACCTGTACACATGTCACCAGGGAACTGCTATCTGACGATATGTATAATACCAACTAGCAGGTTTCCGGCGAGTCCTATCCGGTGTACTCATAACCCAATGAGCACCTGTATACATCTTAGGTGATCCAACTGACACCAGTGGCTTGTGAGACCGGCCACCACCCCTCGTCGGGGACTCGACTGTATACACTAGACTACTCCGGAGTATCGATGCCCTGTCTCGAAACTCCAACGACTAGGGACCACAAATAAGGATATGCTTATAGACCACCCAACTCTCACGTATATGATCGCCATCATACCGTTGGTAGTCAAGCAAAATCCTAAGGGCTCTATCAACGTGTAATCGTGATCAGTCACCTTAACCTATACACGACTGATAAAGGCAAACCCGATAGCATACTATCATCTCGAGTAAGACTGTCCTACCGGCATAGGTCCTCCTCAATCATTGCAATCACGTGCCTGCGATCCAAAAATTGACTTTGAGGGCACTATATCCAACAGATTCATCTCTCCCGGTATTGGGGGTTGATATCGCGCTGTGTATGGAGAGCCATTATGCAAAGTCCCTGGCCAGGGCAAGCGAGATTTACTGGTGGATTCCAGTAGTTTCTCAAGGTGTAATGGGCTTCACTCCGACACGACTTATACCTGTTAGTTATATGTATGCCCTAGAGGCCATTACTGTACATACGATGCATATTGTAATGGATGCTTGGACATATATAGGGAGGACTTTCTTGCTCGACATGATAGTACGCTATCTGGTTGTACTTTATCTTAACATGTACTCTGATTGTCTCTATGTTACATGTTGATAAAGCCCTTAGGATATGTACTCGACTACTGGGACTATGATGAGATCATACTAGTGGGGCCACGGTAGTCGACGAGTACATCCTATAACTGTTCCTAGTCGAGGGTGTATCGAGACAGGGCATCGATACACCAGAGTAGACTAGCGTATACGCATCTTGACCCTGTTTAACATGCTTGTTTTTGCCTAAACTCTAGTTTAAAGATCCGGCTTCGGGTTGTTCGGCACCGCCAAATTTTTAATCGGGCATGGTTGATGCCTCGTAGACCCTTGTGGCAGTGCATAGCAACCCAACAGTGGTATCAGATCCAAGCTAGAGCATTAGGCGATGTGTTTACGAAGTTAAAACCCCGATCGAACCCGGAAACGACACTTTAAACCCCTCTCTGTACAATTTTTAAAATCTGGGATTTTTCTGAATTAAAAATCCTTAAAAAAATCAGCAGGCAATTATAAGGACACCTGTGCAAAACGATAACGTTTGGCGCCCAAAGCACCGCGGAACCGCCGCATGAGCATGGCTCATGCGGCGGTTCTACGGCCACAAGGTGACGTCACCGTTTTCCTTTTGCACAGTAATGTTCATATTTAATTTCCTGATTTTTTTATGGTATTTTTATCTGTGACTCAAGTGTTGAGTATTTTTGGGGTTTATTTTGTATTCGTTGATTGGATCGGAATATTTAATTTCGTTGGGTTTTCCGGATATTTTAGAAACTGTTAAAAAGTTTGAACAGATATCAATAACTCACTTTTTCCCCTGTCGGAAATTTTTCAAAAGTTGGATTTTTTCTCGTGTTTGAAACTTTCGTAAAGTCGTGAAAGTAACGCGGTGGACCCTCTAGAAGACAACAAACCTTAACTCGATTATGTGACCGTCTTGAACTTCCTTTTGAACCTTAGGGTTTGGGGCAGTACGGCGTGCCACATGTGAGGCGTTGGCTTGACCCTTCTACGGCTGGACCATTGGTGTTGTGGCATGTGATGGATGTTTTTAAACTGATTTCAAGTGTTGAGATATATTGGGGAAATCTTGGGTGTTTAATTATTCGATCGGAAAGTTTAACATTGTCTATTTATCTGGATTGTGATACAATAATTGGAATCCACAAGAAGTTATGAGATAACTAATTTGAATGTTATAAACATAGCAGTTTAGTCTTAGTTGATCGGTTGCCACGGGATTTTGATGCGATCAAAAGTCCGTCGCAATCACGTAGCGTACGGGGATACTCGCCGGGTAAACTTAATAGACAGCCATGCCTCATAGCCCCGACCAAGTGACTGTAGGAGAACCCCGTCGCCAAAAGCATCCGTTCGGGTGCTCGCGGCAGCGGTGTTCCGCCTTAGTGCACTTCGTCGACGGCATCCGGGGGTGCGGTCGTCTACTAAAGTTTGCGACGAGCATTCGATCAGGATGTCAGGAATCTTGTTGAATTGCCTGACTTGATATTGAAAAGAGTTTTCGATAATGAGACTAAAATGCGGGGTTTATAATTGTTAGGCATGCGATGTCTAAGGAATTCATTTAGTTAGGCATGCGATGTCTAAGATGGTTGCGGATTCCAACTGTTGTAGTTTTACACTTTCTTTTTTGTGACCGTAAGCGTAGTATGTGGTGTATCGCCGGCTTCGTTGCTATACATCAACGACAATCGGGATACGCATACTTGCTTACGTTGATGATATGAGATATTATGTGTTGATGTGATATGTTGTATTGGATCGTCGCGTTTGAATAGCCGGGGGTTTTATGTGAGATGAGAGTTTTTCTTTTTCATTCATGTAAAATTCATTTGTATGTAATATTCTTTTATTTGGGCACTTCCGGGCTGAAGATGATGTCACCATTGTATATTATTTACTTTTCCGCATTAGGTAGACCCAAGGCGGGGAGCACAAGTAACCGGGTTCTAGGATCCAGTGGGAGACCATCTCGAGGAGTCGAGACCGGGTCTCCTAACCCAAGAATTGGCAGTGCTGCTTTTCGCTCTCGTAGGGGTCTAGGGATGTGGGTTTGGCTATTCATCGCGACCGTGGAATTCGTCTTTTATACAGGCTCGTATTGAAAACACGGACCACATAGTATATCCAATATTTCATAAATGTTCTTCTGCTGCTATGTTCTGTGATGAGATCATATTACTGCCTGAGACGAATGTTTATATTATATATATGAGATATATGTTATATTGCAGATTTCGTTTCAAATGTGATGCTTGTGAAGCATAATTAAAATGGGACTTCATTAATGAGATTAATGAAATAAAAGAAACCTAAGATGTTGTAGAAACTTGTTTAAAAACTGGTAGCTCTAGTTCTTGCTTTGCATAGCGGTGTTCCTTGTAGAACATCCAGCACCTTATTCGATAAGGAAAGAGCCGAGATCCCTTCACCGGGAGTGACATCTTTAGCGAAACTAGCAGATGCTACAAACTCGGTTTGTCTTTTGATTGCTTCTATAGTTCTTGCTTTGCACAGCGGTATTTATGAAATATCCTGCACCTTATTCGATAAGGAAAGAGCCGACGATCCCTTCTCCAGGAGTGACCTCTTTAGCGAAACTAGAAAAGCCTCAAAAACACTCCATTTAAAATCACTCGATTCTACAACGATATCAAGTTCATTACGCAAAGGGTTTTCTTAAAAACCCATCGTATCCCTCCGTCATTTCAGATAAGTACTACTTAGTATTCATGCTGCGGTAGTTTGGCATTCGTCAAGGCGTAGTGTACGGTATCAAACTAGTGCTTATCTGCTAGCATACGATGCGATTGGATTAGGGTATTCGTACGGCGTTGTTTGGCATTCGTCAAGGGTCGTGCGGGTGGGTTTAATTCAATCAGGAAATGTACGGGTTGAACTTGACTAGCGGACTATGGGTGGTTAGGCATTCGTCAAGGTCATAGGACGCTAGGGGTAAAATATTATTGGGAATTTCAAGTGTTGAAATTTGCAATGAGATTGCATACCTTCTATGAGATAGTTGGATCCCGATACCCGCTGCGAATAAGAGTTACTCCTGAGAGAGTTTTACACATTACAATTAGCCGATCAAGTAGGTGTCTAGAAAGGTGTTAACGGGGTTACGCCCCTGGGAAAACGAGGTTTACTTTAATTAGGTTTGTGCGAAAGCACGGAGGACCTCCCTCAAAGTTGTTAGTGTTTATGCCCTAGAAGGCCATTACTGTATCATACTAGCTTGTATATTACTTAATGGAAGCTTGGGTTATTCACATGTATATAACAGTCTTGCTAAACATGGTAGTATGCTACTTGGTTTTTCTATCTTAATATGTGAGTGTACGTATTGATAGAGCTCTTAGGATCTTGCTTGTCTACCAGCGTTGTGATGGCAGTCACACTAGTGGGGGCTGGGTAGTCTACAAGCACATCCTCATTCAGGTCCCTGGTCGTTGGATTATCGAGACAGAGCATCGATACTCCGGAGTAGACTGGTGTGTACGCTTCTCATCCCAGTTGGGGAGATGGTCTGTCCCACAGCCGTCAGTACGTCGTACTGGAGATAGTATGCAGGTGCTCGTTAGGTTACGGGTACACCGGACAGGACTCGCAGGGAACTGTTGGTTGGTTTGATACCAGTCGTCAGTGAACAGTTCCCAGGTGACATGAGTACAGCGTAGTCCGCAGACTTGACACTGCTACTTCGCCTCGAGTGTGTCCCACTGTTCTTAGATTACTACCCTACCACGGCTCAAAGGAGTCGTGCAAACAGGTAGCAGTTGGGTGCAGTCTCGAGCACTTGGAGGCAGTGGCGGTTAGACAGGATTCGTCCCTCCCGGTATTGGGAGTAGATATCGTGCTGTGTCAGAGAGCCATTACGCAAAGTCCCTGGCCAGGGCAAGCGAGATTTGCTGGTAGGTTCCAGTAGTTTCTCAGGGTGTAATGGGCTTCCCTCCGACACGACTTATACCGCTATTAGGGGACTGACGCTTGCCGCCCCCCTAGGCCCGATATGCGATAGTCTTGGACGAACGGACCGGACTGTATGGAGATTGTCACATCAGACTCAGTAGGAGTTCGGATGGGTTTTCTCATCGGCCTTCTTATCGACAACTACCTGGGGACCGTTACGTACAGCTAGTACCGCTTGCGGTCTGTGGTTAAACCCACTGCCAGCGTAGTAGTCGAGTCTCTAGAGTCCCACACAGAGAGTTTCCTACTCCAGGCGAAACGATATAGAGGTTGCATGGTTTTGCGACAAAGGGTTCGGACGCATACGTGCGTTTACGCACGTACGACTTTCGGACAGTTTTTACCAGTCGGCTTTGGTTTAAGCCAGTTACTGGTATTCGGTTATTGGATTTTTACAGTCTAAAGTTTTTCCGTATTTTTGCGGATCGGAGGGGCGTTCTCGTAATTGTACGAGAAGCTTCTAGAAGATGTGACTAAGGAGGTTACTTTGGATGAGGTTGTGAGTCATGGTGGTGATTCATTCATTTCATTAATGCACATTTATTGCTTAATGACTCATGCTAATGAATCACCACTAGATATTTTATGAAGCATGCTTATTCATTTCTTTTATTCATTATTCTTAAAAAGGAATGCTTCATAATATATTATGATACACTCTCTCTCTTCTCTCATGATCTTATCTCATATTCTCTCTCCTCAAGCTCTCATCTTCAAGATACTAATCCTTAATCCTCATGTGTTGAGATCAAAGGTTTAGTTAGACTTAAGCATCCATTACCTTCACTCTATATCATCCTTTCATCTTTGATTAGCAATCAAAGTTGATTAGTTACCTCAAGTTAGAGGTTTAGCTTGGAGTTTCGCTCTCGGGTGGATCGTCTACTACCTAGAGAAGGCCGAGGAGAACAAAGGAGGACACAAAGACGAAGGACTAGTTTCGATAGGTATAATCCCTAATCACAAGTGAAAAGAAACTCATTGAATACGGTTATTTATAGTTTAGCTTCGATTTAAGCGGTTAGTCGATGTTCGTTCTTTAAACTTGATCGTTTTTGAAAATTCCGCCTCCCCATAAGTACTGGGGTGTACTACATCGACTTACAGTGGTATCAAAGCCTCGCTAAACACTAAATAACTTGATTGCAAATTTGTACGAATTTTGAACGAAAAATCAAAACCGGAAAACCCTAAAAAATGCTAGTTTCTGTCGAATTTAAAACGATGTCAGAAAATTTTTCATGTGTGTTCAGAAAGCTAGAAAGGAGTCCAGGAGAACACCCAAGAAATTCGAGCCCATGAATCGGCAACTCGGCCGCGGAAGCGCGACGGATCGGTGGGATCCGCCGCCCTTCCGCGGCGCTTTGGTCGAGTCATGGACTCATCTTTCTTGTGTGGGTCCCCTGTGATATTTGGGGTTTTCTGGAATATTTAATAATTGCTCAGGTTACTGTTTAACAGAGCAGATTTTGGAGCAATATTGATGTTGTTTAATCGATCGAAATTGTACAGTATTTGCGTATTGGATTATATCTGTGATTGTTTAATGTGTTCGTAAACCTCCCCCAACTGCTAGTATGTCGGTTGGCAGGGGGTTGCACATTTCTGAAATGGTTATATCTGTTTGTGCATATACTGTATTGGACTGTTGTGGTGTATAGCCGGGGTTAGCAATGGGTTATTGTTTAATTCATTTGTTGTAAATGTAATTTGTTGTAATATTATTTTCGCGGGGCACTTCCAGGTTGCGGTCGTAGCCACCGTTGTATTATTTCATTTTACTGTTTTTGCTCCTAGGACTGACCCAAGGTGGGGTACACAGACTGCCGGATGGGTAGTTTGCCGTACCCGTAGGGGTCGAGGGTGGGGTAACGGCTATTCATCACAACTGTGTAATCTGTCTTTTCTTGCAGGCTCAAAAGAAATACAGATTGCTTGCAAATCCAATATTGTTTATCTGTGTTCTGGAATGAATATCATTGCGTCAGACGAATGTAAAATATCTATATTTATGATAGCTATTTAGACGCCACTTATGTTTTACACCCACGCTAGCCCAGCCCCCGCTCTGTCGTTAGTTAAGTAACCTAACGGGTGATGACGGGACCCAGTGGCGAATGCGGATGGCATAAGAGGACGTTGTATTTTCGTTGTTTTCTGCAATGATAGGTTAATGATGGGACGCATTATCTATAATGCAAAGTAAAACAAACCAAAGTTTAAATCGTTGGAACAATTTAAAAGAAACCACTCGGTTATTTTTAAAACAGATATTTTTAAATACGGAGCCTTAACCACTCCTTTTAAAAGCTATCAGGTTCCTTCGGTTATATCAAGTTCACTACGTTCACGGTTTCGCCAAAACCAGTCGTAGCCCTCCGTCATTTCTTATGGATGGTCAGTAGTATTCAAGCTATGCTTGTTGGCATACGTCAAGGCATAGTGTTTGGTAGCTGCTGAGGTATTCATTTGTTGCATAGATAGATGTGTTGGTTTGGGACAGTCGCATTACCTTGTTGGCATACGTCAAGGGTATATACGGGTGGGTTCAAATTAACAAGATAATGATGGGCAGAACTTGACATGTGACTTATGATTTGTTGGCATACGTCAAGGTTATAAGAGCATGGGGCAAAAACTTATATCGGGAATTTCTAAAGAAACTGAAATTTGCAAAGAGATGCATACCATTTGGAGTTTGATGAATGTTGGTAGGATTCCTTCAACATTATCATACGATGATATTTGGATCCCGATCCTACTGTGAGTATATGCTACTTATCAGGATATTCGTCACTTAACGATCAATGCTATAAACCTAGTAGGTGTCCAGAAAAGTGTCAGCGGGGTTACGCCCCCAGAGAAAAGAGGTTATTTAATTAAGGAACTTCGCGAAAGCGTTGGAAAACCTCCCTCGAAGTATCGACACCGGCCTGGCTGAACGGTTAAGCAAGTATTGTACGGTGAGAATAGTCTTGGCTAATTCTTCTTTTATGGTTTGAGGAAGGATTCGAAAAACAGTGGGAGCCATCCAGTTTAGATAAATTAAAAACCACTCTAAACTTGCAAGAGCATCATGCTAAAGAGTTTTCTTCTCTCTCTCCTAATTGCAGCGACCCTGAAAATGACTGGACTTAAGTTACTTTTAGAGAAAAATATACTGACGGGGCCAAACTATAAAGATTGGCTGCGGAATGTCAAGATGGCTTTGACCTATGACAAACTGGGGTACGTCCTCACCGCTACGGCACCTGCTGTCCCTGGTCCCAAATCCAGCAATGCGGATAAGGAAATCCGCAAAACCTGGGATTTAGATTGCGCGAGAGCCAAGTGCATCGTGCTTGCCTCGATGAACAATGAACATCAGAGGAGGCACGAGGATATGTCTCTAGATGGCATATTTCTCCATACAAAAGAACTTTATGGAGAGCAATCTCGTATAGCAAGATACGAGACCTCTAAGAAATTGTTTCGAGCGAGGTTGGCTGTCGGGTCATCGGTAGGTGAACATGTCCTACAGATGATTGGCTACATAGAAGAGCTCGCAGACCTTGGGACGACTTTGGATAATGAGCTCTATACAGACCTTGTTCTCCAGTCCCTTCCTCCCACCTACGCCCAGTTTATCCTCAACTTCAATCTTCAAGGAAAAGAAGTTGAACTTGCGGAACTCCTGAACATGTTAAGGAGTGCGGAGGGCACCTTGCAGAAGGCAAGGGAAACACCCACTATGTTTGTTGGCGGTTCATCTTCTTCCGGGTCCAAGGCTAGGGCCAAAGGAAGGAAGAAGAAGGCCGCACCCAGACCTAGAGGAGGTGTTAGTAAGGTGGAAGGGAAGGGAAAGAAAAAGAAAGCAGCACCGGTAGTTGGCCTGGATGAGTGCTTCCATTGTCACAGGAAAGGGCACTGGAAGAAGGATTGCAAGGCGTAGAACGCCAAGAACCAGGAACCGAAGCAGGCTGTGGCTTCGACTTCAGGTGTGTTTGTAATTGAGAATTGTCTGTCGATCAACTCTACTTCCTGGGTATTGGATACCGGGTCAGGATCTCATATTTGCAATTCATTGCAGGCACTGAGAAACCGTAGAGTGCTGAAGGAAGGTGATATGATCCTCAGGGTTGCTAACGGAGCTAGCGTGAGAGCTGCGTCCGTCGGGGATTATCACCTAGGATTGACGAGTGGAAACATTTTGGTTTTACATAACTGTTATTTTGTACCCAGCTTAACGTGTAATATCATATCAGTTTCCTTGTTATCAAATAAAGGTTATGATTTCACGTTTGTAAGAGATGTTGTCAACATCCACCTTAATCATGGTTTGATTGGGTCCGGTACTCTAAATAACGGCATATATGTTTTAAACCAACTCCAAATTTTCAATGTCCAGAACACACTAAAAAGAAAGTCTCCAGATTTGAATAAAGCTTTCTTATGGCATTGTAGACTGGGTCACATCAATGAGAGAAGGTTGACTAAGTTGCATAGAGAAGGATATTTGGACTCGTTCGAATATCAATCTTATGACACTTGTCAATCTTGTCTCAAAGGAAAGATGACAAAGACTCCATTTACTGGACAAGGAGTAAGAGCGAGCGAGCTCTTAGGACTCATACACAGCGATGTATGCGGTCCAATGTCTACACATGCGAGAGGTGGTTATTCCTACTTCGTTACTTTTACAGATGATTTCTCTAGGTTTGGACATGTCTTCTTGATGAAGCATAAATCCGAAGCCTTTGAGAAATTCCTGGAATACAAGAGTGAAGCGGAAAACCAAACAGGCAAAAGTATTAAGACACTGAAATCTGATCGAGGTGGAGAATACTTAAGTGTCGAGTTCCTAGGTTACCTAAAAGAGAAAGGAATTCTCTCTCAGCTTACTCCTCCATACACTCCACAGCACAACGGTGTATCGGAGAGACGGAATCGAACCCTATTGGATATGGTACGATCCATGATGAGTAATGCTGAGTTACCGCGATCTTTCTGGGGGTATGCGCTAGAATCAGCGATACATCTTTTGAACAGAGTTCCAACCAAAACTGTGCCTACCACACCATATCAGATGTGGAGTGGGAAGAAACCCTATCTTCAGTACCTGAAGACGTGGGGATGTCCAGCTTTTGTAAAAAAGCAGCATCCGGACAAGCTCGAGGCACGCTCAGTAGAGTGTAAGTTTGTGGGATATCCAAAGAACTCTCATGGATATTGCTTCTATTACGCAGAGGAACAAAAGGTTTTTGTTTCTCGTCATGCCCGCTTCTTAGAAACTGAATTTTTGGAAAATCAGAAGAGTGGGAGCGAAATAGAACTGGAAGAAATTCCAGAACCACAAACTGCTACTGAAAGTTTGGTAGAACCAGAGGTTCAAGAAGAACAGAACATTCCCGCACCCCTCCGCAGGAGTAGTAGGCCGTCTCATCCGCCTGAGAGATACTACGGTTTTCTCATAGACGGGGATAGAGAGGATTGCATCATAGATGATGATGAACCTACTGACTTCCAGCAGGCCATCCAGAGCGGCGACTCGGTACGATGGCTAGATGCAATGCGGACCGAGATGGAGTCCATGTACACCAACAAAGTATGGACTTTGGACTTTGCTCCAGATGGGGTAAAACCCATAGGAAGCAAATGGATCTTCAAGAAAAAGATTGGTGTAGATGGACAGGTGGAAACCTATAAGGCTAGACTTGTTGCAAAGGGTTTTCGTCAAAGACCTGGTTTGGACTATGACGAAACTTTTTCTCCAGTGGCTATGCTCAAATCCATTCGGGTCCTTCTTGCTATTGCTGCCTTCCATGATTATGAAATCTGGCAGATGGACGTAAAGACGGCTTTTCTGAATGGAAATTTAGAAGAGAGCGTCTATATGGATCAGCCAGAGGGTTTCAATCAGAGTGGGAGCTGCAGGAAAGTATGCAAGCTGCTTAAGTCTATTTATGGACTAAAGCAGGCATCGCGGAGTTGGAACATCTGTTTTGATGAGACAGTCAAAGAATATGACTTTATCAAAAATCCAGACGAACCGTGCATATATAGTAAAGTTGTGGCCAGAAGTGTCGTATTCCTCGTCTTGTACGTGGATGACATTCTATTGAAAGGAAATGACATTCCTATGCTACAATCTGTCAAAGGATTCTTGTCACATAGGTTCTCCATGAAAGACCTGGGTGATGCCTCTTACATTCTGGGGATCCGGATCTATCGTGATAGATCCAAGAGGATGTTGGGACTTTCGCAGTCTAGGTATATCGACACTGTACTGAAAAGATTCAGTATGGAAGATTCTAAGCGCGGTAATCTACCGGCTTGTCACGGAATCACCCTCTCCAAAGAGATGTCTCCCAAGACTGATTTGGAAAGGGAACGCATGTCTATTATACCCTACGCTTCTGCGGTAGGCTCTATAATGTATGCGATGTTGTGTACCAGACCAGATGTAGCTTACGCACTGAGCGTGGTAAGCCGGTATCAGTCAGACCCAGGGGAGAAACACTGGATAGCAGTAAAGAACATTCTCAAGTACCTGAGGAGGACTAAGGAGATGTTCTTGGTTTACGGCGGAAAAGACCTCAGGTTGGAGGCCTTTGCCGATTCCGGCTTCCAGAGTGATAAGGACGATTCCAAGTCCATGTCGGGTTATGTCTTTACCCTCAATGGAGGGGCGGTGTGCTGGAAGAGCTCCAAGCAGGACACCGTTGCTGACTCGACGATGGAAGCGGAGTATATAGCTGCTTGCGATGCCGCAAAAGAAGCAGTCTGGATGAAGAAGTTCCTAACAGAACTTCAGGTTGTTCCTACCATAGTTGATCCAATACCTCTGTATTGCGACAACAACGGAGCTATAGCTTTTGCGAAGGAACCAAGGTCCCATCAGAAGTCCAGACACATCTTGAGGCGGTATCACCTGATCAGGGAGATCATTGATCGTCAGGAGATCGAGGTTCGGAGAGTTGCTTCAGAAGAGAACATTGCTGATCCATTCACAAAGGCCCTTCCTCAGATTCAGTTCGAGCGGCTACTCGAGATCATCGGTCTTCGATACGCCAGTACATGGCCCTAGTGCAAGTGGGAGATTGTTAGTGTTTATGCCCTAGAAGGCCATTACTGTATCATACTAGCTTGTATATTACTTAATGGAAGCTTGGGTTATTCACATGTATATAACAGTCTTGCTAAACATGGTAGTATGCTACTTGGTTTTTCTATCTTAATATGTGAGTGTACGTATTGATAGAGCTCTTAGGATCTTGCTTGTCTACCAGCGTTGTGATGGCAGTCACACTAGTGGGGGCTGGGTAGTCTACAAGCACATCCTCATTCAGGTCCCTGGTCGTTGGATTATCGAGACAGAGCATCGATACTCCGGAGTAGACTGGTGTGTACGCTTCTCATCCCAGTTGGGGAGATGGTCTGTCCCACAGCCGTCAGTACGTCGTACTGGAGATAGTATGCAGGTGCTCGTTAGGTTACGGGTACACCGGACAGGACTCATAGGGAACTGTTGGTTGGTTTGATACCAGTCGTCAGTGAACAGTTCCTAGGTGACATGAGTACAGCGTAGTCCGCAGACTTGATACTGCTACTTCGCCTCGAGTGTGTCCCACTGTTCTTAGATTACTACCCTACCACGGCTCAAAGGAGTCGTGCAAACAGGTAGCAGTTGGGTGCAGTCCCAAGCACTTGGAGGCAGTGGCGGTTAGACAGGATTCGTCCCTCCCGGTATTGGGAGTAGATATCGTGCTGTGTCAGAGAGCCATTACGCAAAGTCCCTGGCCAGGGCAAGCGAGATTTGCTGGTAGGTTCCAGTAGTTTCTCAGGGTGTAATGGGCTTCCCTCCGATACGACTTATACCGCTATTAGGGGACTGACGCTTGCCGTCCCCCTAGGCCCGATATGTGATAGTCTTGGACGAACGGACCGGACTGTATGGAGATTGTCACATCAGACTCAGTAGGAGTTCGGATGGGTTTTCTCATCGGCCTTCTTATCGACAACTACCTGGGGACCGTTACGTACAGCTAGTACCGCTTGCGGTCTGTGGTTAAACCCACTGCCAGCGTAGTAGTCGAGTCTCTAGAGTCCCACACAGAGAGTTTCCTACTCCAGGCGAAACGATATAGAGGTTGCATGGTTTTGCGACAAAGGGTTCGGACGCATACGTGCGTTTACGCACGTACGACTTTCGGACAGTTTTTACCAGTCGGCTTTGGTTTAAGCCAGTTACTGGTATTCGGTTATTGGATTTTTACAGTCTAAAGTTTTTCCGTATTTTTGCGGATCGGAGGGGCGTTCTCGTAATTGTACGAGAAGCTTCTAGAAGATGTGACTAAGGAGGTTACTTTGGATGAGGTTGTGAGTCATGGTGGTGATTCATTCATTTCATTAATGCACATTTATTGCTTAATGACTCATGCTAATGAATCACCACTAGATATTTTATGAAGCATGCTTATTCATTTCTTTTATTCATTATTCTTAAAAAGGAATGCTTCATAATATATTATGATACACTCTCTCTCTTCTCTCATGATCTTATCTCATATTCTCTCTCCTCAAGCTCTCATCTTCAAGATACTAATCCTTAATCCTCATGTGTTGAGATCAAAGGTTTAGTTAGACTTAAGCATCCATTACCTTCACTCTATATCATCCTTTCATCTTTGATTAGCAATCAAAGTTGATTAGTTACCTCAAGTTAGAGGTTTAGCTTGGAGTTTCGCTCTCGGGTGGATCGTCTACTACCTAGAGAAGGCCGAGGAGAACAAAGGAGGACACAAAGACGAAGGACTAGTTTCGATAGGTATAATCCCTAATCACAAGTGAAAAGAAACTCATTGAATACGGTTATTTATAGTTTAGCTTCGATTTAAGCGGTTAGTCGATGTTCGTTCTTTAAACTTGATCGTTTTTGAAAATTCCGCCTCCCCATAAGTACTGGGGTGTACTACATCGACTTACAGTGGTATCAGAGCCTCGCTAAACACTAAATAACTTGATTGCAAATTTGTACGAATTTCGAACGAAAAATCAAAACCGGAAAACCCTAAAAAATGCTAGTTTCTGTCGAATTTAAAACGATGTCAGAAAATTTTTCAGGTGTGTTCAAAGTACCGGCACTGGCCTGGCTGAAAGATTGGCGAACTTGTAGTGTGTAATTAATCCAGGCTAGTCTTTCCTTTTAGGGTTTGAAGAAAGATTTGATTAAAACAGTGGGAGACATCCTGATTAGATATATTAGATAACCAATCTAATCTTGCAAGAGCATACGCTGAGTGTTTTCTTCTCTCTCTCTCCAGGTAGCGACCATATCACGCCTTAATCAAGATAATAATACGGATATATTGACTGAAGCCGCTTGTTATACTGAGCTGGGGAACATTGGTCCCGCTCCAACTTATAAATGTTATAAGACAGAGCAGGAAATAGGGGATTACCAGAATTCCCGTGCCGCCCAAACGAGGAAAGTGCATGCTGATGCATCTTCTTCGGGTGTGATCATTACAGAGAACTGTTTCTCAGTATCCTTTACGTCCTGGGTATCTGATACAGGATCAGGATCCCACATATGTAATTTGTTACATGGGCTACAGAAAGGTAGAAAACTAAGAACGGGTGATAAGTTTCATGAGACAGAAAACGGTGCAAGTGTTGCAGCCAAGTCTGTTGGTCACTATCACCCTGTATTACCAGAATACATTGATTCTGAACGAATGTTATTAGATACCGAACCTGATATACAACATCATATCAGTCTCTTTATTAGTAAAGAAAGGATATAATTTTGTATTGTTGGATAATGTTTTGAACATTTCCTATATCAAGAGTTGATCGGTTCAGGCACGTTATCCAAAAGCATTGACGTTCTAAATCAAACTACAGTTCTTAGAGGAAGATTTCAGAAATGAACGAATCCTTCTTGAGGAATTGTAGACTAGGTTATATCAATGCGACCTGACTAGCTAAGTTACATTAAGATGCATATTTAAATTTGTTTGAATTTACATCTTGTGAAACTTGCCGGTCATGTCACAAAGATAAAATGACCATAGCTCTGTTTATTAGAAACAGAGAAAGAGTTAGTGAACTCTTGGGATTGATACATGCTGATGTATGAAAGTCTCATGTCTACACATGCCAAGACCGGTTCTTTGTACTTCATTACATTCTCTGATGATCTCTCAAGATTCAGACATATGTTCCTGTTGAAACACAAGTCCGAACCTTTTGAGATATTCACAGAATGTAAGTTAGAAGTAGAGAACTAAAATACGGGTATAAGTATTATATCCTTTGATGAGATCAAGGAGGAGAATTCTTGAGCACGGAATTCCTGGACTATTCTAAAGGAGAATGAGATTCTCTCTCAGCATTACTCCTCCGTATACACCACAGCACGTCGGTGTATCGGGGCGGAGCAATAGCACCCTATGTGATATGGTGTGCTCTATGATGAGTACTACTGAGTTTCCTATTTCCTTTTGGGTGTTATGCGCTTGAGAAGCTGCATACCTATTGAATAGGGTTCAAATCAAATCAGTTGCCTACCACTTCATATGTGATATGGAAAGGGAAGAGCCCATATCTTAAGTTTGTTAAGATTTAGGGTTGTCCGGACTATGTCTAAAAGCAAAATCCGGACAAGCTCGAGGCATGGTCTGTTATGTAGAACTGGAAAGGTTCCATCTATACAAACTGCAGCTGATGATTTGGTAGAACCAAAGGATTCAATAGTAACCAACGAACCTCAGCCTCTCCACCGATCTAGTAGGGTTCCTCACCCACCTGAGAGATACTTCAGTTTCTCTATGACAGTGGGAGCGAGGATTGCATCATGAGATGATGACCCAACTAGTTTCCAGCTGGCCATCAGGAGTGGGACTCTGTAAGAATGGCTGGATGCTTAGCGATCTGAGATGGAATCCTTATACACCAATAAAGTATGGACTTTGGTTGCTTTATCTGAAGGGTTAAATCCCCATCAGGAGCAAGTACATCTTGAGAAGATTACTTGGTGTACATGGAAAAGTTGAGACTTTCATAGCTATGCTTAAGTCCATCCAGATCCTACTTGCCACGGCTACATACCATGACTACGATATCTGGCGGTTGGGTGTCATGACAGCTTTTCTAAATGATGATTTGGAAGAAAGCGTCTATAAGTACACAGCCAGAGGGCTTCATATATAGTGGGTGCAGCGGAAACGTGTGCAAGATGTTTTAAATGATAAAACAGGCATCGCGGAGTTGGAACATCTGTTTTGATGTGGTAGTCAAAGAGTTTGACTTCATCGAAATGGTAGATGAACCTTGTATATACAAAAAGGTAGTAGAGAGTATGGTGGTGATCCTCGTAGAGTACGTGGATGACATACTCTTGATAGGGAAGGAGTTTCCTATGCTACGCTCGGTCAATCTCCGCTTATCATAAGGATTCTCCATATAGGATCAAAGTGATACCTCCTAAATCCTGGGTTTTGGATCTATGAGATAGATCTAATTGGATGTTAGGATTCTCACTAGATGTAGTGAGATGGTATCAATCGATCCTGGGGAGAATCACTGGAAAAGTTCCAAGGTGATAAGGACGACTAAATGTCAGTCGCAGGCATTGTCTTTACCCTTAGTGGAAGGACGGTATGTTGGAAGAGTTCCAAGCTAGATACCGTGACTTACTAGACGATTAAAGGCAAGATACATCGTTACCAAGGATGCTACCAAAGAGGCAATCTGGATATATAAGTTCATGAGATGAACTTCGTTCCTACCATTGTGTGACAATAGAGTTGTGGCTTTAGCCAAGGAACTACCGTCCCATCAGAAATCCAGATATAATTCTTAGGCAGTATCACCTGATCATGGAGATGGTTGATCCCCAGGGAGATCGAGGTTAGGAGAGTAGACACAGAGGACGACAGCGCGGATCCACTCACAAAGGCCTTATTCCCAGTTGAGACTTTTATGGGATGGTTGAGTATGAGATACTTCAACCACAGCTAATTGTTGGGTATGTGATACCACAACAGATGGCCCCAGTGCAAGTGGGAGATTGTTAGTTATATGTATGCCCTAGAGGCCATTACTATACATACGATGCATATTGTAATGGATGCTTGGACATATATAGGGAGGACTTTCTTGCTCAACATGATAGTACGCTATCTGGTTGTACTTTATCTTAACTTGTACTCTGATTGTCTCTATGTTACATGTTGATAAAGCCCTCAGGATATGTACTCGACTACTTGGACTACGATGAGATCATACTAGTGGGGCCACGGTAGTCGACGAGTGCATCCTATAACTGTTCCTAGTCGAGGGTGTATCGAGACAGGGCATCGATACACCAGAGTAGACTAGCGTATACGCATCTTGACCCATATGATGGGCGATGGATGATCCCATATCCATCGGTGTTTGACATCAAGGATGGTGTACGGGTGCTCAGTGGAGACTGGGTACACTGAACGGACTCGTCGAGAACTCCCAGATGGTATTATACCTTACGTCAGATGGCAGTTCTCCGGTGACACTGGTACAGAGTAGTCTGTTGATCCGAGATCGTCATAGAGTCTTGTGTGATTCCCACTGTGCTTTGATTTCCATCATACCACGTACAAGAGGGCATGCAAAAAGGTGGCTTTTGGGTACAGTCCCGAATCACATAGAGGCAATGAGCGATAGGAGGGGATTCGTCTCTCCCGGTATAGGGAGTTGATGTTGTGCTGTGTTCGATTGGCTATAACCGGAAATCCCTGGCCAGGGTTGCTGAGATTTACTGGTAAGTGTTATCAGTAGTTTCTCGAACTGTTATAGACCTCAAATCGACACGACTTATCGAGCTACTAGGGTCTGACGTTTACCACCCCTAGGCGAGATATGCGATATATCAGACGACGAGACCGGACTGTACGGGAGTGTTACTGATTGGATTCGCAGGAGAATGTACAGGTTTGCTTGTTGATCTTCTGAGCGCTCAATACCTGGGTGGCTATTACGTTTAGCTGACCGCTTGCAGCTTGTGGGTGTTTGATATGATCATCACCTACTGCCGGCGTATTGACGATTCTTTAGAGTCCTACACAGAGGTTTCTTGACTCAGGCAAAATGGAGTAAGGGCACATATGTGATATGTGCGGGACCGAGGATAATGCAATATGAGATACCGTATTCTATTCTCGCGATATTTGATATCAGCCGGGTCATCGGATCAAGTGTTGATTCGATGAATCGGTACAGATAAATATTAGTCGGTTATATGCGATATAGCCGGATTGTCGGATCAAGTGTTGATTCGATAATTTAATGTATAATAATATATATGATATATTAAATTACATTAACTAATATTAGCTCACTAAAAGATTCTTTTTCTCACTCGGGTAATACATTGATATATATGCGATATATGTTAATTGTATTATTTTCTTTTTTTACAATAAATATTATATATGTGATATATAATATTGTAACATGATATGATAGCTAATCCAACATGTTTAGTAGAGATTAAACAAGATTAGGGTTTGATTTGAGTTACTGCTTTCTAGATGTTTCTAGAAGGTTTTCTTTTGTTTTGGAAAATATATTTTGTTATGACTCTTGCTTTAACCCAACCCAAACCCTAACCCTAGTTAATTATCTACATGGGTTTAGTTGACCATGGTTGCATTATTCATCATTATCTCCTTTGCTCTATTCATCACAAAAGGATGCTTATCATATTGTTCATCTTCTTCCTTCTTTCTTTTCATGAAAAAGGTTTCTAGCTTTTTCTAAGTGATGAATATGAGTGAGAATAAGAAAACAAATGAGAGCAATAATCCCACTTCATCATCCTCATCTATCCTTGCCATTTAGATGAGGGTGTTCACTTCGTATTATGAGTGTTAGCTTGTGTTAACGAAACTTCAAGGTAGATCATCTTTGTATCGAAGATCGGAAGAAAGACTGCATCTTTCTCTTCGTGGAACCTCTCGAGAGTCCGGAACACGATGATCGCAGCGAAGGGACTTCAACACGGAGCTTTAGAAGTGAAGGACCGGATCCACAAAGGTTGTAATCTCTCTCACTTAGCGTTAAACTGTTTAACATGCTTGTTTTCGCCTAAACTCTAGTTTAAAGATCCGGCTTCGGGTTGTTCGGCACCGCTAAATTTTTAATTGGGCATGGTTGGTGCCTCGTAGACCCTTGTAGCAGTGCATAGCAACCCAACAATACCGCTATTAGGGGTCTGACGTTAACCACCCCCCTAGGCCCGATATGCGATAGTCCTAGATGAACAGATCGGACTTTACGGAGATTGTCACATCAGGCTATTGTCATATCAGGCTCAGTAGGAGTTCGACTCATCGTCCTTCTTATCGACATCTACCTAGGGACCGTTACTTATAGCTAGTACCGCTTGCAGCCTGTGGTTAAACCCACTGCCCGCGTAGTGTCGAGTCTTTAGAATCCCACACAGAGAGTTTTCCCTGCACCGGGCAAAAGGTGTAGAGGCCGTATGGTTTTACGGCAGGGCCGCGATCACTTACGTACACTTGTGCACGTATTATGTGTAAGTGCACGGCGGCGCCCCGGCCTCCATCCCGAGGCCAAAATGCGGAAGCGGTGATAAACTTTAATTTTGCGAACTTAGCAAACCGGCACCACCGCGCACTAAACCCGGATCGAACCATTAACTAGTCCTAGCTAACTACAAGATAGGGAATAGAGATATACCGACTGATCCGAGTCCTCCGGTCGTCTTGTCATCGTCCCGATCTCTCGCGGAAAATCCGGTCGTCGCCTCCTTGCCGGAAGGGCACCACATCGTCTGCATCTTTTACGGGCTCCCACCTCAATACCGAGGCAACTCGGGCACGAAGCTGGCTAGTCGACGTGCCCAAAATTTGCTGTAGAATCTAGTGTAGAACCTATGTCTCACTTTGGGGTTGTGGAATTGCCTTTTGAGATGGTGGAGGAATTGATTTTTGAGATGAACTAGAGAGCTTTTCTTAGCACCATGAGAACCAAAAATGCCACACCAAAATAAATCAAATCCCATCCCATATGGAATGGCCGGCCCATGCCCAATGTGAAGGGGGAGAATGGAGTGAAAGTCAAGGGAGTGGGTGAGCAATCATGCAAGCATGAATAATGAGTGATGATTAAAACGATATCATCACAAACAAAAACCAACACTCCAAATCAACCATGATGACTCCAAATGGTCAAGCCATCATGAACAAATCAAGTCAAAAGGTCAAAGAAGAGCTATCATGATAAAACAATATGCAAAGACCCCCTCCACAAATGCTTATTTGCAACAATGCAAATAAGCCCTCCTCCACCAATCTTCGGCCAATGAACGATACAAAGGAAATTGGCCGAAACGGAAAGCAAACTGGCAACTCCAGAAAACTGGTCCCGTAATAAATTACAGGAAAACCCCGATACTGTGCATACACACCCGCATTTGTATTCCGACCGAAATACAAATGCAATGAGACAAAATCTCCACTGTACTATACTAGGATCCGGCTTAAACCAAAGCCGGCTAGTAAAATCCGTTCGATCCTGATCCGTGCAATACCGCACGTATCTGATCGAACCCTGCCATATAACCATACGGCCAGTAGTACAAACTGTCTGATCCTGATCCGTGCAATACCGCACGTATCTGATCGGACCCTGCCATATCTCCATACGGCCTCTACAACTTTTCGCCCGAAAGCTGAGTAACTGAATGTGGGGGACTCTAAAGACTCGTCAACACCTTGGTTGTGGATTTAACCACTAGCACGTCAGAGGTATAAGCCAATACGTAACGGGCTACCAGGTATTGACTAAAAGGGATGTCTGTGAGCGAACTCAGCCTGACAACCCTACTGAGCCTGTCAGTGACAATATCCGTACAGTCCGGTCCGTTCGTCTATGAGCATCGCATGGCGGGCCTAGGGGGTTGGTGAAAGTCAGACCCCCAAAAGCGGTACTAGTCGTGTCGGAGTGTAGCCCAGAACACCCTGAGATACTACTGGAATACCTACCAGTAAATCTCCTTGCCTCGGCCGAGGGCTTCGTGTAATGGCTCTCCTAGACACAGCACGACCTCACCCCCAATACCGGGAGAGACGAACCCCTGAAGATACGCTCACTGCCTCCATGTGGCTCGGGACTGTACCCAACTAAAACCTGTTTGTACGACTCCTTTGAGCCTTGGTAGGGTAGTAATCAAAGTACAGAGGGAACTCACACAAGACAAATGACGATCCCCAGGTCGATGAACTAACCTGTACACATGTCACCAGGGAACTGCTATCTGACATCTGGTATATGACCAACTAGCATGTTCCCGGCGAGTCATGTCCGGTGTACTCATAACCCAATGAGCACCTATATACATCTTAGGTGAACGAACTGACACCAGTGGCTTGTGAGACCGGCCACCGCCCCTCGTCGGGGTTTCGAATGTACACACTAGTCTACTCTGGAGTATCGATGCCCTATCTCGAAACTCACACGACTAGGGACCATTTAAGGATGTGCTTATAGACTACCAGCTCCCACGTATATGATCGCCCTCATACTGCTGGTGGTCAAGCAAGAATCCTAGGGGCTCTATCAACGTTAATAGCGACTTGTCAGGTCACCTAAAGCAGTACACGATGATAAAGGTAAACCAGATAGCATACTATCATCTCGAGTAAGACTGTCCTATCGGGATAGGTCCTCCATCAATCATTGTAATCACGTGCCTGTGATCGAATAATTGAATCTGAGGGCACTATCTCCAACAATCTCTCACTTGCACTCAAGGCTAATTATTGCGATGTCGCATACTCACAGCACGTGTAATACCGAACACCCAACTCCTCTACTAGTCAGTCTCATAAAGCTCGCTTGCGAAACTATTGCGTTCGAGGAATAGCCTTAGTGAGTGGATCCGCCTTGATGTCTCTATCTATTTCTCTCTATATCTCAAGTTCGCGGAGAAACCCATCTCCCGAAATGAGCAATATCTGTCTTAGAATGTGTCTGGATGTCTGATGGGACCTAGCTCATAAATGAACTCCAAATCCAAACTTCTTAGACTGTATCGTCAACTGAACTTAATCAGTATCCTGCGCCATGCCTCCCTCAGTATTGCCTTGGACCACCTGTCCAAAATACTGCCCCTCATCAGAAGGAAAAACTATAACTCTGACAACCTCCTTGTCGTCCATGTCACCTTGGAAGCCTGGAATGATAACTGTCTCCCGAATGAGGCTGTCGTTATCATATCCCTAGAACATCCACTTATGTTCTAAAACTGCTTCCGACTGTTTCTCCAGGATTGGATCAATGTCAACTTTTTGCATCTATTGCAAGAACAACATCTAGTGTGGTACTTGACATCTCATGATTGACTTAATTGCCTAAGCAAGTGATCCGTCAATCATGCACATCCCTCTCTACTTTAGTCTGTAAGACACCTTTAGAGAGGGTGACTCCATCACCTGCAGGTACACTACCGTGCCAGGAGTCGTCCATTCTAAATACTCTTAGAATGCTGTCTAAGTACCCTTAATTGGGAAACCACCCAAATCTAGATCTAAAACCATAAATCTAGTAACCAGTATGTCTGATATAATATCCAAGTCCTGTGTGGAGAAACCACTATGTGACGACCAAAGTATAACCGATTGTAGTATAGGAATATCACTTCCTACTATGTGTATGTCATCCAAATACCATGACAACACACCCTACTACCTTCTCAACAGATCCATCCCCTATTCTGATGAAGTCAAACCTATGACTGTCACATCAGAAATTGATGATCTATCTGCGCTATAACTGCTTTAGTCTATAAATAGACATAAGTTACCTGTCCACCAATGCTTCCGCTGCTCCTACTGACTACGACAACCCTCTGCCAGAGTCATATACACGTACACTTCTAAAGCAAGTTCAGAACGACGCTATACTCATCCTCCCGCCGGGTCTCGCAGCCTGGAACAACAGCAATGGTAATTGTGGGTAAACAAGAACTTCCCTGTCACCGTCCTTGAGGCTACCGTAGTACCTCTCGGGTGCCTGAAGTTACCCACCTTATCTGCGGAGTGGCCAATGGAATGTCAATCCAGATTGAATCTTTAGGTTCCTATCAAATCTTCAGTAATCGTTTGTGGTTCTGGAATCACTTTCAGTTCTACCATACTCCCACTACTGTTATCTGAAAAAATCCATTTTTAATAAAACTGTGGCGAGTTTAGAACAATATCACTATTGATCTTCCAGATGGTAGAAAGTCAACCCTCGTCATAGCCTGGGTCAACCCACAAACAGCCATTACAGAAACGTGTCTTGAGTTATCCAGAGTCTGGTTTTAAGCATAGGCCGGACAACTCCCCGTACCTTAACATCGTTAAGATATGAACTGTTCTATATCCAATATAGAACCAGAGGCACTGATTTATTTGAACCAGATTCAAATCATGCAGCTGTCTCCAGTGCATGTCAACTAAATGGAAAAAGGCCGATCAGCGTTACTCAACTTAGGAATGCTTCCAATTATGAGTAACCTGAAAGAGAAGCAAGTTCTCTTAACCATTACTATCATCTGAATACCATACACAAGTATCTACATCTTCGATCACTTTGAAGAATCCCGATATTTGCAATACCTGGTTCTTTACTTTATTCAAATATCTATAACTTCTCAAAATTCGGACCTTGTGTTTCCTAGAAAACACCTATCTAAAAACTAGAGAAATCATAAGTAAACCGAATATAGTACGAGGACCAACCCCTCTGTCCAGATGGACCCTGGACAACATTCAATACTCTGTACAAGTCCCTTGAGTCTGATAACTCATTCACTGTGTGTCGTAGGTTGAAAACTGTACTTATGGTTAAGAAGAATTACACCGCTGTTTAATGCTCCTTACCTAACCATCCACTGATATAGGTAAATGCCGTAGACATAATTTCAAAAAGGTATATCTCACTCTATAAAAATAGACGTACAGATATATCAATTTGAAATTGGTGCATAATAGCGGATATTCAAAACCAAATATTTGCCGACCGGCAAACAGCCCAGGTGATTTCCTCAAATATCACCGATTACAACGAATCCCGATATAATGAGGATGATCACCCAATTCCCAATAACTTACTCCAAACTCATCATCTGTAAAACTATACAGATGTGAGAATCATACCTGGTAAATACATACCCTGGAGCAAGTGTCTAATCGGGAAATCAGTTTTCTTTTAACATTACAAAGTGAAACTGAAACATTGAAATGTTCCGATGGGGTATCCTGGTATTCCTAGTAATGCCTCTTCCAGATTCACGATTGTAACCGTATAATTCTTTGCCACCTCTCCAAATCCCTTCATATGTCTTTAGTCTTTACCTTCTGTACACCCCTTAGGCCAAATGGTTTTCTTCCTTCCCTACCGTTCGGCACCAGCCTATGGTTTGGAAGAAGACTATCCAATAAGCATAATGGGTGTACTGTCCCAATCCTAGGAACACTCGCAATGCGAGAGGAGGTGAAGATAAAATACACCTGAATAAATCTTATTCCTATTTCTCCTGAACCAGAATCCATCCCCGAACTGGAACAAGTTCCTTTCGAGTTCGTATATAACCATACGATGGATTATCCAATAAACTGTGGATCTTCGTAGTGACACGGAGTGTCCTGGAGAAATACAAAGGTGATTTAGGATTGGCGAAGAGATACTTGGTTTGGTCGTGAATCTCAGTCGCAATTTACTTTGCCCTCTTACTAATCCCTTGCTTTGTCTGAACTTAATACCTTCTGTACACCATCGTTAGGCTAATTGGTTTTCTTCATTCCCTACATTGGTTTTCTTCATTCCCTACCGGTCGGCACCAGCCTATGGTTTGGAAGAAGACTATCCAATTTGCGTAATAGGTGTATCATCTCCTAAACCAAGGAGTACTGGCAACTTGAGAGAAGGTAAAAGGAAAAGACAACTGAATAATCCTATCCGTTTTCTCCAGAACCGGAAACCATCCTCGAATAAGTTCTTTCGAGTTCGTATCTAACCATACGATGGTTTTGTCCAATGGAAGTGGACGTTCGTAGTAATACGGGGTGTCCTGGAGAAAAGGGTAAAAGTAGGAGTGGCAATGAGGTTTGCAACTCTGACAATCCAAAAGCCAGTGTTTTAGAAGGTTCGGTCAACTTGGTCATTGAGTCATAGTCTCAGGGTCGGGTCAATGGTCGCTGCCAAAGAGAGAGAGAAAAGAAACACTCAGCGTGCACTCTAACCTAGATCAGAATGGTTACCAATTTATCTAATCTGGAAACCTCCCACTGTCACCTCAAATTCTCCTCCAAACCTGAAAGAAGAATTAGTCGGGGTCACCCGAGGAGTAAACTAACTCATCAGTGGGAATCGGGATCCAACTATCATCGCATGATAACGTGACGGAATCCGCTCACATCATCACACTCCAGAAGGTATGCGCATATTTGGAAAGTTTCAGTTCTTTTGAAACTCCCGATGTGATTTTTACCCCATGCTCTTATGACCTTGACTTTGGCTAACAAATCATAAGTCACATGTCAAGTTCTACCCGTCATTCTCCAGGTTGATTTGAATCCACCCGTACCTACCCTTGATTTTGGCCAACAAGGCAGTACGACTGTTCCAAACCAACGCATCTATCTATGCTGCATATGAATAACCAACAGCTACCAAACACTGTGCCTTGACTTTGGCCAACAAACACAGCTTGAATACTATTGACTACCCATATGAAACGACGGAGGGCTACGAATGGTTTCTGGAGAAAACCTTTAACGTAAAGAACTTGATATCGTTGAAGGAACGGATAGCTTTTTAAAATATAGTGACGAAAACCTTTGCTAAAGAGGTCACTCCCGGTGAAGGGATCTCGGCTCTTTCCCCGTAGAATGAGGTGCAGGATATTCCAACTGAATACCTCGGTGCAAAGCAAAAAGTAATCGGCTATAGTGAAGTTAATGCCCTGACGCAAACCTTTTGTCTAAGGGGTCACTCCCTGTGAAGGGATCTCGGCCCTTGCCTTGTCGACTGAGGAGCAGGATATTCCAAATGAATACCACGATGCAAAACAAAAGAGAACGTCCTTGCAATAACAGCTTTTTTTGAAAAGTTTTCCAACAACATCAGATTAGGTTTATTTTTAACTTGCATTGATCCGAATCAACGCAGTCCCATCAATTGATCACACCACAAAGAACGAAAATAATATGACGTACGTATATGCCATCCGCATTCGCCACTGGGTCCCGTCATTACCCGTTAGGTTAGCTAACTAACGACAGAGCGGGGACTGGACTAGCGCGGATGCAAAACATATACAACATCTACTAATATATATACCAATATATTATATTTCGCTCAAGGTGTGAAAAGAAATGCAACATCACTGAAATGTACAGCATCACAGAACAATACAGATATCTGGGATCCCCGGGTTTCACAGAGCCACTACTGAAAACCAGACGTTCCCCTGGTCGTGTGGATAGCCTGTGCAATAAAACCCTAGACCCCTACGGGCGCGGCAAGTCACCCGCCAAAACCTGAAGCGAGGCAGCCCCCTTCAGTACCGTGAATGTTAGTGTTTATGCCCTAGAAGGCCATTACTGTATCATACTAGCTTGTATATTACTTAATGGAAGCTTGGGATATTCACATGTATATAACAGTCTTGCTAAACATGGTAGTATGCTACTTGGTTTTTCTATCTTAATATGTGAGTGTACGTATTGATAGAGCTCTTAGGATCTTGCTTGTCTACCAGCGTTGTGATGGCAGTCACACTAGTGGGGGCTGGGTAGTCTACAAGCACATCCTTATTCAGGTCCCCGGTCGTTGGATTATCGAGACAGAGCATCGATACTCCGGAGTAGACTGGTGTGTACGCTTCTCATCCCAGTTGGGGAGATGGTCTGTCCCACAGCCGTCAGTACGTCGTACTGGAGATAGTATACAGGTGCTCGTTAGGTTACGGGTACACCGGACAGGACTCACAGGGAACTGTTGGTTGGTTTGATACCAGTCGTCAGTGAACAGTTCCCAGGTGACATGAGTACAGCGTAGTCCGCAGACTTGACACTGCTACTTCGCCTAGAGTGTGTCCCACTGTTCTTAGATTGCTACCCTACCACGGCTCAAAGGAGTCGTGCAAACAGGTAGCAGTTGGGTGCAGTCCCGAGCACTTGGAGGCAGTGGCGGTTAGACAGGATTCGTCCCTCCCGGTATTGGGAGTAGATATCGTGCTATGTCAGAGAGCCATTACGCAAAGTCCCTGGCCAGGGCAAGCGAGATTTGCTGGTAGGTTCCAGTAGTTTCTCAGGGTGTAATGGGCTTCACTCCGACACGACTTATACCGCTATTAGGGGACTGACGCTTGCCGCCCCCCTAGGCCCGATATGCGATAGTCTTGGACGAACGGACCGGACTGTATGGAGATTGTCACATCAGACTCAGTAGGAGTTCGGATGGGTTTACTCATCGGCCTTCTTATCGACAAACTACCTGGGGACCGTTACGTACAGCTAGTGCCGCTTGCGGTCTGTGGTTAAACCCACTGCCAGCGTAGTAGTCGAGTCTCTAGAGTCCCACACAGAGAGTTTCCTACTCCAGGCGAAACGATATAGAGGTTGCATGGTTTTGCGAGAAAGGGTTCGGACGCATACGTGCGTTTACGCGCGTACGACTTTCGGACAGTTTTTACCAGTCGGCTTTGGTTTAAGCCAGTTACTGGTATCCGGTTATTGGATTTTTACAGTCTAAAGTTTTTCCGTATTTTTACGGATCGGAGGGGCGTTCTCGTAATTACTCGAGAAGCTTCTAGAAGATGTGACTAAGGAGGTTTCTTTTGGATAAGAGAGTGAGTCATGGTGGTGATTCATTCATTTCATTAATGCACATTTATTGCTTAATGACTCATGCTAATGAATCACCACTAGATATTTCATGAAGCATGCTTATTCATTTCTTTTTATTCATTATTGAAAAATAAGAATGCTTCATAATATTATGATACACTCTCTCTCTTCTCTCATTATCTCATCTCACATTCTCTCTCCTCAAGCTCTCATCTTCAAACCCTAATCCTTAATCCTCATGTGTTGAGATCAAAGGATTAGTTAGACTAAACAATCCATAACCTACACTCTACATCATCCTTTCATCTTTGATTAGCAATCAAAGTTGATTAGTTACCTCAAGTTAGAGGTTTAGCTTGGAGTTTCGCTCTCGGGTGGATCGTCTACTACCTAGAGAAGGCCGAGGAGAACAAAGGAGGACACAAAGACGAAGGACTAGTTTCGATCGGTATAATCCCTTAACACTATAGTTTAGTATAGCTTTGTGTTTGGTTATTATTTGTTTAGCTTCGATTCAAGCGGTTAGTCGATGTTCGTTGTTTAAACTTGATCGTTTTTGAAAATTCCGTCTCCCCATAAGTACTGGGGTGTACTACATCGACTTACAGTGAATGGACCACCCAGCACTTCACGGAATCCGGTAACTTGGGCACCCCTCCTGGGTCAACCTGTACCCCCTACGAGTGGGGCGAATAGCCCGCCAATCCAAGAGTGAGGCCCCCTCCGTCTCAATGCCATGAGATGCGGGCCCGTTGCCCTCTGGAACCCGGCTATCCGTGCACCCCACCTTGGGGTGATCCTAGTACAGAATGTAAAATATACATACAACAGGTACATCGACCGCAACCTGGTCGTGCCCCAAAAAAATAATACAATCAGGCAGTGACGGCAGTCCACATGTCGGACGCTCGCCCCGCAATATCAAATATACATAATACAACCACAACTGTACTAGCATTGCATCCAGGCTATCCCCCACGATCAATCCGCAACATCACAGCAAAAACAGAACATCAACGTGAAAGTCACGTTCGCAAATCCGTCTAACCGAGCTATAGCAGTTAGACCGGATTTACCGATCAAGTGACATTCACGGTCGCAGATATAATGTAAATACTGTGAAATAATGTGTTTAAAATATCCGATCGATCAATTTTTAACAAGTGGGCCCTCAAGCATTACTGTAGCAGATCAAGAAATTCTGGGTCCAATGTTATTATTCCAAAACCCCTATTTTCAATCCACAAGCCCACGGGAAAATTTTGACACATTGATCCCTCAAACCGGCGGCGGAACCGCGGCGCCAAGGGGGGTTTGGCCGCGGTTCCGCGCTCTACCTGAACGTTCAATGTCTCGAATTTTCCCAGAACTCTTATAACTTCTTTTACATCAGTTTTCTACAACCTGAAAAATTTTTAGACTGCAAAAAATTTCAACAGAAAACTGATGTGAACAAAAACGCGGATTTTGGAATTTTGGTCGATCGGAAATGTAAAACACATTAAACAAAGCTAGACTAAGTTAATGGCGAGTCTCTGATACCACTGTAAATCCACGGCGGCGCCCCGGCCTCCATCCCGAGGCCAAAATGCGGAAGCGGTGATAAACTTTAATTTTGCGAACTTAACAAACCGGCACCACCGCGCACTAAACCCGGATCGAACCATTAACTAGTCCTAGCGAACTACAAGATAGGGAATAGAGATATACCGACTGATCCGAGTCCTCCGGTCTTCTCGTCATCGTCCCGATCTCTCGCGGAAACTCCGGTCGTCGCCTCCTTGCCGGAAGGGCACCACATCGTCTGCATCTTTTACGGGCTCCCACCTCAATACCGAGGCAACTCGGGCACGAAGCTGGCTAGTCGACGTGCCCAAAATTTGCTGTAGAATCTAGTGTAGAACCTGTGTCTCACTTTGGGGTTGTGGAATTGCCTTTTGAGATGGTGGAGGAATTGATTTTTGAGATGAACTAGAGAGCTTTTCTTAGCACCATGAGAACCAAAAATGCCACACCAAAATGAATCAAATCCCATCCCCTATGGAATGGCCGGCCCATGCCTAATGTGAAGGGGGAGAATGGAGTGAAAGTCAAGGGAGTGGGTGAGCAATCATGCAAGCATGAATAATGAGTGATGATTAAAACAATATCATCACAAACAAAAACCAACACTCCAAATCAACCATGATGACTCCAAATGGTCAAGCCATCATGAACAAATCAAGTCAAAAGGTCAAAGAAGAGCTATCATGATAAAACAATATGCAAAGACCCCCTCAACAAATGCTTATTTGCAACAATGCAAATAAGCCCTCCTCCACCAATCTTCGGCCAATGAACAATACAAAGGAAATTGGCCGAAACGGAAAGCAAACTGGCAACTCCAGAAAACTGGTCCCGTAATAAATTACAGGAAAACCCCGATACTGTGCATACACACCCGCATTTGTATTCCGACCGAAATACAAATGCAATGAGACAAAATCTCCACTGTACTATACTAGGATCCGGCTTAAACCAAAGCCGGCTAGTAAAATCCGTTCGATCCTGATCCGTGCAATACCGCACGTATCTGATCGAACCCTGCAATATAACCATACGGCCAGTAGAACAAACTGTCTGATCCTGATCCGTGCAATACCGCACGTATCTGATCGGACCCTGCCATATCTCCATACGGCCTCTACAACTTTTCGCCCAAAAGCTGAGTAACTGAATGTGGGGGACTCTAAAGACTCGTCAACACCTTGGTTGTGGATTTAACCACTAGCACGTCAGAGGTATAAGCCAATACGTAACGGGCTACCAGGTATTGACTAAAAGGGATGTCTGTGAGCGAACTCAGCCTGACAACCCTACTGAGCCTGTCAGTGACAATATCCGTACAGTCCGATCCGTTCGTCTATGAGCATCGCATGGCGGGCCTAAGGGGTTGGTGAAAGTCAGACCCCCAAAAGCGGTACAAGTCGTGTCGGAGTGTAGCCCAGAACACCCTGAGATACTACTGGAATACCTACCAGTAAATCTCCTTGCCTCGGCCGAGGGCTTCGTGTAATGGCTCTCCTAGACACAGCACGACCTCACCCCCAATACCGGGAGAGACGAACCCCTGAAGATACGCTCACTGCCTCCATGTGGCTCGGGACTGTACCCAACTAAAACCTGTTTGCACGACTCCTTTGAGCCGTGGTAGGGTAGTAATCAAAGTACAGTGGGAACTCACACAAGACAAATGACGATCCCCAGGTCGATGAACTAACCTGTACACATGTCACCAGGGAACTGCTATCTGACATCTGGTATATGCCAACTAGCATGTTCCCGGCGAGTCCTGTCCGGTGTACTCATAACCCAATGAGCACCTGTATACATCTTAGGTGAACGAACTGACACCAGTGGCTTGTGAGACCGGCCACCGCCCCTCGTCGGGGTCTCGAATGTACACACTAGTCTACTCTGGAGTATCGATGCCCTATCTCGAAACTCACACGACTAGGGACCATTTAAGGATATGCTTATAGACTACCAGCTCCCATATATATGATCGCCCTCATTCTGCTGGTGGTCAAGCAAGAATCCTAGGGGCTCTATCAACGTGTAATAGCGACTTGTCAGGTCACCTAAAGCAGTACACGATGATAAAGGTAAACCAGATAGCATACTATCATCTCGAGTAAGACTGTCCTATCGGGATAGGTCCTCCATCAATCATTGTAATCACGTGCCTGTGATCGAATAATTGAATCTGAGGGCACTATCTCCAACATTATGATCGGGAAGATAATACTAGCGGGCTTTGGTTTAAGCAAGATTCTAGTATTATACAGATGGATTTATTCAGTCAAAGATTATCCATGTTTTTCGGAAGTACGGATGGGAGGGGCAGTCTCGTAATTTGTCGGGAAGCTTCTAGAAGAAGATGACTCATTTGTATTTATTTCTTTTTAGATTAAACACAAATGAGGTGGAGAGATGAGGTGTAGGTTTTCATTAAATGCTTAATGCCTCATGAAGTGATTCACTATTTAGGATTAAATAAAGCTTACAAGATATTTCTAGATATTTATCAAAGAGATATTTGTATGCTTGATATTATTCTTTCATGAGTTATTATTCATATTATTATCACAAAAGCTTTCTCTCTCCTCACTTCTTCATCTTTTTCCTCAAACCCTAATAGCTATCATGAGTTGAGAAACCTAGGGTTTAAGTGACTAACTAATCCATCTTATTACTCTACACCTTCTAGGACTTCTAGATTAGCGATCTAGGAGTCGTAGTTATCTCAGATTCGAGATAGGAGCTCGGACTATAGACTCTCGGGTGGATCGTCTTTGACTCGAGGAGGCCGTTGAGGTGCCGACGTTCCATAGAGCCTTCGAGGCATTGAGGATAGCGATGAAGACCTGAAGGACAAGTAACGTGAGGTATAACTTCGAATCCGAGTAGTTAAACCTCTCGTAGTTTGCTAGTAATGGTTTAGACACGATCCGTGTGCTCAAGTCCGTGTTACGAAACTTTGATAATTGTTTTTCATATATTCCACCTCCCCGCAAGCTCATGGGGTGCGTGACATGGACTTACAGTGGTATCAGTGCCTACTAAGCCTTTACTAGCTTGTTAGCAACTAATTAAAACTTCGATCGTCGGAAAAAGGTGAAAACATAACCCCGGACCCCTCAAGTTTCTGTCAATTTTAAACGTGTCGAAAAAATTATTTGATAGGTATGAAAATTCACAGCAGGGAATTCTAAGAATACTGGGGAAATACGAGGAGGTAACTCGACTGGACTTCCGCGGAAGCGCGGCGGATTAGTGCAATCCGCCGCGGATCCGCGGCCGAGTCAACTCAGAGTTGACTCGGATTTACACAGTAATTGTTGAATTTGGGTGTTTTCTTTTCCTGTATATTTTGTTTCTGCCCAGGTTATTTCAGTGTTGGCTTGCATTTGGGGTAGAGACGGAAAAAGGTTGTCGTTCGATATTCTAAGTTATTTGCTAATCGGGTTTTTATCTGTAATGTTTAATATGTTCGTAAACCTCCCCTAATTGCTAGTATGTCGGTTAGCAGGGGGTTGCACATTTCTGTAATGGTTTTTACTGGTTTGTGTATATGAACTTGATTGGATCGTTGTGATGATTATCCGGGGTTTAAGATGAGATTTTATATTCATTTATTCGATTTAAATTGTAATATGATGTAATATTCTTTTGCGGGGCACATCCGGGCTGAGGTTGTAGCCACCGTTGTATTATTTCATTTACTGTTTTATGCTCCTAGGATAGACCCAAGATGGGGTGCACAAACTACCGGGTACTTTGAAGTGTTTAGTGGCCTACTCACGTTACTGAGGGAGACCGCTTCACCTCGGGTACTTGGAGGGTAGTTTGCCGTACCCGTAGGGGTCTAGGATGGGGTAATGGCTATTCTTCACAACTGTGTAATCCGTTTTTCGTTGCAGGCTCAAAGGAAACGCGGATTGCTTGTATATCCAATAATGTTCATCTGTGATCTGGAATGCCTATTATTGCGTCTGACGAATGTACAATATCTATATATGATAGCTATTAGACGTTACTTATGTTTTACACCCGCGCTAGCCCAGCCCCCGCTCTGTCGTTAGTTAAGTAACCTAACGGGTGAATGACCGGACCCAGTGGCAAATGCGGATGGCATAAGAGGACGTTGTATTTTCATTGTTTTCTGCAATGATAGGTTAATTCATGGCACGCATTATTTTAATGCAAAGAAAATAAACGAAAGTTGAATCGTTGGAACAAATTTAAAAGAAACCACTCGGTTATTTTAAAAGAGCAGAATTTTTAATTGCGGGGTTTTAACCACTCCTTTTAAAAAGCTATCAGGTTCCTTCGGTTATATCAAAGTTCACTACATTCACAGTTTCACCAAAACCAGTCGTAGCCCTCCGTCATTTCATATGAATGGTCAGTAGTATTCAAGCTAGTTTGTTTGGCCCTTAGTCAAGACATAGTGATTGGTAGCTACTTGGGTGTTCACATGTAGCATAGATAGATACGTTGGTTTGGGACAGTCGTATTACTTTGTTTGGCCCTTAGTCAAGAGTATATACGGGTGGGTTCAAATTAACAAGATAATGATGGGTAGAACTTGACATGTGACTTATGATTTGTTGGCCCTTAGTCAAGATCATAAGAGCATGGGGCAAAAATCCACATCGGGAGTTTCTAAAGAAACTGAAACTTACTAGTGTTGCATACCATTTGGAGTTTGATGAATGTTGGTAGGATTCCTTCAGCATTATCACACGATGATATTTGGATCCCGATCCTACTGTGAGTATCCGCTACTCATCAGGAGATTCGTCACTTAACGATCAATGCTATAAACCAAGTAGGTGTCGAGAAAGGTGTCAGCGGGGCTGCGCCCCCAGAGAAAAGAGTTTATTTAATTAAGGAACTTCGCGAAAGCATCGGAAAACCTCCATCGAAGTACCGACACCGGCCTGGCAGAACGGTTAAGCAAGTATTGTACGGTGAGATCACTCCTGGCTAATTCTTATTTTATGGTTTGAGGAAGGATTCGACAAACAGTGGGAGACATCCAGTTTAGATAAACTAAAAACCAATCTAAACTTGCAAGAGCATCATGCTAAAGTGTTCCCTCACTCTCTCTTTGCAGCGACCTTGTGACTATGACTAGGTTACATCTAGATAACAAAATGACTGAATCTGACTTATTGTAAGTCCATATTGCGACCCCCGGTTCTTACGGGGAGGCGGAAACGGTATAAAAAACAAATTTTTATCGCAAGAGGCAACATGGACTAAACAA
The DNA here is from genome assembly GCA_030015575.1 of Agapanthus africanus. Lineage (NCBI taxonomy): Eukaryota > Viridiplantae > Streptophyta > Magnoliopsida > Asparagales > Amaryllidaceae > Agapanthus > Agapanthus africanus. Next base: position 262,690,791 of record JASDDO010000008.1, read on the forward strand.
GGTCGGGATCGTGTCTAAACTAAACTAGCATACATGCTAAAGAGTCTAGCTACTCGGATGAAGGTTATACCTAAACTTGAACTCCTTCTTCTTCAAACCTTGTAGAGGTTGATGGTTCTTGCCTTGTAGCCTTCTTCCGTCGAAGATGGATCCACCTCGAGAGTTCAACCTTCAGGCTCTTCCTCGTGCTTTGAGTGAACTAGGGTTTCCGGCTTGCTAGACCTTGAACCTAGAATGAGTAGAGAGTGTTTAAGAGGTGCTTTTCTTTTAAAAGAGAAGGATTCTCAACACATGAGAAGGTTTCTCTTTTTGCTAGAGGAAGAAGAAGATGAAGAGAGGAGAGAGAAGCTAAATGAGATAATGAGCTATCTTTTTCTTTCTTGCAACCATAATGCCAAAAGAAAAAGAATTATCTAAATAATAATAATTCAAAATAAGAATAGTTGATGGTAATTTGGAATGACCACTATCATGCTTCATTAAATGAAATGTAAGCATGAAACAAGGAGGATCTTTACAAAGCATGATGGTGGTCAACATTCAACCATGGTCAACAAGTCAACCATGGTCAACAAGTCAACAAAAACAACCATAACATAATTCTCATTTAATTACTATTATTAATAGATAATCCATAAATCCATTAGGGTTTGGAAAATGATAACTGTCAATTGTGCATACGCACCCGTTCCGAAACCCTAATGAAAGTCATCTTCCTCCTCCTCAAATAACTGTGCATACACACCTGCATTCTTGTTCCGAGGAACATGAATACTGAGAGATAAAAGCAACCCCAAAACATATACCAGTATCCGGCTCAAACCAGAGCCAGCTGGCAATATCCGTCCGGACTCCAAACGTGCACAAGTGCGCGGATGAGAACGAACCCTGTCGCAAAACCATGCGACCTCTACTCTGTTTTGCCCAGAGGCGAATACCCTCTGTGTGGGACTCTAAAGACTCGACACTACGCTGGCAGTGGGTTTAACCACAGACCGCAAGCGGCACTAGCTGTGCGTAACGGTCCCCAGGTAGATGCCGACAAGAAGGCTGACGAGGTGAAACCCCATCTGTACTCCTACTGAGTCTGAATGTGACAGTCCACGTACAATCCGGTCTGCTCGTCTGATACATCGCATGTCGGGCCTAGGGGGCGGTAAAACGTCAGTCCCCCAATAGCGGTACAAGTCGTGTCGGAGTGAAGCCCAAAACACCCTGAGATAACACTGGAACCTACCAGTATATCTCGCTTGCCCTGGCCAGGGACTACTCGTGTAATGGCTCTCCTAGACACAGCGCGATGTCAACCCCCAATACCGGGAGAGACGAATCCTGTCTAACCGGCACTGCCTCCAAGTGCTTCGGGACTGCACCCAACCACCACCTGTTTGCACGACTCCTTTGAGCCGTGGTAGGGTAGTGATCAAAGTGCAGTGGGAACACACTCGAGGCGAAGTGCTAGTGTCAAGTCAGCGGACTAAGCTGTACTCATGTCGCCTGGGAACTGATGACTGACGATAGGTATAATACCAACCTGTCAGTTCCCGACGAGTCATGTCCAGTGTACTCGTAACCTAACGAGCACCCGTATACTATCTCTAGTACGACGTACTGATGGCTGTGGGACAGACCATCTCCCACACTGGGATGAGAAACGCATACGCTAGTCTACTCCGGAGTATCGATGCCCTGTCTCGATAGTCCAGCGACTAGGGACCTGTATAAGGATGTGCTTATAGATTACCCAGCCCCCACTAGTGTGACTGCCATCACAACGCTGGTAATCAAGCAAAGATCCTAAGGGCTCCACTAATGCGTATAAGTGATATAGTAAAATAAACACAAGTACACATTGAAGTAGAAACAAACCAAGTAGCATACTACTATATTGAGCAAGATTGTTTATACAAGGTGAATATCCCAAGCTTCCATTAAGTAATATACAAACTAGTATGATACAGTAATGGCCTCTAGGGCATATACACTAACAATCTCCCACTTGCACTAAGGCCATGTACTGGCGTATCGAAGACCTATCATCTCGATCAGCCGCTCGAACTGAGTCTGGGGTAAGGCCTTGGTGAATGGATCTGCAGTGTTCTCTTCTGAAGCAACCCTCCGAACCTCGATCTCCTTGCGATCCACGATCTCCCTGATCAGGTGATACCGCCTCAAGATGTGCCTGGATCTCTGATGGGACCTGGGTTCCTTTGCTAAAGCTATAGCCCCGTTGTTGTCGCAATACAGAGGTATTGGGTCAACAATGGACGGAACCACCTGAAGTTCTTTTAAGAACTTCCTCATCCAGACAGCTTCTTTTGCGGCATCAGATGCAGCGATGTATTCCGCTTCCATAGTCGAGTCTGCAACGGTTTCCTGTTTGGAGCTCTTCCAACACACCGCCCCTCCATTGAGGGTAAAGACAAAACCCGACATGGACTTGGAATCATCCTTGTCACTCTGGAAGCTGGAGTCAGCAAAGGCCTCGATCTGGAGGTCTTTTCCGCCATACACCAAGAACATCTCCTTAGTCCTTCTCAGGTACTTGAGAATGTTCTTTACCGCTATCCAGTGTTTCTCCCCAGGGTTTGACTGATACCGGCTTACCACACTCAGTGCATAAGCTACATCCGGTCTGGTACACAACATCGCATACATTATAGAGCCTACCGCAGAAGCGTAGGGTATAATAGACATGCGATCCCTCTCCAAATCAGTCTTGGGAGACATCTCTTTAGAGAGGGTGATCCCGTGACAAGCCGGTAGGTTACCGCGCTTGGAATCTTCCATACTGAATCTTTTCACTATGGTGTCGATGTACCTGGACTGAGAAAGTCCTAATATCCTCTTGGATCTATCACGATGGATCCGGATCCCCAGGATGTATGAGGCATCACCCAGGTCTTTCATGGAGAACCTGTGTGACAAGAACCCCTTGACAGATTGTAGCATAGGAATGTCATTTCCTATTAAGAGAATGTCATCCACGTATAAAACGAGGAATACTACAGTTCTCGCTACAAATCTACTATAGATGCATGGTTCATCTGGATTTTTGATAAAGTCAAATTCCTTGACCGTCTCATCAAAACAGATGTTCCAACTCCGCGATGCCTGCTTTAGTCCATAGATGGACTTAAGCAACTTGCACACCTTTCCGCTGCTCCCACTCTGAATGAAACCCTCTGGCTGATCCATATAGACACACTCCTCTAAATTTCCATTTAGAAAAGCGGTCTTTACGTCCATCTGCCAAATCTCATAATCGTGGAAGGCAGCAATGGCAAGAAGGATCCGAATGGATTTCAGCATAGCCACTGGAGAAAAGGTTTCGTCATAGTCCAAGCCAGGTCTTTGACGGAAACCCTTTGCTACAAGTCTAGCTTTATAGGTCTCAACCTGTCCATCTACACCAATCTTCCTTTTGAAGATCCACTTGCATCCTACGGGTTTTACCCCGTCTGGAGCAATGTCCAACGTCCATACTTTGTTGGTGTACATGGATTCCATTTCGGTCCGCATTGCATCCAGCCATTTTACCGAGTCAACGCTCTGAACGGCCTGCTGGAAGCTAGTAGGCTCATCATAATCTATGATGCAATCCTCTCTATCCCCGTCTATGAGAAAACCGTAGTATCTCTCGGGCGGAAGAGACTGCCTACTACTCCTGCGGAGCGGCGTAGGAATGTCCTGTTCTTTCGAACCCTCTGGTTCCTCTAAGATTTCAGTAATGGTTTGTGGTTCTGGAACTTCTTCCAGTTCTACTGCGCTCCCACTTATCTGATTTTCCAAAAACTCAGTTTCCAAGAAGTAGGCATGACGAGAAACAAGAACTTTTTGTTCCTATTCGTAGTAGAAAAGATACCCCTTGGAGTTCTTTGGGTATCCCACAAACTTGCACTGTACTGAGCGTGCCTCGAGCTTGTCCGCATGCTGCTTTTTTACAAAAGCCGGACATCCCCATGTCTTAAAGGATTTAAGACAGGGTTTCTTCCCACTCCACATCTGATATGGTGTGGTAGGCACTGTCTTAGTAGGAACTTGGTTCAAGAGATGTGCAGCTGTTTCCAGTGCATAACCCCAGAAAGATCGCGGTAACTCAGCCTTACTCATCATGGAACGAACCATATCCAATAGGGTTCGATTCCTCCTTTCCGATACACCGTTATGTTGCGGAGTGTATGGAGGAGTACGCTGAGAGAGAATTCCATTCTCTTTTAAATAGTCCAGGAACTCGGCACTCAAGTATTCTCCACCTCGATCCGATCTTAGAATCTTAATACTTTTGCCTGTTTGTTTTCAACTTCATTCTTGTAATCCCGAAATTTCTCAAAGGCCTCGGATTTGTGCTTCATTAAGAAGACATGTCCATACCTAGAGAAATCGTCTGTGAAAGTAATGAAGTATGAATAACCGCTTCGCGCATGTGTAGACATTGGACCGCACACGTCGCTGTGTACGAGTCCCAAGAGCTCGCTCGCTCTTTCTCCGTGTCCAGTGAACGGAGTCTTTGTCATCTTTCCCATGAGACAAGATTCACAAGTGGCATAAGACTGATACTCGAACGGATCCAAGTATCCTTCTTTATGTAACTTAGTCAACCGTGTCTCATTGATGTGACCCAGTCTACAATGCCATAAGAAAGCCTGATTGATATCTGGAGACTTTCTTTTGTGTGTATTCTGGACATTGAAAATCTGTGGTTGGTTCAATACGTATATACCATTGCTCAGTGTACCTGACCCAATCAGAACTTGATTAAGGTGAATGTTTACAACATTACTTACAAACGCAAATTCATAACCTTCTTTAGAAACCAAAGATACAGAAATGATATTACAAGTTGCGTTGGGTACAAAAAGCAATTACGCAAAACCAAAACATGCCCATCTGACATTCCCAGGTGATAGTCCCCCACGGCTTTAGCATCCATGCTAGCTCCGTTCGCAACTCTGAGGGTCATGTCACCTGCCTTCAAAAACCTACGGTTTCTCAACGCCTGCAAAGAATTACAGATATGAGATCCTGATCCGGTATCCAATACCCAGGAAGTAGAGTTTATAGAAAGACAGTTTTCAATAACATACACACCTGAAGCTGAAGCCGCAACCTGCTTCAGTTCCTGTGTCTTGGCCTTCCAAGCCCTGCAATCTTTCTTCCAGTGTCCACTCTTATGACAATAGAAGCATTCTTCCTTTCCAACAAGCTTCCCCGCAATCTTTGTTGCCTTTTCCTTTCCCTTCGTACCCACTTTACTAACACCGCCTCTTGGTTTGGCGGGGGCTTTCTTCCTCTTTCCCTTGGCTTTCGCCTTGGACCTAGAGGAAGAAGATCCTCCTACAAACAAAGCGGGTGTTTCCCTACCCTTCTGTAGGGTGCCCTCTGGGCTCCTCAGCATGTTGAGGAGTTCTGAAAGTTCAACTTCCTTTTCTTGCAAGTTGAAATTCAGTATGAACTGGGCGTAAGTGGATGGAAGGGACTGGAGAATTATATCCGTGTAGAGTTCACTGTCCAACGTGGTCCCAAGTTCCGCGAGCTCCTCAGTGTAGCCAATCATCTTAAGCACGTGGTCCGCTACCGATGATCCGACGGCCAACTTTGTCGAAAACAACTTCTTCGACACTTCGTATCTTGCGATACGAGACTGCTCTCCATACAGTTCTTTTGTATGAAGAAATATGGATTCCAAATCCATATTCTCGTGCCTCCTCTGATGTTCGTTGTCCATCGAGGCAAGTACGAGGCACCTGGCCTTCGCGCTGTCAATCTCCCAAGTCTTACGGATTTCCTTATCCGCGACGCTGGAGGTGGGACCTGGGACGGGGGGAGCTTTGGTGGTAAGAAGATACCCCAGCTTGTCGTAAGTGATTGCCAACTTGACATTCCTGAGCCAATCTTTGTAGTTTGGCCCTGTCAATATGTTTTTATCTAGAATCAACTTAAGTCCAGTCATTTCGATTTGGTCGCTGCAGGGGGGAGAGAAGAAACACTTTAGCACGATGCTCTTGCAAGTTTTAGAATGGTTTTTAATTTGTCTAAACAGGATGGCTCCCACTGTCTCTCGAATCCCTCCTCAAACCACAAAGGAAGAATTAGCCGGGATCAATCCCACCGTGCAATACTTGCTTAACCGTTCAGCCAGGCCAGTGTCGGTACTTCGAGGGAGGTTTTCCAACGCTTTCGCGAAGTTCCTTAATTAAATAACCTCTTTTCCCTGGGGGCGTAGCCCCGCTAACACCTTTCTAGGCACCTACTAGGTTTATAGCATTGATCGTCTAGTGAGAAATTTCCCGAGGAGTAGCATATACTCACAGTAGGATCGGGATCCAAATATCATCGCGTGACGAAACTGAAGGAATCCTACCAGAATCACCACACTCCAAAGTTTCAGTACTTATGAAACTCCCGATGTGGATTTTTTTTTTTTTTGCCCCATGCTCTTATGACCTTGACTAAGGCCAACAAATCATAAGTCACATGTCAAGTTCTACCCGTCGTTATCCAGGTTAATTTGAATCCACCCGTATCTACCCTTGACTATGGCCAACAAGGCAATACGACTGTCCCAAACCAACGCATTCTATCTATGCAACATATGAATACCCACCAGCTACCAAACACTGTGCCTTGACTAAGGCCAACAAACACAGCTTGAATACCGTTGAATATTCATATGAAACGATGGAGGGCTACGAATGGTTTTGGCGAAACCGTGAACGTAGTGAACTTGATATAATCGATGGAACGAGATAGCTTTTAGAAGGAGTGGCTCAAACTCCGCATTTAAAAGTTAGTTTTGAAAAGAACCGAGTGGTTTTTCGAAAGTGTTCCAACGATTTTAACTTGGTTTATTATCTTGCATTAGTTCTTTTAATGCGTGATATTCTTGCATTAGTACTTTTAATGTGTCCCATCATTTAAATCCTACCATTGCAGAAAACAACCAAAATATGACGTACGCTTATGCCATTCGCATTCGCCACGGGGTCCCGTCATCACTCGTTAGGTTACTTAACTAACGACAGAGCGGGGGCTGGGCTAGCGCGGCTGTAAAACATAAGCAACGCCTAAATAGAAAGCAATGATAGACATTACAGATCACAGATGAATACATTGGATATACTAGCAATCCGCAATCCTTTCGAGCCTGAAACGAAAAGCGGATAGCACGGTCGCGGTGAATAGCCAATACCCCACCCAAGACCCCTACGGGTGCGGCAAACTACCCGCCAAGTACCCGGCAGTTTGTGCACCCCTCCATGGGTCTATCCTAGGAGCAAAAACAGTAAAAAGAATTATACAATGACGGCTACAACCCCGACCCTGTTGTGCGGCCAAACAAATAATAATTATTACATCAATTTACATTTACAATGAATGAAAGAAAAACAAAAGCTCATCTCACATCCACCCCGGCTATTCACCCGCGACAGTCCAACACATTCATATACACATTCCAATATCAAACACAGATCATGTATAACCCCGACTAATCGTCTTATAGCGATTAGCCGACGTTCAATACATGCAAGCATCACAGATATAACCATCATAGTCAAAGTGCAGTGAAGTTCGGAAAAAATACGGAATTATAGGACCCCAAAAGCAAATTTCTGTTCTGGAAAATTTGGGCACATATAATATATTTTAAAAATCCCAAAACCAACACACAAACACACTGCACGAAAAACGATGCACAGAAGACGACAAACCGCGGCGCTTCCGCGGCAGATGCCTACCTCGTGCGGCGGAAGGGCGGCGGTTTGAACGAATCTCTGTGTCGTTTTTCTTGGGTGTTCATACAAAACCCTGAGCCGAATTTACAAGTATAAAGTTTTTCATTTAGAGCAGAAAAAATTTTAACAGAAACTTAGGGTTTTGTTTTTCCGGTTTTGTGACTTTTTCGGTTCCGAACTTCGTTACACTTCACTACCAAGCTAGTTTAAGTTTAGTTAGGCTCTGATACCACTGTAAGTCCATATTGCGACCCCCGGTTCTTACGGGGAGGCGGAAACGGTATAAAAAACAAATTTTTATCGCAAGAGGCAACATGGACTAAACAAGGTCGGGATCGTGTCTAAACTAAACTAGCATACATGCTAAAGAGTCTTAGCTACTCGGATGAAGGTTATACCTAAACTTGAACTCCTTCTTCTTCAAACCTTGTAGAGGTTGATGGTTCTTGCCTTGTAGCCTTCTTCCGTCGAAGATGGATCCACCTCGAGAGTTCAACCTTCAGGCTCTTCCTCGTGCTTTGAGTGAACTAGGGTTTCCGGCTTGCTAAACCTTGAACCTAGAATGAGTAGAGAGTGTTTAAGAGGTGCTTTTCTTTTAAAAGAGAAGGATTCTCAACACATGAGAAGGTTTCTCTTTTTGCTAGAGGAAGAAAAAGATGAAGAGAGGAGAGAGAAGCTAAATGAGATAATGAGCTATCTTTTTCTTTCTTGCAACCATAATGCCAAAAGAAAAAGAATTATCTAAATAATAATAATTCAAAATAAGAATAGTTGATGGTAATTTGGAATGACCACTATCATGCTTCATTAAATGAAATGTAAGCATGAATCAAGGAGGATCTTTACAAAGCATGATGGTGGTCAACATTCAACCATGGTCAACAAGTCAACCATGGTCAACAAGTCAACAAAATCAACCATAACATAATTCTCATTTAATTACTATTATTAATAGATAATCCATAAATCCATTAGGGTTTGGAAAATGATAACTGTCAATTGTGCATACGCACCCGTTCCGAAACCCTAATGAAAGTCATCTTCCTCCTCCTCAAATAACTGTGCATACACACCTGCATTCTTGTTCCGAGGAACATGAATACTGAGAGATAAAAGCAACCCCAAAACATATACCAGTATCCGGCTCAAACCAGAGCCAGCTGGCAATATCCGTCCGGACTCCAAACGTGCACAAGTGCGCGGATAAGAACGAACCCTGTCGCAAAACCATGCGACCTCTACTCTGTTTTGCCCAGAGGCGAATACCCTCTGTGTGGGACTCTAAAGACTCGACACTACGCTGGCAGTGGGTTTAACCACAGACCGCAAGCGGCACTAGCTGTGCGTAACGGTCCCCAGGTAGATGCCGACAAGAAGGCTGACGAGGTGAAACCCCATCTGTACTCCTACTGAGTCTGAATGTGACAGTCTCCGTACAGTCCGGTCTGTTCGTCTGATATATCGCATGTCGGGCCTAGGGGGCGGTAAAACGTCAGTCCCCCAATAGCGGTACAAGTCTTGTCGGAGTGAAGCCCAAAACACCCTGAGATAACACTGGAACCTACCAGTATATCTCGCTTGCCCTGGCCAGGGACTACTCGTGTAATGGCTCTCCTAGATACAGCGCGATGTCAACCCCCAATACCGGGAGAGACGAATCCTGTCTAACCGGCACTGCCTCCAAGTGCTTCGGGACTGCACCCAACCACCACCTGTTTGCACGACTCCTTTGAGCCGTGGTAGGGTAGTGATCAAAGTGCAGTGGGAACACACTCGAGGCGAAGTGCTAGTGTCAAGTCAGCGGACTAAGCTGTACTCATGTCACCTGGGAACTGATGACTGACGATAGGTATAATACCAACCTGTCAGTTCCCGACGAGTCCTGTCCAGTGTACTCGTAACCTAACGAGCTCCCGTATACTATCTCTAGTACGACGTACTGATGGCTGTGGGACAGACCATCTCCCACACTGGGATGAGAAGCGCATACGCTAGTCTACTCCGGAGTATCGATGCCCTGTCTCGATAGTCCTGCGACTAGGGACCTGTATAAGGATGTGCTTATAGATTACCCAGCCCCCACTAGTGTGACTGCCATCACAATGCTGGTAATCAAGCAAAGATCCTAAGGGCTCCACTAATGCGTATAAGTGATATAGTAAAATAAACACAAGTACACATTGAAGTAGAAACAAACCAAGTAGCATACTACTATATTGAGCAAGATTGTTTATACAAGGTGAATATCCCAAGCTTCCATTAAGTAATATACAAACTAGTATGATACAGTAATGGCCTCTAGGGCATATACACTAACACTTATATGATTGGCAAAGGTCTGTCCAGATGTCCATTTCCTATGACAATATGGACCACCCTTTTACTACTCTAGCCCCCACCGTCCCAGGTCCGGTTTCCACCGTCACGGATATGGATTTCCGTCAGACAAGGGAAAAGGATAATGCGAATGCCCGGTGCCTCGTGTTGTCTTCAGTTGATGGTATATACCAGAAGCAGCATGAGAAAATGGACTCAGTTTCCATCTTTCTCCATAACAAGGATTTATATGGAGAGCAATCTCGTATCGCAAGATATGAGACCTCGAACGAATTATTTCTAGCGAGGTTGGCTGTCGGGTCATCTGTAGGGGACGACGTCCTTACGATGACTAGATATATTAATGAGCTCAAGGACCTGGAGACTACGTTGGGAAAAAGGTCATATGCAGACTTATTTCCACAATCCCTACCCTCTACCTACACCCTGAAAGAAACCAGGGAGACACCCGCTCTGCTTAATGGGGGACCTTCTTCTTCTGCATCCAGGGCAAAAGCAAAGGGTCAAAAGAAGAAGACATCCACAAAGCCGATATACGGTATCAGTGAAGTAGAAGGAAAAGGAAGAGCAAAAGTTTCAGGACTTGGTGTCGGTAAGGAGGGATGTTCCTATTGTTATGGGATTGGGCATTGGCAGAAGGATTGCAGGGCTTTGGAAGCCAGTAACCAGGATACGAAGCATGTTGTGGCTTCGTCCTCAAGTATATATGTAATTGAGAACTGTTTGTCAATTAACTCTACTTCCTGGGTACTAGATTCCGGAGCAGGATCTCATATCTGTAATTCATTACATGCTTTGAGAAACCATAGAGTTATCAGGGTAGGCGATTTGTCTCTCAGAGTTGCGAACGGAATGAGCGTGGACGCTGAATCCGTGGGAGAATATCTCCTAGGTTTGACAAGTGGGAAGATATTGATTCTACGTAACTGTTTGTGTGTACCTAGTTTGACTTGTAATATCATATCAGTGTCCTCACTTTCGAGAGAGGGATATGACTTTACATTCGTAAGCGATATAGTTCACATCCACCTATATCAAGTTTTGATTGGGCCCGGTACGTATATACGTATTGAATTAAGCTCAGGTTTTCAATGTCCAGAACATACTTAAAAGAATGTCTCCAGAAATAAATCAGGCTTTCTTATGGCATTGTAAACTAGGTCACATCAATGAAACACGGTTGACGAAGTTACATAGAGAAGGATATTTGAATCCGTTCGAATATCAATCTTATGCTATTTGTGAATCTTGTCTCATGGGAAAGATGACAAAGACTCTGTTTACTGGACATGGAGTAAGAGCGAGCGAGCTCTTGGGACTCGTGAACAGTGACGTGTGCGGTCCAATGTCTACACATGCGCGAGGTGGTTATTCCTACATCATTACTTTTACGGATGATTTCTCTAGGTATGGACATATCTTCTTAATGAAGCATAAATCCGAGGCCTTTGAGAAATTCTGAGAATACAAGAATGAAGTGGAAAAACAGACAGGCAAAAGTATCAAGACACTGAGATCTGATCGAGGTGGTGAATACTTAAGTGCCGAGTTCCTGGGTTACTTAAAAGAGAATGGAATTCTCTCTCAGCTTACTCCTCCATACACACCACAACACAACGGTGTATCGGAAAGGAGGAATCGAACCCTATTGGATATGGTTCGTTCCATGATGAGTAAGGCTGAGTTACCGCGATCTTTCTGGGGTTATGCACTAGAATCAGCTGCATAACTTTTGAACCAGGTTCCAACCAAGACTGTGCCTACCACACCATATCAGATGTGGAGTGGGAAGAAACCCTGTCTTAAACACTTTAGGATATTGGGATGTCCAGCTTTTGTATAAAAGCAGCATCCGGACAAGCTCGAGGCGCGCTCAATACAGTGTAAGTTTGTTGGATATCCAAAGAACTCCAAGGGGTATTATTTCTATTAAGCAGAGGAACAAAAGGTTTTTGTTTCTCGTCATGCCCACTTCTTGGAAGCTGAATTTTTAGAAAATCAGAAGAGTGGGAGCGCAATAGAACTGGAAGAAATTCCAGAACCACAAGCTGTTACTGAAAGTATGGTAGAACCAGAAGTTTTAGAAGAAAGGGACATACCAGCGCCTATCCACAGAAGTATTCGGCAGTCTCATCCGCTCGAGAGATACTGCCGTTTTCACATAGACGGGGATCGAGAAGATTGCATCATTGATAATGATGACCCTACTAGCTTCCAGCAAGCCATTCAGAGCGGCGACTCGGTAAAATGGCTGGATGCAATGCGGACCGAAATGGAGTCCATGTACACTAACAAAGTATAGACTTTGGACATTGCTCCAGATAGGGTAAAACCCGTAGGATTCAAGTGGATCATCAGAAAGAAGATTGTTGTAGATGGACAGGTTGAAACCTATAAGGCTAGACTTGTTGCAAAGGGTTTTCGTCAAAGACCTGGTTTGGACTATGACGAAACCTTTTCTCCAGTGGCTATGCTCAAATCCATTCGGGTCCTTCTTGCCATTGCTGCCTTCCACGATTATGAGATCTGGCAGATGGACGTAAAGACGGCTTTTCTAAATGGTAATTTAGAAGAATGCGTCTATATGGATTAGCCAGAGGGATTCATTCAGAGTGGGAGCAGCGGTAAAGTGTGCAAGTTGCTTAAGTCCATTTATGGACTAAAGCAGGCATCGTGGAGTTGGAACATCTGTTTTGATGATACTGTCAAAGAATTCGACTTTATCAAGAATCCAGATGAACCATGCATATACAGTAAGATTGTAGGGAGAGTTGTAGTATTCCTCGTCTTGTACGTGGATGAAATTCTCCTAATAGGAAATGATATTCCTATGCTGCAATCAGTCAAAAGATTCTTGTCACAGAAGTTCTCCATGATGGACCTGGGTGATGCCACCTACCTTCTGGGGATCCAGATCTATCGTGATAGATCAAAGAGGATGTTGGCACTTTCGCAGTCCAGGTACATAGACACCATATTGAAAAGATTCAGTATGGAAGATTCTAAGCGTGGTAACCTACCGGCTTGTCAGGGAATCAACCTCTCCAAAAAGATGTCTCCCAAGACTGATTTGGAAAGGGATCGCATGTCGATTATACCCTACGCTTCTGCGGTAGGCTCTATAATGTATGCGATGTTATGTACCAGACCAGATGTAGCATACGCATTAAGCGTTGTAAGCCGGTACCAGGCAAACCCAGGGGAGAAGCACTGGATAGCAGTAAAGAAATTCTCAAGTACCTGAGGAGGACTAAGGAGATGTTCTTGTTGTATGGCGGAAAAGACCTCCAGATCGAGGCCTTTAATGACTCCAGCTTCCACAGTGACTAGGATGACTCCAAGTCCATGTCGGGTTATGTCTTTACCCTCAATGGAGGGGCGGTCTGTTGGAAGATTTCCATGAAGGACACCGTTGCTGACTCAACGATGGAAGCGGAATACATAGTTGCTTGCGATGCCGCAAAAGAAGCTGTCTGGATGAAGAAGTTCCTAATAGAACTTCAGGTGGTTCCTACCAGTATTGATCCAATACCTGTGTATTGTGACAACAACGGCGCTATAGCTTTAGTGAAGGTACCCAGGTCCCATCAGAAGTTCAGACACATCTTAAGGCGGTATCACCTGATCAGGGAGATCGTAGATCACCGGGAGATCGAGGTAAAGAGAGTAGATACAGAGAATAACACTGCTGATACATTCACAAAGGCCATTCCTCAGACGCAGTTCGAGAGGCTTTTTGAGATGATAGGTCTGCGATATGCCAGTACATGGCCCTAGTGCAAGTGGGAAATTGTTAGTGTTTATGCCCTAGAGGCCATTACTGTATCATACTAGTTTGTATATTACTTAATGGAAGCTTGGGATATTCACAGTTGTATTGACAGTCTTGCTAAAAATGGTAGTATGCTACTTGATTTGAGTCTACTTTAATATGTGCATATGTTTCTTTTAACGTATCGCTTATACATATTAGTAGAGCCCTTAGGATCTTTGCTTGATTACCAGCGTTGTGATGGCAGTTGTAGGGTTACTAGGCACACTCAAGAGGTTCCACAAGGCATCAACCATGCCAAATTCTAATTTTCCGGTGCCGAGAAACCCTAAACTAGATCGATTACTAGAGGTAAGGCGAAAGAATATGCAAGTTAACAACTTAACTACAAGTGAAAGTGACTACAACCTTTGTAGATCCGGTCCTCCACTTCTTTAGCTTCGTGATGACGTCCCTTCGCTGCGATCACCGGGATCCCGGACTCTTGCGATGGTTTCGTCGGAGAAATGAGCGGGCTAGGTCGTTGACTTCGATGCCGAAGATGATCTACGTCGAGGCAACTCTAACTCAAGCTCCATCTTCACTTGTTCAAAAACTTTGTGAAGAGAACACCTTATACTACATGGCAAGTAGTAGAGGATGAAGAAATAGGAAGTGGTTCACTTTAGAATTGGATTTCTCACTCTTTTTCCTATGGCACCATTGGAGCTAGAAAGCTTTTGTGAGCTTGATGAAGGAGAAGTAGAAGAAAAGAATCATATAAATCATTATCCAAATGAAACTTATCCAATAAATAATGGCACCATGGTTGAGTTAAGCCCTCATGCTTAACTCATGTAGAGAATTAACCAAAGCATTAGGTTAAGGGTTGGGTTAACTAATATCTTATACAAATGACAAAAGAGTTGACTTTGTCAATGTTTATCAAGCTTCATGAAGCTTGATAACTTTGACCAAAGTCACACTCTTTTGTTATATGCTAGGAAAATAGTAAACACTAATTTAATCTTGATTTGGTTCAAGTCTCATAGACTCAACTTGTTTGTATCATCAAGCATGATACAAACATGTACACTTGCATATATCACATATAAATAATGTGCACATTCAAGTGAGAAAATCAATCTTAAGTGAACCAATACTAGTTAATGTAAAGTAATATATCATATATATATATTATACATTAAATCATTAAATCAACACTTCATTTAACGATCCGGTCATATCGCATATAACCGACTAATATCAAGTGTATCAATGTATCGAATCAACACTTGATTCGGTAACCCGGCTATATCACATATAACCGACCGATGATACAAATTGTGAGAATAGAATACAGTATCACATACTGGTATTATTCTCGGTCCCGCACATATCTCATATGCGCTCCTATTTCGTTTCGCTTGAGCCAGAAAACCCCTGTGCAGGACTCTAAAGACTCGTCAATACGCCGGCAGTAGGTGATGATCATATCAAACACCCACACGACGCAAGCGGTCTGGTAAACGTAACGGCCACCCGGGTATTGAGCGATCAGAAGATCAACGAGCAAGCCCGCTCACACTCCTGTGAATCCAATCAGTAACACTCCCGTACAGTCCGGTCTGTTCGTCTGATATGTCGCATATCTCGTTTAGGGGTGGTAAACGTCATACCTCAATAACTCGATAAGTCGTGTCGATATGAGGCTCATAACGGGTCGAGAAACTACTGGTAACACTTACCAGTAAATCCCTAAAGCAGCCTTAGCCAAGGACTTCCTGTTATAGCAAATCGAGCACAGCGCAACATCAACTCCCATACCGGGAGAGACGAAACCCCTCCTATCGCTCATTGCCTCCATGTGATTCGGGACTGTACCCAAAAGCCACCTTTTTGCACGCCCTCTTGGACGTGGTATGATGGAAATCAAAGGACAGTGGGAATCACACAAGACTCTATGACGATCTCGGGTCTACAGACTAACCTGTACCAGTGTCACCAGAGAGCTGCCATCTGACGTATGGTATAATACCATCTGGGAGTTCTCGGCGAGTCCGTCCAGTGTACCCAGTCTCCACTGAGCACCCGTATATCATCTCTGATTTCAAACACCAATGGATATGGGATCATCCATCGCCCATCTGTATGGGTCGAGAAGGTATACGCTAGTCTACTCTGGTATATCGATGCCCCGTCTCGATACACCCACGACTAGGGACTTTGAAGGATGTACTTATGGACTACCATGTCCCCACTAGTTTGATCTGCATCATAGTCCAGGTATTCAAGTACACATCCTAAGGGCTTTACCAACATGTAACAGAGAGACAATCAGTGTACACGTTAAAGTAAAGAGTAATCAGATGGCATACTATCATATCGAGCAAGAAAGTCATCCCTATATATGTCCAAGCATCCACTATAATATACATCCTATGTATAGTAATGGCCTCTAGGGCATACATATAACTAACAATCTCCCACTTGCACTAGGGCCATCTGATAGCAGTGGTTGTAGTATCTCATACTCAACCATCCCATAAAAGTCTCTTTCTGGGAAAAGGCCTTTGTGAGTGGATCCGCCATGTTGTCCTCTGAGTCTACTCTCCTAACCTCGATCCCCTGGAGATCAACCATCTCCACGATCAGGTGATACTGCCTAAGAATATGTCTGGATCACTGATGGGACAGGCATTCCTAGGCATAAGCCACAACTCCATTGTCACACAATGGGAGGAATGAAGTTCATCTCATGAACTAATATACACCCAGACTGCCTCTTTGGTAGTATCTTTGGTAGCGATGTATCCAGCCTTTATCGTCTAGTATGCCATGGTATCTAGCTTGGAACTCTTCCAACATGCCGTCCCTTTACTGAGGGTAAAGACAATGCCTGTGACTGACATTCAGTCGTCCTCATCACCCTGGAACCTTTCCAGTGATTCTCCCCAGGATCAATTGATACCATCTCACTACAACTAGTGAGTATCCTAACATCCAATTAGATCTATCTCATAAAACATAGGATTTAGTAGGTATCACTTTGATCCTATATGGAGAATCCTTGTGATAAGCGGAGATTGACCGAGCGTAGCATAGGAAACTCCTTCCCTATCAAGAGTATGTCATCCACGTACTCTACGAGGATCACCACCATACTCCCTACTACCTTTTTGTATATACAATGTCCATCTACCATTTTGATGATGTCAAACTCTTTGACTAACTTATCAAAACAGATGTTCCAACTCCGCGATGCCTGCTTTATCACATAAAACATCTTGCACACGTTTCCGCTGCTCCCACTGTCTACGAAGCCCTCTGACTGTGTACTTACAGACTCTCTCTTCTAAAACATCATTTAGAAAAGCAGTCATGACACCCAACCGCCAGATATCGTAGTCATGGTATGTAGCCGTGGCAAGTAGGATCTGGATGGACTTAAGCATAGTTACTTAGAAAAGGTTTCATTATAATCCATACCTGGTCAATGATGCAAACCTTTAACAAGTCTAGCTTTGAAAGTCTTAACTTTTCCATGTACACCAAGTAATCTTCTCAAAATATACTTGCTCCTGATGGGGATTTAACCCTTAAGATAAAGCAACCAAAGTCCATACTTTGTTGGTGTATAAGGATTCCATCTCAGATCGATAAGCATCCAGCCATTCTTACAGAGTCCAACTCCTGATGGCCAGCCCGAAACTAGTTCGGTCATCATCTCATGATGCAATCCTTGCTCCCACTGTCATAGAGAAACCGAAGTATCTCTCAGGTGGGTGAGGAACCCTACTAGATCGGCGGAGAGGCTGAGGTTCGTTGGTTGCTATTGAATCCTTTGGTTCTACCAAATCATTAGCTGCAGTTTGTATAGCTGGAACTCTTTCCATTTCTACCTCATGTCCTTCTAATTTCTTCATAAGAAATTCCCTTTCACAAAGGTGGCATGCTGAGTAACAAAACATCTTTTTTTCCTCGGTTAGGTAGAAGATATTCTCTTGCGTATGCTTGGGATATCCAACAAACTTCTACAGTACTGACTTTGCCTCGAGCTTGTCTGGATTTTGCCTTTTAGACATAGGCCGGAGAACCCCAAATCTTAACCGACTTAAGAGATGGGCTCTTCCCTTTCCATATCTCATATGAAATGGTAGGCATCTGATTTGATCGGAACCCTATTCAATAGGTATGCAACTTCATAAGTGCATAACTCCCTAAAACGAAATAGGAAACTCAGTAGTACTCATCATAAAGCGCACCATATCATATAGGGTGTGATTGCTCCGCCCCGACACACCGACGTGCTGTGGTGTATACGGAGGAGTAATGCTGAGAGAGAATTACATTCTTAGAATAGTCCAGGAATCCCGTGCTCAAGTATTTTTCTCCTCGATCACATCAAAGGACATAATACTTTTACCCGTTTTTGGTTCTCTACTTCTAAATTATATTCTGTGAATATCTCAAAAGCTTCGGACTTGTGTTTCAACAGGAACATATGTCTGAATCTCGAGAGATCATCAGAGAATTTAATGAAGTACAAAGAACCGGTCTTGGCATGTGTAGACAGGGGACCTTCATACATCAATATGTATCATCCCAAGAGTTCACTAACTCTTTCTCTGCTTCCAATAAACAGAGCTATGGTCATCGTATCTCTGTGACATGACTGGCAAGTTTCACAAGATGTAAATTCAAACTAATTTAAATATGCATCTATATGTAACTTCAACTAGTCGCGTCGCATTGATATGACCTAGTCTACAATACCTCAAGAAGGATTCGTTCATTTCTGAATTCTTCCTCTTGTGTGTGTTCTATATACTAAGAACTGTGGTTTGATTTAGAACGTTAATGCTTTTAGATAACGTGCCTGAACCGATCAACTCTTGATATAGGAAATGTTCAAAACATTATCCAATCAATACAAAATTATATCCTTCTTTATCTAAATAAAGAGACTGATATGATTTCATATATCAGGTTCGGAATCTAATGATATTTGTTCAGAATCAATGTATTCAGGTAATACAGGGTGACAGTGACCAACAGACCTGGCTGCAACACTTGCATCGTTTTCTGTCTCATGAAACTTATCACCCGTTCTCAGTTCTCTACCTTTCTGTAGCCCATGTAACATATTACATATGCGGGATCCTGATCCGGTATCTCATACCCAGGACGTAAAGGACATTGAGAATCAGTTCTCTGTAATGAACACACCCGAAGATGATGCATCGGTATGCACTTTCTTCGTTTGGGCGGCACGGGAATTCTGGTAATCCCTAATTTCCTGCTCTGTCTTATAACAATTACAAGTTGGAGCGTGGCCAACGTTCCCCAACACAGTATAACAAGCGGGTTCGGTCAATGTATCCGTATTATTATCTTGATTAAGGCGTGACATGGTCGCTACCTGGAGAGAGAGAGAGAAGAAAACACTCTGCGTGCGCTCTTGCAAGATCAGATTGGTTATTATTTTATCTAATCAGGATGGCTCCCACTGTTTTTATCAAATCTTCCTTCAACACTAAAAGGAAAGACTAGCTGGGATTAATTACACGCTACAAGTTCGCCAATCTTTCAGCCAGGCCAGTGTCAGTACTTTGAGGGAGGTTCCCCGTGCTTTCGCACAGACCTAATTAAAGTAAACCTCGTTTTCCAAAGGCGTAACCCCGTTGACACCTTTCTAGACACCTACTTGATCGGCTAATTGTAATGTGTAAAACTCTCCCAGGAGTAACAATTAATCGCAATGGGTATCGGGATCCAACTATCTCATAGAAGGTATGCAATCTCATTGCAAATTTCAACACTTGAAATTCCCGATAATTTTGCCCCTAGCACCCTATGACCTTGACGGAGGTCAACAAACCATAGGCTACTAGTCAAGTTCAACCCGTCATTTCTTGATTGAATCAAACCCACCCGCACGACCCTTGACGGAGGTCAACAAGGCCGTACGACAACCCTAATCCAATCTGCATCATATGCATATGTTGGTGATAGTGCCCTCAGAGTCAATTATTGGATCACAGGCACGTGATTGCAATGATTGAGGGAGGACCTATTCCGGTAGGACAGTCTTATTCAAGATGATAGTATGCTATCTGGTTTACCTTTATCATCGTGTACTACTTTAGGTGACCTTCAGGTCACTATTGCACGTTGATAGAGCCCCTAGGATTCATGCTTGACTGCCAGCAGTATGAGGGTGAACATATACGTGGGAGCTGGTAGTCTATAAGCACATCCTTAAAAGGTCCCTAGTCGTGGGAGTTTCGAGACAGGGCATCGATACTCCAGAGTAGACTAGTGTATACAGTCGAGACCCCGACGAGGGGCGGTGGCCGGTCTCACAAGCCACATGTGTCAATTGGATCACCTAAGATGTATACAGGTGCTCATTGGTTATGAGTACACCGGACAGGACTCGCCGGGAAAATGCTAGTTGGTCTTATACCTGACGTCAGATAGCAGTTCCCTGGTGACATGTGTGCAGGTTAGTTCATCGACCTGAGGATCGACATTTGTCTCGTGTGAGTTCCCACTGTACTTTGATTACTACCCTACCACGCTCAAAGGAAACGTGCAAACAGGTTTTAGTTGGGTACAGTCCCGAGCCACATGGAGGCAGTGAGCGGATCTTCAGGGGTTCGTCTCTCCCGGTATTGGGGGTGAGGTCGCGCTGTGTCTAGGAGAGCCCTTACACGAAGTCCTTGGCCAAGGCAGGAGATTTACTGGTAGGTATTCCAGTAGTATCTCAGGGTGTTCTGGGCTACACTCCGACACGACTTGTACCGCTTTTGGGGGTCTGACTTTTACCAACCCCCTAGGCCCGCCATACGATGCTCATAGACGAACGGACCGGACTGTACGAATATTGTCACTGACAGGCTCAGTAGGGTGTCAAGATGAGTTCGCTCATCGACGTCCCTTTTGGTCAATAGCTGGTAGCCCGTCACGTATGGCTAATACCTCTGACGTGCTAATGGTTAAATCCACAGCCATAGTATTGATGAGTCTTTAAAGTCCCCCACATTCAGTTACTCAAGTTTCGGGTGAAACGCTGTAGAGGCCATATGGAGATATGGCAGGGTTCGATCAGATACGTGCGGTATTGCACGGATCAGGATCGGACGGTTAATACAAGCGGGCTTTGGTTTAAGCCGGATCCTAGTATTGTACAGTATAGATTTTGTCTCATTGCATTTGTATTTCAGTCGGAATACAAATGCGGGTATGTATATACAGTAGCGGGGTTTTCCTGTAATTTATTACGGGATCAGTTTTTTGGAGTTGCCAGTTTGTTTTCCGTTTCAGCCATATTTCTTTGTATCTTTCATTGGCTGAAGATTGGTGGAGGAGGGCTTATTTGCATGTATGCAAATTTGGTTAGTGGAGGGTGTTATTTGCATATTGGTGTATCATGATAATTCCTCCACCATTTGACTTCATTTGACTTCTTCTTCTTTTCATCATGGTTGTTGATGATTAGGTTGTTGTAGTGTTGGTTTTGGAGTAATCATGGTTGTTGATGATTAGTTGATGGAGTATTGGTTTTGGTTGATGATCATTGCTTATCATCATCACCCTTTCTCTCTCTTGCATTTTGTTGGAGGCTCATTTCTTTTTCCAATCCAATTGACTCCACATTATGACTCTCCCTCGTTCTCTCACTCTCCTCTCTTCACCATGCATGGCCGGCCAAGCCAATGTGAGGGCTGCCCAAAATTTGAGCGTGGAATTTTTGTTCATTTCTTGCTACAAAAATTCCCAAGTTCATCCACAAAAAGCTTACATCTCAATCCTCCACCAAAGGCAACTTCAAGTAACCCCAAATGAGACATAGAGCACTACACGTATTCTACAGCAAACCTTGGGCACGTCGGCTCGCCAACTTCGTGCCCGAGTTGCCTCGGTCCAGAGGTGGGAGCCCGTAAAAGAAGCCGGCGACGTGGTGCCCTTCCGGCGACTTGGTGGAGACCGGAGATTCCGCGGGTAGATCGGGACAACGACGAGAAGACCGAAGGACACGGATCGCTCGGTATATCTCTCTAACCCCTTCTCTAGATAGCTAGGACTAGATTAATGGCACAATCTGGGTTTTTAGTGCGCGGTGGTGCCGGTTTAAAAAGTTAAAGTAAATCATCGCTTCCGCATTCCGGCGTCGGATTGACGGCCGGGGCACCGCCGTGCACTTACAGTGGTATCAGAGCCTTTCCATTAACCCAGTCTAGCTTTGTCTACTGTGTTTACATTTCCGATCGAACAAAAATTCCAAAATCCGCGTTTTCAAGGCATCAGGTTTCTGTCAAAATTTTTTTTGCTCGAAATTTTTTTCAGTGTATTGCAGAAGCATGTGCAGGAAAAGTTAAGACTTCTGTGAAAATTTGGTGAAGTGATACTGTAGGACCACCGTGGAACTGCGGCCAAACCCCCCTTTGGGCCGCGGTTCCGCCGCAGTACAGTGCCCTCTCTGCACCAATTTTCTACAGAGCTCTTTAAACATGAATATAGGGGAACATTCTTTTTGGGCCCATACTTTCTGTGAGTGCTACAGTAATGCTTGGGGCCCACTTTGGTAATTTTGATCGATCGAAAAGTTTAAACATGTTAGATCACAGTATTTATATTATATCTGCGACCGTGAATGTCACTTGATCGGTAAATCCTGTCTAACTGCTATAGCCCGGTTAGACGGATTTGCGAATGTGACATTCACGTTGATGTTCTGTGTATTGCTGTGATGTTGCGGATTGGTCATGGGGGATAGCCTGGATGCAATGCTAGTACAGTTTTTGTTGTATTATGTACATTTGATATTGCGGGGCGAGCGTCCGACATGTGGACTGCCGTCACTGCCTGATTGTATATTATTCTTTTGGGGCACGACCAGGTCGAGGTCGATGTACCCGTTGTATGTATATTTTACTTTCTGTACTAGGATTACACCAAGGTGGGGTGCACGGATAGCCGGGTTCTAGAGGGAAACAAGCCTGCATCTCATGGCATTGAGACGGAGGAGGATTTACTCTAGAATTGGCGGGCTATTCGCCGCACTCGTAGGGGGTACAGGTTGACCCAGGAGGGGTGCCCAAGTTACTGGATTCCGTGAAGTGCTGGGTGGTCCATTCACGTTGCTGAAGGGGGCTACCCCGCTTCAGGTTTTGGCGGGTAACTTGTCGTGCCCGTAGGGGTCTAGGATTTCATTGCACAGGCTATCCACACGACCAGGGGAACGTCGGGTTTCAGTAGCGGCTCTGTGAAACCCGGGGATCCCAGATATCTGTACATTTCTGTGATGTTGCATTTTATCACGCCTTGAGCGAAAATTTTATATATTGATATATATATACTAGTAGATGTTGTATATGTTTTGCATCCGCGCTGGTCCAGTCCCCGCTCTGTCGTTAGTTAAGTAAC
Source organism: Agapanthus africanus (assembly GCA_030015575.1). Classification (NCBI taxonomy): domain Eukaryota; kingdom Viridiplantae; phylum Streptophyta; class Magnoliopsida; order Asparagales; family Amaryllidaceae; genus Agapanthus; species Agapanthus africanus. The sequence goes on from JASDDO010000008.1 coordinate 262,714,047, forward strand.
CTAACGGGTAATGACGGGACCCAGTGGCGAATGCGGATGGCATATACGTACATCATTATTTTCGTTCTTTATTTGTGTGATCAATTGATGGGACTGCGTTGATTCGGATCAATGCAAGCTAAACAAACCTATTCTGATGTTGTTGGAACAACTTTTCAAAAAGCTGTTATTGCAAGGACGTTCTCTTTTGTTTTGCATCGTGGTATTCAGTTGGAATATCCTGCTCCTCAGTCGACGAGGCAAGGGCCGAGATCCCTTCACCGGGAGTGACCCCTTGGACAGAAGTTTGCGTCAGGGCATTAACTTCACTATAGCCGATTACTTTTTCTTTGCATCGTGGTATTCAGTTGGAATATCATGCACCTCATTCTACGGGGAAAGAGCCGAGATCCCTTCACCGGGAGTGACCTCTTTAGCAAAGGTTTTTGTCACTATATTTTCATAAAAGCTATCCAGTTCCTTCAACGATATCAAGTTCATTACGTTAAAGGTTTTCGCCAGAAACCATTCGTAGCCCTCCGTCGTTTCATATGGGTGGTCTATAGTATTCAAGCTGTGTATGTTGGCCAAAGTCAAGGCACAATGATTGGTAGCTATTGGGTATTCATATGCTGCATAGAAAGATGCGTTGGTTTGGGACAGTCGTATAGCCTTGTTGACCTTCGTCAAGGGCTTGTACGGGTGGGTTCAAATTAACCTGGACAATGACGGGTAGAACTTGACATGTGACTTATGATTTGTTGACCTTCGTCAAGGTCATAAGAGCATGGGGCAGAAATCACATCGGGAGTTTCTAAAGAAACTGAAACTTGCCAGATATGCGCATACCTTCTGGAGTGTGATGATGTGAGCGGATTCCGTCACGTTATCATGCGATGATAGTTGGATCCCGATTCCCACTGATGAGTTGGTTTACTCCTTGGGTGATCCCGACTAATTCTTCTTTCAGGTTTGGAGGAGAATTTGAAGGTACAGTGGGAGGTTTCCAGATTAGATAAATTGGTAACCATTCTGATCTACGTTAGAGTGCACACTGAGTGTTTCTTTTCTCTCTCTCTCTTTGGCAGCGACCATTGACCCGACCCTAAGACTATGACTCAGTGACCAAAATTGACCGAACCTTCTTTAACACTGGCTTTTGAATTGTCAAAGTTGCAAACCTCATTGCCACTCCTACTTTTACCCTTTTCTCCAGGACACCCCGTATTATTACGAACGTCCACTTCCATTGGACAAAACCATCGTATGGTTAGATACGAACTCGAAGGAATTTATTCGAGGATGGTTTCCGGTTCTGGAGAAAACGAATAGGACTGTTCTGTTGTCTTTTCCTTTTACCTTCTCTCAGGTTGCGAGTACTCCTTGGTTTAGGAGATAGTACACCTATTACGCAAATTGGTTAGTCTTCTTCCAAACCATTGGCTGGTGTCGAACGGTAGGGAATGAAGAAAACCAATTAGCCTAACGATGGTGTACATAAGGTATTAAGTAAAGACATGTGACTACGAAGATCACCAAAGCAAGTATTTCTTCGCCAATCCTAAATCACCTTTATATTTCTCCAGGACACTCCGTATCACTACGAAGATCCACAGTTTATTGGATACTCCATCGTATGGTTATATACGAACTCGAAAGGAACTTGTTCCAGTTCGGGGGTGGATTCTGGTTCAGGAGAAATAGGAATAAGGTTTATTCGGTTGTCTTTTATCTTCACATTCTCTCGCATTGCGAGTGTTCCTAGGATTAGGACAGTACACCCATTATGCTTATTGGATAGTCTTCTTCCAAACCATAGGCTGGTGCCGAACGGTAGGGAAGGAAGGAAATCATTTGGCCAAAAGGGGTGTACAGAAGGTAATGACTAAAGACATATAAAGGGATTTGGAAAGATGGCAGAGAATTACACGATTACAGTTGTGAATCTGGATAATGGAAGAGGCATTACTAGGAGTACCGGGATAACCCATCGAAACATTTCAATGTTTCAGTTTCACTGTGTACTGTTAAAGGAAAACTGATTTCCCGATTAGATACTTACTCCAGGGTATGTATTTACCAGGTATGATTCTTACATCTGTATGGTTTTACAGATGATGAGTGGGAGTAAGTTATTGGGAATTAGGTGATCATCCTCATTATATCGGGATTCGTTGTAATCGGTGATATTTGAGGAAATCACCTGGGCTGTTTGCCGGTCGGCAAATATTTGGTTTTGAATATCCGCTGTCATGCACCAATTTCAAATTGATATATCTGTACGTCTATTTTTATAGAGTGAGATATACTTTTTTGAAATTATGTCGATGACATTTACCTATATCAGTGGATGGTTAGGTAAGGAGCATTAAACGGCGGTGTAATTCTTCTTAACCATAAGTACAGTTTTCAACCTACGACACACAGGGAGTGACTCATTAGACTCAAGGGACTTATACAGAGTATTGTATGTTGTCCAGCGTCCATGAGGACAGAGGGGTTGGTTCTCGTACTATATTCGGTTTACTTATGACTTCTTTAGTTTTTAGACAGGTGTTTCGTAGAAACACAGGGTCCAAGTTTTGAGAATTTATAGGTATATGAATAAAGTAAAGAACCAGGTATTGCAAGTATCGGGATTATTCAAGGTGATCAAAGATGTAGATACTTGTGTAGGGTATTCAGTTGATAGTAATGATTAAGAGAACTTGCTTCTCTTTCAGGTTACTCATAATTGGAAGCATTCCTAAGTTGAGTAACGCTGATCGGCCTCTCTCCATTTAGTTGACATGCACTGGAAACAGCTGCATGATTTGAATCTGGTTCAATTAAATCAGTGCCTCTAGTTCTATATTGGATATAAAACAGTTCATATCTTAACGATGTTAAGGTACGGGGAGTTGTCTGGCTTATGCTTAAAACCAGACTCTGGATAACTCAAGGCACGTTTCTGTAATGGCTGTTTGTGGGTTGACCCAGGCTATGACGAGGGTTGACTTTCTACCATCTGGAAGATCAATAGTGATATTGTTCTACACTCGCCACAGTTTTAATAAAAATGAATTTTTTCAGAAAAACAGTAGTGGGAGTATGGTAGAACTGGAAGTGATTCCAGAACCACAAACGATTACTAAAGATTTGATAGGAACCTAAAGATTCAATCTGGTTTGACATTCCATTGGCCACTCCGCAGATACGGTGGGTAACCTCAGGCACCCGAGAGGTACTCCGGTAGCCTCAAGGACGGTGACAGGGAGGTTCTTATTTACCCAAACTTGCCATTGCTGTTGTTCCAGACTGTGAGACCCGGCAGGAGGATGAGTGTAGCGTCGTTCTAAACTAGCTTTAGAAGTGTACGTGTATATGACTCTGCCAGAGGGTTGTCGTAGTCAGTGGGAGCAGCGGAAGCATTGGTGGACAAGTGGCTTATGTCTATTTATAGATTAAAGCAATGTAGCGGAGATAGATCATCTATTTCTGACGTAACAGTCATAGCTTTGACTTCATCAGAATAGGGGATGGATCTGTTGAGAAGGTAGTAGGGTGTGATGTCCTGGTATTTGGATGACATACACAGAGTAGGAAGTGATATTCCTATACTACGATCGGTTATACTTTGGTCGTCACACAGTGGTTTCTCCACATAGGACTTGGACATTATATGAGACATACTGGTTACTAGATCTATGGTTTTAGATCTAGATTTGGGTGGTTTCTTAATCAGGGTACTTAGACAGCATTCTAATAGTATTTAGAATGGACGACTCCTGGCACGGTAGTGTACCTGCAGGTGATGGAGTCACCCTCTCTAAAAGTGTCTTACAGACTAAAGGGGAGAGGGTTGTGCATGATTGGCAGATCACTTGCTTAGGCAATTGAGTCAATCATGAGATGTCAAGTACCACACCAGATGTTGTTCTTGCACTAGATGCAATAAGTTGACATTGATCCTGTTGGAGATAGTGCCCTCAGAGTCAATTATTGGATCACAGGCACGTGATTGCAATGATTGAGGGAGGACCTATCCCGGTAGGACAGTCTTACTCGAGATGATAGTATGCTATCTGGTTTACCTTTATCATCGTGTACTTCTTTAGGTGACCTGACAGGTCTCTATTGCACGTTGATAGAGCCCCTAGGATTCTTGCTTGACTGCCAGCAGTATGAGGGCGATCATATACGTGGGAGCTGGTAGTCTATAAGCACATCCTTAAAAGGTCCCTAGTCGTAGGAGTTTCGAGACAGGGCATCGATTCTCCAGAGTAGACAAGTGTATACAGTCGAGACCCCGACGAGGGGCGGTGGCCGGTCTCACAAGCCACCGGTGTCAGTTGGTTCACCTAAGATGTATACAGGTGCACATTAGGTTATGAGTACACCGGACAGGACTCGCCGGGAACATGCTAGTTGGTCTTATACCTGACGTCAGATAGCAGTTCCCAGGTGACATGTGTACAGGTTAGTTCATCGACCTGGGGATCGTCATTTGTCTCGTGTGAGTTCCAACTGTGCTTTGATTACTTCCCTACCACGGCTCAAAGGATTCGTGCAAACAGGTTTTAGTTGGGTACAGTCCCGAGCCACATGGAGGCAGTGAGCGGATCTTCAGGGGTTCGTCTCTCCCGGTATTGGGGGTGCGGTCGCGCTGTGTCTAGGAGAGCCATTACACGAAGTCCTTGTCCAAGGCAGGAGATTTACTGGTAGGTATTCCAGTAGTATCTCAGGGTGTTCTGGGCTACACTCCGACACGACTTGTACCGCTTTTGGGTGTCTGACTTTTACCAACCCCCTAGACCCGACATGCGATGCTCATAGACGAACGTACCGGACTGTACGGATATTGTCACTGACAGGCTCAGTAGGGTGTCAGGATGAGTTCGCTCATCGACGTCCCTTTTGGTCAATAGCTGGTGGCCCGTCACGTATTGGCTTATACCTCTGACGTGCTAGTGGTTAAATCCATAGCCATAGTATTGACGAGTCTTTAGAGTCCACCACACTTACAGTTACTCAAGCTTTCGGGAGAAACGCTGTAGAGGCCGTATGGAGATATGGCAGGGTCCGATCAGATACGTGCGGTATTGCACGGATCAGGATCGGACGGTTAGCACTAGTGGCCGTATGGTTATATGGCAGGGTCTGATCAGATACGTGCGGTATTGCACGGATCAGGATCGGACGGATATTACTAGCCGGCTTTTGTTTAAGCCGGATCCTAGTTTAGTACAGTGTAGATTTTGTCTCATTGCATTTGTATCCGGTCGGAATACAGATGCGGGTGTGTATGCACAGTATCGGGGTTTTCCTGTAATTTATTACGGGACCAGTTTTCTGGAGTAGCCAGTTTGCATTCCGTTCCGGCCGGTTTTCCTTTGTTCTTTCCCGGCCGGACTTTTCCGATGGAGGGTGTTATTTGCAAGTTTGCAAATAACATTTTGTGGAGGGTTTATTTGTAAAATGAGAGATTATGAAAGCATCTTTTGATACCATTCTTATCTATCATCATCACTTGCTTTTTGTTGATTTGAGGTGATTAGTAGTTGATGTGAGTTAGTTATGATGATGTTTGGATATGGTCACCCTCTCTCTTTTCCTACACTCACCTCCCTCTTGCATTTTGTATTCCTTCCTCCACCATTCTCTTTTTTGGAGATGGTTGAACACATTTGAGAGAAAAAGGATGAGAGCTTCATTTTTGAGAGTGTAGCATTTTGATCTCTTTTCATGTTAAGAAAAATGCAAGCACCATTTTTCTTATCTTGATTCCTCCATCATCTTCAAAGGCAACAAACCCCAAATGAGACATAGCCTCAACCGTACACATTCTACAGCAAATCTTGGACGCGTCGGCCAGCCAACTTCGCGCCCGAGTTGCCTCGGTATTGAGGTGCGAGCCCGTAAAAGATGCAGGCGATGTGGTGCCCTTCCGGCGGGGAGGCGACGACCGGAGTTTCCACAGGAGATCGGGACGACGACGAGAAGACCGGAGGACTCGGATCACTCGGTATATCTCTAACCCGTCTTGTAGTTAGCTAGAACTAGTTTAATGGTCCGATCCGGTTGTTTAGTGCGCGGTGGTGCCGGTTTGCTATGTTCGCAAAATTAAAGTTTATCACCGCTTCCGCATTTGGCCGTCGGATTGACGGCTGGGGCGCCGCCGTGCACTTACAGTGGTATCAGAGCCTCGCCATTAACTTCGTCTAGCTTTGTTTGATGTGTTTGCATTTCCGATCGACCAAAATTCCAAAAACCCGCGTTTTTCCTCACATCAGTTTTCGGTCGATTTTTTCCTGGCTCCAAAAATTTTTCAGGTTCTAGAAAACTGATGTACAAGAAGTTCTAAGAGTTCTGGGAAAATTCGAGACATTGATCTCTCAGGTAGAGCGCGGAACCGCGGCAAAATCCCCCTTGTTGCCGCGGTTCCGCCGCCGTCTTGAGGGATCAATGCGTCAAAATTTTCCCATGGGCTGGTGGGCTGAAAATAGGGGTTTTGGAATATTAAAATTGGGCCCAGAATTTCTGTGAGTGCTACAGTATTGCTTGGGGGCCCACTTGTTAATTTTTGATCGATCGGATATTTTAAACACATTTTTTTCACAGTATTTACATTATATGTGCGACCGTGAATGTCACTCGATCGGTAAATCCAGTCTAACTGCTATAGCCCGGTTAGACGGATTTGAGAACGTGACTTTCACGTTGATGTTTTGTGATTTTGCTGTGATGTTGCGGATCGGTCGTGGAGGATAGCCTGGATGCAATGCTAGTACAGTTTCTGTTGTATTATGTACATTTGATATTGCGGGGCGAGCGTCCGACATGTGGACTGCCGTCACTGCCTGATTGTATTATTCTTTTGGGGAACGACCTGGTTGCGGTCGATGTACCCGTTGTATATATATTTTACTTTCTGTACTAGGATTGCCCCGCGGTGGGATGCACGGATAGCCGGGTTCTGGAGGGCAACAAGCCCGCATCTCATGGCATTGGGATGGAGGGGGCTTCACTCTAGAATTGGCGGGCTATTCGCCGCACTCGTAGGGGGCACAGGTTGACCCAGGTGGGGTGCCCAAGTTACCGGATTCCGTGAAGTGCTGGGTGGTCCATTCACGGTGCTGAAGGGGGCTGCCTCGCTTTAGGTTTGGGCGGGTAACTTGCCGCGCCCGTAGGGGTCCAGGATTTCATTGCACAGGCTATCCACACGACCAGGGGAACGTCGGGTTTCAGTAGTGGCTCTGTGAAACCCGGGGATCCCATATATCTGTATTGTTCTGTGATGCTGTACATTTCTGTGATGTTGCATTTTTATCACGCCTTGAGCGAATATAATATATTGGTATATATATTAGTAGATGCTGTATATGTTTTACATCCGCGCTAGTCCAGTCCCCGCTCTGTCGTTAGTTAGCTAACCTAACGGGTAATGACGGGACCCAGTGGCGAATGCGGATGGCATATACGTACATCAGTATATTTTCGTTCTTTGTGGTGTGATCAATTGATGGGACTGCGTTGATTCGGATCAATGCAAGTTAAAAGAAACCTATTCTGATGTTGTTGGAACACTTTTCAAAAAGTTGTTATTGCAAGAACGTACACTTTTGTTTTGCATCGTGGTATTCATTTGGAATACCCTGCTCCTCTGTCGACGAGGCAAGGGCCGAGATCCCTTCACCGGGAGTGACCCCTTCGACAGAAGTTTGCGTCAGGGCATTAACTTCACTATAGCCGATTACTTTTGCTTTGCATCGTGGCATTCATTTGGAATATCCTGCACCCCATTCTACGGGGAAAGAGCCGAGATCCCTTCACCGAGAGTGACCTCTTTAGTAAAGGTTTTCGTCACTATATTTTCTAAAAAGCTATCCATTCCTTCAACGATATCAAGTTCGTTACGTTAAAGGTTTTCACCAGAAACCATTCGTAGCCCTCCGTCGTTTCATATAGGTAGTCAACAGTATTCAAGCTGTGTTTGTTGGCCTTAGTCAAGGCACAGTGTTTGGTAGCTATTGGGTATTCATATGCTGCATAGATAGATGCATTGGTTTGGGACAGTCGTATAGCCTTGTTGGCCCTAGTCAAGGGCTTGTACGGGTGGGTTCAAATCAACCTGGACAATGACGGGTAGAACTTGACATGTGACTTATGATTTGTTGGCCTTAGTCAAGGTCATAAGAGCATGGGGCAAAAATCCACATCGGGAGTTTCAAAAGAACTGAAACATGCCAGTTATGCGCATACCTTCTGGAGTGTGATACCGTGAGCGGATTCCGTCACGTTATCATGCGATGAGAGTTGGATCCCGATTCCCACTGATGAGTTAGTTTACTCCTCGGGTGACCCCGACTAATTCTTCTTTCCGGTTTGGAGGAGAATTTGAGGTATAGTGGGAGGTTTCCTGATTAGATAAATTGGTAACCATTCTGATCTAGGTTAGAGTGCACGCTGAGTGTTTCTTTTCTCTCTCTCTATGGCAGCGACCATTGACCCGACCCTAAGACTATGACTCAGTGACCAAGTTGACCGAACCTTCTTAACACTGGCTTTTGGATTGTCAGAGTTGCAAACCTCATTGCCACTCCTACTTTTACCCTTTTCTCCAGGACACCCCGTATTACTACGAACGTCCACTTCCATTGGACAAAACCATCATATGGTTATATACGAACTCGAAGGAATTCGAGGATGGTTTCCGGTTCTGGAGAAAACGGATAGGATTATTCAGTTGTCTTTTCCTTTTTGCCTTCTCTCAAGTTACGAGTACTCCTTAGTTTAGGAGATAGTACACCTATTACGCAAATTGGATAGTCTTCTTCCAAATCTTAGGCTGGTGCCGACCGGTAGGGAATGAAGAAAACCAATTAGCCTAAATGGTGTGCAGAAGGTATTAAGATTAAGACAAAGCAAGGGATTAGTAAGAGGGCAAAGTAAATTGCGACTGATATTCACGACCAAACCAAGTATTTCTTCGCCAATCCTAAATCACCTTTGTATTTCTCCAGGACACTCCGTATCACTACGAAGATCCACAGTTTATTGGATACTCCATCGTATGGTTATATACGAACTCGAAAGGAACTTGTTCCAGTTCGGGGATGGATTCTGGTCCAGGAGAAATAGGAATAAGGTTTATTCGGTTGTCTTTTATCTTCACCTTCTCTCGCATTGCGAGTGCTCCTAGGACTAGGACAGTACACCCATTATGCTTATTGGATAGTCTTCTTCCAAACCATAGGCTGGTGCCGAACGGTAGGGAAGGAAGAAAACCATTTGGCCTAAGGGGTGTGCAGAATGTAATGACTAAAGATATATAAAGGGATTTGGTGAGGTGGCAAAGAATTATACGGTTATAGTTATGAATCTGGATAATGGTAGAGGCATTACTAGGAATACCAGGATACCCCATCGAAACATTTCAATGTTTCAGTTCAACTGTGTACTGTTAAAAGAAAACTGATTTCCCGATTAGACACTTGCTCCAGGGTATGTATTTACCAGGTTGATTCTCACATCTGTATGGTTTTACAGATGATGAGTGGGAGTAAGTTATTGGGAATTGGGTGATCATCCTCATTATATAGAGATTCGTTGTAATCGGTGATATTTGAGGAGATCGCCTGAGCTGTTTGCCGGTCGGCAAATATTTGGTTTTGAATATCCGATGTTGTGCACCAATTTCAAATTGATATATCTGTACGTCTATTTTCATAGAGTGAGATATACCTTTTGATATTATGTCGATGACATTTACCTATATCAGTGGATGGTTAGGTAAGGAGTATTAAACAGCGGTGTAATTCTTCTTAACCATAAGTACAGTTTTCAACCTACGACACACAGTGAAAGAGTTGTTAGACTCAGCGGACTTATACAGAGTATTGTATGTTGTCCAGTGTCCATTAGGACAGAGGGGTTGGTCCTCATACTATATTCTGTTTACTTTTAACTTCTCTAGTTCTTAGACATGTGTTTCGTAGAAACACAGAGTCTAAGTTTTGAGGAGTTATAGGTATTTGAATAGAGTAGAGAACCAGGTGTAGCAAGTATCGGGATTCTTCAAAGTGATCGAAGATGTAGATACTTTTGTATGATATTCAGTTGATAGTAATGATAAAGAGAAATTGCTTCTCTTTCAGGTTACTCATAATTGGAAGCATTCCTGAGTTGAGTAACGCTGATCGGCCTCTCTCCATTTAGTTGACATGCACTGGAGACAGCTGCATGATTTGAATCTAGTTAAATTAAATCAGTGCCTCTGGTTCTATATTGGATATAGAACAGTTCATATCTTAACGTTGTTAAGGTACGGGGAGTTTTCCGGCTTATGATTAAAACCAGACACTGGACAACTCTAGGCACGTTTCTGTAATGGCTGTTTGTGGGTTGACCCAGGCTATGACGAGGGTTGACTTTCTACCATCTGGCAGATCAATAGAAATATTGTTCTAGACTCGCCACAGTTTTATTAAAAATGGATTTTTTCAAAAACAATAGTGGGAGTATGGTAGAACTGGAAGTGATTCCAGAACCGCAAACGATTACTGAAGATTTGATAAGGAACCTAAGGATTCAATCTGATTTGACATTCCATTGGCCACTCCGCAGATACGGTGGCTAACTTCAGGCACCCGAGAGGTACTCCGGTAACCTCAAGGACGGTGACAGGGAAGTTCTTGTTTACCCACACTTGCCATTGCTTTTGTTCCAGGCTGCGAGACCCGGCAGAAGGATGAGTATAGCGTCGTTCTAAACTAGCTTTAGAAGTGCACGTCTATATGACTCTGCCAGAGGGTTGTCGTAGTCAGTGGGAGCAGCGGAAGCATTGGTGGACATCAGGCTCATGTCTATTTATAGACTAAAGCAGATGTAGCGGAGATAGATCATCTATTTCTGATGTGACAGTCATAGGTTTGACGTCATCAGAATAGGGGATGGATCTGTTGAGAAGGTAGTAGGGTGTGATATCCGGGTTTTGGATGACATACACAAAGTAGGAAGTGATATTCCTATACTACGATCGGTTGTACTTTGGTCGTCACACAGTGGTTTCTCCACAAAGGACTTGGACACTATCTCAGACATACTGGTTACTAGATCTATAGTTTTAGATCTAGATTTGGGTGGTTTCCCAATCTGGGTACTTAGACAGCATTCTAAGAGTATTTAGAATGGACGACTCCTGGCATGGTAGTGTACCTGCAAGTAATGGAGTCACCCTCTCTAAAGGTGTATTACAGACTAAAGGGGAGAGGGATGTGCATGATTGGCAGATCACTTGCTCAGGCAATTGAGTCAATCATGAGATGTCAAGTACCACACCAGATGTTGTTCTTGCACTAGATGCAATAAGTTGACATTGATCCAATCCCGGAGAAACAGTCGGAAGCAGTTTTAGAACATAAGTGAATGTTCTAGGGATATGATAACGGCTGCCTCCTTTAGGAGACGGTTATCATTCCAGGCTTCCAAGGTGACCTGGACGACAAGGAGGTTGTCAGAGTTATAGTTTTTCCCTCTGACGAGGGGCAGTATTTTGGACAGGTGGTCCAAGGCAATACTGAGGGTGGCATGACGCAAGATACTGATTAAGTTCAGTTGACGATACAGTCTAAGAAGTTTGGATTTGGAGTTCATTTATGAGCTCGGTCCCATCAGTCATCCAGACATTCTAAGACAGGTATTGCTCATTTCGGGAGATGGCTTTCTCCGCGAACTTGAGATATAGAGAGACATAGAAAGAAACATCTAGGCGGATCCACTCACTGAGGCTATTCTTCGACCGCAATAGTTTCACAAACGGGATTTGTGAGACTGACTAGTAGAGGAGTTGGGTGTTCGATATCACACGGGCTGTGAGTATGCGACATCGCAATAATTAGCCTTGAGTGAAAGTGGGAGATTGTTGGAGATAGTGCCCTCATAGTCAATTATTGGATCACAGGCACGTGATTGCAATGATTGAGGGAGGACCTATCCCGGTAGGACAGTCTTACTCGAGATGATAGTATGCTATCTGGTTTACCTTTATCATCGTGTACTGCTTTAGGTGACCTGACAGGTCGCTATTGCACGTTGATAGAGCCCCTAGAATTCTTGCTTGACTGCCAGCAGTATGAGGGCAATCATATACGTGGGAGCTGGTAGTCTATAAGCACATCCTTAAAAGGTCCCTACTCGTAGGAGTTTCGAGACAGGGCATCGATTCTCCAGAGTAGACTAGTGTATACAGTCGAGACCCCGACGAGGGGCGGTGGCCGGTCTCACAAGCCACCGGTGTCAGTTGGTTCACCTAAGATGTATACAGGTGCTCATTGGGTTATGAGTACACCAGACAGGACTCGCCGGGAACATGCTATTTGGTCTTATACCTGACGTCAGATAGCAGTTCCCAGGTGACATGTGTACAGGTTAGTTCATCGACCTGGGGATCGTCATTTGTCTCGTGTGAGTTCCCACTGTGCTTTGATTACTACCCAACCACGGCTCAAAGGATTCGTGCAAACAGGTTTTAGTTAGGTACAGTCCCGAGCCACATGGAGGCAGTGAGCGGATCTTCAGGGGTTCGTCTCTCCCGGTATTGGGGGTGAGGTCGCGCTGTGTCTAGGAGAGCCATTACACGAAGTCCTTGGCCAAGGCAGGAGATTTACTGGTAGGTATTCCAGTAGTATCTCAGGGTGTTCTGGGCTACACTCCGACACGACTTGTACCGCTTTTGGGGGTCTGACTTTTACCAACCCTCTAGGCCCGACATGCGATGCTCATAGACGAACGGACCGGACTGTACGGATATTGTCACTGACAGGCTCAGTAGGGTGTCAGGATGAGTTTGCTCATCGACGTCCCTTTTGGTCAATAGCTGGTGGCCCGTCACGTATTGGCTTATACCTCTGACGTGCTAGTGGTTAAATCCACAGCCATAGTATTGACGAGTCTTTAGAGTCCACCACACTTACAGTTACTCAAGCTTTCTGGCGAAACGCTGTAGAGGCCGTATGGAGATATGGCAGGGTCCGATCAGATACGTGCGGTATTGCACGGATCAGGATCGGACGGTTAGTACTAGTGGCCGTATGGTTATATGGCAGGGTCTGATCAGATACGTGCGGTATTGCACGGATCAGGATCGGACGGATATTACTAGCCGGCTTTTGTTTAAGCCGGATCCTAGTTTAGTACAGTGTAGATTTTGTCTCATTGCATTTGTATCCAGTCGGAATACAGATGCGGGTGTGTATGCACAGTATCGGGGTTTTCCTGTAATTTATTACGGGACCAGTTTTCTGGAGTTGCCAGTTTGCATTCCGTTCCGGCCGGTTTTCCTTTGTTCTTTCCCGGCCGGACTTTTCCGATGGAGGGTGTTATTTGCAAGTTTGCAAATAACATTTTGTGGAGGGTTTATTTGTAAAATGAGAGATTATGAAAGCATCTTTTAATACCATTCTTATCTATCATCATCACTTGCTTTTTGTTGATTTGAGGTGATTAGTAGTTGATGTGAGTTAGTTATGATGATGTTTGGATATGGTCACCCTCTCTCTTTTCCTACACTCACCTCCCTCTTGCATTTTGTATTCCTTCCTCCACCATTCTCTTTTTTGGAGATGGTTGAACACATTTGAGAGAAAAAGGATGAGAGCTTCATTTTTGAGAGTGTAGCATTTTGATCTCTTTTCATGTTAAGAAAAATGCATGATTCCTCCATCATCTTCAAAGGCAACAAACCCCAAATGAGACATAGCCTCAACCCTACACATTCTACAGCAAATCTTGGACGCGTCGGCCAGCCAACTTCGCGCCCGAGTTGCCTCGGTATTGAGGTGGGAGCCCGTACAAGATGCAGGCGATGTGGTGCCCTTCCGGCGAGGAGGCGACGACCGGAGTTTCCGCAGGAGATCGGGACGACGACGAGAAGACCGGAGGACTCGGATCACTCGGTATATCTCTAACCCGTCTTGTAGTTAGCTAGAACTAGTTTAATGGTCCGATCCGGTTGTTTAGTGCGCGGTGGTGCCGGTTTGCTAAGTTCGCAAAATTAAAGTTTATCACCGCTTCCGCATTTGGCCGTCGGATTGACGGCCGGGGCGCCGCCGTGCACTTACAGATCCTATCCTAGAGAAACAGTCGGAAGCAGTTTTAGAACATAAGTGGATGTTCTAGGGATATGATAACGACAGCCTCATTCGGGAGACAGTTATCATTCCAGGCTTCCAAGGTGACCTGGACGACAAGGAGGTTGTCAGAGTTATAGCTTTCCTTATGACGAGGGGCAGTATTTTGGACAGGTGGTCCAAGGCAATACTGAGGGAGGCATGGCGCAGGATACTGATTAAGTTCAGCTGACGATACAGTCTAAGATGTTTGGATTTAGAGTTCATTTATGAGCTAGGTCCCATCAGACATCCAGACACATTCTAAGACAGGTATTGCTCATTTCGGGAGATGGGTTTCTCCGCAAACTTGAGATATAGAGAGACATTGAAAGAAACATCAAAGCGGATCCACTCACTGAGGTTATTCCTCGAACGCAATAGTTTCGCAAACGAGTTTTGTGAGACTGACAAGTAGAGGAGTTGGGTGTTCGGTATCACACGGGCTGTAAGTATGCGACATCGCAATAATTAGCCTTGAGTGCAAGTGGGAGATTGTTGGTGATAGTGCCCTCAGAGTCAATTATTGGATTACAGGCACGTGATTGCAATGATTGAGGGAGGACCTATTCCGGTAAGACAGCCTTACTCAAGATGATAGTATGCTATCTGGTTTACCTTTATCATCGTGTACTGCTTTAGGTGACCTTACAGGTCACTATGGCGCGTTGATAGAGCCCCTAGGATTCTTGCTTGACTGTCAGCAGTATGAGGGCGATCATATACGTGGGAGTTGGGGTCTATAAGCACATCCTTAAAAGGTCCCTAGTCGTGGGAGTTCCGAGACAAGGCATCGACACTCCAGAGTAGACTAGTGTATACAGTCGAGACCCCGACGAGGGGCGGTGGCCGGTCTTACAAGCCACTGGTGTCAGTTGGATCACCTAAGATGTATACAGGTGCTAATTGGGTTATGAGTACACCGGAAAGGACTCGCCGGGAACATGCTAGTTGGTCTTATACCTGACGTCAGATAGCAGTTCCCTGGTGACATGTGTGCAGTTTAGTTCATCGACCTGAGGATCGTCATTTGTCTCGTGTGAGTTCCCACTGTACTTTCATTACTACCTTACCACGCTCAAAGGAGACGAGCAAACAGGTTTTAGTTGGGTACAGTCCCGAGCCACATGGAGGCAGTGAGCGGATCTTCAGGGGTTCGTCTCTCCCGGTATTGGGGGTGAGGTCGCGCTGTGTCTAGAAGAGCCCTTATACGAAGTCCTTGGCCAAGGCAGGAGATTTACTGGTAGGTATTCCAGTAGTATCTCAGGGTGTTCTGGGCTACACTCCGACACGACTTGTACCGCATTTGGGGGTCTGACTTTTACCAACCCCCTAGGCCCGCCATGCGATGCTCATAGACGAACGGACCGGACTGTACGGATATTGTCACTGACTGGCTCAGTAGGGTGTCAGGATGAGTTCGCTCATCGACGTCCCTTTTGGTCAATAGCTGGTAGCCCGTCACGTATGGCTAATACCTCTGACGTGCTTGTGGTTAAATCCACAGCCATAGTATTGACGAGTCTTTAGAGTCCCCCACATTCAGTTACTCAAGTTTCGGGCGAAACGCTGTAGAGGCCGTATGGAGATATGGCAGGGTTCGATCAGATACGTGCGGTATTGCACGGATCTGGATCGGACGGTTAATACTAGCGGGCTTTGGTTTAAGCCGGATCCTAGTATTGTACAGTATAGATTTTGTCTCATTGCATTTGTATTTCGGTCGGAATACAAATGCGGGTATGTATATACAGTAGCGGGGTTTTCCTGTAATTTATTACGGGATCAGTTTTTTGAAGTTGCCAGTTTGTTTTCCGTTTCAGCCATATTTCTTTGTATCTTTCATTGGCTGAAGATTGGTGGAGGAGGGATTATTTGCAAGTATGCAAATTTGGTTAGTGGAGGGTGTTATTTGCATATTGGTGTATCATGATAATTCCTCTACCATTTGACTTCATTTGACTTCTTCTTCTTTTCATCATGGTTGTTGATGATTAGGTTGTTGGAGTGTTGGTTTTGGAGTAATCATGGTTGTTGATGATTAGTTGATGGAGTATTGGTTTTGGTTGATGATCATTGCTTATCATTATCACCCTTTCTCTCTCTTGCATTTTGTTGGAGGCTCATTTCTTTTTCCATTCCAATTGACTCCACATTATGACTCTCCCTCATTCTCTCACTCTCCTCTCTTCACCATGCATGGCCGGCCAAGCCAATGTGAGGGCTGCCCAAAATTTGAGAGTGGAATTTTTGTTCATTTCTTGCTACAAAAATTCCCAAGTTCATCCACAAAAAGCTTACATCTCAATCCTCCACCAAAGGCAACTTCAAGTAACCCCAAATGAGACATAGAGCACTACACGTATTCTACAGCAAACCTTAGGCACGTCGGCTCGCCAACTTCATGCCCGAGTTGCCTCGGTCCAGAGGTGGGAGCCCGTAAAAGAAGCCGGCGACGTGGTGCCCTTCCGGCGACTTGGTGGAGACCGGAGATTCCGCGGGGAGATCTGTATGACGACGAGAAGACCGAAGGACATGGATCGCTCGGTATATCTCTCTAACCCCTTCTCTAGATAGCTAGGACTAGATTAATGGCACGATCCGGGTTTTTAGTGCGCGGTGTTGCCGGTTTAAAAAGTTAAAGTAAATCATCGCTTCCGCATTCCGGCGTCGGATTGACGGCCGGGGCGCCGCCGTGGACTTACAGCATAAGCAGACAAATACTAGTTAGCTACCGCACACTACGCCTTGACGGAGGTCAACAAACGTAGCACGAATACTAAGTAGGACTTATCTGAAATGACGGAGGGCTACTGCAGGTTTTTCAAAAAACCTATTGCGTAATGAACTTGATATCGTTGTAGAATCAAATGATTTTTAAAATTTAGTGTTTTTTAGGCTTTTCTAGTTTTGCTAAAGGGGTCACTCCCGGTGAAGGGATCGTCGGCCCTTTCCTCTTCGAATAAGGTGCTGGATATATCATATATACCGCTGTGCAAAGCAAGAACTATAGGAGCAATCAAAAGACAAACCGAGGGGTGTAGCATCTGCCAGTTATTGCTAAAGGGGTCACTCCCGGTGAAGGGATCTCGGCCCTTTCCTTATCGAATAAGGTGCAGGATGTTCTACAAGGAACACCACGATGCAAAGCAAGAACTGTAGCTACCTGTTTTGTTTTTTTTGTTGAAAATTCGATTCCACAACATCTATTAGGTTTCATTTCTTTCATTAATCATATTAATGAAGTCCCATCATTTAAGTACCTAAACATCACAGATAAATACGACGTACACTTATGCCATCCGCATTCGCCTCGATGTCCCCTCGTGCACCGTTAGATTAGGTAACTAACGGTAGAGCAGGGCAGGGCTAGCGCGGGTGTAAAACATAAGTAACGTCTATATAATATATCATATATACTATATATAGTATTTATCACAGAACATCAAATGATCACATGACAGATATCGCAGCAGAAGAAACATATGAAACATTGGATATACTAGGACGTCAGTGTTTTTAATACCAGCCAGTATAAAACACGGATTCCACGGTCGCAATGAATAGCCAAACCCACACCCCTAGACCCCTACGAGAGCAGCAAGCAACCCTACCAATTCTAGAGTTAGGAGACCCGGACTCGACTCCTCGAGTTGGTCTACCACTGGACTCTAGAACCCGGTTACTTGTGCCCTCCTCCTTGGGTCTATCCTAGTGCGGAAAAGTAAATAATATACAAATGGTGACAACAACCTCAACCCGGAAGTGCCCCAATAAAAGAATATTACATACATTTAAATTTACATGAATGAAAATAAAAACTCTCATCTCACATAAAACCCCCGGCTATTCAAAACGCGACGATTCAATATAACATATCCAGCAACACATAACATCACATGTCATCAACGTAAGTAAATATGCGCATCCCAATTGTCATTGATATATAGCAACGAAACCGGCGATATCACATATTACACTTACGGTCGCAGAAAAGAAAGTGTAAAACTACAACAGTTGGAATCTGCAAACTCTTTAGACATCGCATGCCTAACCAATGAATTCCTTAGACATCGCATGCCTAACAATTTTAAACCCCGCATTTTAGTCTCAATATCGAAAACACTTTTCAATATCTAGTCGGGCAATTCAACAAGATTCCCGATAAACTGATTGAATGCTCGTCGCAAACTTTAGTAGACGGCTGCACCCCCGGATGCTGTCGACGAAGTGCACTAAGGCGGAACACCGCTGCCGCGAGCACCCGAACGGATGCTTTTGGCGACGGGGTTCTCCTACAGTCACTTGGTCGGGGCTATGGGGCATGGCTGTCTATTAAGTTTACCCGGCGAGTATCCGCGTACGCTACGTGATTGCGACGGACTTTTGATCGCATCAAAAGTCCGTGGCAACCGATCATTTGAGACTAAACTGCTATGTTTATAACATCCAAATCAGTTATCTCATAACTACTTGTGGATTCCAAATATTGTATCACATTCCAGATAAATAGAAAATGTTAAACTTTCCGATCGAACAATCAAACACTCAAGTTTTCCCGAAACAGCTCAACACATGAAATAAGTTTAAAAACATCCAGTTTATGCCTCAGTACCAACGGTCCAGCCGTAGAAGGGTCAAGCCAACGCCTCACATGTGGCACGCCGTACTGCCCCAAACCCGAAGGTTCAAAGGGCAGTTCAAGACGGTCACATAATCGAGTTAAGGTTTGTTGTCTTCTAGAGGGTCCATCGCGTTACTTGCACTACTTCGAACGTTCTTAAAATACGGAAAGATCTAACACTTGGAAATTTCCCGATAGGGGAAAAAATGGGTATTTATATCCGGTCGAACTTTTCAACATTTTCTAGAATTATCCGGAAAAACACAGACGAAGTTAAACTTCCCGATCGAAACACCGAGTCCCCAATACAACCCAGAAAACTCAACTCTTGAGTAAATATTAAAAATTCCCAGAAAATACAGCACTTACATAAACAAATTACTGTGCAAACCACGTGCATTGATTCATCAATTTGGCCGCGGAACCGCCGCGAAAGCCAGGGTGTGGCCGCGGTTCCGCGGCGCATCTGTCGAATCAAGGGCACGTGCTGCACAGTAACTCATACAAAACCCTGCTGAATTTTTTTTGGATATTTTTAATCTGGAAAAATCCACAATTTCAGAAAATGTACAGAAAGGGGTATCGATTAGGGTTTCGGGGTTCGATCGGGTTTCTAACATCGTCTACACTTCGCCTAAGGCTCTAGCTAGGCTCTAATACCACTGTAGGGTTACTAGGCACACTCAAGAGGTTCCATAAGGCATCAACCATGCCAAATTCTAATTTTCCGGTGCCGAGAAACCCTAAACTAGATCGATTACTAGAGGTAAGGCGAAAGAATATGCAAGTTAACAACTTAACTACAAGTGAAAGTGACTACAACCTTTGTAGATCCGGTCCTCCACTTCTTCAGCTCCGTGATGACGTCCCTTCGCTGCGATCACCGGGATCCCGGACTCTTGCGATGGTTTCGTCGGAGAAATGAGCGGGCTAGGTCGTTGACTTCGATGCCGAAGATGTTCTACGTCGAGGCAACTCTAACTCAAGCTCCATCTTCACTTGGTCAAAAACTTTGTGAAGAGAATACCCTATCCTACATGGCAAGTAGTAGAGGATTAAGAAATAGGAAGTGGGTTCACTTTAGAATTGGATTTCGTACTCTTTTTCCCATGGCACCATTGGAGCTAGCAAGCTTTTGTGAGCTTGATGAAGGAGAAGAAGAAGAAAAGAATCATATAAATCATTATCCAAATGAAACTTATCCAATAAATAATGGCACCATGGTTGAGTTAAGCCCTCATGCTTAACTCATGTAGAGAATTAACCAAAGCATTAGGTTAAGGGTTAGGTTAACTAATATCTTATACAAATGACAAAAGAGTTGACTTTGTCAATGTTTATCAAGCTTCATGAAGCTTGATAACTTTGACCAAAGTCACACTCTTTTGTTATATGCTAGGAAAATAGTAAACCCTAATTTAACCTTGATTTGGTTCAAGTCATATACACTCAACTTGTTTGTATCATCAAGCATGATACAAACATGTACACTTGCATATATCACATATAAACAATGTGCACATTCAAGTGAGAAAATCAATCTTAAGTGAAACAATACTAGTTAATGTAAAGTAATATATCAAATATATAATTATACATTAAATCATTAAATCAACACTTGATTTAACGATCCGGTCATATCGCATATAACCGACTAATATCAAGTGTATCAATGTATCGAATCAACACTTGATTCGGTAACCCGGCTATATCACATATAACCGACCGATGATACAAATCGCGAGAATAGAATACAGTATCACATACTGGTATTATTCTCGGTCCCGCACATATCTCATATACGCTCCTATTTCATTTCGCTTGAGCCAGGAAACCCCTGTGTAGGACTCTAAAGACTCGTTAATACGCCGGCAGTAGGTGATGATCATATCAAACACCCACAAGCCGCAAGTGGTCTGCTAAACATAACGGCCACCCGGGTATTGAGCGATCAGAAGATCAACGAGCAAGCCCGCTCACACTCCTGTGAATCCAATCAGTAACACTCCCGTACAGTCCGGTCTGTTCGTCTGATATGTCGCATATCTCGTCTAGGGGTGGTAAACGTCAGACCCCAATAACTCGATAAGTCGTGTCGATATGAGGCTCATAACGGGTCGAGAAACTACTGGTAACACTTACCAGTAAATCCCTAAAGCTGCCTTGGCCAAGGACTTCCTGTTATAGCCAATCGAGCACAGCGCAACATCAACTCCCATACCGGGAGAGACGAAACCCCTCCTATCGCTCATTGCCTCCATGTGATTCGGGACTGTACCCAAAAGCCACCTTTTTTCATGCCCTCTTGGACGTGGTATGATGGAAATCAAAGCACAGTAGGAATCACACAAGACTCTATGACGATCTCGGGTCTACAGACTAACCTGTACCAGTGTCACCAGAGAACTGCCATCTGACGTAAGGTATAATACCATCTGGGAGTTCTCGGCGAGTCCGTCCAGTGTACCCAATCTCCACTGAGCACCCGTATATCATCTCTGATGTCAAACACCAATGGATATGGGATCATCCATCGCCCATCTGTATGGGTCGAGAAGGTATACGCTAGTCTACTCAGGTATATCGATGCCCCGTCTCGATACACCCACGACTAGGGACTTTGAAGGATGTACTTATAGACTACCATGTCCCCACTACTATGATCCGCATCATAGTCCAGGTAGTCAAGTACACATCCTAAGGGCTTTACCAACATATAACAGAGAGACAATCAGTATACACGTTAAAGTAAAGAGTAATCAGATGGCATACTATCATATCGAGCTAGAAAGTCATCCCTATATATGTCCAAGCATCCACTACAATATACATCCTATGTATAGTAATGGCCTCTAGGGCATACATATAACTAACAGCAGTCACACTAGTGGGGGCTGGGTAGTCTATAAGCAACATCCTATACAGGTCCCTGGTCGTAGGATTATCGAGATAGGGCATCGATACTCCGAAGTAGACTGGTGTATACTCTTCTCATCCCAGGATAGGGAGATGGTTTGTCCCACAGCCATCAGTACGACATACTGGAGATGGTATGTAGGTGCTTGTTAGGTTACGGGTACACAAGACAGGACTCGCCGGGAACTGCAGTTTGGATTTTTACCCTTCGTAAGATAGCAGTTCCCAGGTGACATGAGTACATCTTAGTACGTCGACTTGATACTTCTACTTCGCGTCGGGTGTGTTCCCACTGTACTTAGATTACTACCCTACCACGGCTCAAAGGATTCGTGCAAACAGGTAGTAGTTGGGTGCAGTCCCGAAACACTTGGAGGCAGTGGCGGTTAGAAAGGATTCGTCTCTCCCGGTATTGGGGGTTGATATCACGCTGTGTATGGAGAGCCATTACGCAAAGTCCCTGGCCAGGGCAAGCGAGATTTACTGGTGGCTTCCAGTAGTTTCTCAAGGTGTAATAGGCATCACTCCGACACGACTTATACCTCTATTAAGGGTCTGACGTTTACCGCCCCCTAGGCCCGATATGCTATAGTCCTAGTCTAACAGACCGGACTGTACGGAGATTGTCACATCAGGCTCAGTAGGAGTTCGGATGGGATTCCTCATCGTCCTTCTTATCGACATCTACCTGGGGACCGTTACGTACTGCTAGTACCGCTTGCGGCCTGTGGTTAAACCCACTGCCAGCATAGTGTCCAGTCTTTAGAGTCCCACACAGAGAATTTTCCTGCACCGGGAAAAAGGTGTAGAGGCTGTATGGTTTTAAGGCAGGGCCGCGATCACTTACGTACACTTGTGCACGTATTATGATCGGGCAGATAATACTAGCGGGCTTTGGTTTAAGCCAGATTCTAGTATTATACAGATGGATTTATTCAGTCAAAGATTATCGGTGTTTTTCGGAAATACGGATGGGAGGGGCAGTCTCGTAATTTGTCGGGAAGCTTCTAGAAGAAGATGACTCATTTGTATTTATTTCTTTTTAGATTAAACACAAATGAGGTGGAGAGATGAGGTGTAGGTTTTCATTAAATGCTTAATGACTCATGAGATGATTCACCATTTAGGATTAAATGAAGCTTACAAGATATTTCTAGATATTTATCAAAGAGATATTTGTATGCTTGATATTATTCTTTCATGAGTTATTATTCATATTATTATCACAAAAGCTTTCTCTCTCCTCACTTCTTCATCTTCTTCCTCAAACCCTAATAGCTATCATGAGTTGAGAAACCTAGGGTTTAAGTGACTAACTAATCCATCTTATTACTCTACACCTTCTAGGACTTCTAGATTAGCGATCTAGGAGTCATAGTTATCTCAGATTCGAGATAGGAGCTCGGACTATAGACTCTCGGGTGGATCGTCTTTGACTCGAGGAGGCCGTTGAGGTGCCAACGTTCCATAGAACCTACGAGGCGTGGAGGATAGCGATGAAGACCCGAAGGACAAGTAACGTGGGGTATAACTTCGAATCCGAGTAGTTAAACCTCTCATAGTTTTCTAGTAATGGTTTAGACACGATCCGTGTGCTCAAGTCCGTGTTACGAAGCTTTGATAATTGTTTTTCATATATTCCGCCTCCCCGCAAGCTCGTGGGGTGCGTGACATGGACTTACACATATGACATATAGTATGCCTTGCTATACCTACATGCTTACACATATGCCTTGCAATACCTACATGCTTACACATATTCCTTGATATACCGACATGCTCACACATATAGTTTGCTATTGTTACATGTTCTGTTTTATACGATATATATCGGTGGTATGGGACGCTGTTTTGTATGTATATGGGATTCGAATACTGGGGAACCGCGTGATATATTTAATGACTTGATGTATTTAAATAGCGGACTTTTCCCGTGATATACTCATATTGTTGTTCTATGTTGCATATGATATATTACATAGATTTACGCATTTGAGATATGTTTTCAAGTGATTTGGGGATTTCTAGTGTCGATGTTAGGCATTTATATTCCGAGGGATTTATGGATATTGGAAACCGATACGTGGAACACGAGTGTAAAGGTTGGACACTTGGGTTTCCAAGAACGTATGTATATCAGAGCAACCGATACGTGGAACACAAGTGTCATGGTTGGACACTTGGGTTTCAAGGAACGTATGGATATCGAGAAACCAATACGTGGAACGCAAGTGTAGAGGTTGGACACTTAGGTTTCGAGGAACGTATGGATACGAGTATTTATGTGTCGATGCTGGGCACCAGTTTTCATGATATTTCGGTTGTCGATGTTTGACACTTAGGTTACATGAGATTTACAGGGCCGATTTGAGGGCCGATCTGAGGATTTTGGGATTTGGAGGTTGTTGATTTACACCGGGTTTTTCCATGCTTATGATTTGTGCATGAGATTATTTATTATATCATCCCACACTCAGGATTATTTTGATATGCATTGCTTCATTTAGTTGTAGTACCCTGATGATGTACCTTTACATGACTGTTGCATATTTATATTGCCATACTTATGCTATCAGATTTCATGTGAAAGATTTATCGCTGTTCATGCATACTTGTGATTACAGAATGATGTTAATTACTATTCACGAGTTGGCAACTCACCCCTGTTGTGCCACAGTGTTTTGCAGGACTTACCCTCGGAGTAGTCGCGGCCGGGCACCTTTTTATCTCTACTTTTGCGAATACCGCTACGGTTGGCTTTGAGGCCTTAGCTTTTAGGTGGGTTCGCGGTTATCCGTTTTGTTCATTGTATATCTTTTGTTGGATCTAGTACTCTCCAAATACCACTTCATGTATTTGACTTAGAGACGAGTTGTGAGAATCGGTGTTGTATTATTGTTTTGGTAACTTTGGGTATCGTGCTCGTGGGAGCCGATCTTGTTGATAAGTTTTACCTCCTTATCCTGTTTTCATTTATATTTCTTCGCTATGGCGTCGTATATATACTTGTGGTGGTTGTCTCCGCCGTTGGGCGTGAGTTGCTCCCATTTGGGATGCTTTATTTATATTCTATGTTGTACTCGTTTTCGGGGCTAATTTTTACAAAGGAGGTGCTGCCGAAATTTTCAGAAAGAAAACTAAAGTTAAAGATTTTACTTGAGATTTTCTGAATGTTTTAAACTATGTTTCTCTCCGCTTATCCAGTTTTGGGTGGTTTAGATTTCTGGGTTTCGGCTTACTTAAGTTGCGTACGCCTGTTGACGTTTCGTAGTTTAAGTGCCAGTTACTGGCCTAACTTTAGGGTCATGACAAAGTTGGTATCAGAGCACTAGATTTTACCTTTCGGGGTGTTGGATGACCTTGGTGTGATGGAGTAGGTAGCTTAAGCAGAGTAACGTAGCGTGCGTATGTTCCGCGGCATACTTACGACACGGTACTCCGCCTAAGTGACCTTAGGACTTATTGATTGAAATTCCTTCCGTGATTATATACATCCTTGTGATTCAATTTCTGTGTCCTTATTGAATCTTGTTTCAAATTCCAGCCTATATGCTGCCGAAGACTACGACGGCACAGAGAGCGGCCGCGAGGGCCGAGGTCAGAGTTGACTCGTCTGAGACGAGGACTGACCAGGGCGGTACGCCTATTGTACCGGAGCAGATTTCTATGCTTGGGGTTGGTTTGCAGGGCATGCGCCAGATGATGGGGTCTTTAGTTGAGGCCATTCGAGTTCAGGGACAGGCGGTTGTTCCACCCGTTACGGGGTCCGCGGTGGTACCTATTGTTTCGGCAGCCGCAGCTACACTCCGGAGGTTATCACCGTGTCAATGTAAGAGTTCATAAGGCTGAGGCCTCCGGTTTTCACTGGCATAGATGCAGCCGAGGATCCGCATTCGTTTATCGACCGGATGTCCAGGATTTGTTGTTCGCTCTGATGCTCCGACGAGAGATGGGTCGAGTTTGCGAGCATCCGTTTGGAGGGTATGGCCCAGAAGTGGTGTGAGTCCTTGGTGAGGGACAGAGCTGTGGGTCTTGCTCCTATGACCTGTGCAGAGTTTGTGACGGTGTTTCTCGCCCGTTTTCTTCCACCGAGTGTCAGGGCTGCGCGAACGCGCAGATTCGAGTCGTTACGCCAAAACTACGAAACGTCTCAAGGCGTACGTAATTCAAGTAAACCGAAAACCCAGAAATCCAAACCATCAATAGCACGTAAAACCATGAATATAGGCATGAAAATCTATGGATGCGGCATAACAATGAATAGCAGTATGCATGAAGTGACAAGTAATAACTACAATTTCTAAACTGGCATATAAGGCAGGTACCCTAATATCATGTCAAACTACTAACTAACAAGCTAAGTCAAGCAATAATATTTTCTAAGGTGTACGTGACATGGCAATTACCGATGAAGATGTGTGTGAGCCGGCAAGTAAGTGTACGTGGTACATACGCATCATCGGTAATGGTGCTAGTGTCCTAACAGCATAATATCAACAATGCAATATGAAATAGCAATGTAAGTATGCGATGCGGGGCGAACAACAATAATGAGCGGGAGCTAAATACTAGACACAACGGTAACTAATCTGCATTTAATATATATATACGTCATACTATGGTGCCATTTGAAATAACACAAATTGTGGGGTTTTGGAAATAAGGGCTACGGTGTTTTTAAGTAAAGATACGCCTTTTGAAATATCCATAGAATCCTTTGACCTGTCTTTTAAAATACCCACGATCCGTTAGTTTTGAAATAGGTAGGAGTTTAATCTAGTCTAACAACTACACTAAACTATACGGCTGAACTAACAGGCTGAACTACAAGTAAGGAAACCGTCTAACATCTGAGTCGATACATATACATACCTGTATATGTATAGTCGGTGATCCCGCCTAAATAATATCATATCCGATACCATATCTATAATCAGACATCCCAAGTCAAGAGTGCGGATCAATCATCAATATATAGCTCGTACGTAACTCCGTCGTACGGTATCCCCAAATCTGGGTAGGGTCAATATCATATTATTCATCTGGTATCCTCTTTATCCAAGATCATAATCTGGGTACTGATCTACGTCTAGTACGATACTAATATCATCAATATAGTCATGATCTGACTGCTGATCTACAGCCTCATACAAACCGATATCATCATCATATATCGTCATAAAGAGGTATACATCGCCTAATGCGACCTATTATAAATATCTTAATATATCTTATTTCGTATCACGATCACATGTCAACCGTTCAATGTATAACACTATTCACATGAAACGTCGTCCCAAGATCCGGTATAATATCAGGACGTATCTCAAGTACGAATCCTGCCATATCACCGATCTCACGGTCTCAAATCAATCTCATCGACTCACCTCAAATCCCCAAATTCTATCCTCAAATCCAGTATATGAACACATAGTCCCATACCCATGTGAACACATAAATACATATTCCGTATAAGCACAATGAAAGAAGAAGGTATGCAAGTATGGGTGTGTGAGTATGTGTGGTGCAACCTCTACTCTAGGGTCTCGCAACACTAAACCTATCCAATCACACCTAAAATCTATCTTTCTCATCAATAAACTCAACAATATATATGTGTTTATATGTATTCGTATACATCACCACGAATTGCGGGGGTGCTATACGCCATCCACCCGACTTCTCCCCGTAGATATAAATCTACTCACCTGGTCCTCGCTCGCCGGTGCCGACGTCGCCACGCGCTTGCTTGTCGTCTCGAAGTCCACATGGGGTACCTACATATCATAACGTACCGTATCGCATTAAAACCAAATTCGAAATCGAAACGGCATACGAAAACCAAATCGGCACGCGTATCACGCATAGGTCAAAACCTATCGCCTACGCATGCAAGAATAGCCAAACCAAACCTCAATGTCGATGTACAAACGTCAAACCATCGAGAAAAACCCAAACACACTCATTTGCGCATTCACGAACACTAATTATAATATAAAATAGGTTAAAATTCACAAAAACCCCAAACTCACTTTAAAAGACATTTTTCCGAAAATCTAGCAAGCAAAAATTACCCGTTTCAGTACAAAACTCGACGTTTTAACAAAACTAATGGCCATAAAGCTCACTAAACATCTTAATTAATTCATACCAATGTTAATTAGATTTTAAACTTAACTCTTAATATCAATCTCAAAAAATCCAGTTTGCATACATAGCCAATTTTAACAATTTTATAGCAAAAATGCACAAACTACAATCTAGCTTGGATTTGCATGATCTAAAATATTAAACTATAATTTAAAATGTAAATAAAGTCATGAAAAACCTAATCACATTTTTCTCTTAATCAAATTCATAGTTTACAAAAACCTAGTTTGTTAAAAAGCTTAAATTTGGACATTTTCAAGTAACAACTTGTAATTAGCAACTGTATTAGTTTTAACTAGTCTTCAAGATGCTATCCCACATCACATAACCATGCACAATTGATCACAACCCTAACTCCAACACAAAACCCTCACTTGAATTTCTTAACTTGAAATTGGAACCATGATATTTACTAAATAAGTTTTGATTAAAGCAACCAAACAACAATTTAACAAAAGGTTGAGATTATACCTTCAAACCATGAGATCAACATGGAATTAAGACTCCAAAATCCCAACTTTTCGCCAAGATCCATAGTTGATAGGCTAAGGTAAAATGGGTAGGGCTTGGATTTTGAGTTTGCTTTCAATTTATATGGATTTGAGGTGGTTTTTTGTGGATTTTTTTTGATGCAAAATGGGGTGAGATTTTGGGTGGAGGGGCTGCTGTTTGGGGCCAGAATTTTCGGCCAGGAATGTGGGGAGGGGTGAGGGAGGAGAGAGAGTGAGGTGGAGAAAGTTGGAAAAAATCAAAGTCCTTCTTTTTACTTCTATCATTTCCTTTTCTTTTCTTTTCTTTTCTTTTGCAAAACAAGTGGGGAAAATTGATGGGGGCTGCAGAATTCAGCCAAGGGGAAGGAAAAATGGGGGTGTGTGGGTGTGGGTATGAGTGTGGAGTGATGGAAAATGATAAATACTATACCCCAAACATCCATTTACACTAAATTCACTATTTAAGCCTTTTTCTTCGATATTATCTAACACCGTTTAACAACTTCATTTCAATTCAAAAACCACATGTTAAAATTTTGTTTAATGTGTTATGATGCACAAAATTTGTTTCAACTCATTCCAATTTGTAAATTTCCCTAATTAAATGTATTAGTGACGGCTTAAAATAATATTAAAATAAAAAATTTCAGAAAATTTGAAATTTCATCAGTGGCTCAATAAACACCAAATACTAGCAATTACATAGCTAGAATATGTATAGTTAATTTTAAAATAAAGATATTTGTATTTTGACTTTTTATAGAAAACCCACTTATTTTACCGATTTTCCGAAATTTCACTGAAACGATTTTCAAAACGTTACAGGGATGAAGCGCGATATTTCGGACTTCGTTTCGAGGTGCCTGACTTGTCAGCAAGTCAAGGCAGAGCATCAGAGGCCGGTAGGGGAGTTGCAGCTTTTATCCGTTCTGGAATGGAAATGGGAGCATATTTCAATGGACTTCGTTGTGGGTCTACCCAGGACCAGTCGAGGGTATGACTCCATTTGGGTGATTGTTGACCGGTTGACGAAAGTGTCTCACTTCCTTCCAGTGAAGATCACTTTCGGTTATGTTCAGTATGCTCAGCTGTACATAGATGAGATTGTGTGTTTGCACGGTGTTCCCACATGCATCGTATCCGATAGAGGCACCCAGTTTACTAGCCGTCTTTGGCAGAAGATTCAGGAAGCTTTGGGTACCCAGTTGAGTTTTAGCACCGCTTTTCATCCACAAACCGATGGTCAGTCGGAGCGGACTATACGGACTATGGAGGATATGCTTCATGCGTGTGTGCTTGTTTTTAGTGGCAGTTGGGATCGTCGCTTGCCATTGATTGAGTTCTCCTACAACAACAGCTTTCACGAGACTATTCAGATGGCACCTTATGAGGCTTTGTATGGTAGGAAGTGTCGATCGCTAGTCTGTTGGACCGAACTCAGTGAGAGTAGGGTTTTAGGACCCCAGCTAGTTCAGGAGACTACGGAGAAGATCCAGCTGATTCAGGACAGGATGAGAGCAGCTCAGTGCAGGCAGAAGTCTTATGTCGACCGTCCTCGTCGAAGACTCGAGTTCGCGGTGGGGGATCATGTATTCCTGCGGATTTCTCCAATGAAGGACGTTATGCGATTTGGGAGGAAAGGGAAGCTCGGTCCCAGATTTGTAGGTCCTTTCGAGATCCTTGAGCGAGTGGGTTCTGTTGCTTATCGTTTGGCTCTCCTGCTTACTTTTCCAGATGTTCACCCCGTTTTCCATGTGCCGATACTTCGTAGATACCTTCATGATCCTTCTCACATGATTCAGCACAAGACCGTTCAGCTTGAGCGCGATCTTTCATTCACCGAGCAGCCGGTAGTTATATTGGATCGGCAGGTGAAGAAACTTCGGTCAAAGATCTTGTTGTCTTTGAATGTTCTTTGGTGTGGCCTACTAGTGAGGAGATCACTTGGGAGGCCGAGAGCGAGATGCGGAAGAAATTCCCTCATCTCTTCGAAGGTACGCGTAGTTAAATTTTTAATTCGGGATCGAATTTCTTTAAGGGGGGAGATTGTAATGTTTTAGAAATTGTTATGCGATTTTTTCCATTTTAGTGTAAAATAGTCGATATTTTCCGTTTTAACCCGATTGTGATCAAACCTCTGTATAGACTTGACAGCACCTAGTTTAGCTAGAATGAAGCTAGTTTGCGGGCTTTGGGGGTCAATTGGAAGTTTTGGTTCACATAGAATTTTCCCTAATTAAATATTATTTTAAGTTGTTATTTATGCACTTAATTAGTGGTAATTACAATTTTGTTTTGGGTTAATTACTTCTAATATGAATCTTTGCTAATCTAATCACTAGAATTTTTGTTAATCCAACCATCCATAATATCTAGATATTTGTAATTTAAATTGAAATTTTAAATGAAAAGAAAAAGGTGGCATAAGACTTTAATTGCTTTAATGAGCATTTATTGCATTTTATCTAAATTTTTCCATTCATTTTAACAAAACACCCTCCTCCTTTAGCTTTGGCCGAGCCTCCTTGTTCTGCCCCCTCATTGTTCTTTGCTCATTTTCATCATCTCCAAGCTCACTAAAATCATCAAAACTCCTTAAATAAACCCACAAACTCATAAACAATTCACAACCTATCATTCTTCATCTCTAAACTAGCATGGATCTTCAAGAAAAGCATCATTTTGGAGGGTTAAATTTTGGAGTTAGTCACTAATTGGTGTTCTTGAGGAGGTATAAAAAATTCTAACCCTATTCCTTATTTGTTGTATTATAATCTTTAAGCTAGCTATTTAAATGATTAATATAGCTTTAAAGTTCATGTTTACTTGATCATGTTGATTTTGTGAAAATCAAGTTAGGGTTAAGTGATGATATAGTTTATTGATAAGTTAAGACTAGGAAAACTTATTCTAGTGGGAGAATGAAAATTGTTTAATTCCTAATTTGTCTAATTGAGTTTTTAGCATACTAGGTTTTACTAAAACCTAATTGGGTGGGTTTAAAATTATGAAAATAGTTTGTATAACTTAGTTAAGCCGCTTTGCGATGTTTGTAATCGCTAGAATTGTGTTAGATTTAGACTTGTGCAAAATTATGCGATAAGTTGCTTACTAGATTTCGGTGAATTTTAGACGTGCGTTCAATTGGTCGTTGCGAGGTTATATATATTATCTTCCTCGTATTTTATTGAGTTGTGTTCTCGCGATAGGTACGATCGGAGTCTAGACTTGGTGGTTGCGTAGTTTAGCGACCCTAGCTAGGGTTTTTGCCGAGGTCGTACGCGTTTTGTGCACTAGGTGCGCAGTGTAATTTTCTGGGCGTTATCCTTGCGTTTCGTTATCTTTGTGTCGGCGTAGGATACTTAGCTTATGTGATGTGCTTGTGAAATTTTAGGGTCGCAAGCGGGGACTTCGGACGCTGCAAATAAAGGGAAGCAGGTGGTCGGATTTTCGTAGCTCGAGATCATCAGTGAGTAGATTTAACATCTACGGGGAAATCGCCCGTATGGCGTTATGCGTCAGTGCTGGATATGATATGATAGCTGAATGTTATTCGCATATGATTTGATTGCATAAGAACTTCATTGCATATAGTTACTTATTATGCATGAACCTGTACCTATTGTACACTGCACTATTATTGACAGTCCATGTTGCACGAGCACCTATTGTATGCTACACACACACTGTCGGTAATTGCCAGGATACGCACAACACAGATATTCATATGATATACCTTGCTATTGGTTAGCGACATAGAGGCATTTATTTTTGTGCGATGGCGCATATGACATATAGTATGCCTTGCTTTACCTACATGCTTATACATATGCCTTGCTATACCTACATGCTCACACATATACTTTGCTATTGTTACATGTTCAATTTTATATGATATATATCGGTGGTATGGGACGCTATTATGTATGTATATGGGATTCAGATACTGGGGAACCGTGTTCATATCAGAATTTTGCATTCGTATATCGCCCATTCTTAATCACATTACACATAAATAGTTGCTTTTGATCGATGTCTGCTAAATAGTTGCAGGTTACAGGTTCTCAGATCGTTACAGTGAAATTCATGAAAAATCACTACAAATGTGAGACTACGACCAACAATAGATGAATCTGTATGATGCCGCCTACGAGTTCAAGGAACAAATGAAAATAATTAGATAGTTCAATGCAGAAAGCACAAGGGCAGCACAAGATTCAAGACTTCAACGCGAAGCTCAAGGCAAAAGTCCACATAATTCTGCACAGTTGAAAATCAAGAAGGAAATAGAAGAAATTCTGAGAAACCAAGTAAAGAAAACAGAAGATAAAAGCAACACAGAGAAACCCGAAAGAGATGGGCCCAAGAACCCACCAAATGGCCGCGGAACCGCGGCCAAACAGGTCTTTTTGCCACGGAACCGCGGCCATACTCTGCACGTGTCGGTAGGGTGTCGGTGCTTTGACTCGGTCTTTGGGGTTGTTTTGTAATTTCTTGTATGGATCAGAATGTAAACCTAGGGTTTTTCCTATCTATAAATAGGAGGGCTCAAAGCCAAATAAAGTGTGCCTCTTTGGAGGATGCCTCTTTTATTTTCTAGATTAAATTTTCAATTCCATTGTAATCGTTAAGAGGTGTCAATAAAGTAAGTTTTTTATCTTGCAATTTTCTATTCGAATTTTATTTCTGCAATTTTTTTATCTGTCTTTATTTACCTGCAAGTTAATTAGGTTATTAAAACAAAATTATAAAAAATGAATTTTGTCACAACTTTCGTAATGAGTGAGTAATTCCTCACTTGTTAGGGCTAGGATTGGGAAGGTTTGAGAGATGGAAATCTCTCACTCCTTTCTTATGCGTTTAATATTTTAAATTAGGACTCTATGTAAAATCAAACACCCACCGCTCACTACAGCACCCTATCCTACGAGATAGCGGTGATTCCCTAATTAGACCGGTTGTGCTTGATTTACATAGAGGTTAGGGCTAAGTGTTAAGAAAGGACGGAAAAGGACCAAAAGGAAGAAACGAAGTTTCTTCCTAGTCGTGCTAATCCCCTTTATTGACTATTATCCTAACACGTATGTTCTTATTTAGGGCAAAGGAAGCAGTGAGTGGAACTATTTTTCCAAAGTAACCTAATCCTAACCCTAGAAAGGCTTTAATCCAAATTAAATTCAATCTTAGTTTTTATAAAAATCAAAACCTACCAAAAATAGAACTTAACTCGTAAGAACAATAAGAAAAGAACACCTTTTCCCTGTGGACCGACCCGTACTCAACCGGCTAGCTACCAAGCGACACCGTTATTGATTGTGGTATATTCTTAACTTTGATTTTAAAACGCATGTACGCAAAAGAATGATCAATCAAATGGCGTCGTTGCCGGGGGGACGGTAGTCTCTTTGTTTGTGTAATTTCGGGTTAAAAAAATGAAAAAAAAAAATTAAAAATTATAAAAATTGAAAAATTTAAAACAAAAATAAAAAGATAATAAAAATAAAAATAAAAATCATCTTGTTATTTTTGAAAGTTTTTTTTGCAAGTGTGCAGGTTTGGAGCAAACTCTGTTTCAGATCTGAACCAAATTCAGTGAACAAATAAATATTCTGGAGATCTAAACAGAAAGAGGAGAACCACAATAGAACAGAGAAAAATTTTGGAGATCTAAACCAATTAAACAGCCGCGGAAGCATGGCATAAGTAGGCATTTGACCGCGGTTCCGCGGTCAACTGCTGACGTCAGCATCCCATTTTTTCTCTGTGAGTATTTTTTTGTCTTCTCTCCTACCTCCTGAACTCCACTGAAAAAAATTTCCTGCAGGTATTCTTTGCACAACAACTTCTTCTTCCTCTCCAATAAATCATTTTTGTGCAGGATTCTTTGCGCTGCCAAATAAAAAAAAATTTGCAAGTGTTTTAGATTTTTGGTGTGTTAACTGCTTTACATAATTAATACGGACTTTTAAGAGGCTATAACATCAATCAAGATTGGGTAGGGATTTCATTACCCTTCCTAGGACCCCAAAAATCACTAAAAGAATATGCATCACCCTTGAGCTAATTAAAAAATATTTAGACTCACCTAATTAAGGACTGTCGCGCTCATCAGTACAAAGGAAGGTTGTGGGTATTCAGTCGTTTATCTAAACCTGACTTTGTGCTGCCTGGGGTAGACAAGTGAGAAAGGTAATTTTAAAAGGCCCGTCTCACGGTGATTCGTGAGCGGATCCCTCCTTTCTTCATTTATGCTTACCTGGCCACAATTGTCGGTGAAGAGGCGATTTGAGGGATATCTCACAACTTGTCGCTTTGGAACAGTTAAGAGCAGTCTAGTTGACTTAGGAGACACTAGCTCTAGCCTTGATTGTGCATGCTTAAATTATGATTGTGCCGTAGTTCCGTACAAATTTTTGCAAAACTCTTTCTAAAAAAAACACTTTTAAAAATTTCAAAACTCCAAAAACAAACAATTTTTTTTTGAAAAAAGAAATAAAAAAAAATTTCACATTCTTTTCCTTTCTTTCATCACATTATGGGTACCCCACCTCGCAAATCTCTTGCCGAACTTTGGTACCCCAATCAAACATTACTTCTTACGCTTCTTGTTTTGGTCGAATTTTGAACGACCCCTCCATGCCCAAAATTTCTTTGAAAGATCGAATAGACGCGTCTAGGACAACAAGTTGGACTCCGCAATCCACATTATATCAACCATTTCAACCTTCACCACCTTCTTACGTTGATACTCCTTTTTCGAGTCCTATTGTAACTCCGAAACCCATGTCCATTGCTAAACATATTGAACAATCTCGTAACCGATCTTTCACTCATTTCACCACTGCGAATTCTTTGAATCAACAATTCCATTCACCTTCTTATCCAAATGTTGATCCTACTTCAGTCCAATCATTCAATTACTACCAGTCCTACCCGACTTTTGCACCTCCCCAAGACATTTCTTCTGAACAGCCATTTGGGAGTTTCCAGTATCTAAACAACTTTAAATCTTTTACTGAAACTCTTTCAAAACCTATGTCTAGTCTGGAACAGTCGTTGGAAGACATTATGGTAGCGTCATGCCAATAGATGAGGGATTTGAATGCGTCCATGGCTGTCCTTATACAACCTAGTGACCCGGTAGCTTGTTTCCAACTAGCTCCAAATTTTTCAATGTATGATGAGGCGGTTGGAAAGATTGATAATTTGAGTGGAGAGAGTGAGTTGTGCACCCTTCCAAATCAAACCTACCCATCCCCAATTGAATCCCACAATTCCGGTTTTGAATGTCGATCAAGTGTTCCAAATGATTCACCAGTTGAAAATAAAACGTTTAATGAGTTGTGCGACTTTGTAGTGTTTGATTTACCTGATTGTGAAAGGTCCCTTTCGAGTGAAACCATCACCAATCCTTTTGACCTCTACACCTCCACTCTAGAACCTGAATTGATTAATATCCATGCTTTTGATGAGATGTCTGAAAAAATTTATTTTCACTTGATTGAGGATATAGACGCTGGGAATATTTTGGATGATGAACCCACAGATTTGGATGAGTTTCTCTCTCCAATTCGTCATCCCGATTCATTAACTGTTTTTCCCGAACTTCATATGCGTCTTGATTTTGATGAGAATTGCATGGATAAGCTAAATTTTGAGGAGTGTACTGAGGAAATTATTGAGGATGAAGCAGTTTTACTTAAGGAGTCGGATTTTCCAATTTATTCTATCCCTTTCATTGACTGAGCACACCCTCCTGAATCTTTAACCGATACCCTTCCTCAATCACTTCTCTCCATCCTCGTCCCGACCATTCAAGAAACCGTTACACTTTCATTTTTTATGTCTGGTTTACCAAGTTCGACGTACCCATGTTTTCTCACGAATCTTGAGGGATTTGACCTCATTTCTCAATGGGTTGATAGATTAGAACAATCGCTTTTTACACATCGGTCATTACAAATTGTGCTAATTTATACACTCCATCTCCACCCTCAAGTTCGTATTCAATTTCTTTCTCCCACTTTCTCAGGTTCTTCTTCTATTCTTCCTATAATTTCAGTGAGTGTTAATGAATCAGAATCTGATAATTCAAGTTTGTTTATTCAATAAAGCCAACTTGATTTGGATACTTTTGAAAATGAGGTAGATGAGTTTTTCGAGTCTCCTATCTCCATAATTTTTGACAAATCAAGTATGATAAATTCTGGCACAAAACATTCTGACATTAAAATATTCAATTACATCGATGAGAGTTTTGAAGAACTTTTCGCTGACGAACTTGCATTCCTAAACAATAAGGATTTTGTGATTAATCAACTCCACCTATAGAAGTTAAACCACCACCCTTTCTCGTTATAAAATACGAGAATGCCAATATTCCACTCATTTCTGATCATTCACATTCTCTTTTTTATTTATCATCACCTCTTATATCCTCACATTCACGTTCACGCAAACCCTTTCCATACCACCACTTATCTCTTCCCCACTTCTTCTTGGCTCTATATAACATGTTCTTCCACCGACCTATACGTTACATTGACAAATTCTTCAAATGGTTGGTGTTGACATTTGGTCTTTGCAAAGTTTGGTATTAACCAATAACTTTGAACCCCTCTTTAAAAGCTTAACATTATTTAACTCAAGTTTTTTTTTGGGGGGGGGTATAATTTGGCTCTCGAAAATAATTTTTTCTAACTCAAAGTGGTGATCCAAAAATAAGTTTGGGGGAGATTTTCACGATCATATTTCATGTCCCCGTTAATAAATTTTTCCTCCTAAGTTTACAAGTTTATGAGATTTAAAAAATGGCAACAGTAGAAACAGTGTTTCACTTAAGTTTGGGGGGAACCTTTTTATGTATATATATTTTGTTTTCTTTTTCTGTTAATAATAAAAACAAAATTTTTTTTAAAGGGGAGTGCCGACAATTTTGATCCTCTTGGTGTAGCCTGACAGTGAGGGCACTGTCAAGTTTAAGTTTGGGGGCGTGCTCGGTATGCTTTCTTCCTTCACATTCATATGTATATTTTTCCATTTGCATAATTATTTTAAAAACCATAAAAAAAATTAATAATAATAAAAATTGAAAAGTTCAATTTTGGTCATATTTGACTTAAGTACAACATGACAGTTGACTAGTTAGGAAAAACTAGATCCTAAATTTAGTAAATTAAAACCCCTAAAAAATAACCTTTCTTAAAGTTTAACTGTAGAAAATATACGTCCTTGTAATTTATTTAGAAATAGGCAGATTTTGAGTTCAGTTCTTGGGCTAAATCGAAATAAGGGAAGAGTATTGAAAGCTCTATTTGAAGTATAATTCTGAAAAATAATTTTGAACCTTAAGTCCAAATTCTGAAAATATATACCCTACTTTACGCACTCACACACATCTTGAAACTTGGGATAGTAGAGGATACCTTGAAATGCTCTTGTCTAAAATCCTTAGTATGAAGGAAAATAAAATAAAAGTATAAGTAATGAATAAATAGATAAAAAAAATGAACACTGGTTTTGTAATTAGTTAAGGCAGCATAAATAAAAAAAAATATATAGCGAGGGTGCTTTATCACCTAGTGCCTTAGACCAACTGGTTTGGGAGTCACTGATAAGTCTTAGGTGTTGCAAGACGAGGAATTACGCCTAAATGCACAAGCACATTTTATAATCGGTCGTTTAGTACCTTAAGAAGTATTAACGGTCGCTTGAAGGATGTGTGAGCAATTTCATCTAAAATTCACCAACTAAAAGTATTTTGGAAAATGGACAAGAGTATGATAGCTTGAATTGAATTTCCAAGTGTAGGGGTGATAATTACACACATGTAGGGGTATATAATTGGAGTTTGGAGGAGAGATAGGAATAAAAGATAGGGCTTATATCTTCAGTAGAGATGATCAAAATTCCTGAGTTAAGATTGTGCCTTAGAAGGAAAACTTAGGAGATGCTGAAAGCTTTTTAAAATGGAAAAATGTATAAGATCTAAGGTTAAATGAAAAGGAAGTGTGAAGAATACGGGTTGATGATTTGTAAGTTGAAGATAATAGACTTCCTCGCTAGAATACTGAATTGAAGAATAAAAGTCAACATGCCAAATTGATCGGATTTTGTGGGTAGTATCCACTGAAAACCCTCAGCAGACAACACTCCTCCTACTAGGGACACCTAGGGGTTTAACGGCTTGTTGAACGAGCTCAGTGCAATCGCAATTCCCTGCGAAAGTGAGGTTAGGTTTTTTCGAGAATAAATTGGCTTTGCTCGGGACAAGCAAAAGATAAGTTTGTGGGTATTTGTTCATATCAGAATTTTGCATTCGTATATCACCCATTCTTAATCACATTAAACATAAATATGTGCTTTTGATCCATGTCTGCTAAATAGTTGCAAGTTACAGGTTCTCAGATCGTTATGGTGAAATTTATGAAAAATCACTACAAATGTGAGACTACGACCAACAATAGATGAATCCGTATGATGCCGCCTACCGGTTCAAGGAACAAATGAAAATCATTAGATAGTTCAATGGACAAAGCACAAGGGCAGCACAAGATTTAAGACTTCAACGTGAAGCTCAAGGGAAAAGTCCACATCATTCTGCACTGTTTGAAATCTAGAAGGAAATAGAAGAAATTCTGAGAAACCAAGTAAAGAAAACAGAAGATAAAAGCAACACAGAGAAACCCTGAAGTAATGGGCCCAAGAACCCACCAAATGGCCGTGGAACCGCGGCCAAACAGGCCTTTTTGCCGCGGAACCGCGGCCATACTCTGCACGTATCGGTGGGGTGTCGGTGCTTTGACTCGGTCTTTGGGGTTGTTTTGTAATTTCATGAATGGATCAGAATGTAAACCTAGGGTTTTTCCTATCTATAAATAGGAGGGCTCAAAGCCAAATAAAGTGTGCCTCTTTGGAGGATGCCTCTTTTATTTTCTAGATTAAATTTTCAATTCCATTGTAATCGTCAAGAGGTGTCAATAAAGTAAGTTTTTTATCTTGCAATTTTCTATTCGAATTTTATTTCTGCAATTTTTTTTATCTGTGTTTATTTACCTGCAAGTTAATTAGGTTATTAAATCAAAATTATAAAAAATGAATTTTGTCGCAACTTTCCTAATGAGTGAGTAATTCCTCACTTGTTAGGGTTAGGATTGGGAAGGTTTGAGAGATGTAAATCTCTCACTCCTTTCTTGCCCGTTTAATATTTTAAATTGGAACTCTATGTAAAATCAAACACCCACCGCTCACTACGGCATCCTATCCTACGAGATCGCGGTGATTCCCTAGTTAGTCCGGTTGTGGTTGACTTACATAGAGGTTAGGGCTAAGTGTTAAGAAAGGACGGACAAGGAGCAAAAGGAAGAAACGAAGATTCTTCCTAGTCATGCTAATCCCCTTTGTTGACTATTACCCTAACACCTATGTTCTTAATTAGGGCAAAAGAAGAAGTGAGTAGAACTATTTTTCTAAACTAACCTAATCCTAACCCTTGCAAGGTTTTAATCCAAATTAAATTCAATCTTAGTTTTTATAAAAATCAAAACCTACCAAAAATAGAACTTAACTCGTAAAAACAAAAAGAAAAGAACACGTTTTCCCTGTGGACCGACCCGTACTCAACCGACTAGCTACCAAGCGACACCGTTATTGATTGTGGTATATTCTTAACTTTGATTTTAAAATGCACGTACGCAAAATAACGATCAATCAAACCGCGTGATATATTTAATGACTTGATGCATTTAAATAGCAGACTTTTCCCGTGATATGCTCATATTGTTGTTCTATGTTGCATATGTTATATTACATGGATTTACGCATTTGAGATATGTTTTCATGAGATTTGGGGATTTCTAGTGTCGATGTTAAGCACTTATATTCCGAGGGATTTATGGATATTGGAAACCGATACGTGGAACACGAGTGTAGACGTTGGACACTTGGGTTTCAAAAACGTATGTATATCAGAACAACTGATATGTGGAACACGAGTGTCAAGGTTGGACACTTGGGTTTCGAGGAACGTATGGATATCAGGAAACCGATAAGTGAAACACAAGTGTAGAGCTTGGACACTTGGGTTTCGAGGAACGTATGGATACGAGTATTTATGTGTCGATGCTGGGCACCAGTTTTCATGAGATTTCGGGTGTCGATGTTTGACACTCAGGTTACATGAGATTTAGAGGGCCGATCTGAGTATTTTGGGATTTGGGGTTGTTGATTTACACCGGGTTTATCCATGCTTATGATTTGTGCATGAGATTATTTATTATATCATCTCACACTCAGGATTATTTTGATATGCATTGCTTCATGTAGTTGTAGTACCATGATGATGTACCTTTACATGACTGTTGCATATTCATATTGCCATACTTATGCTATCAGATTTCATGTAATAGATTTATCACTCTTCGTGCATACTTGCGATAATAGTATGATGTTAATTACCATTCATGAGTTGGCAACTCGCCCCCGTTGTGCCACAGTGTTTTGTAGGACTTACCCTCAGAGTAGTCGCGGCAGGGCACCTTTTTATCTCAACTTTTGCGGATACCGCTACGGTTGGCTTTGAGGCCTTTGCTTTTAGGTGGGTTCACGGTTATCCATTTTGTTCATTGTATATCTTTTGTTGGATCTAGTACTCTCCATATACCATTTCGTGTATTTGACTTAGAGATGAGTTGTGAGGATCGGTGTTGTATTATTGTTTTGGTGACTTTGTGTATCGTGCTCGTGGGTGCCGGTCTTCTTGATAAGTTTTACCCCATTATGCTGTTTTCATTTATATTTCTTCGCTATGGCGTCGTATATATGTTTGTGGTGGTTGTCTCCGCCGTTGGGCGTGAGTTTCTCCCGTTTGGGATTTTATTTATATTCTATGTTGTATCCGTTTTCGGGGCTAGTTTTTACAAAGGAGGTGCTGCCGAAATTTTCAGAAAGAAAACTAAAGTTAAAGATTTTACTTGAGATTTTTCGAATGTTTTAAACTATGTTTTTCTCCGCTTATCCAGTTTTGGTGGTTTAGATTTCTGGGTTTCGGCTTACTTAAGTTGCGTACGCTTGTTGACGTTTCGTAGTTTAAGTGCCCGTTACGGGCCTAACTTTTGGGTCATGACAAGAATGTAGTTGGTATTACCCATGTTTTTCACAGAGAACCTCTGTGATAAGAATCTTTTGACTTATTGTAGCATAGGAATGTCATTTCCTATCAAGAGAATGTCATCCACGCACTCAACGAGGAATTCCACAGTTCTTGCTACAATCTTACTATAAATGCATGGTTTATCTGGATTTTTGATAAAGTCAAATTGTTTGACTCTCTCAATAAAAACAGATTTTCCATCTCTGCGATGCCTGCTTTAGTCCATAAATGGACTTAAGCAATTTGCACATTGTCCCGCTGCTCCCACTCTGATTGAAACCCTCTGGCTGATCCATATAGACGCTCTCTTCCAAATTACCATTTAGAAAAGTGGTCTTTACGTCCATCTTCCAGATCTCACAATCTTGGAAGGCAGCAATGGAAAGAAAGATCCGAATGGATTTGAGCATAGACACCGGAGAAAAGGTTTCATCATTGTCCAAACAAGGTCTTTGACGAAAACCTTTTTCATCAAGTCTAGCCTTATAGGTTTCAACCAATCCATCTACACCAATCTTCTTTCTGAAGATCCATTTGCAGCCTACGGGTTTCACCCATTCTGGAGCAATGTTCAAAGTGCATACTTTGTTGGTGTACATGGACTCCATTTCGGTCCGTATTGAATCCAGCCATTTACCGAGTCGCCGCTCTGAATGGCTTACTGGAAACTAGTTGGCTCATCGTTGTCAATGATGCAATCCTCTTGATCCCCGTCTATGAGAAAACCGTAGTATCTCTTGGGCGGATGAGACTTCCTACTAGTCCTGCGAATTGGCGTAGGGATGTACGTTTCTTTTGAAACCTCTGGTTCTACCATACTTTCAGTAATAGTTTGTGGTTGTGGAATTTCTACCAGTTCTTTTCCGCTCCCACTATTTCCTTTAAAAAATTGATTTTCTAAAAAATGGGCATGACGAGGAACAAAAACTTTTGGTTCCTCTGCGTATTAGGAAAGATACCCCTTAGTGTTCTTTGGGTATCCCACAAACTTACACATTACTGAGTGTGCCTCGAACTTGTCCGCATACTGCTTTTCAACAAAAGCTGGACATCCCTATATCTTCAGATACTAAAGATAGGGTTTCTTCCCACTCCACATCTGATATGGTGTGGTAGGCACAGTCTTGATAGAAACCTTATTCAAAAGATATGCAGCTTCTTCTAGTGTATAACTTCAGAAGGATCGCGGAAACCTAGTGGTACTCATCATGGAACGAACAATATCCAATAGGGTTCGGTTGCATCTTTCCTATACACGTTTGTGTTGTGATGTGTACGGAGGAGTAACCTGATAGAGAATTTTATTCTCTGTTGACTAATCCAGGAACTCGGTAATTAAGTATTCACCACATCGATCAGATCTCAGTATCTTGATACTTTTGCCTTTTTTTTCCACTTCATTCTTATATTCCCGGAATTTTTCAAAGGGTTCGGATTTATGCTTCATCAAGAAGACATGTCCTAACCTAGAGAAATTACCCGTAAAAGTAATGAAATAGGAATAACCACTTCGTGCATCTATAGATATTGGACTGCACACGTCGCTTTGTATGAGTCCCAAGAGCTCGCATGCTCTTACTCCGTGTCCAGTGAACGGAGTCTTTGTCATCTTTCCTATGAGACAAGTTTGACAAGTTGTATAAGACTGATATCCGAACAGATCCAAATATCCCTCTCAATGTAACTTCGACAACCTTTTTTCATTAATGTGACCCTATCAACAATGCCATAAGAAAGTTTTATTTAATTCTGGAGACTTTCTTTTAAGTGTGTTCTGGACGTTTGAAAACCTGAGCTTGTTCGATATATACTGTCCTCTAGTGTACCTGGCCAAATCAAACTTTTATTTAGGTGGATGTGAACCACATCGCTTACAAACTAGACTTGGTACACACAAACAGTTACGTAGAATCAATATCTGCCCATTTGTCAATTCTAGGTGATATACCCTACGGATACAGCGTCCACGCTTATTCAGTTAGTAACCTTGAGAGTCATATCACCTGCCTGATACCTCCACGGTTTCTCAAAGCCTGTAATGAATCACAGATATGAGATCCTGATCCAGTATCTTGTACCCAAGAAGTAGAATTAATTGACAGACTATTTTCAATCACTAACACACCCGAAGTCGAAGCCACAACATGCTTTGGATCCTGGATTCTGGCTTTCCAAGCCCTGCATCCCTTCTGCCAATGCCCTTTCCCGTAACAATAGGAACATCCCTCCTTCCCTACTGTTAACCCCGAAACTTTTTCCCTTTCCTTTTCTTCTACCTTACTGACACCGCTTATCGGCTTTGTGGAGGTCTTCTTCATGTCACCCTTTGCTTTCGCCTTGGATGGAGAAGATGAAGATTCCCCAATAAGCCGAGTGGGTGTCACCCTGGTTTCCTTCAGGGCGCCCTCAACTAGAAGTATAACTTTCTTCCCCTGGGCGTATACAGGAGGTAGGGACTGTAGAAACAAGTCAGCATATGACCCGTTTCCCAACGTGGTCTCCAGGTCCGTGAGCTCATCAATATAGCTAGTCATTGTAGAGACGTGGTCTCCTACAGATGACCTGATAGACAACCTCGCTTGAAGCAATTCCTTCGAGGTCTCATATCTTGCGATATGAGCTTGCTCTCCATATAAAACATTGTTACGGAGGAAGATAGAAACTAAGTCCATCTTCTCGTGCTGCCTCCGGTATACACCATCAACTGAGGCTAACACGAGGCACTTGGCATTCGCACAGTCTTTTTCCCTTGTCTTACGGATATCCTTATCCGTGATGGTGGAAACTGGACCTGGGACGGTGGGGGCTTGAGTAGTAATGAGGTGGTCCAGCTTGTCATAGGTAATGGACATCTGGACAAACCTTTGCCAGTCATTATAGTATAACTCAGTCATTTTATTATCTATCTGTAACCTAATCTGGTCACCTGGTTGCTGCATTTAGGAGAAAGA
Source organism: Agapanthus africanus (assembly GCA_030015575.1). Classification (NCBI taxonomy): domain Eukaryota; kingdom Viridiplantae; phylum Streptophyta; class Magnoliopsida; order Asparagales; family Amaryllidaceae; genus Agapanthus; species Agapanthus africanus. The sequence goes on from JASDDO010000008.1 coordinate 262,758,455, forward strand.
GAAGAATACACTCAGCATGATTCTCTTGCAAGTTTAGATTGGTTTTTAATTTATCTAAACAGGATGGCTCCCACTGTTTCTCGAATCCTTCCTCAAACCAAGAAAGAAGAATTAGTCAGGATTGATCTCACCGTACAATACTTTCTTTAACCGTTCGGCCAGGCTAGTGTCGGTACTTCGAGGGAGGTTTTCCATCGCTTTCGCGAAGTTCCTTAATTACAAAACCACTTTTTCCTGGAGGCGTAGCCCCGCTAACACTTTTCTAGACACCTACTTTGTTTATAGCATTGATCGTTAAGTGAAGAATCTTCCGAGGAGTAGCGGATACTCACAGTAAGATCGGGATCCAAATATCATTGTGTGATAATACTGAAGGAATCCTACCAACATTATCAAACTACAAATGGTATGCAGCACTACTAAGTTTCAGTTTCTTTAGAAACTCCCGATGTGGAATTTTTTGCCCCATGCTCTTATGACCTTGACGAAGGCCAACATATCATAAGTCACATGTCAAGTTCTACCTGTCATTATCCAGGTTAATTTGAACCCACCCGCACATACCCTTGACGAAGGCCAAAATTGTAGTACGACTGTCCCAAACCAACTCATCTATCTATGCTACAGATGAATATCCAGCAGCTACCAATCACTATGCCTTAACGAAGGCCAACATACATAGCTTGAATACTATGGACTATTCGTATGAAAAGACGGAGGGTTACGAATGGTTTTACCGAAACCGTGACGTAGTGAACTTGATATAATCGAAGGAACCTGATAGATTTTAAAAGGAGTGGTTTAAGCTCTGCATTTAAAAGTTTGCTGTTTTAAAATAACCGAGTGGTTTTAAAATTTGTTCCAACGATTCAGCTTTGTTTGTTTGCTTTACATTAATGTAATGCAGACCCATCAATTAACCTACCATTGCAGTAAACAACAAAAATACAACGTACGCTTATGCCATCCGGATTCGCCACGGGCCCCGTCATCACCTGTTAGGTTACTTAACTAACGACAGGGTGGGGGTGGACTAGCGCGGGTGCAAAACATAAGCAATGTTTATTATATAATATAATAATATCCATTCGTCAGACACAATGATAGGCATTCCAGATCACAGATGAACACATTGGATATACTAGGAATTCCGCGCTTCGTTTGAGCCTGTAACGAAAGACGAATTCCACGGTCGTGATGAGTAGCCAAAACCCCACCCTAGACCCCTACTAGTGCGGCAAACTACCCGCCAAATACCTGAAGTGAAGCAACCTCCCTTAACAAAGTTAGTAGGTCACTCGGCACTTCAAAGTATCCGGTAGTTTGTGCACCCCACCTTGGGTCTATCCTAGGAGCAAAAACAGTAAAAGAAATAATACAACGGTGGCTACAGCCTAAACTCGGATGTGCCCCGCAAAAATAATATTACATCACTTTACAAATTTATACATCGAATGAAAGAATGAAAACCCTCATCTTATATCCCCGGCTATTCATCCACGACGATCTAACAAGTTCATATACACAAACCATCACAACATCACAGATATGTGCAACCGCGACTAATCGACGCATAGAAATTAGTCGACGTTTCCAAACACATATATACAACACAAAGCTCGTAAAGTAACTAAGACATTAGAATTCCGCACGCAATTAGAAAACTTAAACAATTTTCCAAGACTTGAAAATCTAATGAGCTAAAGTTCCAAAACTGAAAGTTTTGTGCCAATCCGGGAGTCAAAACGAACTCGAAACCCGCCCGAATCTTCGCGGAGGAGAAGATACATGATAATACGTCGAATGGGGGGCCTCGGGGGGGTACCTACCTGTGGGGGCCACCATGAGGTGGCCCCCAAAGGAGGGAAGAACAGAGAGCTCTCGATGAAGGGATCTTGGCTCATTCCTTATCGAATAAGGTGCAGGATATTTCACAAATACCACAATGCAAAGAAAAAACTATAGAAGCAATCAAAAGACAAACCGAGTTTATAGCATCTTCTAGTTTCGCTAAAGAGGTCACTCCCGGTGAAGGGATCTCGGCTCTTTCTTTATCGAATAAGGTGCTGGATATTCTACAAGGAATACTGCTATGAAAAGCAAGAACTAGAGCTACCAGTTTTTAAACAAGTTTCTACAATATCTTTAGGTTTTTTTTATTTCATTAATCTCATTAATGATGTCCCATCTTATATGCTTCACAAGCATCACATAAGAAACGAAAGCAGCAATATTTATTATATCTCATATATATAATATAGGCATTCGCCTCAGAACATTGAAGGGTTCCTGGGCACTCTTGTGAAGGTTCATAAGGCATCAAACATGCCCGGATTAAATTTTAGACGTGCCGAACAACCCAAAGCCGGGATCTTTGCTAGATTATTAGGGTTTAACATGTAAATAGATAACATTTATCTAAGTGTGAGGGATTACAACCTTTGTAGTCCGCTCCTTCACTTCACAAGCTCCGAGTAGAAGTCCCTTTGCCGCGATCCACGATCTCCCGGACTCATGAGAGGCTCCACGACTCGAACGATCCATTCTAGCTCGTCGTAATCCAAATCTCCGATGATCTACGTCGAGGTTTCGAAGAACTCAAGCTATCTCACTCTAAAGAGAAGAACACCCTAATCCCAAGGGCTAGATGAGATGAGGATGAGAGAGTAGTGATTTTGCTTTCTTTCTATATCATTTTCTCATATTTTATCATCACTTAAGAAAATCAAGAGAGCTTCTTCAAGAGAGAAGAAGAAGAGGATGATAATGGAAAAAGAATAATCATTAACCTTTTTCTTTTGTGATGAATAGAAATATAAAACATATGATTGAATTATTAACCATGGTTAAGGATGATTGGATGAGAACAAGTAGAGAAACAACTAGGGTTAGGGTTTGGTTGAGTTAATAATGTGTCATCACAAAATATCCTAACCTTGACAAAAGAAATAGCTTCTAGAAAGAACTTGAAGCTACTAACCCTAATCAAACCCTAACCTCAATTAATCATCCTTAAACATGTTTAACAATTAATCATATCATGTCACAATAATATATATCACATATATATTATATATTTGCAACAAAAGAAAATAATACAATTAACATATATCGCATATATATCAATGTATCATCCACTGAGAAAATGAAATAATAAAGTAAGCCAATATTAGTTAATATAATAATATATCATATATATTATTATATATTAAATCATCGAATCAACACTTGATCCGACGATCCGGCTATATCGAATATAACCGACTAATATATCATGTACCGATTCATCGAATCAACACTTGATCCGATGACCCGGTTCATATCCATACATCGCGAGAATCTAATACGGTATCCCATATCGCATTATTCTCGCTCCTGCGCATATCACATATGTGCCACTACTCTGTTTCGCCTGAGCCAAGAAACCTCTGTGTAGGACTCTAAAGAATCGTCAATACGCCGGTAGCAGGTGATGATCATATCAAACACCCACAAGCTGCAAGCGGTCAGCTAAACGTAACAGCCACCCAGGTATTGAGCGATCAGAAGATCAACAAGCTAGCCTGTCCGTTCTCCTGTGAATCCGATCAGTAACACTCCCGTACAGTCCGGTCTATTCGTCTGATATGTCGCATATCAAGTCTAGGGGTGGTATACGTCAGACCACAGTAACCGATAAGTCGTGTCGATGTATGGCTCATAACGGGTCGAGAAACTACTAGTAACACTTACCAGTAAATCTCTATATCAGCCCTGGCCAGGGACTTCCAGTTATAGCCAATCGAACACAGCACAACATCAACTCCCTATACCGGGAGAGACGAATCCCCTCCTATCGCTCATTGCCTCCATGTGATTCGGGACTGTACCCAAAAGCCACCGTTTTGCACGCCCTCTTGGACGTGGTAAGGTGGAAATCAAAGCACAGTGGGAATCGCACAAGACTCTATGACGATCTCGGGTCTTCAGACTACCCTGTACCTGTGTCACCGGAGAACTGCCATCTGACGTGTGGTATATCACCATCTGGGAGTTCTCGGCGAGTCCGTCCAGTGTACCCAGTCTCTACTGAGCACCCGTACACCATCTCTGATGTCTAACACCGATGGATATGGGATTATCCATCGCCCATCATATGGGTCAAGATGCGTATACGCTAGTCTACTCTGGTGTATCGATGCCCTGTCTCGATATACCCTCGACTAGGAACAATTATAGGATGTACTCATCGACTACCACGGCCCCACTAGTATGATCTCATCATAGTCCCAGTAGTCGAGTACAAGTCCTAAGGGCTTTATCAACATGTGAGAGTAAAACAATAAACCAATACAAGTCAACATGTTAAGATAAAGTGAAACCAAATAGCATACTATCATGACGAGCAAGAAAGTCTTCTCTATATATAACCAAGCATCCATTATAATATACATCATATGTACAACAATGGCCTCTAGGGCATATACATAACTAACAATCTCCCACTTGCACTAAGGCCAGCTGCTGTAGTATCTCATACCTAGCATCCCGAATAATCTCTCAAACTGTATCTGGGGATAGCCTTCGTGAATGGATCCGCAGTGTTGTCCTTCGTATCTACTCTCCTGACCTCGATCTCCCGGCGATCAACTATCTCCCTGATCAGGTGATACCGCCTCAGAATATGTCTGGACTTCTGATGGGACCTGGGTTCCTTGGCCAAAGCCACAGCTCCATTGTTATCGCAATACAGAGGTATTGGATGCTCAATGGATGGAACCACACCAAGTTCACTAATGAACTTCTTGATCCAGACAGCCTCTTTGGCAGCATCGTTGGCAGCGATGTATTGAGCCTCCATCGTTGAGTCTGCAACGGTATCCTGTTTGGAACTCTTCCAACATACCGCCCCTCCATTGAGGGTGAAGACAAAACCCGAATGCGACTTAGAGTCGTCCTTATCACTTTGGAAGCTGGAATCGGTAAAGGACTCCACCTGGAGTTCTCCGTTACCATACACCAAGAACATCTCCTTTGTCCTTCGCAAGTACTTGAGAATGTTCTTTACTGCTGTCCAATGACTCTCTCCAGGATCTGCTTGATACCGACTCACTACACTTATTGAGTATGCTACATCGGGTCTGGTACATAGCATCGCATACATGATAGAGCCTACTGCCGAAGCATAGGGTATCCCTTGCATGCGAGCTCTCTCCAAATCAGTCTTGGGAGACATCTCTTTGGAGAGAGTGAGTCCAAATATCGTGGGCTGGTTCCCACGTTTGGATTCTTCCATACTAAACCTCTTTAGTATGGTGTCAATGTACCTGGATTGGGACAATCCCAGTATCCGTTTAGATCTATCTCTATAGATCATGATTCCCAATATGCAGGAGGCATCACCTAGATCTTTCATTGAGAATCTCTGTGATAAGAAGAGCTTGACTGATTGCAGCATAGGAATATCATTTCCTATCAAGAGTATGTCATCCACGTACAATACGAGGAAGACAACCTTACCCTCTGCTTCCTTCTTATAGATACAAGGTTCATCTATATTTTTGACGAAGTCAAACTCTTTGACTACAACATCAAAACAGATGTTCCAACTCCGCGATGCTTGCTTTAACCCATAAATGGATTTAAGCAGCTTGCACACCTTTCCGCTGCTCCCACTATCTACGAAGCCCTCTGGCTGAGTCATGTACACGCACTCTTCTAAATCACCGTTTAGAAAGGCGGTCTTAACATCCATTTGCCAGATTTCGTAATCATAGTATGCAGCAATGGCAAGTAAGATCCGGATGGACTTAAGCATAGCCACTGGAGAAAAGGTTTCGTCATAATCCACACCTGGACGTTGACGAAAACCCTTTGCTACAAGTCTAGCTTTGAAAGTCTCAACTTTTCCATCTACACCAAATTTCTTTTTAAAAATCCACTTGCTCCCAATGGGTTTTACCCCTTCAGGAGCATTTTCTAAAATCCACACTTTATTGGTGTACATGGATTCCATCTCAGATCGCATTGCATCCAGCCATTTCACAGAGTCACCACTCGTGATGGCCTGCTTGAAACTAGTCGGTTCATCATCATCCATGATGCAATCCTCGCTTCCACCATCAATGAGAAAACCGTAGTATCTCTCAGGTGGACGAGAAACCCTACTAGATCGGTGGAGAGGCTGGGGTTCGTCGGGTACTACTGAATCCTCTGGTTCCACTAAATCTTCAGTTGTAGTTTGTGTTACTGGAACTTCTTCCAGTTCTACCTCTTCGCCACTAATTTCTTTTGCAAGAAATTCCTTTTCTAAAAAGGTGGCATGTCGAGAAACAAACACCTTTTGTTCCTCGCGATGGTAGAAAAGATATCCATGTAAATGTTTAGGATATCCCACAAAGTTGCATAGAACTGACCGTGCCTCGAGTTTGTCTGGATTTTGCCCTTTGACATAGGCCAGACAACCCCATATCTTAACTCGTTTAAGACATGGTCTCTTCCCACTCCATATCTCATATGGTGTGGTAGGTACAGATTTAGTTGGAACTTGATTCAATAGGTATGCTGCTGTCTCCAGTGCATAACCCCAGAAGGAAATAGGTAACTCAGCCTCGCTCATCATAGAGCGCACCATATCTAATAGGGTGCGATTCCTCCGCTCGGATACACCGTTGTGCTGTGGTGTATAAGGAGGAGTAAGCTGAGAGAGAATCCCATTCTCTTTTAGATAATCTAGGAACTCACTGCTTAAGTATTCACCTCCTCGATCAGATCGAAGAATCTTAATACTTTTGCCCGTTTGGTTCTCTACTTCGTGCTTATATTCTATGAATTTCTCAAAAGCTTCAGACTTGTGTTTCATCAGGAACACATATCCGAATCTTGAGAGATCATGAGTGAATGTAATAAAGTAGGAAGAACCGTTCCTGGCAAGCGTAGACATGGGACCGCATACATCACTATGTACCAGTCCTAAGAGTTCAGCAACTCTTTCTCCGTGTCCACTAAACGGAGCTTTGGTCATTTTTCCTTTGAGACATGAATGGCAAGTATCATAAGATGATAATTCGAACGGATTCAAATAACCATCCTTATGTAACTTAGCCAGTCGTGTCGCATTGATATGACCAAGTCTACAATGCCACAAGTAGGATTCGTTCATATCTGAACTTTTCCTCTTGTGTGTGTTTTGTATATTCAGGACTGTATTCTGATTTAGAATGAATATGCCATTATGTAACGAGCCTGATGCAATCAACTTTTGATCTAGGAATATGTTCATAACATTATCCTGTACTACAAAATTATATCCCTCTTTACTCAATAAAGAAACTGATATAATGTTGCACATCATGTTCGGTATATAATAGCACTCATTTAGAATCAGTGTATTACGACTTGGTAATACAAGGTGATATTCGCCAACTGCTTTGGCTACAATACTTGCACCGTTCCCTACTTGAACGGAATGATCACCTTTTCCCAGTTCTCTACCTTTACGTAGCCCATGTAACTGTTTACATATGTGGGATCCTGATCCGGTATCTAATACCCAGGACGTAGGGTGAACTGAGAAACAGTTCTCAATAACAAACACACCTGAAGAAGATGCATCAACATGCATGTTCCTTTGGGCGGCGTGAGAATCCAGATATTCTCCTGTTTCCTGTTCAGTCTTATAACTCTTATAAGAAAGAACGGGTCTGACGTTCCCTTGCTCAGTACAATAATCAGGTTCAGTCAATACATCCATATTATTATCTTGATTATGGCCTGAAATGGTCGCTACCTGGAGAGAGAGAGAAGAAAACACTTTAGCGTATGCTCTTCCAAGATTAGATTGGTTATTATCTTATCTAATCAGGATGTCTCCCACTGTTTTTATCAAATCTACCTTCAAACCATAAAAGGTAAGATTAGCCGGGATTAATTACACCCTACAACTTCGTCAATCTTTCAGCCAGATCAGTGTCGGTACTTTGAGGGAGGTTCCCCGTGCTTTCGCACGGACCTAATTAAAGTAAACCTCGTTTTCCCAAAGGCGTAACCTCGTTAACACTTTTCTAGACACCTACTTGAATGACTAATTGTCCTGTGTAAAACTCTCCCAGGAGTAACTCTTACTCGCAGTGGGTATCAGGATCCAACTATCTCATAGGAGGTATGCAATCTCATTGCAAATTTCAACACTTGAAATTCCCGATAATGCTTTTGCCCCTAACCCCTATGACCTTGACAAAGGCCAACAAACCATAGGAAGCTAGTCAAGTTCAACCCGTCATTTCTTGATTGAAATCAAACCCACCCGCACGACCCTTGACAAAGGCCAACAAGGTCGTACGAATACCCTAATCCAATCACATCATATGTTTAAACAGATAAGTACCAGTTAGCTACCGCACACTACGCCTTGACAAAGGCCAACAAACGCAGCACGAATACTAAACAGTCTTTATCTGAAATGACGGAGGGCTACGCAGGTTTTTCAGAAAAACCCTGAGCGTAATGAACATGATATCGTCGTAGAATCGTGTAGTTTTTGAAAAGGAGTGTTTTGAGGCTTTTCTTAGTTTCGCTAAAGGGGTCACTCCCGGTGAAGGGATCGTCGGCCCTTTCATCATCGAATAAGGTGCAGGATATATCATATATACCGCTGTGCAAAACAAAACACTTAAAGCAATCAAAAGACAAACCGCGTTTTGTAGCATCTGCCAGTTTCGCTAAAGGAGTCACTCCCGTTGAAGGGATCTCGGTCCTTTCCTCATCGAATAAGGTGCAGGATATATCGTATATATCACTGTGCAAAGCAAAACTGTAGCTACCCTTTTTATAAAGTTTTTGATTCTACAACATCTATAGGTTTCTTTTCTTTTATTAATCTCATTAATAAAAATCCCATCAGCTTATGCTTCCTAAGCATCACAGAAGAAACGAAAGCAGTAATATTTATATATCAACATATATATATAGTATAAGCATTCGTCTCAGGCAGTAATATGATCTCATCACAGAACATAGCAGCAGAAGAACATATATGAAATATTGGATATACTAGGACGTCCGTGTTTTTAATACGAGCCTGTATAAAACACGGATTCCACGGTCGCGACGAATAGCCAAACCCACATCCCAAGACCCCTACGAGAGCGGCAAGTAACACTGCCAATTCTAGGGTTAGGAGACCCGGTCTCGACTCTTCGAGATGGCCTCCCACTGGACCCTAGAACCCGGTTACTTGTGCTCCCCTCCTTGGGTCTACCTAATGCGGAAAAGTAAATAATATACACTGGTGACAGCAACCGCAACCAGGAAGTGCCCCAAATAAAAGAATATTACATTACAAAAGAATTTTACATGAATGAAAATAAAAACCCTCATCTCACATAAAACCCCCGGCTATTCTGATCGCGACGATCCAATATAACATATCACAGCAACACATAATATCTCATATCATCAACGTAAGCAAGTATGCGTATCACGATTGTCGTTGATGTATAGCAACGAAGCCGGCGATACACCACATACTACGCTTACGGTCACAGAAAAGAAAGTGTAAAACTACAATATTTGGAATCCACAATCACTTTAGACATCGTAAATCCGAAATATCACATACTTCGTATTTCATGCCTAACTCTATGAATTCCACATATTGTATCACATTCCAGATAAATATACGGTATTAAACTATTTGAACAGATAATCAAACACCCAAAATTTTCCGAAGTGCTCAACTCTTGAGCGGAGTTCAAATAATCCCAGAATATGTCACAGTACCAGTGATCCAGCCGTAGAAGGGCCAAGCCAACGCCTCACATGTGGCACGCCGTACTGCCCCAAACCCGAAGGTTCAAAAGGCAGTTCAAGACGGTCACATAATCGAGTTAAGGTTTGTTGTCTTCTAGAGGGTCCACCGCTTAACTTGTACAACTTTCCGAAAGATTTAAACCCAATAAAAATTCAACGCTTGAAAGTTTGCCGTGCCGGAATAAAGTGGGTTAATGATATCCGTTCAACCAGTTTAACAGTTTCTAAATATCCGGAAAGAAATACGAACTTAAATATTCCGATCGAGTCTACTATTACAAAACAAACCCCGGAATTTTAAACACCTGGAACAGAATAAAAATATCCAGAACCATCAGCATGTACCTACGGTCATTACCATCAAATCCACGTGTCCTGATCTTACTGTTCCGCCGCGGAAACGCCGCGCAAGCCATGCTTGTGCCGCCCTTCCGCCGCAGTTTGATGGAATTAGAGGCTCGGATTTTATGGTAATTCTTATAATTGCCTGCTGATTTTTTTTACATATTTTTAATTCAGAAAAATCGCAAATTTTAAAAAATTTCCAGAGAGGGGGTTTTTTCCGTCGTTTCGCGTTCGATCGGAGTTTTAACTTCGTAAACACATCGCTTAATGCTCTAGCTAGGCTCTGATACCACTGAAGGGTTCCTGGGCACTCTTGTGAAGGTTCATAAGGCATCAAACATGCCCGGATTAAATTTTAGACGTGCCGAACAACCCAAAGTCGGGATCTTTGCTAGATTATTAGGGTTTAACATGTAAATAGATAACATTTATCTAAGTGTGAGGGATTACAACCTTTGTAGTCCGCTTCTTCACTTCACAAGCTCCGAGTAGAAGTCCCTTTGCCGCGATCCACGATCTCCCGGACTCATGAGAGGCTCCACGACTCGAACGATCCATTCTAGCTCGTCGTAATCCAAATCTCCGATGATCTACGTCGAGGTTTCGAAGAACTCAAGCTATCTCACTCTAAAGAGAAGAACACCCTAATCCCAAGGGCTAGATGAGATGAGGATGAGAGAGTAGTGATTTTGCTTTCTTTCTATATCATTTTCTCATATTTTATCATCACTTAAGAAAATCAAGAGAGCTTCTTCAAGAGAGAAGAAGAAGAGGATGATAATGGAAAAAGAATAATCATTAACCTTTTTCTTTTGTGATGAATAGAAATATAAAACATATGATTGAATTATTAACCATGGTTAAGGATGATTGGATGAGAACAAGTAGAGAAACAACTAGGGTTAGGGTTTGGTTGAGTTAATAATGTGTCATCACAAAATATCCTAACCTTGACAAAAGAAATAGCTTCTAGAAAGAACTTGAAGCTACTAACCCTAATCAAACCCTAACCTCAATTAATCATCCTTAAACATGTTTAACAATTAATCATATCATGTCACAATAATATATATCACATATATATTATATATTTGCAACAAAAGAAAATAATACAATTAACATATATCGCATATATATCAATGTATCATCCATTGAGAAAATGAAATAATAAAGTAAGCCAATATTAGTTAATATAATAATATATCATATATATTATTATATATTAAATCATCGAATCAACACTTGATCCGACGATCCGGCTATATCGAATATAACCGACTAATATATCATGTACCGATTCATCGAATCAACACTTGATCCGATGACCCAGTTCATATCCATACATCGCGAGAATCTAATACGGTATCCCATATCGCATTATTCTCGCTCCTGCGCATATCACATATGTGCCACTACTCTGTTTCTCCTGAGCCAAGAAACCTCTGTGTAGGACTCTAAAGAATCGTCAATACGCCGGTAGCAGGTGATGATCATATCAAACACCCACAAGCTGCAAGCGGTCAGCTAAACGTAACAGCCACCCAGGTATTGAGCGATCAGAAGATCAACAAGCTAGCCTGTCCGTTCTCCTGTGAATCCGATCAGTAACACTCCCGTACAGTCCGGTCTGTTCGTCTGATATGTCGCATATCAAGTCTAGGGGTGGTATACGTCAGACCTCAGTAACCGATAAGTCGTGTCGATGTATGGCTCATAACGGGTCGAGAAACTACTAGTAACACTTACCAGTAAATCTCTATATCAGCCCTGGCCAGGGACTTCCAGTTATAGCCAATCGAACACAGCACAACATCAACTCCCTATACCGGGAGAGACGAATCCCCTCCTATCGCTCATTGCCTCCATGTGATTCGGGACTGTACCCAAAAGCCACCGTTTTGCACGCCCTCTTGGACGTGGTAAGGTGGAAATCAAAGCACAGTGGGAATCGCACAAGACTCTATGACGATCTCGGGTCTTCAGACTACCCTGTACCTGTGTCACCGAAGAACTGCCATCTGACGTGTGGTATATCACCATCTGGGAGTTCTCGGCGAGTCCGTCCAGTGTACCCAGTCTCTACTGAGCACCCGTACACCATCTCTGATGTCTAACACCGATGGATATGGGATCATCCATCGCCCATCATATGGGTCAAGATGCGTATACGCTAGTCTACTCTGGTGTATCGATGCCCTGTCTCGATATACCCTCGACTAGGAACAATTATAGGATGTACTCATCGACTACCGCGGCCCCACTAGTATGATCTCATCATAGTCCCAGTAGTCGAGTACAAGTCCTAAGGGCTTTATCAACATGTGAGAGTAAAACAATAAACCAATACAAGTCAACATGTTAAGATAAAGTGAAACCAAATAGCATACTATCATGACGAGCAAGAAAGTCTTCTCTATATATAACCAAGCATCCATTATAATATACATCATATGTACAACAATGGCCTCTAGGGCATATACATAACTAACAAACATATCAAGTGATCATATCACAGAATATCAGCAGCAGAAGAATCACATATGAAATATTTGATATACTAGGAATTCCGTGTTTCAAATTAAGCCATTATAAAACACGGATTCCACGGTCGCGATGAATAGCAAACCCACATCCCTAGACCATTACGAGAGTGGCAAGCAACCTTACCAATTCTAGAGTTAGGAGACCCGGTCTCGACTCCTCTAGATGATCTCCCACTGGACCCTAGAACCCGGTTACTTGTGCTCCCCTCCATCGGTCTATCCTAATGCGGAAAAGTAAATATTATACATCAATGGTGACATCATCCTCAACCCGGAAGTGCCCCAATAAAAGAATATTACATACAGGCTTTTACATGAATGAAAATGAAAAACACTCATCACATATAAAAAAAACCGGCTATTCAAAACACGACGATCCAATATAACATATCACAGCAACACATAACATCACATGTCATCAACGTAAGTAAATATGCGTATCCAAATTTTCGTTGACATATAGCAACAAAACCGTTGATACACCACATATTACACTTACGGTCGTAGAAAAGAAAGTGAAAAACTACAACAATTGGAATCCGCAACCACCTTAGACATCATAAACCCAATGTATCATATACTTTGGATTTCATGCCTAACCAAATGAATTCCTTAGACATCGCATGCTTAACAATTATAAACCCCGCATTTTTGTCTCGATATTGAAAACACTTTCCAATAACCTGTCGGGTAATTCAACAAGATTCCCGATAACCTGATCGAATGCTCGTCGGAAACTTTATTAGACGGCCGCACCACCGATGCCGTCGACGAAGTGCACTAAGGCGGAACACCGCTGCCGCGAGCACCCGAACGGATGCTTTTGGCGACGAGGTTCTCCTACGGTCACTTGGTCATGGCTATGGGGCGTGGCTATCTAGTAAGGTTACCCGGCGAGTATCCGCGTACACTACATGATTGCGACGGACTTTTGATCCACATCAAAATTCCGTGGCAACCGATCAAATGAGACTAAACTGCTAGATTTATAAAATTCAAACTAGTTATCTCATAACTACTTATGTGGATTCCAAATATTGTATCACAATCACAGATAGCTAGACGAAGTTAAACTTTTCAATCGAATAATCAAACACCCAAAATTTCCCGACAAGCTCAACACTTGAGCGGAGTTCAAAAAGTACACAGAACATGCCACAGCTCCTCTGAACCATCCGTAGAAGGGCCGACCCATGCCTCACTCATGTCTCCACGGAACCGCGGTAAACCCTAAGGTTTGACCGCGGTTCCGCGGTCCAAAAAGTCGAGTTTGGGTTTCGTTCTTCTAAAGGATCCACAAAATCACTTGCAAGATTTTCTGAAAATTTTAAACTCAGAAAAATCCAACTCTTGGAAAATTTCAGCGGGGGAAAAATTAGGTTATTGATATCCGTTCGAACTTTTTAACATCGTCTAAATGACCCGAATACATGTTTGAATTATGACTACGAAACACTCCGAGTTGGTTTTGCAGAAAGTTAAAATCACATGAAAATTTAGAAAAAACAAACAACACCTGAAACCCTAAAACCGAAAGACTGGAACACCATGAAAATTTGAAGCCAAAATTCTAAATTTGACCCGTTGAGCTCGGTTTTAACCCCTGTGTGGCCGGCCATAGTCATGCCAAAATGCTTCAAATTTTGCTATTGTTCATGTTATATCACATACAACATTTTGCAGTTGTTTAAAACAAATTTTGACACCTTTAAAAATTCGACAGACACTAGATTTTGTATCGGGTAATTCGGAGTAGTTTTGGTTTCGTAATCCTCGCAAACATCGTCTAATTTTCTAGCATGGCTCTGATACTACTGTAGGGTTTCCTAGCACGGCAGCAAGGTTTCGGGAGGCATCATTCATGCCATATTTTAATTTTTTCCGTTCTAGCTAATCCTAACCCTAGAATCGAAACTAGAAAATCTGACGAAACTAAATGTAAACATTTTGCATCTAAGCGAATGAGGGAATACAACCTTTGTAGACTGGTCCTTCACTTCTAAAGCTCAATGTTGTAGTCCCTTCACTGCAAGTTATGAAGACCCGGACTCTAGTAAGGGTTCGCATGAAGAAACGAACAAGCTTGCTCAATGTCTTCGAGGCCGAAGATGATCTACGTCGAGGAGACTCGAGCTCATGTTACCTCTTCACTTATGGTGAAATTAGTGAAGAAAACACCCTAAACTAAATGGCTAATAGTAGAGGATGATGAAGTAGGAAGTGGGCTCGCTTTATTTTTATTTTTCTCACAAGGTTTCATCACTTAGAAAAAATTAGCAAGCTTTTTCACTTGAGGAAGAAGAAGAAGTGATAAAGAGATGAATGAGAGAGTGAGATTAGAATTGCAACCATGGGTGATTTAGTGTCATGCCTAACTCATGTAGAGAATAAACCATGGCTTGTGGTTAAGGTTGGGTTAACAAATATCTTAAGCAAGACAAACAAGTGGACTTGGTCAATGTTCTACAAGCTTCATCCAAGCTTGAAACATTATCCACTAAATTTTAGTAACTTAATGATAAATATTTACCATAACTTTAACTCTAGGTTTAAGTCTCATACATACATGTTGCATGTATAACCGGCATGATACATAATATATATCACATATATATAATGTATGCAAAGTGAGAAAAAGAAATGGTCAAGTGAGCAATATTAGTTAATGTAAATTGATATATCATATATATAATTATACATTAAATCATTAAATCAACACTTGATTTAACGATCCGGCTATATCACATATAACCGACTAATATCAATAATATCAACTTACCGAATAAACACTTGATTCGATAACTCGGCTATATCACATATACCCGTCCGATATCACATATCGCGAGAATACAATACGGTATCACATACTCATATCAATCTCGGTCCCGCACATATCACATATGTGCTCCTACTCCGTTTCGCATGAACCAGGAAATCTCTGTGTAGGACTCTAAAAACTCGTCAATACACCGGCAGTAGGTGATGATCATATCAAACACCCACAAGCCGCAAGCGGTCTGATAAACGTAACGGCCACCCGGATATTGAGCGATCAGAAGATCAACAAGCAATCCTGCTCACACTCCTGCGAATCCAATCAGTAACACTACCGTACAGTCCGGTTTCTTCGTCTGATATGTCGCATATCACAACCTGGGGGTGGTATAACGACAGACCGCAATAGCCTGATAAGTCATGCCGATGCAAGGTCCATAACAGTTCGAGAAACTAATGATTACACTTACCAGTAAACCTCAGCAACCATGGCCAGGGATTTCCTGTTATGGCCAATCGAGCATAGCGCAACATCAACTCCCAATACCGGGAGAGACGAAACCCCTCCTATCCCTCATTGCCTCCAGGTGACTCGGGACTGTACCCAAAAACCACCTTTTTTCACAATCACTTGACCGTGGTATGGTGGAAATCAAAGCACAGTGGGAATCACATAAGACTCTATGACGATCTCGGGTCTACAGAATAACCTGTACCGATGTCACCCGAGAACTTCTATTCGACGATAGGTGTAATACCATGTAGGAGTTCTCGGCTTGTCCGTTCAGTGTACCCAGTCTCCACTGATCACCCATATACCTTCTCTGATATCAAACAGCAATGGATATAGGATCATCCATCGCCCATCATATGAGTCAAGAAGCGTATACGCTAGTCTACTCTGGAGTATTGATGCCCTGTCTCGATACTCTCTCGACTAGGAACAATTATCGGGTGTACTTATGGACTACACTTGGCCCCACTAGTATGATCTCCATCATAGTCCTGGTAGTCAAGTACACATCCTAAGGGCTTTGTCAATATGTGAGAGCAAGACAACATCATGTATACAAGTCAACATGTTAAGACAAAGAGCAACCAGATAGCATAATATCATATCGAGCAAGAAAGTCCTCTCTATATATGTCCAAGAATCCACTACAATATACATCCTATGTACAGTAATGGCTTCTAGGGCATACATATAACAAAAAAAAAATATCTCACAAAAATATCTAAGTCAAATAGTCAACCCAAGTCAAGTGGTCAAGCCAAGTCAAAAGGTCAAACAAAGTCAAGTAGTAAAAACTAGTAGCCATGTCTCAATAATCATTTATAAAAATAACAAATACTTTCCTCCACCTCATAATTGTTTTAATCAAGTCAATGGTCAAAACCCTAATGAGGTGTCTCCTTCTATGCCTCTATAATCCGTATATACATACCTGCATTCGTGTTCCGAGAAACACGAATACAAAGAGACGAAACTGATTCATCAATATAATACTAGGATCCGGCTTAAACCAAAACCCACTAGTAATATCCGCCCGAACATCATACGCGCACAAGTGCACGTAAGTGATCGAAGCCCTACCGTAAAACCATACGACCTCTACACCTTTTGCCCAATGCAGAGAAACTCTCTGTGTGGGACTCTAAAGACTCGACGCTACGTTGGCAGTGGGTTTAACCACAGGCCGCAAGCAGTTCTAGCTGCACGTAACGGTCCCCAGGTAGATGTCGATAAGAAGGCGGATGACGAAAGCCCATCCAAATTCCTACTAAGCCTGAATGTGACAATCTTTGTACAGTCCGGTCTGTTCGTCTAAGAGTATCGCATATCGGGCCTAGGTGGCGGTAAACGTCAGACCCCTAACAGCGGTATAAGTCGTATCGGAGTGTATCCCAGAACACCGTGAGAAACTACTGTAATTTCTACCAGTAAATCTCGCTTGCATTGTCCAAGGACTTTGTGTAATGGCTTTCCGAACATAGCGCGATATCAACCCCCAATACCGGGAGAGACGAATCCTATCTAACCGCCACTGCCTCTAAGTGCTTCGGGAATGCACCTAACTACTACCTGTTTGCACGACTCCATTGAGCCGTGGTAGGGTAGTAATCAAAGTACAGTGGGAACACACTTGAGGCGAAGTAGCAGTGTCAAGTCGACGGACTAAGCTGTACTCATGTCACCTGGGAACTTCTACCTTACTACAGGTATAATACCCACCAACAGTTCACGATGAGTCCTGTCCAGTGTACTCATAACCTAATGAGCACCTGCATACTATCTCCAGTATGACATACTGATGGCTGTGGGACAGACCATTTCCCTTGCTGGGATGAGAAGCGTATACACTAGTCTACTATGGAGTATTGATACCCTGTCTCGATAACCCTATGACTAGAGACCTATATAGGATCCGCTTATAGATTACCCAGCCCCCACTAGTGTGACTGCCATTACAACGTTGGTAATCAAGCAAAGATCCTAAAGGCTCTACCAATATGTATAAGCGATATGCTAAAAGAAACACACGCACATATTGAGGTAGAAACAAACCATGTAGCATACTACCCTTTTGAGCAAGACTGTTACTATATCCGTGTATATCCCAAGCTCCCATTAAGTAATATACAATCCAGTATGATAGAATAGTGGACTCTAGGGCATATATCACTAACAGTATACAGGTGCTCACTGGGGTGAGTACACTGGACGGACTCGCCGAGAATTGGCTAGATGGTATTATACCTAGTGTCAGATAGCAATCTTCTGGTGACATGAGTGCAAATAGTCTGTCGACCTGAGGTTGTCATTTGTCTCGTGTGAGTTCCCGCTGTGCTTTGATTACTACCCTACCACGGCTCTACTGAGTCGTGCAAACAGGTTTTAGTTGGATACAATCCCGAGCCATATGTAGGCATTGAGCGATTGTTGGGGATTCGTCTCTCCCGGTATACAGAGTCGATGTCGCGCTGTGTTCGGTTGGCCAACACCATAAGTCCCTGGCCAGGGTGGATTGAGAATTACTAGTAGTTAGACCAATAGATTCTCGGATGGACTTGAGCCACATCGGCACGACTTGCCAGGTTATTAGTGGTCTGACGTGATCCACCCCCTAGACCCGGCATGCGATACTCTCAGACGAACCGATCGGACTATACGGAGATTGTCACGGACAGGCTCAGTAGTTGTTCGGATGAGTTTGCTCGTCGGCCCTCTTTTCGACAGGTACCTGGATAGTCGTTACGTACAGCTAGTGCCACTGATGGACTTGTGGTTAAACCCACTGCCATCATACTGTCGAGTTTTTAGAGTCCCACATAGAGGGTTTCCCTGGTTCAGGCGAAACGATATAGAGTTTCTATGGTTTTACGTGCAGGGTTTCGATCATATACGTGTACTAGTTGCACGGATGTTTTTCGGACATATAATACTAGTGGGCTTAGGATTAAGCCGCGTTCTAGTATTATATTATTGGATTATCTTTATCTCTTGGTAATCGTATTTTTTGCAGTACGAATACGGGTATGTATATACGGTGAGGGCATTCTTGTAATTTTACAGGATATGCTTCTAGAAGGGGACACCTTATTTTGGTTATATCTATTTTGGTAAAATAGATAATGAGCTAGAAAATGGAGATATTTGTGGCATTGTTTGAAGCATGGCTAATTCTTTAGTTTATTCATTTGACCTTACTATTCAAGCATGGTTGCATTTTTCTATAGAAAAATATTGCATGCTTGATTATTGGAAAAAGACTTAGCCATTCTTCACTTGCTCTTATTCTACACTTTGCATTCTCTCTCCATTCCTCTCCTTCTTCTTCCTTAAGCCCGAACCCTCACATGTGTTGTGAATCCTAAGGTATTTTGAGATAAAATAGTCCAATTAACTCTCTACATCTCCTAAGCTATCTATATTAGCAAACTAGTTACTTTAGTTACCTCATTCTTGAGGTTAGAGCTTGAACCATAGACTCTAGAGTGGATCGTCTTCGACACGAGGAGGCCGACGATCAAGCGCGGTCCGTACCATCTAGGAGCTAAGGAAGAAGAGAAGAAGACCCGAAGGACTTGTATCTCAGAGGCGTAAACCACTATCATAATAGCATAGAAGCTCTTTGAGTTTAGTTAGTTAAGTTTATGAATGAGCTTGGAAATTTAGTCGATATTAGTCGTATTAAAATTGTTTTTTTTAAAATTCTGCCTTTCCACAAACCTTGTGGGGGGTGTGACATCGACTTACAAAAAACACATCAACAACACACAAAATTTACCCATGTTCGACGCAGCTAGCACCTAATCATACAAACCGTTATGATAATTTCCACTATGAGAAAAAATTATAAAAGATTACACGTACTTCCAAACCGTGATGATAATTTCCACTATGAGAAAAAATTATAAAAGATTACACGTACTTCCCACCCTTCTTTACAAAAAAAATCTGCTCTTAGGACACCTCTCTCTATCCGCGACTGCGCTTGGCCGCGTCCTCTACCACTCTAATCAAACCCTAGATTATTAGAGAATTATGAATTACTCAAGCCCTATAGAAAACCTATATATTTATAGGGTAAATATATGCTTGGAGATAAATCCATATTTAAACTATAGATTAATATGGGTTTAAACTAACAACATTAGATTTAAATCTAAACTGAAATATTAGATTTAAATCCTAACTAATAGCTAACTAATCTGGAATTTAAATTAAATTCAACAATCTCCACCTATATTTAAATTTTCCATAATCTCTTCACTGTCTCAGCACCTTGGAACCCCGTTCTCGTCGCCTTGTGCTCAAAGGAACCTCAAAAATTTACTAGGCAAAACATGAACTTGCACCGGAACCATCTTAGGAACGCGTTTGTCAGATTCTCTAAGGTACTAATCTTCGTAAGAAATATCACCTTCTTCTCGGCTTCCAAGAAAAACACACTCATCTCGTGGATCACCCAAATCCAACAATCTACGCAAATAGAAGGCCTCAAACCGTCTCCATGACGGCTAGCAACTCTGTCTCCATTGCAGATGCCGCGATACTGGACTGGTTTAGATAGAATCGGTTAGTAAGAGATTTCTTCATGTAAAAGAACACCAACTTGTTCCACAATCCTACCGCTGTTGTCTTTTGCGTCACTTCGGTAACATTTTAGAAAATAAAATATTAAATTTTGGGAATTTAGATAATTAAATAATAAATATTATGAATATTTTAATGTATGGAGATTAGTTTTAATGGTATGGTATAACTATATACCGATGGTTTGGAAAATTAATATAATTATTAATTTTGAAGGTGTTGAGTTGATTTCGAAAATTTATAAAATCATATACGATTGATTATATACATATTTAGTTCTAACTTGATTAATATTCATTAATCATACACTAATCATACTTATGTGCATTGCATGCAACATGATATGTTGCAAAAACACTTGTCGCGTTTTATTGAACCATAGCTATATTTCATTACATTTAAACTTGGTTTTGCTCTTGATTTTTAGAAAAAAATGGAAAAAAGAAAAAGAAATGAGATGAGAGTGACTTGATCGGACAAGTATCATGGGGCATGTGAGAGAGAGAGGGAGGGAGAGAAGGAAACTTCTACACACCCTCATGGTTTATCTTCTTCACTTCTTCATTTTCTCTTCACCATTCTTCTCCTCCTTAATCTCCTCACCCTCCACCTCTTCTACCACCTCAAGCCACCCCCAAAACCAAGCCAAAAACCTTATACCCCTTCACAAAAATTGTTCGCAACCCCACTACAAAGACCATAGTGATATCAAGATAAGATTTTAAAGACTTTGAGCAACTCAAGAAAATTCTTGAGTTGCCAAATGAGGTATAAATCCACATCTTTAGTCAAGATTGTAACTTTCCTTATATTTTATTGTAGTTTTGAGCCAAAACGGTATAATTTAGTGATGATAGGATTTTCCAAGTTAAGGTAAGGGTTTATTTTGAATTGATACGGTGAAATTGGGGCTTAGTAGTGACCTTAAACCCCTATAGTGTCGATTTTATGGACCCGAAACAGATACTAAAACCCTAAGATTTAGTTTAGAATTTTCCCGTGTCGGTTTTGTGGATATTTTGGGGACTACAGGAAATCTGGAGAAACCTGAGGTGTTTGTAGAAAAATCAAACAAGTACATTAATCTAGTTAGACCAATAGGAGACCACCATGAAAACACGAGACCAAATGTCCCCACTTGAACCGGCGACACTGTAATTTTGATGTTCTCGCCGGGCCAATGTTTGCTTCAGGTGATGGTTTTTGGCCAATAGCTCACACACCTTGTTAACTATCTCCTGTTTTGTTTGTTTAGTCTCCAATTCCCTGAGTCAAAATCTAGAGCTTACAACTGTGGTCATCTGAATTATAAAACATTAAACTAATGAATCGTGAGTATTTTCAAAGGACAACCCGAAGAATACTACCGGTGTTTCAAAGTACATATCTTTTCTCAAAAACACCGTAGCCCCTAGTTTTCTAAAAACAACGATTCGTACTATTTCAAGACATTAAAAATGTATGACTCGTATACAGACATGTATATTGATTAATGTTACGTTTACTATTCACTTTTCTGTTGTATTTATGTTGTTCTCGTTGCATTGCATATTTATTACATGTGTTTCTTTAGCTATTATGAATCCCGTCTGTTAGGACACCAGCACCGTTACTGATGATGCGTATGTTCCACGTACACTTGTCGGCTCACACACATCATCATCGGTAATTTCCATTAGGCCAATGTGCCACAGTTTCTTCCAGGTTTAGCTTTACAGGTTCCACAGCGGCTCCACTGGCACACCACTTCTTTCCGGGTGATTGCTTTGGTAGGTGGGTTCACTTGCATCGTGACCACCGTTGCTTATGTACTTTATATTTCACTTGTATCTAGTCAAAGGCTCCATCAATCAGTTGCATCATGACCACCGTTGCTTTGAGTATTTTCGAAGGACAACCCGAGGGAACAAACGCATCATCGGTAATGGTGCTGGTGTCCTAACAGACGGGATTCATAATAGCTAAAAAACACATGTAATAAATATGCAATGTAACGAGAACAACATAAATACAACAGAAAATTGAATAGTAAACGTAACATTAATCAATATACATGTCTTTATACGAGTCATACAGTTTAGTGTTTTGAAATAGCACGAATCGTGGTTTTTAGAAAAGTGGGGGCTACGGTGTGTTTGAAAAAACATAAGTCCTTTGAAAAAATCTGTAGCATCCCTCGGGTTGTCCATTGAAAATACTCACGATTCGTTAGCTTCGAAAATAGGTATGACTCGAGCCTATTCTAGCATCTATTTAACAACTAAGATACTAAACAAAGGAACTAGCCGGAAGGAATAAGAAAATCTTCATATATTTCGAGTCGATATACCTAGTTGTCGGCGATCCAGCCTCAGAGCATTTGCATACTGTATAATACATAGTACAGCATCCTCGAGTCAACAGTGCGGATCAA
The DNA here is from genome assembly GCA_030015575.1 of Agapanthus africanus. Classification (NCBI taxonomy): domain Eukaryota; kingdom Viridiplantae; phylum Streptophyta; class Magnoliopsida; order Asparagales; family Amaryllidaceae; genus Agapanthus; species Agapanthus africanus. Next base: position 262,781,418 of record JASDDO010000008.1, read on the forward strand.
TCATCATATACATCTCGTATGGTAATATCCATCGTACGGTATCCCCAAAATTGAGGGTACGGGTCAAATATTATATATACATCATCCTTTATACGGTATCATCATCGTACAATATGATAATCAGGGGTACGGTTCTAAAGTCTCGTACATTAAAATATTATCAACCCAAATATTATCGTATGTATGAATACATATCGCCCAACTATCCATTATAATATCATATCATATACCATATCACGACTCAATCACATATCAAAAATCTCATGGAATCATGACCGATCATATCGACTCATCTCCACATATCACATATTATCCTCACCACCCATGTATACGTATACACACACACACACACACACATACACACATACACATACCTAATATATATATATAGACACACACATATACATAAGAAATCAAGTGTGTGTGTGTGTGTGCGCGTGTATGTTTGTGTGACTACATATAACCTGCGATTCGCCACTAAGGTAATCATCATATGGATAGGTCTGAAAGTAAACCTTAGCACCACCATGAGGTTCTAGAGACATCAAGCATGCCAAATTTTAATTTTTATTAGGTGCTAAGCTATACTAACAAAATCTTTACTAGATTATTAGAGTTTGCCTTTGTGATGTGATGAACTAAAGAGAAGAAAATAGCATAGAACCTTTGTAGTTCGAGTCCTTCACTTCACATGCTCTGTGTACTAATCCCGCGACTCCACAAGGCTCCACATGAGGCTTTGGACGAGCTTCCTCCGATGACCTTCATACCGAAGATGATCCATACGAAGTCCCTCGACATCAAGCTACCTCTACACTAAACACTTTAGCGTAGTAAACATGCTACGCTCGATCGCTAGTCAAGTGTAGGATGGTGAAGTAGGGGATGTTAAAAGCTCACAAGTTTGTGTTCAAGCTTCATGATTCACATCTCATGTGAGGGTTGAAGCTTGAACCATGACAATTGAGGAAGAAGATAAAGCTAGAGAGCAACATGGGAGCAACTCAAGAAAAATGGTTAAGTGTTGAGAATGAGACTAGAATGAATGGAAACTCTTGACACCCACTCATTCAAGCATGTAATTTTGCAATATAAAATTGCAACCATGCTTGAATAGTGAGTCAAGATGAATAAATTATGAATAAAGCCCATGCTTGCAACCATGCTCTTATTTTCCACCTCTTTTCTATTTTTCTCAAAAATAGAATTTATGCCATGCTTCATTATTATTATTATTATATATATTTATATCATATAAATTAATATGTATATATATATATTATGAAGAATAATTATTGAGCTAATGATATTAGTTAAGATATAATTATATCACATATAATATATATCACATTATTAAATCAACACATGATTTAATAATCCAGTAATATCACATATGACCGACTAATATCATTCATCTGTATATCGCATTTCAAATCAACACTTGATTTGACAATATGGTTATATCACATATAACCGAACCGATAACAAATAATAATAGATTACAATACTGTATTACATACACGTATTTAATCAGGCCCACACACATATCACTTATGTGTCCTACTTCGTTTCGCTTGAACTAGGGAACTTCTGTATGGGACTCTAAAGACTCGTCAATACGCCAGCAGTAGGTGATGATCACATCAGTCCCCAAAAGCCGTCAGCGGTACTAGCTTGATGTAATGGCTACCCGGGTATTGAGCGATATGAAGATCAACAAGCAAGCTTGTTCATAGTCTCTATGAAGTCTATCAGTAATACTGTTGTACAGTCCGGTCTTTTCGTATGATATGTCACATATCATATTTAGGGGTAGTAAACGTCAGACCCCAGTAACGTGATAAGTCATGCCGATGTCTGGCCTATAACGGTTAGAGAAACTACTGATAACACTTATCAGTAAATCTCATAAGCAGCCCCAGCCTGGGACTTCCGGTTATAGCTAATCGAGCATAGCGCAACATCAACCCCCAATACCGGGAGAGACGAAACCCCTCCTATCGCTCATTTCCTCCATGCAACTCGGGACAGTACCCAAAATTCACTTGCTTGCACGTCTCCTTTGAGCATGGTAGGGAGGAAATCAAAGCACAGTGGGAGTCGTACAAGACTCTATAACGATCTCATGTCTACAGACTAACCTGTACCAGTGTCACCAGAGGACTGCTATCTAATGATAGGTATACTACCACATAGGAGTCCTCGGCGAGTCCGTTCGGTGTACCCATTCTCTAATGAGCACATGTGTGCAATCTTTGAAGTCACACACCAATGGCTGTAGGATCAGCCATCGCCCTCTAAGGGACAAGAAACGTACACACTAGTCTACTCTGGAATATCGATGCCCTAGTCTCGATATTCCCTCGACTAGGAACTGATTAAAGGATGTACTTTTAGACCACCCTGGCCCCACTAGTATGATCTCATCATAGTCCTGGTAGTCAAGTACATAACCTAAGAGCTTTATCAACATGTAAGAGACAGACAATATAAATACCAGTCTACATGTTAAGATAAAGGTAACCTATAGCATAATATCATGTCGAGCAAGAAAGTCCTCTATATATATGTCCAAGCATCCACTATATCAACAATAATAGCCTTTAGCGCATAGATATTCCTAACAATCTCCCACTTACACTAAGGCCAGCTGTTGTAGTATCCCATACCCAACGTCCCAAAAGTCTCTCGAATAGCATCTGGGGGATGGCATCGGTGAGTGGATCCGCTGTGTTATCCTCTGTGTTAACTCTCCTAACCTCGATCTCCCGGAGATCAATTATCTCCCTTATCAGGTGATATTGTCTAAAAAAATGTCTGGATCGCTGACGGGACCAGGGTTCCTAGGTCAAAGCCACAACTCCATAGTCATCATAATACACAGGTATTGGATGCCCAATGGTAGGAACCAAGTTCATCCTATGAACTTTTTCATCCAGATAACCTCTTTGGCAGCATCGCTGGTAGCGATGTAATTAGGCTTTATCAATGAGTCTGATACTGTATATACCTTGGAAACCTTCTAATATACCGTCCCTCCATTAAGGGTGAAGACAAAACCCGAGACTGACTTTCAGTCGTCCTTATCACTCTGGAAGCTCGAATCGGTAAAGGACTCCATCTGGAGTTCACCGTTACCATACACCAAGAACATCTCTTTAGTCCTTCTCAAGCACTTAAAAAAGTTCTTCAGTTGTCCAGTGGTTTTCCCAAAGATCTTTTCGATACTTACTCACTACACCTAGTGAGTAAGCTACATCTGATCTGGTACATAACATCGCATACATGATTGAGCCGTCTGCCAAAGCATGGGGTATCCCTTGTATGCGAGCCCTCTCCAAATCAGTCTTGAGAGACATCTCTTTGGAGAGAGTGATTCCTGAATAAGTGCGTACATTACCATGCTTAGAATCATCTATACTAAACCCCTTTAGTATGGTGTCTATGTACCTGGATTGGGACAATCCCAAATCCATTTAGATCTATCTATATAGATCTATATCCCTAGGATGTAGGAGGCATCAGTTAGATCTTTCATGGAGAACCTGTGTGATAAGAGGTGCTTGACCGAGTGTAGCATAGGAACACCCTTTCTTATCAAGAGTATGTCATCCGCGTACAATATGAGGAAGACAAACATACTCTCTACAACCTTCTTATTTATACATGGTTCATCTACCTTTTTGATGAAGTCAAACTCTTTGATAGCTCATTAAAACAGATGATCCATCTCCGCGATGCCGGCTTTAACCCGTAGACGGATTTAAGCAGCTTGCACATGCTTCCGCTGCTCCCACTGTCTACGAAGTCCTCTGGAAGTGTCATATACACGCACTCTTCTAAATCACCATTTAGATAAGCGGTTTTGACGTGCAGTCAGCCAGATTTCGTAGTCATGGTATGAAAAAATGGAAAGTAGGATCCAGATGGACTTAAGCATAGATTTGAAAGTCTCAACTTTTTCATCTACACCAACTTATCTTTCTCAAAGATCGTCTTGCTCCCGATGGGTTTTACCCCTTCAGGAGTAACATCCAAAGTCAACACTTTGTTGGTGTATATGGATTCCATCTCAGATCGCATAGCATCCAGCCATTTCACATAGTCTCCACTTATGATGGCCTGCTCGAAACTAGTTGGGTCATCATCTCCATGATACAATCCTCGCTCCCACCGTCTACGAGAAAACCGTAGTATCTCTCAGGTGGATGAGGAACCCAACTAGATCTGTGGAGTGCATTCAGTTCGTCAGGGACTATTGAATCCTCCGGTTCCACCAAATCGTCGGTTATAGTTTGCTTTGCTAGAACTTCTTCCAGTTCTGCCTCATCGCCACTAATTTCTTCCACAAGAAATTCCTTTTCTAAAAAGGTGACATGTCGAGAAACGAAACGTCATTTGTTCCTCGGTGTGGTAGAATATATTCCCTCGCGAATGTTTGGGATATCCTACAAACTTGCACAGAACTGACCTTGCCTCGAGCTTGTCCGGATTTTTCTTTTCAACATAGGCCGGACAACCCATATCTTAACTCGTTTAAGAGATGGCCGCTTCCCATTCCATATCTCATATGGAGTGGTAGGCAACGGATTTGATCGGAACTCTATTCAATATGTATGCAGCTTCTCAAGTGCATGTCCCTGAAAGGAAATAGGCAACTCAGCAGTCCTCATCATAGAGCGCACCATATCTCATAGGGTGCGATTCCTCCACCCCGATATTCCGTTGTGTTGTGGTTTATACGGAGGAGTAAGCTGAGAGAGAATCTCATTCTCTTTTAAATAGTCTCAAAATTCCGTGCTCCAGTATTCATCTCCCCGATCATATCGAAGTATTTGAATACCTTTAGCCATCTAGTTCTCATCTTTGTATTTATATTCCTTGAAATTCTCAAAAGATTCAGATTTGTGTTTCAACAAGAACACATGTCCGTATCTTGAAAGAACATCGGTGAATGTAATAAAGTACGCAGAACCATCCTGGCATGTGTAGACATATGACCGCATACATCACCATGTACTATCCAAGAGTTCAGTAGCTCTTTCTCCGTTTTCAGTAAATGGTGATTTCGTGACCTAGATTTTGAGAAATGACTGGCAAGTTTCATAAGATGCAAATTCGAATGGATTCAAATATGCATCCTTATGGAACTTCAGCTAGTCTTGTTTCATCGATATGGCCTAGTCTACAATGCCATATGAAGACTTCATTCATTTCTGAACTATTTCTCTTGTGTGTTCTTTATGTTAGAACTGTGTTTTGATTCAGAACGTGTATACTGTTATACAACGTACCATATCCAATCAACACCTGATTCAGGAAAATATTCACAATATTTTGGTACGAAATAACAATCGTTAGGAATCAATGTATTATCAGTTGGAAACACTAGGTGATATTTGCAAACTGCTTGTCACGACCCGAAATTGTCATGTGACGGCCCTTAAACTACGCAACGTCTACAGGCGTAACGCAATTTAAGTAAGCCGAAAACCCAGCAATCTAAACCATCAAAAGTACTAAGTGATAATAGCATTTTCAAAACTTTTGAAATCTCAAACCAAATTCTTTAAAGTCCAACTTTACTTTCTTAAAAATTTTGGCAGCACCTCCTTTGTAAAAAGTAACCCCAAAAATGGGTACAACATAAATATAAAGTAAAGCATCCCCTACGGAAGCAAATCCACGCCCAACGGCGGAAAACAACCACCACAACAGATATACGACGCCGTAGCGAAGAAATAAAAGACGATATAAGTAAAACTGTATAAAAGACATCCAAGTCACCAAAATATACAATAGTTTCCTCACATCATGTCTCTAAGTCATAAACATGAAAGTGGTAGATGGAGAGTATAGGATACAACGAATATACAATACGCAACATCGGATAACCGTAAAACCTATCTTTAGCAAAACTGTACACGGTCAGCCGTAACGGTATCCGCTGCAAAAGATGATACGAAAGATGAAAAGCCTGCTGCGGCTATCCTGAGGGACTACCTGCAAAACACTGTGGCACAACGGGGGTGAGTTGCCAACTCGTGAATATTAAATAACATATGCAGGTAATCGCAAGTATACACGTACAATGCGAATCTAATGCAAGCAAGCGGATAGAAATAAATGGTCACATGTATGCAACGGTCATGAAAGATACTCTAGTAGGTACAACTAATACATGAAGCAATAATATGACAATATGTATATGCAACAGTCATGAAAGGTACTCTATCAGGTATTACTAATACATGAAGCAATGCATATAAAATAAATGAAGAGTATGGAATAAACATGTCATTCTCATGGAATCCTGACCTCGTGACAGGACCAAAGTCCATCAAGTCAATCTAAATCCCAAATTTCCTCAAATCATCCACCAAATTGGCTCTCATATCCTGTAAGTCTCATATATCCTGAATGTACAATATCAAGTATATCTTATATATCCTGAACGTACAATATCAAGTAAACCTCATATATCCTGAATGTACAGTGTCAAGTAAATCTCATATACCCTGAATGTACAATATCAAGTAAACCTCAAATATCCTAAATGTACAGAGTAAAGTAAATCTCATATACCCTGAATGCACAATATCAAGTAAATCTCATATATCCAATATCCGGTATCGAGTAAGTTTCATATAAAGTGAGTGTCCAACATCGACACCCAAAAACATTATGAAACAAGTGTCTAGCATCGACACATAAATACTGTTCTATCAGGCGCTGTCACCACGACTGGCCCCCTGATATGTACGTATCATACGCTATGCCGAAAACTCGAGTGCCTAGCTCTGACACTCGAAATCCGACGTATCCATACGTACATGACCCCGGCCTGTATCCCCACGATACCCGTCGAGTCAAAGGTACTATCACTGGCAGGTATGGTTCCCCTGTTAGGCCTCATCGGCATGTTACATCGATAACCCTTTCTTGCCCTGGGGTACCTCCAGGCCCCACTATGTACCCTAACACGGCCCACTACGCCTCCTCGCATGGGGTATATATATCAGAACCGATAAAACTCATGGTGGCAGCTTAAATATCATATCAAGAGAAACCGGGTTTTTCAAATAATGCATAATTTCATGAAACTATCACGGTCCTCAAATCCAGAAAACATCAAGTAATGAATAAGTATAAATGCATGAATCAATACACATATATTAGCATCCCATTCCACTAATATATGTATATAGTGTTGGATATATGTATGCCCTAGAGGCCATTATGTGATAGTGGATGTATCTATACATGTATATATATTCAGTTTGCATCCTTGCTCGACATGATAGTATGCTATCTGGTTTTTCTTTATCTGACATGTTTATTTGATCATGCTTCTATTCATTCATACATGCTGATAAAGCCCTAAGGATATCGGCTTGACTACTCTGATTATGATGGAGATCATACTAGTGGGACATCTGTAGTCTATAAGCATATCCTGAAATGTCCCTAGTCGGAGGTGTATCGAGACGGGGCATCGATATACCAGAGTAGACTAGCGTATGTGATACTAGACCCATATGATGGGCGATGGATGTTCCCACATTCATCGATGTTTGACATCAAGATCATATACGGGTGCTCAGTAGTGACTGGGTACACTGGACGGACTCACCGAGAACTCCTATATGGAATTATATCTATCGTCGGATAGCAGTTCTCAGGTGACACTGGTACAGGTTAGTCTGTAGACCCGAGATCGTCATAGAGCCTTGTGTGTTCTCCCACTGTACTTTGATTACCACCCTACCACGGCTCTACTGAGTCGTGCAAGCAGGTGGCCGTTGGGTACAGTCCCGAGACACACGAAGGCAATGAGCGATAGGAGGGGTTTCGTCTCTCCCGATATTGGGAGTTGATGCTGTACTGTGCCCGACTGGTTATAGCAGCAAGTCCCTGGCCAGGGCTGCTGAGATTTGCTGATAAATGTTATCAGTAGTTTCTCGAACTGTTTTAGACCATTCACCGGCACGACTTATTGAGTTATTGGGGTCGACGTGACCATCCCTAGGCTCGATATGCAGCATATCTGACGAAGAGACCGGACTGTACGGTAGTGTTGCCGGATGGCTCGACAGGAGTTGTAACAGGTTCGCTTGTTTTCTTCTTATCGCTCAATACCCGGGTGGACGTTACGTTTGGCTGACCGCTTGCGGCTTGGGTGTGTTTGATATGATCATCACCCACTACCGGCGTATTGACGAGTCTTAGAGTCCCACATAGGAGTTACCTAGTCCAGGCGAAACGTTGTGGTGCGCATATGCGATATGCGCTTGGACCCGATTAATATGCGTGTATGGGATACCGTATATTAATTGGGCGGCTTGCTAATGGTCGGGTCATATGTGATATGACCGGATTAGTGAATCAAGTGTTGATTCATCATTAGTTTCTCACTACAAATCCTATCTTGCTTATTTTGGATGTATGCATGCATATATGCATTTATTCTTGTTTATGTACATATTGATGTGCAAGCACACATGCATACATACATCATATATTATCATGGTTGTTTATAGAATGGGAATGGTGGATGTATAAGAATTACACCATGGTTGTATTTGGATAATTATTGGATTTAAATTAAAGCAAAAGAAAATGAAAAATGGGTTAAATCACTTTAGAATTTCTACACTCTTCTAACTCAACCATGCTCACCTAACATTTAACCCATAGTTTATTTTCTTATCATGCTTTTAATTTAAAATAAAATGATATCTATATATCTAACCATGGTTGGTTAAGAGAGAGGAAAATATATATAGTTATTTTTCTTTTCTTTTTCACAAGATAATTCATTCTCTTCTTCACAAAATCCACCATCTTCATCAACCTCCATGTTATGCTCTCTAGTTCTTATAAGAGAGTGAATCACTTATAAAAATAAGATTTTGAAGTGAGATCCATAACCACAACTCCATTCTAATCAAGTCTAGCTCACTTGATTAGAGTGTTCTCCTTGTTTTACCAAACTTGCTAGCTTGGACGGGAAGCTCTGGGTGGATCGTCGTGGACGCAAAAGGACGACGAGCGGACCTTCTTCCAACACCTTAGAGTCTAAGGAGTCAAGCAAAAACGGGAGCTACAAAGGTTGTAGCCTTCAAACCCTAATCTTTTCTAGTTTAAAGTTTAGTAAACCTAATTTTCTAGGATCGATCCACTTGCGTGTTTGTTTAGCACATTAAAAATCATAACTTTTGGACATGTGATGCTTCAAAACACCTCATAGGGTGCTAAACAAACCCTTCATTGGTATCAGAGCCGACCTAGAACGTTAGGCGACCTTTTTGCGAAGTAAAAAGTCCGATCGAAACAAAATACGACTTTTAAAATTGCTCTCTGGAAATTTTTTTAAAACTGACCTTTTTCAGAATTAAAAATTCTCAAAAAATAGAGCAGGTAAAAATTAGACAATCTGGAAATTTCGTGTCCGTGAACAGTAACTTTGGCTGCGGAAGCGCGGCATAAGCAAGCTTAGGCCGCGCATCCGCGGCCATATAAGGGGCTCTTTGACAATTTGTTGCACAGTGTTTTTCTTTACCTGCTATATTATATTCTGAGTATGTTTAATCTGAATCTGCTGTTGAAATATTCTGGAGATGTTTTTGGCCTCGTGGTTTCGATCGGATTTTTTATTTCGCTTTCTTTTCCGGGTAAACTAGAAAGTATTGAAGTTCTTGAACGAATATCATTTACTCAATATTCACGGGGTTTAAATAGTTTCGAGATATGTGCAAGTCTTTTTGCGGTGGTCCCTCAAGAAGACAACAAACCTTAACTCGATTATGTGACCGTCTCGAACTGCTCTTTGAACCCTAGGGTTTGGGGCAGTACGGCGTGCCACATGTGAGGCGTTGGCTTGACCCTTCTACGGCTGGACCGCCACTACTGTGTCACACTCCGGATCTTTTGAACCCTGCTCAAGTGTTGAGCTTTAGTGAATCTTGGGTGCTTGATTGTTCGTTCGAAAAACTTTAATACTGTCTGTTTGTCTGGAATGTGATACAATATGTGGAATTCATATGGTTTAGGCATGAAATACGAGATATGTGATATTTCGCATTTATGATGTCTAAAGAGAATCTGGATTCCAAATATTGTAGTTTTACACTTTCTTTTCTATGACCGTAAGTGTAGTATGTTAGATATCGCCGGTTTCGTTGCTATACATCAACGACAATCGGGATACGCATACTTACTTACGTTGATGATATGTGATATTATGTGTTGCTGAGATATGATGTGTAGGATTGTCGCGATTGAATAGCCGGGGGGGTTTTGTGAGATGAGAGCTTTATATTTTCATTCATGTAAATTCAAATGTAATGTAATATTCTTTTATTTGGGGCACTTCCAGGTTGCGGTTGTGTCACCAGTGTTGTATATTATTTATTTTTCCGCATTAGGATGGACCCAAGGAGGGGAGCACAGGTGACCGGGTTCTGGGGTTCAGTGGGAGGCCATCTCGAGGAGTCGAGACCGGGTCTCCTAAACTCCAGGATTGGTAGGGTCACTTGCCGCTCTCGTAGGGGTCCAGGGTGTGGGCTTGGCTATTCATCGTGACTGTGGAATCCGTATTTTCTATTCTGGCTAAATACTAAATACGGACGTCCTAGTATATCCCACGTTATATCTATATTTCTGCTGCCTGTGTTCTGTGAAATCTGAGACGAATGACTTATTGTATATATGATATATAGTAGACGTTGCTTATGTTTTACACCCGCGCTAGTCCCGTCCCGGTATGCCGTTAGTTAAGTAACCTAACGGTGCATAACGGAACATTGCGGCGAATGCGGATGGCATAAGCGTACGTGTTATTTTCGTTTCTTTTCTGTGATTGGCTTAAGGACTTAAATGATGGGATTACATTAATGTGATTAATGTAAAGAAAATAAACCTAAAAGATGTTGTAGAATCGGATTTAAAAACTACTCGGCTTTTTATGAAAAAGCTACTTTTCAAAACTGCGGAGCTTAAGCCACTCCTTTTGAAAACTGTTTGATTCTACAACGATATCAAGTTCAAAGCGTTAAAGATTTTCTTAAAAATCATTCGCAACCCTACGTCATTTTAGGAAGTAGAGTACTTAGTATTCGTGCTACGTTTGTTGACTTTAGTTAAGGCGTAGTGTACGGTAGCTAAGTGATGTCTTCCTACAATGCATATGATGCAGATTAATTAGGACATTCATGCGACTTTGTTGACCATAGTTAAGGGTCATATGGGTGGGTCTGATTGATCAAGAAATGACAGGTAGAACTTGACTGGTACTTATGATTTGTTGACCATAGTTAAGATCATAAGTACTAGGGGTAAAAATTACATCGGGAATTTCAAGTGTTGAAATTTGCAATGAGATTGCATACCTTCTATGTGATGGTTGGATCCCGATCCCACTGTGGGCAATAGTTGCTCCTAGGAGAGTTTTACAGTTTGCAATTAGCTAACTCATTAGGTGTCTAGAAAGGTGTTAACGGGGCTCCGCCTCTGGGAAAACGAGGTTTACTCTAATTAGGTCCGTGCGAAAGCACGGGGAACCTCCCTCAAAGTACCGACACTGGCCTGGCTGAACGGTTAGCGAAGTTGTAGACTGTAATTAATCCTGGCTAGTTATTCTTTTTAAGGTTTGAAAGAAAACTTGATAAAAAGCAGTGGGAAACATCGATTAGACAAGATAATAAACCAATCTAATCTGTGCAAGAGCTTTCGCTGAGTGTATTCTTTTCTCTCTCTTAATGGCAGATACCAATGACTGGACTTAAGCTTCTACTAGATAAGAACAAACTGAATGGGACCAACTATAAAGACTGGCTAAGGAATCTGAAGATCGCCTTGACATATGATAAAGTAACATATGTCCTCACGGCTTCAGCCCCGCCCGTCCCAGGCCCAAAATCCTCAGTTGCGGACATTGAAGTCCGCAAGACATGGGACGCTGACTGTGCCACGGCAAAATGCCTCGCGCTTGCATCGATGGATAACACACATCAAAAGCAGTACGAGGACATGGACATTCACGGGATATTACTCCATACAAAGGAGTTGTATGGGGAGCAGTCCCGCGTATTACGATACGAAGCATCAAGGAAACTGTTTCACATGCGGATGGCACCTGGCACACCAGTAGCGGACCATGTTTTGAAGATGATAGCTCTTATAGAAGAGCTTGAGGACCTTGGATGGATAATGGACAATGAGCAATATATAGATATTATTCTGCAGTCCCTCCCCTCCACCTTTGCTCAGTTCATAGTGAACTTTAACATGCATAGCATGGAGAAGGAACTCCCTGAACTCCTTAATATGTTAAGGAGTGCAGAGAGCACTATGAAGTCAGCAAAGACTCCCGTTATGACCATTGGACAATCTTCTTCTTCTCGCCCAAAAGCTAAGGCCAAGGGAAAGAAAAAGAAGAAACCCACTAATCCTAAGGGCGGAGTCAAAAAGGCGAAGGGAAAGGGAAAGTCCACGGCTGGAGACCCGGGGAAAGGCGAGTGTTTTCATTGCCACAAGACAGGACATTGGAAGCGCAACTGCACAGAGTACTTAAGTCTCAAGAAAAAGCATGGTGATGCTTCCGCTTCAGGTGCGTTTGTAACTGAAAACTGTTTTTCTATAAACTCTGCTTCCTGGGTATTGGATACCGGTTCAGGTTCTCACATTTGCAATTCTATGCAGGGGTTGAGAAATAGCAAGGTTTTGAAGACAGGTGACCATACTCTCCGCGTTGGAAATGGTTCCAATGTACATACAGTCGCAGTGGGAGAGTATCACTTGGGGTTGCCGTCTGGATGTATTTTGATTTTGAATCCATGTTATTTTGTACCTGATATGCTATGTAATATAATATCCGTTTCTTTGTTGGACAATGAAGGGTATAATTTTGTATTGCAAAACAATGTTATGAACATTCACCTGAATCAAATGTTGGTTGGGTATGGTACACTTAATAACGGAATATATGTCCTAAATCAACACACAGTTTTCAGTATACAACACACTGATAAAAGAAAACTTTCAGAATTAAATGAAGCTTTTCTTTGGCACTGTAGACTTGGTCATATTAACGAAACAAGACTAAACAAGTTACACAAAGATGAATATTTAAATCCTTTTGAATATAAATCTTATGCGACTTGCCAGTCTTGTATCAAGGGTAAAATGACCAAAACTCCGTTTACCGGACACGGAGAAAGAGCTACTCAGCTCCTTGGCCTCATACATAGTGATGTATGTGGGCCAATGTCTACACAGGCTAGAGGCGGTTTTTCATACTTCATTACATTCACCGACGATTTCTCAAGATTCGGTCATGTATTTTTATTAAAGCACAAGTCCGAAGCTTTCGAGAAATTCGTTGAATATAAACAAGAAGTAGAAAAACAAACCGGCTTGAGTATTAAGATGCTTCGATCAGATCAAGGTGGTGAGTATCTCAGTACAGAATTTGCAAACATCCTAAAACAGAATGGGATTCTCTCTCAGCTCACTCCTCCATACACACCACAGCACAACGGTGTGTCAGAACGACGGAATAGGACCCTATTAGATATGGTCCGGTCCATGATGAGTGACGCTGAGTTACCAGTCTCGTTTTGTGGGCATGCATTGGAGACTGCAGCGTTTCTGCTAAACAGGGTTCCAACCAAAGCCGTGTCTACCACGCCATATGAGATATGGAATGGGAAGAGACCATCTCTTAAAAGAATTAAGATTTGGGGTTGCCCGGCCTATGTTAAAAAGCAGAATCCGGACAAACTCGAGACACGGTCAGTCATGTGTAACTTTGTGGGATATCCAAAGAATTCTTATGGATATCTGTTCTACCACAAAGAGGAACAAAAGGTGTTTGTTTCTCAGTATGCCACATTCTTGGAAAAAGAGTTTTTCACAGATCGAGATGATGGAAAAGTGGTAGATCTGGAAGAGGTTCTGGAGACACAAACTACAAATGACGATTTGGTTGAACCGGCTGTTGCAACAGAAACTGAAGAACCTCGGCCACTCCGTAGGTCTGGTAGGACTTCTCGCCCACCGGAGAGGTACTACGGTTTCCTCATTGATGGTGACAGAGAAGATTGCATCATGGATGATGATGATCCTACCAGTTTTCAGCAAGCTATCACGAGTGGTGACTCTGTGAAGTGGCTGGATGCCATGAGATCCGAAATGGAGTCTATGTACACCAACAAAGTATGGACTTTGGACGTTGTACCCCCTGGGGTAAAACCTGTAGGGTGCAAATGGATCTTTAAAAGAAAGATTGGTGTGGATGGGCAGGTAGAGACCTATAAGGCAAGACTTGTGGCGAAAGGTTTTCGTCAAAGACCAGGTTTGGACTATGACGAAACTTTTTCGCCCGTAGCCATGCTTAAATCTATTCGGATCCTACTTGCTATTGCTGCTCACTACGACTATGAAATCTGGCAGATGGACGTTAAAACAGCATTTCTAAATGGAGATTTAGATGAATGCGTTTATATGGATCAGCCAGAGGGCTTCATTGACAGTGGGAGCAGCGAGAAAGCATGTAGATTGCTTAAATCCATATATGGGTTAAAGGAGGCATCTCGGAGTTGGAACATCTGTTTCGATGATGTTATCAAAGAGTTTGATTTCATCAAAAATCCGGATGAACCTTGTGTTTATAGGAAGGCTGTAGGAAGAGCTGTCACATTCCTCGTATTGTACGTGGATGACATTCTTCTGATAGGAAATGATATTCCTATGCTACAGTCGGTCAAATCATTCTTATCACTGAGGTTCTCCATGAAGGACCTGGGTGATGCCACATACATCCTGGGTATAAGGATCTATAGGGATAGATCCAAAAAGTTTTTGGGATTGTCCCAAACCAGGTACATCAACACCATCCTAAAGAGGTTTAGTATGGAAGACTCCAAGCGGGGTGCCTTACCCGCTTGCCATGGAGTCACTCTCTCCAAGGATTCTTGTCCAAAGACCGATGAAGAGAGAGCTCGCATGAGCATTATACCTTATGCTTCGGCAGTAGGATCTATAATGTATGCGATGTTATGTACACGTCCAGATGTAGCTTATGCACTTAGTGTTGTAAGCAGGTATCAATCCAACCCAGGGGAGAACCACTGGACAGATGTGAAGAACATTCTTAAGTACTTACGAAGGACTAAAGAATTGTTCTTGGTGTATGGTAATAAGGATCTCCAAATGGAGACCTTTACCGATTCGAGCTTCCAGAGCGATAAGGATGACAGCAAATCTATCTCAGGGTTTGTATTTACCCTCAATGGAGGGGCGGTAAGTTGGAAGAGTTCGAAACAGGATACCGTTGCAGACTCTACGATGGAGGCTGAGTACATTGCTGCAAATGATGCCGCCAAGGAAGCCGTCTGGATTAAGAAGTTCGTCTCGGAGCTAGGAGTAGTTCCAACCATTATTGATCCAATACCCTTGTATTGTGATAATAATGGGGCTATGGCGTTAGCCAAGGAGCCCAGATCCCATCAGCGGTCCAGACACATCCTGAGGCGATTTCATTTGATCCGGGAGATTGTAGATCGCCGCGAGATCGAGATTAAGAGAGTAGACACAAAGAATAACGCCGCGGATCCATTCACCTAGGCCCTCCCTCAGCCGCAGCATGAGCGACTTTTTGAGCAGTTGGGTATGAGATACGCCAATAACTGGCCTTAGTGCAAGTGGGAGATTGTTGGATATATGTATGCCCTAGAGGCCATTATGTGATAGTGGATGTATCTATACATGTATATATATTCAGTTTGCATTCTTGCTCGACATGATAGTATGCTATCTGGTTTTTCTTTATCTGACATGTTTATTTGATCATGCTTCTATTCATTCATACATGCTGATAAAGCCCTAAGGATATCGGCTTGACTACTCTGATTATGATGGAGATCATACTAGTGGGACATCTGTAGTCTATAAGCATATCCTGAAATGTCCCTAGTCGGAGGTGTATCGAGACGGGGCATCGATATACCAGAGTAGACTAGCGTATGTGATACTAGACCCATATGATGGGCGATGGATGTTCCCACATTCATCGATGTTTGACATCAAGATCATATACGGGTGCTCAGTGGTGACTGGGTACACTGGACGGACTCACCGAGAACTCCTATATGGAATTATATCTATCGTCGGATAGCAGTTCTCAGGTGACACTGGTACAGGTTAGTCTGTAGACCCGAGATCATCATAGAGCCTTGTGTGTTCTCCCACTGTACTTTGATTACCACCCTACCACGGCTCTACTGAGTCGTGCAAGCAGGTGGCCGTTGGGTACAGTCCCGAGACACACGAAGGCAATGAGCGATAGGAGGGGTTTCGTCTCTCCCGATATTGGGAGTTGATGCTGTACTGTGCCCGACTGGTTATAGCAGCAAGTCCCTGGCCAGGGCTGCTGAGATTTGCTGATAAGTGTTATCAGAAGTTTCTCGAACTGTTATAGACCATTCACCGGCACGACTTATTGAGTTATTGGGGTCGACGTGACCATCCCTAGGCTCGATATGCAGCATATCTGACGAAGAGACCGGACTGTACGGTAGTGTTGCCGGATGGCTCGACAGGAGTTGTAACAGGTTCGCTTGTTTTCTTCTTATCGCTCAATACCCGGGTGGCCGTTACGTTTGGCTGACCGCTTGCGGCTTGGGGTGTTTGATATGATCATCACCCACTACCGGCGTATTGACGAGTCTTAGAGTCCCACATAGGAGTTACCTAGTCCAGGCGAAACGTTGTGGTGCGCATATGCGATATGCGCTTGGACCCGATTAATATGCGTGTATGGGATACCGTATATTAATTGGGCGGCTTGCTAATGGTCGGGTCATATGTGATATGACCGGATTAGTGAATCAAGTGTTGATTCATCATTAGTTTCTCACTACAAATCCTATCTTGCTTATTTTGGATGTATGCATGCATATATGCATTTATTCTTGTTTATGTACATATTGATGTGCAAGCACACATGCATACATACATCATATATTATCATGGTTGTTTATACAATGGGAATGGTGGATGTATAAGAATTACACCATGGTTGTATTTGGAAAATTATTGGATTTAAATTAAAGCAAAAGAAAATGAAAAATGGGTTAAATCACTTTAGAATTTCTACACTCTTCTAACTCAACCATGCTCACCTAACATTTAACCCATAGTTTATTTTCTTATCATGTTTTTAATTTAAAATAAAATGATATCTATATATCGAACCATGGTTGGTTAAGAGAGAGGAAAATATATATAGTTATTTTTCTTTTCTCTTTCACAAGATAATTCATTCTCTTCTTCACAAAATCCACCATCTTCATCAACCTCCATGCTTATGCTCTCTAGTTCTTATAAGAGAGTGAATAACTTATAAAAATAAGATTTTGAAGTGAGATCCATAACCACAACTCCATTCTAATCAAGTCTAGCTCACTTGATTAGAGTGTTCTCCTTGTTTTACCAAACTTGCTAGCTTGGAAGGGAAGCTCCGGGTGGATCGTCGTGGACGCAAAAGGACGACGAGCGGACCTTCTTCCAACACCTTAGAGTCTAAGGAGTCAAGCAAAAACGGGAGCTACAAAGGTTGTAACCTTCAAACCCTAATCTTTTCTAGTTTAAAGTTTAGTAAACCTAATTTTCTAGGATCGATCCACTTGCGTGTTTGTTTAGCACATTAAAAATCATAACTTTTGGACATGTGATGCTTCAAAACACCTCATAGGGTGCTAAACAAACCCTTCATATAGGCATATATAACAGCGTCCCATTCCACTGTTATATATACGTAGGAGTAAAAATATCAGAGAACGTCATATGAAATCCATGAATGTAATATATGCAACATGAAACAGTAATATGAGCATTTATAAAGGAAAAGCCGCTATTTAACTGCAACAAGTGTAAGTCCATGTCACGCACCCCACGAACTTGCGGGGAGGCGGAATATATGAAAAACGATTATCAAAGCTTCGTAACACGGACTTGAGCGCATGAATCGTTTCTAAACCTTTGCTAACTAACTACAAGAGGTTTAACTACTCAGATACGAAGTTATACCTCACGTTACTTGTCCTTCAGGTCTTCATCGCGGTTTTCCACTCCTCGTAGGCTCCTTGGAATATCGGCACCTCAACGGCCTCCTCGAATCAAAGACGATCCACCCGAAAGCTCCTACGCCAAGCTTAATCTCAAACTTGAGATAACTAGGTTGCTTAAAGTGCTAATCTAAGCTACCTAGGGGATATAGAGTGAGGTTATGGATGTATTAGTCTAGCTAACTCTTGATCTCAACTCATGAGAGGTTAGGGTTAGGGTTTGAAGAGAGAGTGAGCTTGAGGAGAGAGAAGGTGAGAATGATAATGAAATGAGATAATGATATATCATAATATTTATAAAGCATTATAATTTTATCAAATAAGTAAATAAATGATTAATCATCCATGCTTCATAAATGCATTTGAGTGATTCATCTCCATGAGTCATTAAGCATTTATGATGCATTACTGACTTGGATGAATCATACAAATGAGTCACTAATCTCATTTAATGCAATGCCACCTTACCCCCTTAGTCACCACTCTTCTAGAAGCTTCCCGACAAATTACGGGAACGCCCCTCCAATCCGTGAAAACTCGGAAAAACTTTAGATTGTATAAATCCAATAACCCGATACTAGAATCTGGCTTAAACCAAATCCGGCTAGTAAAAACTGTCCGAAAAGTCGTACGTACGTAAACACACGTACGCATCCGAGCCCTTGTTGTAAAACCATACGACGTATATATCGTTTCGCCTAGAGCAGGGAAACTCTCTGTGTGGGACTCTAAAGACTCGACACTACGCTGGCAGTGGGTTTAACCACAGACCGCAAGCGGCACTAGCTGTACGTAACGGTCCCCAGGTAGATGTCGATAAGAAGGCCGATGAGGAAAGCCATCCGATCCCCTACTGAGCCTGATGTGACAATCTCCATACAGTCCGGTCTGTTCGTCTAAGACTATCGCATATCAAGCCTAGGGGGCGGCAAGCGTCAGTCCCCTAATAGCTGTATAAGTCGTGTCGGAGTGAAGCCCATTACACCCTGAGAAGCTACTGGATCCTACCAGTATATCTCGCTTGCCCTGGCCAGGGACTTTGCGTAATGTTTCTCTGACACAGCGCGATATCAACTCCCAATACCGGGAGAGACGAATCCTATCTAACCGCCACTGCCTCCAAGTGCTCGGGACTGCACCCAACTGCTACCTGTTTGCACGACTCCTTTGAGCCGTGGTAGGGTAGCAATCTAAAAACAGTGGGACACACTCGAGGCGAAGTAGCAGTGTCAAGTCTTCGGACTAGGCTGTACTCATGTCACTGGGAACTGTTAACTGACGACGGGTATAATACCAACCAATCAGTTCCCTGCGAGTCCAGTCCGGCGTACCCGTAACCTAACGAGCACCTGTATACTATCTCCAGTACGACGTATTGATGGCTGTGGGATAGACCATCTCATGAGAAGCGTAAACACTTAGTCTACTCTGGAATATCGATGCCATGTCTCGATAATCCAATGACCAGGGACCTGTATAGGATGTTGCTTACAGACTACCCAGCCCCCACCAGTATGACTGCCATCACGACGCTGGTAATCAAGAAAAGATCCTATGGGCTCTACTAATATGTATAAATGATACGTTACAAGAAACATATGCACATATTAAATTAGACACAAACCAAGTAGCATACTACCATTTTTAGCAAGACTGTTATATACAACTGTGAATATCCCAAGCTTCCATTAAGTAATATACAATCTATTATGATACAATAATGGCCCCTACGGCATATACACTAACAATCTCCCTCTTGCACTAGGGCCATGAGCTGGCATATCGTAGACCTATCATCTCGAATAGCCTCTCGAACTACGTCTGAGTAAGGGCCTTTGTGAATGGATCAACAATGTTATTCTCCGTCTCTACTCTCTTCACCTCGATCTCCCTGCGATCTACGATCTCCCTGCGATCTATGATCTCCCGGATCAGGTGATACCGCCTTAAGATGTGTCTGGACTTCTGATGGGACCTGGGTTCCTTCGCTAAAGCTATAGCGCCGTTGTTGTCACAATACAGAGGTATTGGACCAACACTGGTAGGAACCACCTGAAGTTTTGTGAGGAACTTCTTCATCCAGACTGCTTCTTTTGCGGCATCGCAAGCAGCTATGTACTCTGCTTCCATCGTTGAGTCAGCAACGGTCTCCGGTTTGGAACTCTTCCAACAGACCTCCCTTCTATTTAGGGTAAAGACATAACCCGACATGGATTTGGAGTCATCTTTGTCACTCTGGAAGCCGGAGTCGGTAAATGCCTCTAACTGGAGGTCTTTTCCGCCATACATCAAGAACATCTCTTTAGTCCTTCTCAGGTACTTGAGAATGTTTTTTACTGCTATCCAGTGATTCTCCCCTGAGTTTGCCTGATACCGGCTTACAACGCTCAATGCATATGCTACATCTGGTCTGGTACATAACATCGCATACATTATAAAGTCTACCGCAGAAGCGTAGGGTATAATCGACATGCGATCCCTTTCCAAATCAGTTTTGGGAGACATCTCTTTGGAGAGGGTGATTCCGTGACAAGCCGGTAGGTTACCGCGCTTAGAATCATCCATTTTGAATCTCTTCACTTTGGTGTCTATGTACCTGGACTGCGAAAGTCCCAACATCCTTTTTGATCTATCACGATAGATCCGGATCCCCAGAATGTAGGTGACATCACCCAGGTCTTTCATGGAGAATTTATGTGACAAGAATCTTTTGACTGACTGTAACATAGGAATATCATTTCCTATTAGGAGAATGCCATCCACGTACAAGACGAGAAATACTACAGCTCTCCCTACAATCTTACTGTATATGCAAGGTTCATCTGGATTTTTGATAAAGTCAAATTCTTTGACAGCATCATCGAAACAGATGTTCCAACTCCGCGATGCCTGCTTTAGTCCATAAATGGACTTAAGCAGCTTGCATACTTTACCGCTGCTCCCACTCTGAATGAATCCCTCTGGCTGATCCATATAGACGCTCTCTTCTAAATTACAATTTAGAAAGGCTGTCTTTACGTCCATCTGCCAGATTTCATAATCGTGGAAGGCAGCAATAGCAATAAGGACCCGAATAGAGTGGGAGAAGCAACTGCTACCTGCCAGCTTAACATTGTAGTTATTACTTGTCACTTCATGCATACTGTTATTCATTGTTATGCCTATATTCATGGTTTTACATGCTATTGATTATTTGGATTCGGATTTCCATGAGATTTTCTGGATTTGAGGGGAAAACCGCAAAACTTATATAAACTGATTTCTCTCTTTTTAAAATAAAAAGCGCGGTTTTTCCCATGATGTATGAGTCGTCCACCATGAGTTTGCTGATGGATTTCGAGACCCGATTCGAGGAGACGGATGAACCGTTTCGGGTACATGGTGGACCCGGTAAGGTACCCCGGGGCAAAAAGCGCGTGATGATGACGATGTGAGCCTGGCAGGGGAGCACTACCTACCGGTGATTTTACCCGACGCGTCGGATATCCGGAGGATACCGTCGTGGTCTTGAGATGGATGATAGGGGCCGGTCTGGACTGACGGCGCCCTAGATATTGTGATTGAGACATTGAGATTTCGAGATATTGAGGTACAGAGATTGTGATACAGAGATATCGAGATATTGGGATTACGTTTTGTGCCAATGCTAGGCACTGTTTTATGCTGATTTCATTATGATACCTCATTTTAAAAATACAAGGAAATCTCACTAAATTATGAAAACAGTTCTTCATTTACATGTATTCTGTTTTCATGCATTCATACCTCATTCATATAATATATTGCTACCTGAGGCACTGACACGGGCACATGAGATTACACTCGGGTTAGATATTTACACTAGCCTTGTTATAGGTTGCATGCTATATATATAATTGAGGATATATTATGATCATTGACCTAGGTTGCGTTATTTATGCGATTTCTATTCGTAGATGTTTTTCTATTCACGAGTTGGCAACTCACCCCCGTTGTGCCCCAGTTTCTTGCAGGTTTGCCGTACAGGTTTCATTACGGCTTAGCGGGCATAGTTTCTTTCGGGTGATTTGCTAGTAGGTGGGTTTACTTGTATCGTACCCCCAATATATATCTTATATATCATTATTCTGTTGTATCTAGAAGTTCCATCAACCAAACATGTATTTATTTTGAGATAGAGACCAGTGATGTAATTCCTTCGACCTTAGAGTCGCGCGTTATATTTCTGTGGTTTTCTTGTGGTTTTGAGTTTCCTTTGGAATTTTGATCCTCGCATTTGGCGTTGTATATTATATTGCTTGTGTGGTTGTGACCGTCGATTGACGAAGAGCTAGCTCCCGCTTGGGGATGCTTTTTTATTGATTTCGTATACTATTCATGTTGTATCCCGTTTGGGGGCCAGTATTTACAAAGGAGACTCTGCCGAAATTTTCAGTAAATTTTGATGTTCTTAAAAACCGCATAATTCGGCTTATGCTATTAAAACTACTTGTTTTAAATTGGTTTTCCTTCACTCTACTATTTTTTTTGGTTTGGATTTCTGGGTTTTCGGCTTACTTAGATTACGTACGCTTCGAGATGTTTCGTAGTTTAAGTGCCGGTCATATTCCATCTTTCGGTACGTGACAAAGTTGGTATCAGAGCGTTAGGTTTTTATTCGGAGCGTAGGATGACCCTTGGTTGATGGAATAGGTGACTAAAGTAGAGTGACGTACCGTGGGTATGTTCCGCGGCATACTTACGATACGCTACTCCACTTAAGAAGCCTTAGGATGTACATTTCTTTGTTCAGTATCATATTCATTCCTGATCTAGCCTAATCGGTACCAGTTATGGTTTAGCTGCCATGATTACGGGCAGGGAGAGCTACGGCTAGAGTTGCGGTCAGCATGAGCTCGTCACGAACGAGGACTGACCAGGGCGTAATTCCGGCAACACACGATTGCGGAGATGTGTCTTTTTATTGTGTTTTCGCGCCACGAGCGTTGGGTGTATTGCTGTATGAGATTACTCAGATGTGCCGATCAGTACCAGAGGATCGAACCAATGATAGAGGCCAACTAGATTTTGATGACCGTTGGCGTATTGCTTACTCCTGATGATTGAGGCACTATTCAGCGTGCAGACGAGTGAGCCAGTCATTGCTGCGAACGATGAGATATCGCCCCAGATGTTGGAGCTATTGCAGTACGAGTTGTACTAAGAGATGATAGAAGGTCGCTAGTCATCGAGGATGAATGACTAAGGCATGTGGTTCGTTCACTACCCCGATGCGAGGTCATCAGATAGATTGATTCCAGCTAGAGACGACTTCACACGGAGACGTTGAGAGTCGACAGAGACGATCGAATGTCAAAAACCTATTATTCCAAGTTTAAAGTAGTCGGAAAGACATGCAGGAAATTCTATGGTCCCTCTAGAAGAATGAAACCCTAACTCGACATAATGACCGTGTGAAAGACTTTGAACCTTCGGGTTTGCGGCAGTTCCACGGTGCCATTAGTGAGGCTTGGGTTTGCCCTTCTACGGCTGGACCAGCGATGCTGTGGTATGTACTCGATACTATTAAACTGTGCCCAAGATGTTGAGCTCTTGGGGGATTATGAGGTTTTGACGACTCGATCGGATGGCTCGACTTAATTCGGATGCTAGGTGGTGAGATTCATTTTTTGGGAGACTCCAGGTACGAGGATAGCCGTTGGAGCTCAGTCCATGCAGCCGCGATGAGACGAGTTCGAAGCAGTCGACATTAGAGAAAAGTGGAGTAAAAGGTTCGTACAAGATCTGGATATGATGACGTTCCACTCCGCCGACATCAGAGATGCGATGCACATGCCGAGGCATTGTACTTGGATATACCTTCCAGAAGCAGTCGTGATGAGTATGCAGCCGTTCCGGAGCAAGAAGCAGATATAAGAAAGGACGATGACTTCCGGACAGTTGGCAGAGACAAGACATGGAAGAGACCATGAGCAGGATTCCTTCCAGGACACTGCTGCAATGATACTTGCACCCAGGATCAGATGTGTCACGTACATTCAGAGAGCCAGAGGCCGACGCCAGTGATATGCTGTCTTACGAGTGGTCGTGATGATTGACCGGGAGATGACAAGAGACGTGCCAGAACGGGATCGTCCCGATAGCACACCTGACAGGGCCGATGGACCGAGAGATTGGTAATTCACAGTGAAGACCTTGACCCAGGAGTGGTCATTGTTACGCACACCAGCAGGCCAGAGTTCATGATCATCGACGAGACGTTCCACTAGTGACCGCGACAGTTGGCCTGAGATTCTTAGAGGATGCGCTTGAGCGGTACTATTCCGCCATTTTTGATTTCGATGTTTTGGGTGATTTATTCGAATGATTTGATTTTGATGATTGAGGATTTACGATCTTTGCACAGTGTGGCACTTGATATCGTTTTCGTGCTTTGGTTTCACATGTTTGTGATTTTACGGTTTTAGACATTTGAGTTGATTTTGTGCGTATGCACACACACGATTTGGTTCCTGCACTCTGTATAGTTTATATATGCTTGCAGTGCAGTGATACGTCTTTTGTGCACTTAGATGCACTGGACTTTGATTTCGATGGTGATGTTCGATATTTGTTTTGTGCACCTTGTGCACCTGATTTGATTTTGCGAATGTTCGGCACTTGATATTGGATTTCATGATTTCGTGCATGATGGATGCACCTGATTTGGATTTTCGCGCATGTTGGGCGCATGTTTTGAAGTGTGATTTTGGTGCACACCAGATGCACTAAATCGAGATTTTTCGTGCATGTCAGATGCACCTGATTTTGTTGTCAGGCACACATGTTGCCTACGACAGATGTTTCGTGCACACCCGATGCACTTAGATGTTGTTTCTGTGCATATGTATGGCACATATTTGGATTTTGATTTCCGTGCGCACAAGACGCACGTAGTATTCATACGCGTATTTTGGGATTGATTTTTCTTATAGAGCAGTACGTTTTTATGATATTGCTATGTGTTTTCGTACTGAGCAGGACTAGTCAGAGGACAGTACCTGAATATATTTTACATGTATAGTATCGAGTTATATCATATTGGTTTTGCTTTGGATTTGGTATTGATGTCTTCCCCATGACTCCGATAATTGCGGGTTGCTTGACGGAGTTCTGATTTGAGTTATATGCTCATTTTTTATGCGCATGCGTTGCGCTACGATTTGTTTTATGTATTTATGATTTCGGTGCCCCGGCGATTTGATGGTTTTGGCTGAAATATTTTAGTATTTGGGGGAAGTTTTAATTTAAATTCGGGGACCGAATTTCTTTAAGGGGGGAAGATTGTAACGTTTTGAAAATCGTTTCGGTGAAATTTCGAAAAAACGGTAAAATAAGGGGGTTTTCTGTAAAAAGTCAAAATGCAAATATCTTTATTATAAAATTAAATATACATATTCTAGCTATGTAATTGCTAGTATTTGGTGTTTATTGAGTCACTGGTGAAATTTTAAATTTTCTGAAAAAATTTCCGAAATTAATTATTTTAATATTATTTTAAGCCGTCACTAATATATTTAATTAGGGAAAATTACAAATTGGAATGAGTTCAAACAAATTTTTGTGCATCATAAAACATTAAATAAAATTTTATTACGTGGTTTTTGAAACGAAATCGTTTGCCAAAACGGTTTAGAAATTATTGAAGAAAAAACGCTTTTTTGTGTAAATGGATGTTTGGGGTATAGTATTTATCATTTTCCATCACCCCACACCCATACCCACACTCACACACCCCCATTTTCCCTCCCCCTTGGCTGAATTCAGCAGCCCCCTCTCTCTTGTCCCCACTTGTTTTGCAAAAGAAAAGAAAAGAAAAGAAAAAGGAAATGTAGAAATGAGAGTGGACTTTGACTAGGTTGACTAGATATCATTTTCCCCACCTCCCTCTCTCTCCTCTTTCCCCATAATTGCAGCCGAGCCCCCCCCCCCCCATTCTTTCTGTCCAGAATTTCCCCCCAAAACCCCACCTCATTTCCCCTCAAAAAAATGTCCAAATTCCATCAAAAATCAAGCTAAAATCCAAATCCGACTCCTACCCATTTTCACTCGTCTTCTTTAGCATGGATCTTGGTGCAAGGATTTCAAATTGAAGGTCTAGATTTCAAGTTTGATTCATGGTTGTGAGGTATAACTTTTGACCCATTGTTCAATTGTTGGTTTAATTCCTTAATGAAGCTTATTAGGTGCTAATTTACGGTTTAATTGAAAGATGTGGGTTTGCAAGAGAAGATTTAAATTAGGATTTGTGAAAATCTAATTAGGGTTTTGTGTTGTGAGATTATGGTTGTGTGATGTATTTGACATATTAGTGTTATTGTAAATCAAATTAAGTTACTAGTTTGCATTTTTGTTGATTTAAAATGTGATATTTATATAATTAGTAAACTAGGTTTTTTAAATAATTATATTCTTATGAGATAAAATTCAAATTTAGGTTTCATGTCATTATAAAGATTATATTGAGTGGTTTAATGCTTTTAGTTCATTAAAATCCAAGCTAGATTGTAGTTTGTGCATTTTTGCTATAAAATTGTTAAAGTTTAGGTATTTTGTGAACTAGAATTTTAAGGTTTATGGAAATATATGATATTAAATTATGGGAATTGTTTTTATGACTTAATTACGATATTTAGTGAATATTGTGGCCGCTAGATTCGTTTATACATCGAGTTTTGTACTAAAACGGCGAATTTTGCTTGCTAGTTTTTCGGAAAAACGACTTTTAAAGTGAATTTGGGGTTTTTGTGAGGGGAAATTCGGTGGGGTTTTGGGGGGAAATTCTGGACAGAAAGAATGGGGGGGGGGGGGGGGGCTCGGCTGCAAGTATGGGGAAAGAGGAGAGAGAGGGAGGTGGGGAAAATGATATCTAGTCAACCTAGTCAAAGTCCACTCTCATTTCTACATTTCCTTTTTCTTTTCTTTTCTTTTCTTTTGCAAAACAAGTGGGGACAAGAGAGGGGGGCTGCTGAATTCAGCCAAGGGGGAGGGAAAATGGGGGTGTGTGAGTGTGGGTATGGGTGTGGGGTGATGGAAAATGATAAATACTATACCCCAAACATCCATTTACACAAAAAAAGCCTTTTTTCTTCAATAATTTCTAAACCGTTTTGGCAAACGATTTCGTTTCAAAACCACATGATAAAATTTTATTTAATGTTTTATGATGCACAAAAATTTGTTTCAACTCATTTCAATTTGTAATTTTCCCTAATTAAATATATTAGTGACAGCTTAAAATAATATTAAAATAATTAATTTCGGAAAATTTTTCAGAAAATTTGAAATTTCACCAGTGGATCAATAAACACCAAATACTACCAATTACATAGCTAGAATATGTATATTTAATTTTATAATAAAGATATTTGCATTTTGACTTTTTACAGAAAAACCCCTTATTTTATCGTTTTTTCGAAATTTCACCGAAACGATTTTCAAAGCGTTACACAGGCGCTGTCACCACGACTGGCCCCCCGTTAGGTACGTATCATACGCTATCCCGAAAACTCGAGTGCCTAGATCTGACACTCGAAATACGACGTATCCATACGTACATGTCCCCAGCATGTATCCCCACGATACCCGACGAGACAAAGGTACTGTCACCGGCAGGTATGGTTCCCCTGTCGGGCCTCATCGGCATATTACATCGACAATCCTTTCTTTCCACGGGGTACCTCCGGGCCCCACCATGTAACCTCACATGGCCCAATACGCCTCCTCGCATGGGGTATATATATCAGAACCGATAAAACTCATGGTGGCTGCTGAAATATCACATCAAGAGAAACCGGGTTTTTCAAATAATGCATAAATTCATGAAACTACCACGGTCCTCAAATCCAGAAAACATCAAGTAATGAATAACTATAAATGCATGAATCAATACACATATATTAGCGTCCCATTCCACTAATATATGTATATAGGCATATATAACAGCGTCCCATTCCACTGTTATATATACTTAGGAGTAAAAATATCAGAGAATATCATATGAAATCCATGAATGTAATATATGCTACATGAAACAGTAATATGAGCATATATAAAGGAAAAACCACTATTTAACTGCAACAAGTTAATATATATATATCATGCGGTTCCTAATTTTTCCAAATCCATATAACATCAAATAAAGGTGAACATGTAGCTATAGCCAGGTGTGCATAACCATGTCGATATAGCAAGATATGTGTATCTACCTATCAATAATGATGTAATACCTTC
The DNA here is from genome assembly GCA_030015575.1 of Agapanthus africanus. Taxonomy (NCBI): domain Eukaryota; kingdom Viridiplantae; phylum Streptophyta; class Magnoliopsida; order Asparagales; family Amaryllidaceae; genus Agapanthus; species Agapanthus africanus. The sequence goes on from JASDDO010000008.1 coordinate 262,809,797, forward strand.
CAGGTATATGTGTAAGTAGGTATGCAAGTTGTACATGTAGCTATGTCTCATGTGTGTGTGTACCTGTCACTAATGGTACGATACCATATAGGTACATAGGTAACTAGCATGTAGGCATGGCAAAGTATACTACTATCATATGAGCCAACGCATAAGAATCAATGACCCCACGTCAATGACAAAACAGTACCACATAGGTATGTGTAGCCCTAACTAGGTAAGTGAGTATACATATAAGTATGTATGCACGGTGTACATGTAAGTATATGTGCATAGCAAGGTATATGTGTAAGCATGTAGGTATACATGTATGCTATATGTATGTATGCACGGTGTACATGTAAGTATATGTGCATAGCAAGGTATATGTGTAAGCATGTAGGTATACAGGTATGCTATATGTCATATGCATAAAAGGAAATAGGGATCATGTCTTAATGTCCTTAAATAATACAATATCACATATGTATAGGTGTTGTGCTTGTCATGGAAATTATTGACGGTGTGTGTGTAGCATACAATTAGTGCTCGTGAAACATGAACCGTCAATAATAGTGTTGTGTCTTATTAATGCTAAGTCCATACACAAGGAAATGAGATAAGCAACAAAGGTATACATGCACAATCAATATCCGTATAATTCTAACTAATAGTCATGTTATTTGATCTAGCCCAGACGCATAACGCCATGCGGACGATCCCCCTGTTAATGTTAAATCTACTCACCAACCATCCTTGCTAACTAAAGCCAACAACTCGCTTTCCCCTGTTCGCAGCGCCCGAAGTCCCCGCCTGCGATCTTGAAAGCATATAACAATATAACAAGTGTATATTAGCAATCGATCAATAACACGTACCAACTACATTTGACCGATGCACCAACTCCAAATATACTCTCAAGTGTTCGTCAAGTGGCTAACGCGTGTAGCGACACTACGAAACTAACTCAAGAGGAAAAGCTACACAAACACACGAACGACATCGGTACGACACTAGCTAGGAACGCAAAGCGACACAACTACCAAGTCTAGACCCTGATCGTACCGATCGCGCATTCACAACAAAAGAAATAGCGTGGAATCAATATAATTAACGTCGCAACGTCAAAAGAAACCCACGCCTAAAATTCACCGAAACCTAGTAAGCAATATATATCATTTTAGTACCAAACTACAACTTTTTACCAAACTAGAATTTACAAACATCACTAATTAGCAAGATTAAATCATTTAAACCTTTACTATAATTTTAATCTCATCTAATTAGGATTAGAGAAAGGCTATTTTGTAATTAAGCTAATTTGATAATTAGGAAAATAACATTTAACAAACTAGCAAACTAGGTTAAGTTTTCTTCAAGCATAACTTAACAATTAACCCTTTCACTAATGAAAACCCTAACTTGATTATCAAAAACCATTTCTAGAATTTTTAAACATGAAATTAAAAGCTTTATTTACACATATAATAAGCTAACTTAAAAATTAAACAACAACTAAAGATTAGGGTTAGGGTTTTATGCCTCCACAAAAGATCAAAAACATCAAGTTTGCTAGCCGACAAGCCCATGATTGAACTAGAGAGAATGTACAATACATTGCCTCAAGGCACCCAATGAATTGGTTGAAGGTTGAATTGAAGTTGCTTTTGGAGTGATGAAATGATCTTGGAATTTGCAATGAATCAAATTCGTTACACAAGAAAATGGGCTCGGCCATAAGGGGGGCTAAATTGTGCTCGGCCACATGTATAGGGGGTGAGCACAAGGAAATGAAGGGGTGACCATATACAAATATCCTCACAAAGAACTTAAGCAAATATCAAAAGCATTACAAAAGACTTTAATGCGGGCGACGAGTCATAAATAACACCTCATCATCATTCTAGAAACATTAAACCATGACTCATCAACTTAGCCAAAAGAATCCCCATCAAATGAATTTCGGCCATAATGAAAATCAATGAAAGAAATGTGGATAAAAAAAAGAATTCACACATGAAACCATTAATTATGCATAAATAACAACTTTAAATAATAATTTAATTAGGGAAAAATTCTATGTGAACCAAAACTTCCCATTAACCCCCAAAGCCCGCGCACTAGCTTCATTCTAGCTAAACTAGCTGCCGTGAAGTCTATACAGAAGTTTGATCACAATCGTGTTAAAACGGAAACCACCGACTATTTTACCCTAAAACGGAAAATTTCGCAAAACGATTTCTAAAACGTTACACTGCTTTGGCTGCAACAATTGCACCATCTCTACTACTAGAGACATATCACCCTTTTCCAGTTCTCCACATTTCTATAACCCATGTAACAAATTACATGTGTGGGATCCTGATCCGGTATCCAATACCCAGGACGTAGAGTAAACTGAGAAACAGTTCCTGGTAACGAACACACCCGAAGACAGTGCATCAACATGCTGTTTCTTCGTTTGGGTGGCATGGGAATTTGAATATTCCCCTATTCCTTGCTCAGATTTATGACAATCATAAGGTAGAGCGGAACCTAGCCCAGTATAATAAGTAGGTTCGGTCAAAACATCCATATTATTATATTGATTAAGGCATGTCATTGGTCACTACCAGGAGAGAGAGAAGGATAATCACTTTGCGTGCGCTCTTTTCAAGATTAGCTTGATTATTATCTTATCTAATCAGGATGGCTCCTTCTGGTTTTATCAAATCTTCCTTCAAACCATAAAAGGTAAGACTGGCCGGGATTAATTACACTCTATAAGTTCGCCAATCATTCAGCCAGGCCAGTGTCGGTACTTTGAAGGAGGATCCCCGTACTTTCGCACAGACCTAATTAAAAAGCCTCATTTTCCCAGAGGTATGACCCTATTGACACCTTTCTAGACACCTACTTGATCGGCTAATTGTAAAGTGCAAAACTCTTCCTGGAGTAACTCTTACTCGCAGTGAGTATCGGGATTCAACTATCATATAGAAGGTATGCAATCTCATTGCAAATTTCAACACTTGAAATTCTCTATAATGGTTTTTACCCCTAGCCACTTATGACCTTAACATAGTCAAAAAATCATAATCAGAAGTCAAGTTAGAACTAAAAATGGGCAATCCTGAGCCAAATCTTTATTTTTAGAACAACAAGGGTTTTAAAAACTAGAATAAAGAAAGGATGACCTGTATATCTACTATATACGTATAGATACTGTCATATCAAACGATTAATTACGACCCGAATCCATATTATATATATGCAATATATTCATTTCTTGATTGGATTAAACCTACCCGCACGACCCTTAACATAGTCAACAAAGCCATACGACTATCCTAATCCAACCGCATCATATGGTTACAGATAAGCACTAATTAGCTACCGCACACTACGCCTTAACATAGTCAACAAACATAGCACGAATACTAAAATAGAACTTATCTGAAATGACGGAAGGATACGCAGGTTTTTAAGAAAACCATGAGCGTAATGAACTTGATATCGTTGTAGAATCTAGTGATTTTGAAAAAGAGTGTTTTTCAGTCTTTTGCTAGTTTTGCTAAAGAGGTCACTCCCGATGAAGGGATCTCGGCTCTTTCCTCATCGAATGAGGTGCAGGATATTCAGCAATAACATGATGCAAAGAAAGAACTAGAGAAGCAATCAAAAACAAAACCGAGTGGGTTGTAACATTTTCTAGTTTCGCTAAAGTGGTCACTCCCGGTGAAGGGATCTCGGCTCTTTCCTCATCGAATGAGGTGCTGGATATTCATCAAGGAATACCACTGTGCAAAGCAAAAACTAGAGCTACCCTTTTTGAAAACTTGATTCTACAACATATTTAGGTTTCTTTCTTTTCATTAATCTCATTAATGAAGTCCGATCAATTAATGTTTCCTAAACATTATAGAAAAATGAAACGAAAATAGAACGTATGCTTATGCCATCCGCATTCGCCACGGGGCCCCGTCATGCACCGTTAGGTTACTTAACTACCAGCAGAGCGGGGGCTGGACTAGCGAGGGTGAAAAACATAAGCAATGTTTATTATATATCATATATATAATAGTACATTCGTCTCACACAGTTATACGATCAACATCACAGAATCAAGCAGCAGAAGCAATATATGAAATATTGGATATACTAGGATGTCCGTGTTTTAAATTTAGCCAGTAATGTAAAACACGGATTCCACGGTCGTGATGAATATCCAAACCCACATCCCTAGACCCCTAAGAGAGCGGCAAGTAACCCTGTCAATTCTAGGGTTAGGAGACCCGGTCTCAACTTCTTTAGATGGTCTCCCACTGGACTTTAGAACCCGGTAACTTGTGCTGGCGGGTATATCCTAATGCGGAAAAGTAAATAATATACAACAATGATGACATAATCCTCAACCCGGAAGTGCCCCAATAAAAGAATATTACATACAGATTTTACATGAATGAAAATAAAAACCATCATCTCACATAAAACCCCCGGCTATTCATTTACGACGATCAAATAAATCATATCAACAGCAACACATGATATCACATATCATCAATGTAAGCAAATATGTGTATCACTAAAAAATTTTGACATATAGCAACGAGATTGGGATACCGCACATATTACACTTACGGTAGCAGAAAGGAAAACAGAAAACTACAATAATTAGAATCCGCAATATCCTTAGACATCATAAACCCGGAATATCTCATATTCAGGATTTCATGCCTAACTTATAAAACTTGCATTTTAGTCTCGAATTGAAAACTCTTTTCAATCGGTTGTCGAATAATTCAACAAGATTCCCGACTTAGTGATCGCGTACAATACGCAATTGCGACGGAGTTCTGATCCGAATCAAAACTTCGTGGAAATCGATCAATTAAGACTAAACGGCTAGGTTTACAATATACTAACTAGTTTTCATAAAACTAATTAATCCGGATTCTAATAATTGTATCACACATCACAAATCTTGTATAGTAACCGCAACATTAGAATTCCGCACGCAATTAGCAAACTTAACCAATTTTTCTAAGACATAAAAAATCCAGTGAGCTAAAGTTCCAAAACTGATCGTTTTAAGCCAATCAGAGAGTCGAAACGAACTCGAAACCCGCCTGAATCTTCATGGAAGCGAAGATACCAAAATTAACTGTCGAAAGGGGGCCTCGGGGGGGTACCCACCCCCGGGGGCCACCACGAAGTGGCCCCTAGGGTAGGCAAACCAGAGCGCACCTAGTTGGGGTGCTCTTAGGTCACCCACCCCCAAGGCCACCTTATGGTGGTTTTGGGGTGTGGGTCCTGTAGGGTTCCCTAGGGCGGCAGCAAGGTTTCGGGTGGCTTCGTCCACGGCAATTTCAAATTTTTGCCATACTAAAGAACCCTAACCTAGAATCTTAACTGGAGATTTAGACGAACTACAATGTAAACAACTTTACATCTAAGTGAATGAGGAATACAACCTTTGTAGACCGGTCCTTCACTTCTAAAGCTCCGTGTAGTAGTCCCTTCGCTCCAAGTAGTGAACACCCGAACTCTAGTAAGGGTTCACATGAAGAAATGAACAAGCTTGCTCGAAGTCTTCGAGTCCGAAGATGATCTACGTCGAGGAGACTCAAGCTCATGCTAACTCTTCACTAATGGTAGATTAGTGAAGGAAACACCCTAAACTAAATGGCTAATATAGTAGAGGATGATGAAGTAGGAATTTGGCTCACTTTAGATTAATTCTTCTCACATTATTTCTTCACCATTTGAAAAGCTAGTAAGATTTTTCATGAGGAAGAAGAAGATGAAGTGGAGATGAGAATGAAACTCATAAGGTGAGAATAGCAACCATGGGTGAGTTAGTGTCATACACTAACTCATGTAGAGAATAAACCATGGTTAATATTAATGGTTAGGAGAACAAATATCTATAAGTAAAACAAAATTAGTGGACTTGGTCAATGATTCCACAAGCTTCTACAAGCTTGAACCATGTGACTAATTTCCAACAATTTTGATTAACTTTAAATAAATAAAACCTAACATTAACATAAGCATGGTGTGAGTCTCATTCACCCATGTAGCATGTGGCATCAAGCATGACACAAATAAATGTAAACTAATATATATCACATATATACTATATGCACACAAGTGAGAAAAAGAAATGTTTAAGTGAGCTAATATTAGTTAATGTAATTCAATATACCAAATATATAAATACATTAAATTATTAAATCAACACTTGATTTAATAATCCGGCTATATCGCATTCAACCGACTAATTGAAGGGTTCCTTAGCACCATCACGGTGTTTACTAGGGCATCGAACATGCCATTTCTAAATTTACTAGAGAGCTAAAGAACCCGAACGAGGATCGAACTAGAGACTTAGGGTTTTCTAGATTGTAAACTCTTTACAAACCAAATGGAAGAAGGAATACAACCTTTGTAGACCGGTCCTTCACTTCAATAGCTCTGTGTAGTAGTCCCTTCGCTGCGATCATGAACACCCGAACTCTAGAGAGGCTCCACATGATGTACGGAACAATCTTGCATCGAAGTCTTCGAGGCCGAACATGATCGACGTCGAGGAGACACTAGCTCATGCTATCTTTTCACTAATGGTTGTAAGGCTACTTCAGTGCCCCGACCGTTAATCCGAGGCCAAATGCGGAACAAAAACTTTTCAAAATGGCGCGTAATCCTAAAACCCGGATCGTGCCATTAACCCTATACTAGAAATACAGAAAAGAGTTTGGAGAGATTATACCGATCGATCAGTGTCCTTCAGTCTTCAATCTCTGCGCCAAGCTCCTCGCGACTTCCCTGACGAAGTTCGATCTCCGGTCTCGCTTGTCGAAGAGGCTCCACGTCGAGGAATCTTTATACGGGATCCCGCTTCAAAAACCGAAGCAACTCGAGCAACTAGTTTGCTAGCCTAGGTGCCCAAGACGAAGTAGAGATAGTATGTGATTACTTTGTCTCATAACACTCTAGGATTCTCAACACATGAGAGGGTTAGAGTGGAGGTTGAATAAGAATCCATTGATGGAAGTTGTGAGCTTAAGAAAAAGCTAGTGAAGAAAATGAGCATGCTTATTCTGTGAGATAAAAATGTGAGAGGTCTAATGAATAAACTCAAGACCAAAACCTCTCCTCATGTGGCTGCCCTTTCTCTTTTCACATATCAATCCCACACAATAATTAATCAAGAGAATTGACATGGCACAAGAAAACACACCATGAGTCATCAAAAATGCACATGCCACATTTAATGCTCTTGATCAAGACTTGCACTCACAATTTCCACTTAATAAATATTAATCCAAATGTTTAAAACAATAAATAGAATGGCATCTTCTAAAGTAAACTCGTGACGGATCACAAGAATACCCTGTTAGTGTTTATGCCCTAGAAGGCCATTACTGTATCATACTAGCTTGTATATTACTTAATGGAAGCTTGGGATATTCACATGTATATAACAGTCTTGCTAAACATGGTAGTATGCTACTTGGTTTTTCTATCTTAATATGTGAGTGTACGTATTGATAGAGCTCTTAGGATCTTGCTTGTCTACCAGCGTTGTGATGGCAGTCACACTAGTGGGGGCTGGGTAGTCTACAAGCACATCCTTATTCAGGTCCCCGGTCGTTGGATTATCGAGACAGAGCATCGATACTCCGGAGTAGACTGGTGTATACGCTTCTCATCCCAGTTGGGGAGATGGTCTGTCCCACAGCCGTCAGTACGTCGTACTGGAGATAGTATACAGGTGCTCGTTAGGTTACGGGTACACCGGACAGGACTCACAGGGAACTGTTGGTTGGTTTGATACCAGTCGTCAGTGAACAGTTCCCAGGTGACATGAGTACAGCGTAGTCCGCAGACTTGACACTGCTACTTCGCCTCGAGTGTGTCCCACTGTTCTTAGATTGCTACCCTACCACGGCTCAAAGGAGTCGTGCAAACAGGTAGCAGTTGGGTGCAGTCCCGAGCACTTGGAGGCAGTGGCGGTTAGACAGGATTCGTCCCTCCCGGTATTGGGAGTAGATATCGTGCTGTGTCAGAGAGCCATTACGCAAAGTCCCTGGCCAGGGCAAGCGAGATTTGCTGGTAGGTTCCAGCAGTTTCTCAGGGTGTAATGGGCTTCACTCCGACACGACTTATACCGCTATTAGGGGACTGACGCTTGCCGCCCCCCTAGGCCCGATATGCGATAGTCTTGGACGAACGGACCGGACTGTATGGAGATTGTCACATCAGACTCAGTAGGAGTTCGGATGGGTTTACTCATCGGCCTTCTTATCGACAACTACCTGGGGACCGTTACGTACAGCTAGTGCCGCTTGCGGTCTGTGGTTAAACCCACTGCCAGCGTAGTAGTCGAGTCTCTAGAGTCCCACACAGAGAGTTTCCTACTCCAGGCGAAACGATATAGAGGTTGCATGGTTTTGCGACAAAGGGTTCGGACACATACGTGCGTTTACGCGCGTACGACTTTCGGACAGATTTTATCAGTCGGCTTTGGTTTAAGCCAGTTACTGGTATCCGGTTATTGGATTTTTACAGTCTACAGTTTTTCCGTATTTTTTACGGATCGGAGGGGCGTTCTCGTAATTACTCGAGAAGCTTCTAGAAGATGTGACTAAGGAGGTTTGTTTTGGAAAGAGAGTGAGTCATAGTGGTGATTCATTCACTTCATTAATGCACATTTATTGCTTAATGACTCATGTTAATGAATCATCACAAGATATTTTGTGAAGCATGCTTATTCATTTCCTTTATTGATTATTTGATAATAAGAATGCTTCATAATATTATGATACACTCTCTCTCTTCTCTCATTATCATATCACACATTCTCTCTCCTCAAGCTCTCATCTTCAAGATACTAATCCTTAATCCTCATGTGTTGAGATCAAAGGTTTAGTTAGACTAAGCAATCCATAACCTTTACTCTATATCATCCTATCATCTTTGATTAGCAATCAAAGTTGATTAGTTACCTCAAGTTAGAGGTTTAGCTTGGTGTTTTGCTCTCGGGTGGATCGTCTACTACCTAGAGAAGGCCGAGGAGAACCAAGGAGGACATAAAGAAGAAGGACCGGTTCATTAGGTATAATCCCTAATCACTTTTGTGAAAAGAAACTCATAGGATACGGTTATTTAGAGTTTAGCTTCGATTCAAGCGGTTAGTCGATGTTCGTTGTTTAAACTTGATAAGTTATTGTATATTCCGCCTCCCCATAAGTACTGGGGTGTACTACATCGACTTACAGTGGTATCAGAGCCTCGCTAAACACTAAATAACTTAATCGCAAATTTGTACGAATTTCGAACGAAAAAACCAACCCGGAAAACCCTAATTCTGTATAGTTTCTGTCGAACTGAAAATGAAGTCCTAAAATTTTTCTGGAGTGTTCAGAGAGCTAGAAAGGGGTCCAGGAGAACACCCAAGAAATTCGAGCCCATGAATCGGCAACTCGGCCGCGGAACCGCGGCGGATCGGTGGTATCTGCCGCGCTTCCGCGGCTCTTTGGCCGAGTCATGGACTCGTCTTTCTTGTGTGGGTCCCCTGTGACATTTGGGGTTTTCTGGAATATTTAATTATTGCTCAGGTTACTGTTTAACAGAGCAGATTTTGGAGCAATATTGAAGTTGTTTATTCGATCGAAAAATACAGTATTTGCGTATTGGATTATATCTGTGATTGTTTGATGTGTTCGTAAACCTCCCCCAACTGCTAGTATGTCGGTTGGCAGGGGGTTGCACATTTCTGAAATGGTTATATCTGTTTGTGCATATAAACTGTATTGGACTGTTGTGGTGTATAGCCGGGGTTAACAATGGTTTATTGATTTATTCATTTGTTGTAAATGTAATTTGTTGTAATATTATTTTCGCGGGGCACTTCCAGGTTGCGGTTGTAGCCGCCGTTGTATTATTTCATTTTACTGTTTTTGCTCCTAGGACTGACCCAAGGTGGGGTACACAGACTGCCGGGTGGGTAGTTTGCCGTACCCGTAGGGGTCGAGGGTGGGGTAAACGGCTATTCATCACAACTGTGTAATCTGTCTTTTCTTGCAGGCTCAAAAGAAATACAGATTGCTTGCAAATCCAATATTGTTTATCTGTGTTCTGGAATGAATATCATTGCGTCAGACGAATGTAAAATATCTATATTATGATAGCTATTTAGACGTCACTTATGTTTTACACCCGCGCTAGCCCAGCCCCCGCTCTGTCGTTAGTTAAGTAACCTAACGGGTGATGACGGGACCCCGTGGCGAATGCGGATGGCATAAGAGGACGTTATATTTTCGTTGTTTTCTGCAATGATAGGTTAATGATGGGACGCATTATCTATAATGCAAAGTAAAACAAACCAAAGTTTAAATCGTTGGAACAATTTAAAAGAAACCACTCGGTTATTTTTAAAACAGATATTTTTAAATGCGGAGATTTAACCACTCCTTTTAAAAGCTATCAGGTTCCTTCGGTTATATCAAGTTCACTACGTTTATGGTTTCGCCAAAACCAGTCGTAGCCCTCCGTCGTTTCATTTGGGTATTCAGTAGTATTCAAGCTATGCATTTTGGCCAAAGTCAAGGCATAGTGTTTGGTAGCTACTGGGTTTTCATTTGTTGCATAAGATAGATGAGTTAGTTTGGGACAGTCGTATTATCATTTGACCAAAGTCAGGGGTATATACGGATGGGTTCAAATTGACAAGATAATGACGGGTAGAACTTGGCATGTGACTTATGACATTTTGACCAAAGCCAAGGTCATAAGAGCATGGGGCAAAAACTTATATCGGGAATTTCTAAAGAAACTGAAATTTGCAAAGAGATGCATACCATTTGGAGTTTGATGAATGTTGGTAGGATTCCTTCAACATTATCATACGATGATATTTGGATCCCGATCCTACTGTGAGTATATGCTACTTATCAGGATATTCGTCGCTTAACGATCAATGCTATAAACCTAGTAGGTGTCCAGAAAAGTGTCAGCGGGGTTACGCCCCCAGAGAAAAGAGGTTCTTTAATTAAGGAACTTCGCGAAAGCGTTGGAAAACCTCCCTCGAAGTATCGACACCGGCCTGGCTGAACGGTTAAGCAAGTATTGTACGGTGAGAATAGTCTTGGCTAATTCTTCTTTTATGGTTTGAGGAAGGATTCGAGAAACAGTGGGAGCCATCCAGTTTAGATAAACTAAAAACCACTCTAAACTTGCAAGAGCATCATGCTAAAGAGTTTTCTTCTCTCTCTCCTAATTGCAGCGACCCTGAAAATGACTGGACTTAAGTTACTTTTAGAGAAAAATATACTGACGGGGCCAAACTATAAAGATTGGCTGCGGAATGTCAAGATGGCTTTGACCTACGACAAATTGGGGTACGTCCTCACCGCTACAGCACCTGCTGTCCTTGGTCCCAAATCCAGCAATGCGGATAAGGAAATCCGCAAAACCTGGGATTTAGATTGCGCGAGAGCCAAGTGCATCGTGCTTGCCTCGATGAACAATGAACATCAGAGGAGGCACGAGGATATGTCCTTAGATGGCATATTTCTCCATACAAAGGAACTTTATGGAGAGCAATCTCGTATAGCAAGATACGAGACCTCAAAGAAATTGTTTCGAGCGAGGTTGGCTGTCGGGTCATCGGTAGGTGAACATGTCCTACAGATGATCGGCTATATTGAAGAGCTCGCGGACCTTGGGACGACTTTGGATAATGAGCTCTATACAGACCTTGTTCTCCAGTCCCTTCCTCCCACCTACGCCCAGTTTATCCTCAACTTCAATCTTCAAGGAAAAGAAGTTGAACTTGCGGAACTCCTGAACATGTTAAGGAGTGCAGAGGGCACCTTGCAGAAGGCAAGGGAAACACCCGCTATGTTTGTTGGCGGAGCATCTTCTTCCGGGTCCAAGGCTAGGGCCAAAGGAAGGAAGAAGAAGGCCGCACCCAGACCTAGAGGAGGTGTTAGTAAGGTGGGAAAGAAGGGAAAGAAAAAGTTTACAGCACCGGTAGTTGGCCTGGATGAGTGCTTCCATTGTCACAGGAAAGGGCACTGGAAGAAGGATTGCAAGGCGTGGAACGCCAAGAACCAGGAACCGAAGCAAGCTGTGGCTTCGACTTCAGGTGTGTTTGTAATTGAGAATTGTCTGTCGATCAACTCTACTTCCTGGGTATTGGATACCGGGTCAGGATCTCATATTTGCAATTCATTGCAGGCACTGAGAAACCGTAGAGTGCTGAAGGAAGGTGATATGATCCTCAGGGTTGCTAACGGAGCTAGCGTGGGAGCTGCGTCCGTCGGGGATTATCACCTAGGATTGACGAGTGGACACATTTTGGTTTTACATAACTGTTATTTTGTACCCAGCTTAACGTGTAATATCATATCAGTTTCCTTGTTATCAAATAAAGGTTATGATTTCACGTTTGTAAGAGATGTTGTACACATCCACCTTAATCATGGTTTGATTGGGTCCGGTACTCTAAATAACGGCATATATGTGTTAAACCAACTCCAAATTTTCAATGTCCAGAACACACTAAAAAGAAAGTCTCCAGATTTAAATAAAGCTTTCTTATGGCATTGTAGACTGGGTCACATCAATGAGAGAAGGTTGACTAAGTTGCATAGAGAAGGATATTTGGACACGTTCGAATATCAAACTTATGACACTTGTCAATCTTGTCTCAAAGGAAAGATGACAAAGACTCCATTCACTGGACAAGGAGTAAGAGCGAGCGAGCTCTTAGGACTCATACACAGTGATGTATGCGGTCCAATGTCTACACATGCGAGAGGTGGTTTTTCCTATTTCATTACTTTCACGGATGATTACTCAAGATACGGATTCATTTATCTGATGAAACATAAATCCGAGGCTTTTGAGAAATTCCAAGAGTATAAGAATGAAGTAGAAAACCAAACCGGCAAAAGTATAAAGACACTTAGATCTGATCGAGGTGGAGAATACTTGAGTGCCGAGTTCCTAGGTTACCTAAAAGAGAAAGGAATTCTCTCTCAGCTTACTCCTCCATACACTCCACAGCATAACGGTGTATCGGAGAGAAGGAATCGAACCCTATTAGATATGGTACGATCCATGATGAGTAATGCTGAGTTACCGCGATCTTTCTGGGGTTATGCACTTGAATCAGCGGCATATCTTCTGAACAGAGCTCCTACCAAGACTGTGCCTACCACTCCATATCAGATGTGGACTGGGAAGAAACCCCATCTTCAGCATATGAAGATTTGGGGATGTCCAGCTTTTGTTAAAAAGCAGCATGTGGACAAGCTCGAGGCACGATCAGTAAAATGTATGTTTGTGGGATATCCAAAGAACTCCAAGGGATATTATTTCTATTACGCAGAGGAACAAAAGGTTTTTGTTTCTCGTAATGCCCATTTTCTGGAAAATCAGTTTTTAGAAAAGGAAATAAGTGGGAGCGAAATAGAACTGGAAGAAATTCCAGAACCACAAACTACTGCTGAAAGTTTGGTAGAACCAGAGGTTCAAGAAGAACAGAACATTCCCGCACCCCTCCGCAGGAGTAGTAGGCCGTCTCGTCTGCCTGAGAGATACTACGGTTTTCTCATAGATGGGGATAGAGAGGATTGCATCATAGATGATGATGAACCTACTGACTTCCAGCAGGCCATCCAGAGCGGCGACTCGGTACGATGGCTAGATGCAATGCGGACCGAGATGGAGTCCATGTACACCAACAAAGTATGGACTTTGGACTTTGCTCCAGATGGGGTAAAACCCATAGGATGCAAATGGATCTTCAAGAAAAAGATTGGTGTAGATGGACAGGTGGAAACCTATAAGGCTAGACTTGTTGCAAAGGGTTTTCGTCAAAGACCTGGTTTGGACTATGACGAAACTTTTTCTCCAGTGGCTATGCTCAAATCCATTCGGGTCCTTCTTGCTATTGCTGCCTTCCATGATTATGAAATCTGGCAGATGGACGTAAAGACGGCTTTTCTGAATGGAAATTTAGAAGAGAGCGTCTATATGGATCAGCCAGAGGGTTTCAATCAGAGTGGGAGCAGCGGGAAAGTATGCAAGCTGCTTAAATCCATTTATGGACTAAAGCAGGCATCGCGGAGTTGGAACATCTGTTTTGATGAGACAGTCAAAGAATATGACTTTATCAAAAATCCAGATGAACCGTGCATATATAGTAAAGTTGTGGCCAGAAGTGTCGTATTCCTCGTCTTGTACGTGGATGACATTCTATTGATAGGAAATGACATTCCTATGCTACAATCTGTCAAAGGATTCTTGTCACACAGGTTCTCCATGAAAGACCTGGGTGATGCCTCTTACATTCTGGGGATCCGGATCTATCGTGATAGATCCAAGAGGATGTTGGGACTTTCGCAGTCCAGGTATATCGACACTGTACTGAAAAGATTCAGTATGGAAGATTCTAAGCGCGGTAATCTACCGGCTTGTCACGGAATCACCCTCTCCAAAGAGATGTCTCCCAAGACTGATTTGGAAAGGGAACGCATGTCTATTATACCCTACGCTTCTGCGGTAGGCTCTATAATGTATGCGATGTTGTGTACCAGACCAGATGTAGCTTACGCACTAAGCGTGGTAAGCCGGTATCAGTCAGACCCAGGGGAGAAGCACTGGATAGCAGTAAAGAACATTCTCAAGTACCTGAGGAGGACTAAGGAGATGTTCTTGGTTTACGGCGGAAAAGACCTCAGGTTGGAGGCCTTTGCTGATTCCGGCTTCCAGAGTGATAAGGACGATTCCAAGTCCATGTCGGGTTATGTCTTTACCCTCAATGGAGGGGCGGTGTGCTGGAAGAGCTCCAAGCAGGACACCGTTGCTGACTCGACGATGGAAGCGGAGTATATAGCTGCTTGCGATGCCGCAAAAGAAGCAGTCTGGATGAAGAAGTTCCTAACAGAACTTCAGGTGGTTCCTACCATAGTTGATCCAATACCTCTGTATTGCGACAACAACGGAGCTATAGCTTTAGCGAAGGAACCAAGGTCCCATCAGAAGTCCAGACACATCTTAAGGCGGTATCACCTGATCAGGGAGATCATTGATCGTCAGGAGATCGAGGTTCGGAGAGTTGCTTCAGAAGAGAACATTGCTGATCCATTCACGAAGGCCCTTCCTCAGATTCAGTTCGAGAGGCTACTCGAGATCATTGGTCTGCGATATGCCAGTACATGGCCCTAGTGCAAGTGGGAGATTGTTAGTGTTTATGCCCTAGAAGGCCATTACTGTATCATACTAGCTTGTATATTACTTAATGGAAGCTTGGGATATTCACATGTATATAACAGTCTTGCTAAACATGGTAGTATGCTACTTGGTTTTTCTATCTTAATATGTGAGTGTACGTATTGATAGAGCTCTTAGGATCTTGCTTGTCTACCAGCGTTGTGATGGCAGTCACACTAGTGGGGGCTGGGTAGTCTACAAGCACATCCTTATTCAGGTCCCCGGTCGTTGGATTATCGAGACAGAGCATCGATACTCCGGAGTAGACTGGTGTATACGCTTCTCATCCCAGTTGGGGAGATGGTCTGTCCCACAGCCGTCAGTACGTCGTACTGGAGATAGTATACAGGTGCTCGTTAGGTTACGGGTACACCGGACAGGACTCACAGGGAACTGTTGGTTGGTTTGATACCAGTCGTCAGTGAACAGTTCCCAGGTGACATGAGTACAGCGTAGTCCGCAGACTTGACACTGCTACTTCGCCTCGAGTGTGTCCCACTGTTCTTAGATTGCTACCCTACCACGGCTCAAAGGAGTCGTGCAAACAGGTAGCAGTTGGGTGCAGTCCCGAGCACTTGGAGGCAGTGGCGGTTAGACAGGATTCGTCCCTCCCGGTATTGGGAGTAGATATCGTGCTGTGTCAGAGAGCCATTACGCAAAGTCCCTGGCCAGGGCAAGCGAGATTTGCTGGTAGGTTCCAGCAGTTTCTCAGGGTGTAATGGGCTTCACTCCGACACGACTTATACCGCTATTAGGGGACTGACGCTTGCCGCCCCCCTAGGCCCGATATGCGATAGTCTTGGACGAACGGACCGGACTGTATGGAGATTGTCACATCAGACTCAGTAGGAGTTCGGATGGGTTTACTCATCGGCCTTCTTATCGACAACTACCTGGGGACCGTTACGTACAGCTAGTGCCGCTTGCGGTCTGTGGTTAAACCCACTGCCAGCGTAGTAGTCGAGTCTCTAGAGTCCCACACAGAGAGTTTCCTACTCCAGGCGAAACGATATAGAGGTTGCATGGTTTTGCGACAAAGGGTTCGGACACATACGTGCGTTTACGCGCGTACGACTTTCGGACAGATTTTATCAGTCGGCTTTGGTTTAAGCCAGTTACTGGTATCCGGTTATTGGATTTTTACAGTCTACAGTTTTTCCGTATTTTTTACGGATCGGAGGGGCGTTCTCGTAATTACTCGAGAAGCTTCTAGAAGATGTGACTAAGGAGGTTTGTTTTGGAAAGAGAGTGAGTCATAGTGGTGATTCATTCACTTCATTAATGCACATTTATTGCTTAATGACTCATGTTAATGAATCATCACAAGATATTTTGTGAAGCATGCTTATTCATTTCCTTTATTGATTATTTGATAATAAGAATGCTTCATAATATTATGATACACTCTCTCTCTTCTCTCATTATCATATCACACATTCTCTCTCCTCAAGCTCTCATCTTCAAGATACTAATCCTTAATCCTCATGTGTTGAGATCAAAGGTTTAGTTAGACTAAGCAATCCATAACCTTTACTCTATATCATCCTATCATCTTTGATTAGCAATCAAAGTTGATTAGTTACCTCAAGTTAGAGGTTTAGCTTGGTGTTTTGCTCTCGGGTGGATCGTCTACTACCTAGAGAAGGCCGAGGAGAACCAAGGAGGACATAAAGAAGAAGGACCGGTTCATTAGGTATAATCCCTAATCACTTTTGTGAAAAGAAACTCATAGGATACGGTTATTTAGAGTTTAGCTTCGATTCAAGCGGTTAGTCGATGTTCGTTGTTTAAACTTGATAAGTTATTGTATATTCCGCCTCCCCATAAGTACTGGGGTGTACTACATACCCCTCACCTGTATATACATACCTGCATCCGCATTTCGACTGAATACGAATACTACAAGAAGAAAATAATCCAACAATCTAATACTAGAATCCGTCTTAAACCAAAGCCCACTAGTATGATCCGTCCGATCATGATCCGTACACAAGTGCACGTATATGATCGAACCGTGCCATACGGCATGTAAAACGTTTCGCCCAAACTTGGGAAACTTTCTGTGGGGGACTCTAAAGACTCATCAATACGCTGGCAGTGGATTTAACCATAAGCACGTCAGTAGTACTAGCTGTACGTAATGGCTGCCCAGGTATTGAGCAAAAGGGGAAGCCGATGAGCGAACTCATCCTGAAACCCTACTGAGCCTATCAGTGACAATAACCGTACAATCCGGTCCGTTCTTCTATGAGTATCGCATATCGGGCCTAGGGGGCTGGTAAACATCAGACCCCCAATAGCGGTATAAAGCATATCGGAGTGTAGCCCAGAACACCCTGAGAAACTACTGGAATACCTACCAGTAAATCTCGCTTTCCCTGGCCAGTGCGATATCACCCCCAATACCGGGAGAGACGAATCGCCTGCCGATCCGCTCACTTCCTCCATGTGGCTCGGGACTGTACCCAACTAAAACCTGTTTGCACGACTCCTTTGAGCCGTGGTAGTGTAGTAATCAAAGCACAGTGGGAACTCATACGAGACAAATGACGATCTCAGGTCGATAGACTAACCTGTACACATGTCACCAATGAACTGCTCTCTGACGATAGGTATAATACCAACTAGCATGTTGTCGGTGAGTCCGTCTGTGTTAGTGTATATGCCCTAGGGGCCATTATTGTATCATACTAGCTTGTATATTACTTAATGGAAGCTTGGGATATTCACAGTTATATTAACAGTCTTGCTAAACATGGTAGTATGCTACTTGGTTTTATCTATCTTAATATGTGTGTACGTATTGATAGAGCCCTTAGGATCTTGCTTGACTACCAGCGTTGTGATGGCAGTCACACTAGTGGGGGCTGGGTAGTCTACAAGCACATCCTTTTTCAGGTCCCTAGCCGTAGGATTATCGAGACAGGGCATCGATACTCCGGAGTAGACAGTGTGTATGCTTCTCATCCCAGTTGGGGAGATGGTCTGTCCCACAGCCATCAGTACGTCATACTGGAGATAGTATACAGGTGCTCGTTGGGTTACGGGTACACCGGACAGGACTCGCAGGGAACTGTTGGTTGGTATTATACCCGTCGTCAGTTAACAGTTCCCAGGTGACATGAGTACAACATAGTCCACAAACTTGACACTGCTACTTCGCCTCGAGTGTGTCCTAATGTTCTTAGATTTCTACCCTACCACGGCTCAAAGGAGTCGTGCAAACAGGTAGCAGTTGGGTGCAGTCCCGAGCACTTGGTGGCAGTGGCGGTTAGACAGGATTCGTCTCTCCCAGTATTGGGAGTTGATATTGTGCTGTGTCAGAGAGCCATTACGCAAAGTCCCTGGCCAGGGCAAGCGAGATTTACTGGTAGGTTTTCCAGTAGTATCTCAAGGTGTAATGGGCTTCGCTCCGACACGACTTATACCGCTTTTAGGGGACTGACGCTTGCCGCCCCTAGGCCCGATATGCGATAGTCCTAGACGAACAGACCGGACTGTACGGAGATTGTCACATCAGGCTCAGTAGGAGTTCGGATGGGTTTCCTCATCGGCCTTCTTATCGACATCTACCTGGGGACCGTTACGTACAGCTAGTGCCGCTTACGGTCTGTGGTTAAACCCATTGCCAGCGTAGTAGTCGAGTCATTAGAGTCCCACACAGAGAGTTTCCCTGCTGTGGGAGAAACGATATAGAGGTCGTATGGTTTTACTACAAGGGTTCGGACGCATACGTGTTTAAACGCACGTACGATGTTCGGACAGTTTTTACTAGCCGGCTTTGGTTTAAGCCAGATTCCAGTATCGGATTATTGGATTTATACAGTCTAAAGTTTTTCCGTGTTTTCACGGATAGTAGGGGCTTTCTCGTAATTTGGAGGGAAGCTTCTAGAAGGATGATGACTTGAGGGTTTAGGTGGCATAAGCATTTATTGATTTAGTGACTCATTTGTGTGATTCATTCATGTCATTAATGATGCATTAAATGGTTAATGACTCATGTAATGAATCACACATAATGAATAAATGAAGTATGATGATTAGTCATTTTATTTATTTATTTTGATAAATGATTATGCTCCATATATTCAAGAAGGATCATTATTTCATTATCATTCTCATCCTCACCTTCTCTCTCCTCGACCTCTCTATCTTCAAACCCTAATCCTACCCTCTCATGTGCTGAGATCAAGGATTAGCAAGACTAATTAATCCATATCCATACTCTATATCACCTAGGTGACTTTGATTAGCAACTAGAGGAACCTAGTTACCCCAAGATCAGAGTAGAAGCTCTCGGGTGGATCGTCTATTACATAGAGGAGGCCGACGAGGAGGTGGATAACGAGAAGAATAAGGACACGGTTCATTAGGTATAATCTTCTTCCATAGTAGTTAACAACTCCTATGTTAGTGTTAGTTATAGTTTAGCAAAGATCCTTTCGGTTAGTCGGTGTTGTTTTAAACAAAATGATTGTTTTTAATATTTTCGCCTCCACGCAATTAGTGGGGTGTACAACATCGACTTACAGTGGTATCAGAGCCTCGCTAAACAATAACTAACTTATTAGCAAAGTCGTTAGAATTTCGAACGCAAAACGACCCGGAAAAAACATCGAAATCACTAAGTTTCTGTCGAATTTAAAATGAGGTCTAAAAATTTTTCAGGGACCTCTAAAATTACAAGCAGGGAATTATAAGACAACTGGAGAAATTTGGGTTCCTGAATCGGCCAACGCGCCGCTGAACCGCGGCCGATGCAAGCGATCGACCGCGGATCCGCGGCCGAGTTGGGACCGAGTCAGCCCAAAATTCCCCAGAACTCTTCTATGATGATTTTGTTCTTTCTGGAATGTTTAGTTTCTACTAAAGTCTCAGGTGCACAGAGAAGTTTTTGGAGTAGAATCTATTGTGTTTGCTCGATTGAAATTAGACGATGTTTGGATAATTAGATTATATCTGTGATTTGTATAATGTGTTCGTAAACTTCCCCTAACTGCTAGTATGTCGGTTGGCGGGGGGTTGCACGTTTCTGTAATGATTTTACTGTTTGTGATTATGAACTTGATTGGATTGTTGTGATGATTAGCCGGGGTTTGAGATGGGTTTCTATATTCATTCATTCGATATAATTGTAATATGTTGTAATATTATTTTGCTGGGCACATCCAGGTTGCGGTTGTAGTCACCGTTGTATTATTTCATTTTACTGGTTTTGCTCCTAGGATAGACCCAAGATGGGGTGCACAGACTACCGGGTACTTTGAAGTGTTTAGTGGCCTACTCACGTTGTTGAGGGAGACCGCTTCACTTCGGGTACTTGGCGGGTAGTTTGCCATACCCGTAGAGGTTTAGGGTGGGGTAATGGCTATTCATCACAACTGTGTAATCCGTCTTTCGTTACAGGCTCAAAGGAAACGCGGATTGCTTGTATATCCAATAATGTTCATCTGTGATCTGGAATGCCTATTATTGCATCAGACGAATGTACAATATCTATATATGATAGCTATTTAGATGTCACTTATGTTTTACACCCGCGCTAGCCCAGCCCCCGCTCTGTCGTTAGTTAAGTAACCTAACGAGTGATGACGGGACCTAATGGCGAATGCGGATGGCATAAGAGGACGTTGTATTTTCGTTGTTTTCTACAATGATAGGTTAATTGATGGGACGCATTTTTATTAATGCAAAGAAAATAAACCAAAGTTGAATCGTTGGAACAGTTTAAAAGAAACCACTCGGTTATTTTTAAAACAGAAGATATTTTAATTGCGGAGCTTTAACCACTCCTTTTAAAAGCTATCAGGTTCCTTCGGTCATATCAAGTTCACTACGTTCACGGTTTCGCCAAAGCCATTCGTAGCCCTCCGTCATTTCATTTGGGTATTCAGTAGTATTCAAGCTATGTATTTTGACCTAACGCCAAGGCATAGTGTTTGGTAGCTGCTGGGTATTCATTTGTTGCATAGATAGATGAGTTAGTTTGGGACAGTCGTATTATCATTTTTGGCCGAACGTCAAGGATATGTACGGATGGGTTCAAATTAACAAGATAATGATGGGTAGAACTTGACATGCGACTTATGGCATTTTCACCTAACGCCAAGATCATAAGAGCATGGGGCAGAAATTTATATCGGGAATTTCTAAAGAAACTGAAATTTGCAAAGAGATGCATACCATTTGGAGTGTGATGAATGTTGGTAGGATTCCTTCAGCATTATCACATGATGATATTTGGATCCCGATCCTACTGTGAGTATATGCTATTCATCAGGAGATTCATCACTTAACGATCAATGCTAAAAACCAAGTAGGTGCCGAGAAAGGTGTCAGCGGGGTTACGCCCCTAGAGAAAAGAGGTTATTTAATTAAGGAACTTCGCGAAAGCATTGGAAAAGCTCCCTCGAAGTATCGACACCGTCCTGGCTGAACGGTTAACCAAGTATTGTACAGTAAGAGTAGTCCTGACTAGTTCTTCCTTTTTGGTTTGAGGAGGGATTCGAAAAACAGTGGGAGCCATCCAGTTTAGATAAACTAAAAACCACTCTAAACTTGCAAGTGCATCATGCTAAAGTGTTCCCTCTCTCTCTCATTGCAACGACCTAAAACATGACTGGCCTTAAGTTACTATTAAAGAAAAATATATTGACATGGCCAAACTATAAAGATTGGCTGTGGAATGTCAAGATGGCTTTGACCTATGAAAAATTGGTATATTGTAACGTTTCATAAATCGTTTTGCGAATTTTCCCGTTTTAGGGCAAAATTGTCGGTTTTTCCCGTTTTAACCCGATTTCGATCAAACGACTGTATAAGCTTACCGGCACCTATTTTAGCTAAAATAAAGCTTGTGCGCGAACTTTAGGGGTATTTGGGAGGATTTGGTTAAGATAGTTTTTTTCCCAAATAAAATATTATTTTAAGCGGTATTTTGTGCACGTAAATCGGGAAAATTTTTATTTTGTAAATAAATTAATTTTGTCACTAGAATTATTTTAGAAGGTTCTTTTTAAATATCTAGATTTTTTTTGGTGACTAAAGGTTTGAATTTAAAAAGAAAAGAAAAGAGTGAAAGGTGGCAAAAATAGCATTTTTTATATTATTTACACTCTTTCCTAGCTATTTCCTCACAAATTATTCACAAAAATACCCCCTATCCCTTCTTGGCCGAGCTCAACCCCCCCCCATTTCTGTCCTTAACAATTCCAAACTCATTTCTCACTCATTTTCTATCAAAAACACAAAAGGAATTCCAAAAATAAATCCAAAAATTCCTATATAAATATTAAACCATTTTTCCTTCACTAATCCTTCATGGATCTTCATCAAAGCTTGATTTTGGAGGATAAAATGATGGATCAAATTTCTTTTTGGTGTTCTTGAGGAGGTATAATTTCTTACCTTAATCTATAATTAATTCCTTTAATCTTTAACTAGCTAATTTAGATAGCTATTTAAGTGCTTAATTTAGCTTTTAATTCATGATTAATTCATTATATTTGGTTTAAAACAATTCATCTTAGGGTTAAATTTTGATTAAGTGATTAGTGTTTAATTCAAGTGTTAAATTGTGTTTTGGAAAAGATTAATGTAGCAGAAAATGCTAATTTTTGCTAATTACTACTTTGTCTAATTAAGGGTTTTTGCTTACTAGATTTTTGCAAAAACTTAATTAAGCAAGTTTAAAAATATAGGATTGGTATTTTTAATTGTTAGATTTGTGTTATCTTGAATCTAGTGCGATATATTGCGATAGGTTGCTTACTAGATTTCGGGATTTTTCCGACGTAGGGTTCTTTTGGTAGTTGCGAGGTTATATCCAGTGTATTCCTCGTAATTTTTGTGTTGTGTTGCGCGATCGGGACGATCGGGGTCCAGAATTGGTGTTTTGTAGTTTAGCGACCCCAATTAGGGTTTTGGCCGGTATCGTGCGCGATAGATGCGCTAAGCGCGCAGTGTTTTTTTTCAGGGCGTTATTCTTGCGTTTCGATGTCTTTTCGTCGATGTAAAATATATGCTTATGTGATGTGTTTATGAAATTTTAGGTTCGCAAGCGGGGACTACGAACGCTACGACAAGGGGAAAACAGGTGGTAGGCTTCCCCTAGCTTGGAGCGTTGGTGAGTAGATTTAACATCTACAGGGGAATCGCCCGCATGGCGTTATGCGTCTGGGCTAGAAATATTTACATTGTCGCATATTCTATGTCATGTTTAGAATTGCGCATTTACCCTATTAGTTAGATTGTAGTGTGCCTGGACTAGTAGTAGTAGGACACTGCACATATTATTGACGATTTATGTTGCACTAGCACTATGTTGCACTAGCATTGTTTTTATGCTACACACACCGTCAATAATTACCATGTCACACACATAACCACTTATAGATGTTATATTGCTTGGTTAGGGACATTGTGACATTGATTCATATTTCTTATCACATTGACATACAGTTATCTGTTTACCTATAGGGTATTGTACCATTAGTGATAGGTACATACACACCTAAGGATATAGCTACAGGTGTACTTGCATTTTATACTTTACTTATACCTGATAGGTATATCACATCATCATATAGGTAGATACCTATATTTCTGCTATACCATTCATGTGTTCATTTATATCTGGTGAATGCTATGCTTTTCTTTTATACGCTTTCATTACAGTTTTTATGTTGCGTATACTTTATTCATGGATTATCGCATTGTTATATGGATTTTTCATGATGTTTTCTGGATTTGGGAACCGTGGTAGTTCATGAAATTATGCATACATTAAAAAACCCGGTTTCCTTGATATGATATTTTAGCAGCCACCATGAGATTTATCGGTGCTGATATATATACCCTACGCGAGGAAAGGAGGGATCCGTGTATGGGTACATGGTGGGGCCCGTAGGTACCCTGAAGCAAGAAGTTGTCACTGTGTGAGTCGACATCGCGGTGCTAGGCGATAAGGCTTAGGGGAACCATACTTTCCGGTGACAGGACCAATGACTCAGCGGCTATCATGTGGATACCGACGGGAGTCATGTACGTATGGATACGTCGAGAGGCGAGGGTCAGAGCTAGGAACTCGAGCTTTCGGGATAGCGTATGATACGTACCTATCAGGGGGCCAGTCATGGAGACAGCACCTGATGGATCGGCATTTCTGTGTCGATGCTTGGCACATTGGTTTCATTGTATTTCCAATTACTCTTTTGTATATATAACAGGGGATTGAGTCGCTGTTATATATACCCTTACACCAATATTAGTGGAATGGGATGCTAATATATGTGTATTGCCCTCATCATATTTATTTATGACATTATATTAGGATGTTAGAACTGTGCTGGAGATTTGATTTGGGACTTAAGAGATTCATTGGGATTGGATACCGATATTGTACATACGAGATATGTGAGATCCACTTGCTGTTGTACATTTGATATATGTGAGATATGCTGATATTGTACATACGAGATATGTGAGATCCACTTGCTGTTGTACATTTGATATATGTGAGATATACCTGATATTGTACATACTAGATAGGTGAGATCTACTTGATGTTGTACATTCGATACATATGCGAGATATACTTGATATTGTGCAGTTGAGGCGATGTGACACTTAGATGATATGAGAGCCAATTTGGGGGCTGATTTGAGGAATTGGGATTTTGATTTGTCTTGCTGGATTGTGATCCTACCACGATGTCAGGATTCCGTGGAAATGACATATTTCACTCCATACCTCATCTTTATATACTTGTGCACTGCTCCATGTATTAGGAGTACCTATGAGTGTACCTTTCTTGAGTGTTGCACATTTACTTTCTCATATCCCCAGTGCATGATTATTGCATACTGTTGTCATATCATTATTGCTTTATATATTGGTGGTACTTGTTAGTGTACTTTCCATTATTTCGTACTCATGACCTGTTATTACTACAATTGTCATATATTAGATTCATGTTGTACGTATATTCTTGCGATTACCTGCATATGTTATTTACTATTCACGAGTTGGCAACTCACCCCCGTTGTGCCACAGGTGTTACAGAGGGTTCCCCAGAGTAGTCGAGGCTGGCTATTCATCTATCATCTTTTGCTACGGATACCGCATCAGCTCACAGTGTGCGGTTTGCTTAGGTGGGTTTTGTGGTTATTCGTTGTATTGTATATTCGTTGTATCCCTGTACTCTCCATCTACTATTGTCATATTGACTTAGAGACTTGGTGAGGACGATGTTGTATTTTATGTTGGATTTGTTGTCTTTTATACAGTTTCCTTTCTATCGTCTTCTATTTCTTCGCTACGGCGTCGTATATTTGTTATGGTGGTTGTTTTCCGCCTTTGGGCGTGGATTTGCTCCCGTTTGGGATGCTTTACTTTATATTTATGTTGTACCCATTTTTAGGGCTAGCTTTTACAAAGGAGGTGCTGCCAAAATTTTAAAGGAAATAAAGTTGGACTTTTAAAGAATTTGGGTTGTGATTTCAAAGACTTTTAAACAATGTTTCTTATCTTTTCTGGTATTTTAATGGTTTAGATTTCTGGGTTTTGGCTTTCTTTTACTGTGTTACGCCTATAGACGTTGCGTAGTATTAGGGCCGTCACGTGCCAATTTCGGGTCGTGACAAAGTTGGTATCAGAGCGCGGTTTTACCTTTCGGAGTGTAGGATGACCTTGGTATGATGGAGTAGGTAACCTAAGCGGAGTAACGTAGTGTGTGTATGTCTGCAGCATACTCACGATGCAGTATTTCGCTTAAAGTGCCTAAGTACAAATTGCTTGAAATTCCTTCCTTGATGATTCATATCCTTGTGATTCGATTTCCTTGTTCTTATCGAATCCTATCTCTATTTATAGCCTTGCCGCCGATGACTATGGGGACTCAGAGTGGTGCAGCGAGGGCCGAGGTCAGAGTTGGCTCGGGTGAGACGAGCACTGACCAGGATGGCACTTTTGTTGCACAGGTGCAGACGGTTCAGCCTTCGACAGATCAGCTCGCTAGGCTTGTGACAGAGATGCAGGACTTGCGCCAGACGATGAGATCATTGGTTGATGCCATTCGAGCGCAGCGACAGGAGGTTGACACCCCTGTTACTCAATTGTTCCTTGGGATCAGTATGCAGCAGTCTGTCACCTACGTAGCACCAGTGGATGTAGCCCCAGTCAACGAGACACATATTCCAGAGACTTTGCGAGTTCCAGGACAGTGGAGGACCCGTACAGGTGTGCCAGTCCAGGGACAGAGGCCTAGTCGTCGAGATAGATTTCGTGACCATCGCGGGAGCAGCAGAGGCAGAGGACGTGGACAGACGTTCAGCTCTTATCCCTAGGAGGGTCAGCAGCGTTATATTGGATGCTATCGATGTGGGAGCCTTCACCACTTCATCAGGGGTTGTTCCTTAGCGCCGCGTCAGAGTCGTGTTCTAAGAGGTCGTGGGCGTGGAAGGTTCGCTCAGAGGGGTCAGTCTGCCAGAGGAAGAGTTTTGACAGTTCCGGGTAGAAGGCAGACACGAGAGTTTGTTTCTACTCATCCGGACGCACAGGCGTCCAATGCAGAGTTTTCAGGTATCCTTGTTCATGTTTTTTGATGTACTTGTTGGTTTTTCGCACTTTGTGCCGTGGTTGGGACGACGATCGTGTTAGTTAGATCAGCCGTTTTATTGTGTTCACTTCTGTCAGCGATTCTTTTGTTGCGCGACACGTATTTCAGTGGTATGCCAATCGGTGAGGAGATTTTGCCATCATTGGATCCTTCTAGAGATGTTGGATTTGACGTTCTCCTGGGCATGGATTGGTTAGCCACGTGTTAGGCGTCTGTGGACTACCGTGTAGAAACAGTCAGGAATTGTTTTCCCGGCGAGTCAGTTCTTGTTGTGCAGGTGGATAGTTGTGCCGCCTCTCACAGCTTGAATTCAGCCTTTTTCGCTAGTCAGCTTTGGAGGAGATGTTGTGGATTCTTGGCGTTCATTCGAGATACCGGAGCCACAGTGGAATTGTTGGACCGGGTACTTATCGAGCGAGAGTTTTCCGACGATATTCCAGGAGAGTTAGCGAAATTCAGGGAGCATAAGGATCTGCTGCAGAGTTGTTTGTTGGGAGGTTTGTGTGTCCGAGTGTTTCGCTTTTGGGAGCTCCTATTTCTGTTCGTCAAGGAGAAAGACGACAGATTGTGGTTGTGGATTGATAGATCGTCAATTGAACCGGCTTACGGTGCGGTTAGGTATCATTTACCTCGCTTTGACGATTTCTTCGATCAGCTCCACAGTGCGAGACTTTTTCTAAGTTTGTTTGGGATCAGGTCATCATTGTTGCGGGTTCGGAGTGGTGGCATTCCGAATACTGTTTTTGTGCGTGCTATGGGCAGTTTGTGTTTTGGTGGTGTCGTTGAACTCGCCAATGCCCTAGCAGCATTTGTAGTTATGATGCACCAGATTTCTTCAGGCCGTTCCTCGACCAGTTGCTGTTGTGTTTTGACGACATTCTGGTCTATACTTTGTGTCTTGAGGAACAGGAGCAGCACTTGAGAATTTGTTTTGCAGACATTGGGAGAGCCCCAGCTGTTTGCTAGATTCTCGGAGTGTTCCTTCAGGCTTGTTTGTGTTGACTCCTAGGTCTTGTAGTTACGGGAGACGGTTTCGTATGGTTCCGAGGGAGATCGAGACCGTACAGCTTAGGCCCGGACTTGTGTGCAGGACGGAGGTCTTTTGATTTTGGGCTTAGCAGGTTTTTACCGCCGTTTCGTGCAGGATTACTAGCGTATTGTTGCACCGTTGACTGTACAGACCTGAAAGTAGGTTCTTTTCTTTGGACTGAGGCATGTGTACACAGTTTTCGGCAGTTGAAGATTCAGTTAGCAACTGCATCCGTTCTTTCTTTTGATTCGGAGTCTGTGATTGTGACAAGGTTGTGCTAAGTTAGGAATGCGTTTGTGTACCTGATGTTATCGGGTAGAGACGTGAAATCCTAGAGCAAGCACATCAGTCAACTCTCTATGTTCATTCAAGTTCCGCCAATTTTGACGTGACTGGTGAGATAGTTACGGGTGGACAGGAATGTAAAGAGAAATTTCAGGTTTCGTTTCAAGGTGTTTGTCTTGTTGTGCGTTTGTGTTAATTGTTTGCGGCAGTTGGGATCGTCACTCGCCATTGTTAGGATACTTCTTGATAGCTGTTATCAGGAGACATTCCAATTGGCAACCTTTAAGTTTTGTTTGTTAGGTGGTGTCGATCTCCAGTCTGTTTTTCTGACTCTTCATAGTAGGATTTTTAGACCCCAGCTAGTCTAGAGACTTCGGAAATGATCCAGTTGTTTCAGGTAAGGATGATGACAGTCCTGTGCGGACAGAGGTCTTATGCCGACCATGGTGATCGCATGCTCGAGTTCGCAGTGGGAGATCATGTATTCCTACGGATTTTTCCGATGAAGGACGTGTTGAGTTTTGGGAAGCTTACCCAGAATTGTCGGTCCTTTCCAGATCCTTAAAGTGAGTTAGTTCTGTTGCCTTTAATTTGGTACTTCTGCCCAGATTATTGAGTATTCACCCCGTATTCCTTGTGTCGATACTTTGCAATTTCCTTCATGACCTTTCTCACATGATTCAGCACCAGACCATTTAGCTTGGACGCGATCTTTCGTTCACCAGCAGCCAACTGTGTTAATGGCTAGGCGGATGGAGAAACTTCGGTCAAGGGTCTAGCCATTTGTGAAGGGTTTTCTTGGACGTAGCCGTATAGTGAGGTAATCACTTGGGAGGCTGCGAATGAGATATGAGAGTTTAGTAATCCTCTCTTTGAAGGTACGCTTAGTGAAAATTTTAAATTCGGGGACGAATTTTTATAAGGGGGGGAGATTGTAACGTTTCAGAAATCGTTTTGCGAATTTTCCCGTTTTAGGGCAAAATTGTCGGTTTTTCCCGTTTTAACCCGATTTCGATCAAACGACCGTATAAGCTTACCGGCACCTATTTTAGCTAAAATAAAGCTTGTGCGCGAACTTTAGTGGTATTTGGGAGGTTTTGGTTCAGATAATTTTTTTCCCAAATAAAATATTATTTTAAGCGGTATTTTGTGCACGTAAATCGGGAAATTTTTTATTTTGTGAATAAATTAATTTTGTCCCTAGAATTATTTTAGAAGGTTCTTTTTAAATATCTAGATTTTTTTGGTGACTAATGGTTTGGATTTAAAAAGAAAAGAAAAGAGTGAAAGGTGGCAAAAATAGCATTTTTTATATTATTTACACTCTTTCCTAGCTATTTCCTCACAAATTATTCACAAAAATACCCCCTATCCCTTCTTGGCCGAGCTCAACCCCCCCATTTCTGTCCTTAACAATTCCAAACTCATTTCTCACTCATTTTCTATCAAAAACACAAAAGGAATTCCAAAAATAAATCCAAAAATTCCTATATAAATATTAAAGCATTTTTCCTTCACTAATCCTTCATGGATCTTCGACAAAGCTTGATTTTGGAGGATAAAATGATGGATCAAATTTCTTTTTGGTGTTCTTAAGGAGGTATAATTTCTTACCTTAATCTATAATTAATTGCTTTAATCTTTAACTAGCTAATTTAGATAGCTATTTAAGTGCTTAATTTAGCTTTTAATTCATGATTAATTCATTATATTTGGTTTAAAAAAATTCATGTTAGGGTTAAATTTTGATTAAGTGATTAGTGTTTAATTCAAGTGTTAAATTGTGTTTTGGAAAAGATTAATCTAGTAGAAAATGCTAATTTTTGCTAATTACTAATTTGTCTAATTAAGGGTTTTTGCTTACTAGATTTTTGCAAAAACTTAACTAAGCCAGTTTAAAAATATAGGATTGGTTTAGATAGCTTAGTTAAGCTATTTTAAGGTATTTGTAATTGTTAGATTTGTGTTATCTTGAATCAAGTGCGATATATTGCGATAGGTTGCTTACTAGATTTCGGGGTTTTTCCGACGTAGGGTTCTTTTGGTAGTTGCGAGGTTATATCCAGTGTATTCCTCGTAATTTTTGTGTTGTGTTGCGCGATCGGGACGATCGGGGTCCAGAATTGGTGTTTTGTAGTTTAGCGACTCCAATTAGGGTTTTGGCCGGTATCGTGCGCGATAGATGCGCTAAGCGCGCAGTGTTTTTTTTCAGGGCGTTATTCTTGCGTTTCGATGTCTTTTCGTCGATGTAGAATATATGCTTATGTGATGTGTTTATGAAATTTTAGGTTCGCAAGCGGGGACTTCGAACACTACGACAAGGGGAAAACAGGTGGTAGGCTTCACATAGCTTGGAGCGTTGGTGAGTAGATTTAACATCTACAGGGGAATCGCCCGCATGGTGTTATGCGTCTGGGCTAGAAATATTTACATTGTCGCATATTCTATGTCATGTTTAGAATTGCGCATTTACCCTATTAGTTAGATTGTAGTGTGCCTGGACTAGTAGTAGTAGGACACTGCACATATTATTGACGATTTATGTTGCACTAGCACTATGTTGCACTAGCACTGTTTTTATGCTACACACACCGTCAATAATTACCATGTCACACACATAACCACTTATAGATGTTATATTGCTTGGTTAGGGACATTGTGACATTGATTCATATTTTTTATCACATTGACATACAGTTATCTGTTTACCTATAGGGTATTGTACCATTAGTGATAGGTACATACACACCTAAGGACATAGCTACAGGTGTACTTGCATTTTATACTTTACTTATACCTGATAGGTATATCACATCATCATATAGGTAGATACCTATATTTCTGCTATACCATTCATGTGTTCATTTATATCTGGTGAATGCTATACTTTTCTTTTATACGCTTTCATTACAGTTTTAATGTTGCGTATACTTTATTCATGGATTATCGCATTGTTATATGGATTTTTCATGATGTTTTCTGGATTTGGGAACCGTGGTAGTTCATGAAATTATGCATATATTGAAAAACCCGGTTTCCTTGATATGATATTTTAGCAGCCACCATGAGATTTATCGGTGCTGATATATATACCCTACGCGAGGAAAGGAGGGATCCATGTATGGGTACATGGTGGGGCCCGGAGGTACCCTGAAGCAAGAACGTTGTCGCTGTGTGAGTCGACATCGCGGTGCTAGGCGATGAGGCTTAGGGGAACCATACTTTCCGGTGACAGGACCAATGACTCAGCGGCTATCATGTGGATACCGACGGGAGTCATGTACGTATGGATACGTCGAGAGGCGAGAGTCAGAGCTAGGCACTCGAGCTTTCGGGATAGCGTATGATACGTACCTATCAGGGGGCCAGTTATGGAGACAGCACCTGATGGATCAGCATTTCTGTGTCGATGCTTGGCACATTGGTTTCATGATATTTCCAATTACTCTTTTGTATATATAACAGGGGATTGAGTCGCTGTTATATATACCCTTACACCAATATTAGTGGAATGGGACGCTAATATATGTGTATTGCCCTTATCATATTTATTTATGACATTATATTAAGATGTTAGAACTGTGCTGGAGATTTGATTTGGGACTTAAGAGATTCATTGGGATTGGATACTGATATTGTACATACGAGATATGTGAGATCCACTTGCTGTTGTACATTTGATATATGTGAGATATGCTGATATTGTACATACGAGATATGTGAGATCCACTTGCTGTTGTACATTTGATATATGTGAGATATACCTGATATTGTACATACTAGATAGGTGAGATCTACTTGATGTTGTACATTCGAAACATATGCGAGATATACTTGATATTGTGCAGTTGAGGCGATGTGACACTTAGATGATATGAGAGCCAATTTGGGGGCTGATTTGAGGAATTGGGATTTTGATTTGTCTTGCTGGATTGTGATCCTACCACGATGTCAGGATTCCGTGGAAATGACATATTTCACTCCATACCTCATCTTTATATACTTGTGCACTATTCCATGTATTAGGAGTACCTATGAGTGTACCTTTCTGTCACGACCCGCAGGGTACGGAACGTGACTGGCACTTAAGTTTACGAAACGTCTAAAGGCGTCCGTAAAATAAGTAAGCCAAAGCCCAGAAAACAAAACCCATTAAGCAAAAGAGTGAAGAAAACCCAATCATTTGAAAGCAAGTTTATCAAATAAGTCATGAAAAACACTTTTAAAAACAATACCAATTTTTCCCGAAAATTTCGGCAGAGTCTCCTTTGTAAATACTGGCCCCCAAAAATGGGTACAACAAAATATATACATGAATCCAACAAAATAGGGCATCCCCAAGCGGGAGCTAGCTCTTCGCCATACGGCGGTCACAATTCCCACGCAATGTAAATGACAACAAGCATAATAAAGCATAATAAAGCATAAGGAAGCATGAAAAAGTAGCATGTCGGCTCAAGTGAGCTCGACCCCAAATACAGTATAAAATCCACAAACCTCACAGTCTCATCTCTAGGTCAATATACAATAATCTGGTAGAACAGTAGATGGAGTACACTAGATACAAGAATATACAAGGTGGTACAAAAAATAACATAACCCACCTATGAGCAAATCTCGAGCTCAGGCAAAAGAGACAAAAGAACAAGTGCGCCCGCCGCTACTGAACTGACGGAGCGAACCTGCAAAAGACTGTGGCACAACGGGGGTGAGTTGCCAACTCGTGAGTAATAAATAACATCTACAAAGGCTATCGTATGCATGCACACAAGCATCCTAGCATCTAAAATACAGGTAAGACTGGATGCACTAGCAGGTGTGTATATAACATCAGTGTAATAATATGCATGCAACATGAAAATCTGAGGTCTCAATAGGTATATATAAGAAATATTTTATCCCTTTTTGTTTTTGAAACTCTTTTAGAATACCAGCATAATGCCAATGAATCGACGAAAATCGGTGTCCAGCAACGACACCCAAAAGCTGTCCCAAATCTCATAAATGTATCTCTGGCCTCAGCCGTCCGGCTGACCCATCTCAAATATCAATATCTCATCATCTAGCGGCCACGGTCGGTATCCTCTGGATATCCGCCGTCCCAAACAGTCACCGGTAGGTAATCCGTCCCCTGCCAGGCTCAACGTCATCACCACATTCCTCTTGCCCCGGGGTACCTTACCGGGCCCACCATGTACCCGTGCCGGTTCCTCCACTCCTCGACACGGATTTCCAAAGCCACAGCAAACTCATGGTGGACGACACTTACATCACTAGAAAACCGCAATTTACATGTTTAAAAAATATCATAAGTTTGGAAATTTTGCGGCTTTCCCCCGAAATCCAGCAATATCATAAAATCTCAAGAAATCCTCATAAGTGCATATATCAATGATAATGAATGCGTATGATATCAATAATCAAGTTGCGATGTGTGATTAATGGATTAAGCATGAACAATTAATATGATGAAGTACATGCACATGAATAGCAATTCTACGGTTTCATTTTAAGGAATTAAAGGCAATAGCACCAGTTTAAGTATCAATTAGTAAAAGTTTTAAATTTAAATGTTATCTAGTGTGGTGGCATGGCAATTACCAGGGTGTGTGTGTAAACATGAATAGTGCTCGTGCTGCATATAAAAACCTGGTAATGGTGCATGTGTCCTACAATTGAGTTTGCGTATATGGGTATAACCTATCGATCTAATTGCAGCAATTATCATGCCAGTATTATTATTCTAATGTCACAAGTGATTATCCAATTTACTATTTTCCAGTTTACTAAATCTATCGGGCGACTTGCGCCATCCAGACGATCGTCCCCCGTAGATGTTAAATCTACTCACCGGGATCCCTGGCTAGCTGTGTCCAATCACCGCCTTTCCCTTTCGCGCCGCGTCTGACGTTTCCGCGACCGAACCTGGAATTTACATCAATACCAAATATAAGGTTACGTATCAAGAACGACGCAAAACCCCAACGAAACTACTAAGGTTCGCTAGCTAGGTACAACGTGCACAAAGTGCGCGGACACACGCGAAAATCGCAAAAACTGCCAAAAACGCCGATTTGGGTCACCCGGCAAAACTAAAACCCGACTACCCAAAAACCGCACTCACGCATCCTAAAAGTCGTAGGACAAGCCAACAAGATTATCAAGATGCCACAATAACTCATCACATAACTTTGATAAAAAATCTAGTAAGCAGAAATTGCAATTTGATGCAAACATCGACAATATAGCGACAAAGTCAACACCACCCAACACCAACATTCCAAACTAACCAAAAAGTTAGCCAATACACAAATTCTAAACCATTAACTAAGCTTAAAAACCTAATTTACATAACAAAACCTTTTCTTGATTTTTGTACTTAGCAAACATAACCCAAACTATATATGAAATCCTTACTTTAACACTATATTTTAGCCTAATAAGCAAATTAACCACTTAGATTAAGGTTAGCAAAACACTAGATAGCAAATTAGGTTTAATCAACACAAATTAGGTTTAATCAACTCACTAATCATGTTTTCAAATACCATTTCCATACAAAAACCTTTTCTTGAAAATCCTAAAAAGCAAATTTCACACTTCTAATTTAATCAAATTAGCATAATTGAAAACTATATCAACAAGGTAACCAAATAGATTAGTCATTAACAACTAGATTAACTATAAAATAACTTAATTAACTATTATGGCTTTCAAACCCTAGTTTAAATTTTCAAACAAAAACTAAGAAATCTAGATTAACTACACTAAATTATCACTAAACCATATAATATAAGCACTTAAACAAAGGATTTAACAAGATAGGAATTATACCTCTTGATCAATGGATCAAGCAAGAAAGTTTGCTCCAAAAATGCCTCCTTTCCACATGATTTCAACCATATTAGGCTTGAGAAGAGGTAGCACAAGGATTTTGTGTTGAAAAAGAGAAGGATTTGTGGATATTTATTGAATTTTGTTGCAAATTTTGAAGAAAATGAGAGAGAAAGAGAAGGAAAATAATGGAGGTGGAAATGGTGCAGGTTTCGGCCAGAGGAGGGGAATGGGGGAGGGTATGGGCAAGTGGGGAAAGTCATGGTCAAGTTTCTAAAGTCAAATGTATCATACATTAACCATTTTATTTAAATTAATACCATAAACTATCCACTTAACTCAAGAAACAACTCAAGAAAGAGAGAGACCAGAATTTCTGGACTTGGCCAAGACTTGGGCTGTTCTTGGGCTGAGGGAAAAGATAGAGGGGTGTTACAAAAGAAATTTTATGCAAAAAGGCCCCCTACAACTCAAAAATTGCAAGTTTTAGCCCAAAATTCAATAATTTCGTTTCAATTCATAAAAATTGGTTAAAAATCAAAATAAATTACTAAAAATTCATGTTATCACTAGATTATAATTATCATAATTTTAGAGATTAAAATTAGCCCGGAAAAATTTGTATTTATCGCTTATTTAATGTATTTTCTTACCGGCTTAAATAATATTAAAAAATTGAAAAATAGGGAAAAATTTTTAAATGACCAAAATTTCATATTAAACTCATTAGCTACTAAAAACAAGTAATTACCTATCCACTTTAAGTATAATTAGCCCTAAACTGCAAAATATCGAGAAAGACGGTTTTCGGAAAAATACCGAATTTTCACCGAATTTCAAGAAAACACCAAAACGACTTTTCAAGACGCTACAATCTTCCCCCCTTAAAGAAATTCGGTCCCCGAATTTAAAAATATAGCTACGCGTACCTTCAAAGAGATGGGGATATTTCTTCCTCATCTCGCCCTCGGTCTCCCAGGTAACCTCCTCGCTGCTCGGGCTACGCCAAAGGACCTTGACGGTTGGTATAATCTTCGATCTCAACTTCTTCACCTGCCGATCCAGGATGGCCACCGGCTGCTCTGCAAAAGAAAGGTCGCGCTCTAGCTGGACTGTCGGGTGTTGAATCGCATGCGAAGGGTCGTGAAGGTACTTGCGGAGCATCGAAACATGAAAAACGGGGTGAACATCGGGAAAGCTGGGTGGAAGAGCCAAACGATATGCAACAGCGCCGACACGCTCGAGGATCTCGAAGGGACCTACGAATCTAGGGCTAAGCTTCCCCTTTCGCCCAAAACGCATCACGCCCTTCATCGGTGAGACCTTCAGAAAAACATGGTCGCCAACTGCGAACTCTAAACTGCGACGGCGCCTGTCTGCATAGGATTTCTGCCTGCTCTGAGCCGCTCTCATCCGGTCTCGGATCAACTGTATCTTCGCTGTCGTCTCCTCAACAAGCTGCGGCCCCAAAATACTGCTCTCGCTGAGCTCTGTCCAACAAACGGGCGATCTGCATCTCCTCCCATACAATGCCTCGAAAGGTGCCATCTGAATAGTATCCTGGAAGCTGTTGTTGTAGGAGAACTCCACTAGAGGTAAATGACGATCCCAGCTACCCCCAAAGTCTAAAACGCACGCTCTGAGCATGTCCTCGAGTGTCTGAATGGTCCGCTCTGACTGTCCGTCTGTCTGCGGATGAAACGCTGTGCTGAAGCTCAAACGAGTGCCCAAAGCCTCCTGAAGTCTCTGCCAAAGTCGGCTGGTGAACTGAGTGCCTCGATCTGACACGATACAAGTCGGTACGCCATGTAGTCGCACGATCTCGTCAATATAGAGCTGAGCATACTGAGCGAAGCTGAAAGTCGTCTTCACTGGCAGGAAGTGAGCCGCTTTCGTCAATCTATCCACGATCACCCAGATGGAGTCGTACCCTCGACTGGTCCTGGGTAGACCCACAACGAAGTCCATCGAAATCTGCTCCCATTTCCACTCTGGAATGGGTAACGGCTGTAGCTCTCCTGCGGGCCTCTGGTGCTCGGCCTTGACTTGCTGACAAGTCAGGCATCTCGAAACGAACTCCGCAATGTCCCTCTTCATCCCGTCCCACCAGTAGGTCTCTCTCATATCATGGTACATCTTGGTGGAACCGGGGTGGACACTATACACTGATCGGTGTGCCTCCTCAAGAATGTCGCGCCGTAATCCATCAGCATCTGGTACGCACAGTCTAGATCCATATCGTAAAATCCCCTGATCGTCAACCATGAACTCGGAAAATCTGCCCTGTCCCATCTGTGCCATGATCTCTGAGCAACGGTCGTCACTACGCTGTGCCTCATATATACGGTCAAGCAACTGTGGGCGTGCACGAACATGCGCGAGCTGTCCCCCTGTCTGAGTGAACTCGAACTCAACTCGACTGTCGCATAACGTCTGCCAATCTGCTGACGACTGCCTCTGCACTGCGCGCAAAAAGGATAGACTACCCCCGGGCCTTCTACTCAACGCATCTGCCACCACATTCGCCTTGCCGGGGTGATATAAGATCTCGCAGTCGTAGTCTTTCACCAACTCCATCCAACGACGCTGTCTGAGGTTCAGGTCTCGCTGCTGAAATATGTACTTTAAGCTCTTGTGATCGGTGAATATCTGACATGACTCGCCGTAAAGGTAATGTCGCCAAATCTTCAGTGCAAAGACCACTGCAGCCATCTCCAAATCATGAGTGGGGTAGTTCTGTTCATGCTTCTTCAACTGCCGAGAAGCGTAAGCGATCACCCGGCCATGCTGCATCAATACGCATCCTAATCCCACTCGCGAAGCATCACAGTAGACAACAAATCCGCCTGATCCCGAAGGTAGAGATAATACCGGCGCCGTAGTCAAACATGTCCGCAGCTGCTGAAAACTGCGCTCGCACTCCTCTGTCCAAACGAAAGGAACTCCCTTCCGGGTCAAACTGGTCAACGGTGCAGCTATACGGGAGAAGTCCTGAACAAAACGCCTGTAGTAGCCCGCCAAGCCTAGAAAACTACGGATCTCAGTAACCGATGTAGGTCGGGGCCACTGCTGAACAGCCTCAATCTTCTTCGGGTCCACACAAATGCCGTCTCTCGTAACCACGTGACCCAAGAATCCGACGCTGTCCAGCCAGAATGCACACTTGGAGAACTTCGCGAACAGCTGGTGCTCCCTCAGAGTCTGTAACGTAATCCGCAAGTGCTGCTCGTGCTCCTCTCTGCTCCGGGAGTACACCAAGATATCGTCGATAAACACGATGATGAACAAGTCAAGATACGGCCTGAATGTACGGTTCATCAAATCCATAAATGCTGCTGGGGCGTTGGTGAGTCCGAACGACATCACCAAAAACTCGTAGTGGCCATAGCGTGTACGGAAAGCTGTCCTCGGTATATCCTCCTGTCGGACTCGCAGCTGATGGTATCCTGATCGCAAGTCGATCCTCGAAAAATACCCCGCACCCTGAAGCTGGTCGAACAAATAATCAATGCGCGGCAACGGATATCTGTTCCGAATGGTAACTTTGTTCAGCTGGCGGTAGTCGATACACAAGCGCAAACTTCCATCCTTCTTCTTGACAAACAGGACCGGAGCACCCCACGGAGAAACACTCGGTCGAATAAGCCCCTTATCCAACAAATCCTGCAACTGATCCTTCAGCTCTCGAAGCTCTGCCGGGGCCATCCGATAAGGCGGTATAGAAATAGGCCCCGAACCGGGAATCAAATCAATGCAGAACTCAACATCGCGCTCAGGCGGTAGCCCAGGTAGCTCATCAGGGAAAACATCAGGGAACTCACAAACTACCGGGACCTGGTCCAACGAAACCTCTGTAGCTCGAGTATCACAAACAAACGCTAAGAATCCCTGACATCCCTCCCGCAAGAGCTGACCAGCGTGAAGAGAAGAAATTAAGCTGGGAAGGGCGACACTGCGGTCTCCCTGAATAACAAGGACTGGCTCTCCCGGAAAGCTAAATCTGACTGCCTTCTCACGGCAGTCCACCGAAGCATAACAAGTGGCTAGCCAATCCATGCCCAGAAGCACATCAAAGTCCAACATATCGAGGAGTATCAAATCAACTGATGAATCCCTCTCCCCGATACGAACGGAACACAAACGAAATACAAACCGAGCGACAAACGACTCGCCTACCGGAGTAACAACAACAAGCGGCTGGTCTAACGACGACGACTCACGGCCCAACATCGGTGCAAAGTGTGTAGAGACGTACGAATGTGTGGAACCTGGGTCGAATAATACCCGTGCGTCGAAAGAACAAACTGGCAAAGTACCTGTCACAACGGCATTGGATGCCTGCGCATCCTGCGGTGTCAAAGCAAAAACTCGGGCCTGTCCTCCACCGATAGCGGGTTGACCTCGACCTCGGCCTCTGCCTCCTCGTCCTCTCTGAACAGGACCGCCGCGTCCACGGCCTCTCGGTGCACCTAGCTGGCGTGGAGCATCGCCTGGGGTAGGAAGTAGGGCTCTCTGAGGAGGGGGTGGTGAGGGTGGTAGGGTCACGTGCGGAACTGTCGCTGCTGCCTGTCGTCTCACCGGGCAGTCTCTGACAAGATGGTGCAAACTCCCGCACCCAAAACATCCTGGCGACGACTGCTGCCCCTGGGAATAAGAACCATATAACTGTCCCCGCCCAAATCCTCTGCCAGGCCTATCTCTCGGAAAGAATCTGGCGCGCTGCCTCTGAGGTGGTACATCGGTGCGCATCCTCTTCGGCCCAGAAACGGCCGAAGTCTGTGATATGCGTGCCTCCATCCGCAATGCCGTATCCCTAGCAGCTGAATAAGTGTCGTAGCGCTGGGCGCCAATGGCAAGATAAAGCTGGGCATCAAGTCCCTGTACGAACCTCTTCACCATCTTCTCCTCGGTATCCACCAAATACTGAGCATATCGGGACAACTGAGTAAACTGGATGTCATACTCAGACACCGTCATCCCAGGTGTCTTGACTAAGGCCTCGAAACTGCGAGCTCTGGCGTCACGAACGCTCTCTGGAAGGAAACGGGCTAGAAAGACCGCTGTAAACTCGACCCAAGTCATAGGCGGTAGATCTGCAGCTCGACCTCTCAAGACTGACTCCCACCATGTCTGCGCGAGACCCTCTAGTCGGAAACTCGCAAGCTCTACCCATCGATCATCCGAACATCTCAGCGAACGGCAGATCCTGGCTAAACTGTCAAGGAACGTCTGTGGGTCCTCCGCTGCCTCGGTGCCGGTGAATACTGGAGGTCTCAGCCTCATGAAATCCTGTAGTGAAACCGGAATGGCCACGGTGGTAGTAGTAGGAGCAGGTATCATGGTCGTCTGTGACGTAGTAGGTACGTCATCCGGCCTCGGTGTACGACTGGCTGCAACTAGGGATCCTACCATCTGACGCAGCTCCTGCATGCCTCCCATCATCTGTCGCAACTCCTCCATACCAGTCTCGAGCCTATCCATACGGCCTGGGGAAGGTGGATCGGTCTGTCCCAGCGGCGTAGGCATACCACCCTGCTCAGTCCTAGTCTCGGACGAGCCAGCTCGAATCTCATCTCTGGCAGCAGCCCTCTGTGCCCTCGTAGCCTTCGGCGGCATAGTGGCTGTCACAGGAAAACGGATAGTAAGGACAGTGCAATAAGATCATAGGATACACGGAATTGAAGAAGGAAATTTCCAAGCAAGTATCCTAAAGTCACTTAGACGGAGTACCGTATCGTAAGTATGCCGCGGACATACGCACGCTACGTTACCCTGCTTAAGTCACTTACTCCATCTACCAAGGGTCATCCTACACTCACAAAGGTAAAACCTATCGCTCTGATACCAACTTTGTCACGACCCGCAGGGTACGGAACGTGACTGGCACTTAAGTTTACGAAACGTCTAAAGGCGTCCGTAAAATAAGTAAGCCAAAGCCCAGAAAACAAAACCCATTAAGCAAAAGAGTGAAGAAAACCCAATCATTTGAAAGCAAGTTTATCAAATAAGTCATGAAAAACACTTTTAAAAACAATACCAATTTTTCCCGAAAATTTCGGCAGAGTCTCCTTTGTAAATACTGGCCCCCAAAAATGGGTACAACAAAATATATACATGAATCCAACAAAATAGGGCATCCCCAAGCGGGAGCTAGCTCTTCGCCATACGGCGGTCACAATTCCCACGCAATGTAAATGACAACAAGCATAATAAAGCATAATAAAGCATAAGGAAGCATGAAAAAGTAGCATGTCGGCTCAAGTGAGCTCGACCCCAAATACAGTATAAAATCCACAAACCTCACAGTCTCATCTCTAGGTCAATATACAATAATCTGGTAGAACAGTAGATGGAGTACACTAGATACAAGAATATACAAGGTGGTACAAAAAATAACATAACCCACCTATGAGCAAATCTCGAGCTCAGGCAAAAGAGACAAAAGAACAAGTGCGCCCGCCGCTACTGAACTGACGGAGCGGACCTGCAAAAGACTGTGGCACAACGGGGGTGAGTTGCCAACTCGTGAGTAATAAATAACATCTACAAAGGCTATCGTATGCATGCACACAAGCATCCTAGCATCTAAAATACAGGTAAGACTGGATGCACTAGCAGGTGTGTATATAACATCAGTGTAATAATATGCATGCAACATGAAAATCTGAGGTCTCAATAGGTATATATAAGAAATATTTTATCCCTTTTTGTTTTTGAAACTCTTTTAGAATACCAGCATAATGCCAATGAATCGACGAAAATCGGTGTCCAGCAACGACACCCAAAAGCTGTCCCAAATCTCATAAATGTATCTCTGGCCTCAGCCGTCCGGCTGACCCATCTCAAATATCAATATCTCATCATCTAGCGGCCACGGTCGGTATCCTCTGGATATCCGCCGTCCCAAACAGTCACCGGTAGGTAATCCGTCCCCTGCCAGGCTCAACGTCATCACCACATTCCTCTTGCCCCGGGGTACCTTACCGGGCCCACCATGTACCCGTGCCGGTTCCTCCACTCCTCGACACGGATTTCCAAAGCCACAGCAAACTCATGGTGGACGACACTTACATCACTAGAAAACCGCAATTTACATGTTTAAAAAATATCATAAGTTTGGAAATTTTGCGGCTTTCCCCCGAAATCCAGCAATATCATAAAATCTCAAGAAATCCTCATAAGTGCATATATCAATGATAATGAATGCGTATGATATCAATAATCAAGTTGCGATGTGTGATTAATGGATTAAGCATGAACAATTAATATGATGAAGTACATGCACATGAATAGCAATTCTACGGTTTCATTTTAAGGAATTAAAGGCAATAGCACCAGTTTAAGTATCAATTAGTAAAAGTTTTAAATTTAAATGTTATCTAGTGTGGTGGCATGGCAATTACCAGGGTGTGTGTGTAAACATGAATAGTGCTCGTGCTGCATATAAAAACCTGGTAATGGTGCATGTGTCCTACAATTGAGTTTGCGTATATGGGTATAACCTATCGATCTAATTGCAGCAATTATCATGCCAGTATTATTATTCTAATGTCACAAGTGATTATCCAATTTACTATTTTCCAGTTTACTAAATCTATCGGGCGACTTGCGCCATCCAGACGATCGTCCCCCGTAGATGTTAAATCTACTCACCGGGATCCCTGGCTAGCTGTGTCCAATCACCGCCTTTCCCTTTCGCGCCGCGTCTGACGTTTCCGCGACCGAACCTGGAATTTACATCAATACCAAATATAAGGTTACGTATCAAGAACGACGCAAAACCCCAACGAAACTACTAAGGTTCGCTAGCTAGGTACAACGTGCACAAAGTGCGCGGACACACGCGAAAATCGCAAAAACTGCCAAAAACGCCGATTTGGGTCACCCGGCAAAACTAAAACCCGACTACCCAAAAACCGCACTCACGCATCCTAAAAGTCGTAGGACAAGCCAACAAGATTATCAAGATGCCACAATAACTCATCACATAACTTTGATAAAAAATCTAGTAAGCAGAAATTGCAATTTGATGCAAATATCGACAATATAGCGACAAAGTCAACACCACCCAACACCAACATTCCAAACTAACCAAAAAGTTAGCCAATACACAAATTCTAAACCATTAACTAAGCTTAAAAACCTAATTTACATAACAAAACCTTTTCTTGATTTTTGTACTTAGCAAACATAACCCAAACTATATATGAAATCCTTACTTTAACACTATATTTTAGCCTAATAAGCAAATTAACCACTTAGATTAAGGTTAGCAAAACACTAGATAGCAAATTAGGTTTAATCAACACAAATTAGGTTTAATCAACTCACTAATCATGTTTTCAAATACCATTTCCATACAAAAACCTTTTCTTGAAAATCCTAAAAAGCAAATTTCACACTTCTAATTTAATCAAATTAGCATAATTGAAAACTATATCAACAAGGTAACCAAATAGATTAGTCATTAACAACTAGATTAACTATAAAATAACTTAATTAACTATTATGGCTTTCAAACCCTAGTTTAAATTTTCAAACAAAAACTAAGAAATCTAGATTAACTACACTAAATTATCACTAAACCATATAATATAAGCACTTAAACAAAGGATTTAACAAGATAGGAATTATACCTCTTGATCAATGGATCAAGCAAGAAAGTTTGCTCCAAAAATGCCTCCTTTCCACATGATTTCAACCATATTAGGCTTGAGAAGAGGTAGCACAAGGATTTTGTGTTGAAAAAGAGAAGGATTTGTGGATATTTATTGAATTTTGTTGCAAATTTTGAAGAAAATGAGAGAGAAAGAGAAGGAAAATAATGGAGGTGGAAATGGTGCAGGTTTCGGCCAGAGGAGGGGAATGGGGGAGGGTATGGGCAAGTGGGGAAAGTCATGGTCAAGTTTCTAAAGTCAAATGTATCATACATTAACCATTTTATTTAAATT
Source organism: Agapanthus africanus (assembly GCA_030015575.1). Lineage (NCBI taxonomy): Eukaryota > Viridiplantae > Streptophyta > Magnoliopsida > Asparagales > Amaryllidaceae > Agapanthus > Agapanthus africanus. Next base: position 262,853,760 of record JASDDO010000008.1, read on the forward strand.
AATACCATAAACTATCCACTTAACTCAAGAAACAACTCAAGAAAGAGAGAGACCAGAATTTCTGGACTTGGCCAAGACTTGGGCTGTTCTTGGGCTGAGGGAAAAGATAGAGGGGTGTTACAAAAGAAATTTTATGCAAAAAGGCCCCCTACAACTCAAAAATTGCAAGTTTTAGCCCAAAATTCAATAATTTCGTTTCAATTCATAAAAATTGGTTAAAAATCAAAATAAATTACTAAAAATTCATGTTATCACTAGATTATAATTATCATAATTTTATAGATTAAAATTAGCCCGGAAAAATTTGTATTTATCGCTTATTTAATGTATTTTCTTACCGGCTTAAATAATATTAAAAAATTGAAAAATAGGGAAAAATTTTTAAATGACCAAAATTTCATATTAAACTCATTAGCTACTAAAAACAAGTAATTACCTATCCACTTTAAGTATAATTAGCCCTAAACTGCAAAATATCGAGAAAGACGGTTTTCGGAAAAATACCGAATTTTCACCGAATTTCAAGAAAACACCAAAACGACTTTTCAAGACACTACACTTTCATGAGTGTTGCACATTTACTTTCTCATATCCCCAGTGCATGATTATTGCATACTGTTGTCATATCATTATTGCTTTATATATTGGTGGTACTTGTTAGTGTACTTTCCATTATTTCGTACTCATGACCTGTTATTACTGCAATTGTCATATATTAGATTCATGCTGTACGTACATTCTTGCGATTACCTGCATATGTTATTTACTATTCACGAGTTGGTAACTCACCCCCGTTGTGCCACAGGTGTTACAGAGGGTTCCCCAGAGTAGTCGAGGCTGGCTATTCATCTATCATCTTTTGCTACGGATACCGCATCAGCTCACAGTGTGCGGTTTGCTTAGGTGGGTTTTGTGGTTATTCGTTGTATTGTATATTCGTTGTATCCTTGTACTCTCCATCTACTATTTTCATATTGACTTAGAGACTTGGTGAGAACGATGTTGTATTTTATGTTGGATTTGTTGTCTTTTATACAGTTTCCTTTCTATCGTCTTCTATTTCTTCGCTACGGCGTCGTATATTTGTTATGGTGGTTGTTTTCCGCCTTTGGGCATTGATTTGCTCCCGTTTGGGATGCTTTACTTTATATTTATGTTGTACCCATTTTTGGGGCTAGCTTTTACAAAGGAGGTGCTGCCAAAATTTTAAAGGAAATAAAGTTGGACTTTTAAAGAATTTGGATTGTGATTTCAAAGACTTTTAAACAATGTTTCTTATCTTTTCTGGTATTTTAATGGTTTAGATTTCTGGGTTTTGGCTTTCTTTTACTGCGTTACGCCTGTAGACGTTGCGTAGTATTAGGGTCGTCACGTGCCAATTTCGGGTCGTGACAGATATGTCCTTACCGCTAAGGCACCTACTGTCCGTGGTCCCAAATCCAGTAACGCGGATAAGGAAATCCGCAAAACCTGGGAGTGCGCGAGGGCCAAGTGCATTGTGCTTGCCTTAATTGTTGGAGATAGTGCCCTCATAGTCAATTATTGGATCGCAGGTACGTGATTGCAATGATTGCGGAGGACCTATCCCGGTAGCACAGTCTTACTCGAGATGATAGTATGCTATCTGGTTTGCCTTTATCAGTCGTGTACATGTTCAGGTGACTGATTGCATGTTACACTTTGATAGAGCCCTTAGGATCTTGCTTTACTACCAACAGTATGATGGCGATCATATACGTGAGAGTTGGGTAGTTTATATGCATATCCTTAATTGTGGTCCCTAGTCGTGGGAGTTTCGAGACAGGGCATCGATACTCCGGAGTAGACTAGTGTATACAGTCGAGACCCCGACGAGGGGCGATGGCCGGTCTCACAAGCCACTGGTGTCAGTTGGATCACCTAAGATGTATACAGGTGCTCATTGGGTTATGAGTACACCGGACAGGACTCGCCGGGAATCTGCTAGTTAGTATTATATCTATCGTCAGATAGCAGTTCCCTGGTGACATGTGTACAGGTTAGTTCATCGACCTGAGGTCGTCATTTGTCTCGTGTGAGTTCCCACTGTGCTTTGATTTCTACCCTACCACGGCTCAAAGGAGTCGTGCAAACAGGTAGCTTTTGGGTACAGTCCCGAGCCATATGGAGGCACGTGAGCGGATCGGCAGGGGATTCGTCTCTCCCGGTATTGGGGGCGAGGTCGTGCTGTGTCTAGGAGAGCCATTACACAAAGTCCATGGCCATGGCAGGAGATTTACTGGTAGGTACTCCAGTAGTATCTCAGGGTGTTATTGGGCTTCACTCCGACACGACTTATACTGCTATTGGGGGTCTGGCGTTACTAGCCCCCTAGGCAGATATGCGATACTCATTGACGAACGGACCGGACTGTATATACATTGTCACTGTTAGGCTCAGTAGGGTTTTCCGGATGAGTGCGCTCATCGGCATCCCTTGAGGTCAGTCCATGGGCAGCCGTTACGCATTGCTAGTGCCGCTGACGGTTTGTGGTTAAACCCACTGCCAGGCTGCTGACGAGTCATTAGAGTCCCCCACAGACAGTTTCCCAAGTTCGGGCGAAACGTTGTAGAGGCCGTATGGTTTTATGGCAGGGTTCGGAAAATGCACGTGCGTTTACGCACGTGTTATTTTTCGGGCAGATAATACTGGTCGGCTTTGGTTTAAGCCGGATCCGAGTATTATATTGAGTAGGTATAATATCTTTGTCTCAGTTGCAATTGTATTCGGTCGTAATACAATGTGGGTATATTTATACAGTTTCGGGGTTGTCCTGAAATTCGTTTCAGGATCACTTTTGGAAGTTGCCAGTTTCCTGTTTTCTATCAGCCGTCTTTTAACATTCGGTTAAAGACGGATTTATCTTTTCTTCTGATATGAGTGAGTCATCATTCTAGAAGCTTCTAGAAGTGATGATGAGGCTAATTGGTGTTGTGTTCTAATTGGTTGCATTTATTACTTGATGAGGTGTTATTAGTGAGTCATTGTTTTCTTTAATGATTCTTGTTTTGGTTAAGATCTTTTGTGAGAAGCTTTTCTCTTATAGTCACCACCTTTGCTCCTACACTCACCCTCCTCATTCTATATATATGATAAGCCTCCTCTCTCATTCATTCACTCTCACTTGATGTTTTATTTTAGAGAGAAAAGATTATGATAGGTTTTATCGGTGTATGGAATTTCACAGTCCATTTCATTCCATCACCCGATTCCTTCGGCAACTTCATTAACCGATCGTCCACGGATTTGGACGAAGTGAGACAAAGTCATCTACTCATTCTCTACATCAATCTTGGTCGTCTCTTTTAGCAAACTTGACGATCGAGTTGCCTCGAGTCAGAGGCGGGAGCCCGTTTAAAGAACCGATCATGTGGTGCCACCTCGACGAGGAGATCGGAGATCGACGAGATCGGAGCAGCCGCAACGGAGCGTGGGATGATGGTTGAAGAACGAAGGACTCGGATCGTTCGGTATAACCATTCTACACTCTTTACAGTTTGTTAGTTTAGCAATAATGGCAGATCCGGGTTAAAGTATACGATAGCGCCAGTTAAAAGTTTTTGTTCCGCATTTTGGCGTCTGTAGACTGCCGGGGCGCTAACGTAGACTTACAGTGGTATCAGAGCCTCACCATTTTGCTATACTAACTTGTGCTAACGCGTTTAAAACATCGATCCGACCGAAAATCGAAAACTCCAAAAATCGCATTTTTCTTCACTTGACAGTTCTGTTAATTTTAAATGGTGTCAAAATTGATTTCTGTACATCTTAAAAATCACAGCAGACGATTCTAAGAACCACGAAGAAATTTGGGGTCATGATCACTCCATGGAGGCGCGGAAGCGCGGCCAAACCCATGGTTTGGCCGCCCTTCCGCGGCCACGTGGGGAGCACGTGCCTCCAAAATTTTTCAGTGGGTTCTGTGAAGGATTTTGGGGTTTTTGGTCAATACAGTTTTGGCCCAGATTTTGTTACTGTTCACCAGTAAGCTGTGGGGCCCACTTTTTTTGAAATTTGGTCTTTGGTCGATCGTAATTTAAACACGTTAGTTTACAGTGCTTACATTATATCTCCGACCGGGAATGTCATTTGATCGGTAAACCGCGTTTGATTGCTATAGTTCTTTTAGACGGGTTTGCGAACGTGACATTCGCGTTGATGTTCTGTGTTGTGCTGTAATGTTACGGATTTGTCGTGGTGGATAGCAGTGTGCAATGGTAGTACAGTTTGAGTTTATTTGTACATTTGATATTGCGGGGCGAGCGTCCAACTTGTGGACAGCCGTCACTGCCTGTTGTATAATATTCTTTTGGGGCACGACCAGGTTGCGGTCGATGTACCTATTGTACTATTTTTCATTACTGTACTAGGTTTTACCCCGCGACGGAGTGCACGGATAGCCGGGTTCGGGAAAGCAACGGGTCCGCATCTCATGGCTTTGAAAGGCAGAGGGGCCCCACTTCAGAATTGGCAGACCATTCGCCGCACTCGTAGGGGGTACAGGTTGACCCAAGGAGGGGTGCTCAATTTACCGGATTCCGTGAAGTGCCGGGTGTTCCATTCACTATGCTGTGGAGGACTACCTCGCTTCAGGTTTTGGCGGGTAACTTGCCGCACCCGTAGGGGTCTAGGTTTCATTGCACAGGCTATCCACACGACAGGGGAACGTCGAGTTTCAGCAGCGGCTCTGTGAAACTCGGGGATCCCAGATATCTGTTTTGTTCTGTGATGCTTATTACTTTTCTGTAATGTTGCATATTATCACGCCTGGAGCGATTATGTATATTGGTTTATATACTATTAGATGTTGTATATATTTTACACCCGCGCTAGTCCAGTCCCCGCTCTGTCGTTAGTTAAGTAACCTAACGGGTGATGACGGGACCCAGAGACGAATGCGGATGGCATATACGTACATTTTATTTTCGTTCTTTTCTGGTGTGATTAATGATGGGACTGTGTTGATTCTGATCAACGCAAAGTAAAACAAACCTGTTTGAGTTGTTGGAACAATTTTAAAAGGTGTTGTTACAAAGACGTTTCCTTTTGTTATGCATAGCGGTATTCGGTGTGAATATCCAGCACCTCATTCGACGAGGCAAGGGCTGATATCCCTTCACCGGGAAAGACCCCTTGGGCAGAAGTTTGCGTCAGGGTAATAACTTTACTATAGTCGATTACAAGTTGCTTTGCATAGCGGTATTCAGTGGAATATCCTGCACCTCATTCCATGAGGAAAGAGCCGAGATCCCTTTACCGGGAGTGACCTCTTTAGCAAAAGGTTTTCGCCACTATATTTTAAAAAACTATCAGGTTCCTTCAGCGATATCAAGTTCACTACGCTAAAGGTTTTTCGCCAAAAACCAGTCGTAGCCCTCCGTCGTTTCTTATGGATGGTCAGTAGTATTCAAGCTATGTTTGTTGGCCTTAGTCAAGGCATAGTGTTTGGTAGCTGCTGGGTATTCATTTGTTGCATAGATAGATGAGTTGGTTTGGGACAGTCGTACAGCCTTGTTGGCCCTTAGTCAAGGGCGAGTACGGGTGGGTTCAAATTAACAAGATAATGACGGGCAGAACTTGACATGTGACTTATGATTTGCTGGCCCTTAGTCAGGATCATAAGAGCATGGGGCAAAAACTATATCGGGAGTTTCTAAAGAAACTGAAACTTGCCAAGTATGCGCATACCTACTGGAGTATGAATAACGTGGATGCATTCCATCACGTTAACATGCGATGAGAGTTGGATCCCGATTCCCACTGATGAGTTGGTTTACTCTTCGGGTGATCCCGATTGATTCTTCTTTAGGTTTGGAGGAGAATTTGACAGGACAGTGGGAGGTTTCCGGATTAGATAAACTGATGACCATTCTGATCTAGGTTAGAGTGCACGCAGAGTGTTTCTTTTCTCTCTCTCTCTTTGGCAGCGACCTTTGACCGACCCTAGACTATGACTCAGTGACCAGGTTGACCGAACCTTCTTAAAATACTGGCTTTTGGATTGTCTTAGTTGCATAAGTCATTGCCACTCCTTCTTTTACCCTTTGAATTTCTCAGAACACCCGTATTACTACGGATATCCACTTCCATTGGATAGATCCATCGTATGGTTATATACGAACTCGAAGGAACTTCTTCGGGGATGGATCCAGGTTCAGGACAAATAGAATTGGTTTATTCAGTTGTCTTTTATTATCACCTTCTCTCAGGTTGCGAGAGCTCCTTGGTTTAGGAGAGTACACCTATTACGCTTATTGGATAGTCTTATTCCAAACCATAGGCTGGTGCCAAAAGGTAGGGAATGAAGAAAACCAATTAGCCTAAGTAGGGTGTGCAGAAGGTAATATGTAAAGACAAAATAAAGGGATTAGAAAGAGGGCAAAGTAAATTGCGACTGATATCATTCACGACCAAAAACCGCGTACTTCATCGCCGCTCCTATTTCACCTTTAAAAGAATAAGGTATTATTCAGTTGTCTTTTATCGTCACCTTCTCTCGAGATGCGAGTACTCCTTGGTTTAGGAGGGTACACCTATTATGCTTACTGGATAGTCTTCTTCCAAACCATAGGCTGGTGCCGAACGGTAGGGAAGGAAGAAAACCATTTAGCCTAACGATGGTGTACAGAAGGTAACGACTAAAGACAAATAAAGGGATTTGGAGAGATGGCAATAAGATATACGGTTGAAGTCATGAATTGGATTATGGAAGAGGCATTGCTATGAATACCAGGATACCCCTACGAAACATTTTCATGTTTCAGTGCATTGTTAAAGGAAAAACTGTTTTCCCGATTAGACACTTACTCCAAGGGTATGTATTTACCAGGTTTCATTCTCATATCTGTATGGTTTTACAGATGATGAGTGGGAGTAAGATATTGGGAATTAGGTGATCATCCTCATTATATCGGAATTCGTTGTAATTGGTGATATTTGAGGAAATCGCCAGGGTACAGTTTTCCACCTACAACGCACAAGTTATGAGTTGTTTAACTCAGCGGACTTATACAGAATATTGTATGTTGTCCAGTGTCCATCAGGACAAAGGGGTAGGTCCTCGTACTATGTTCTGTTTACTTATAACTTCTCTAGTATTTAGACGAGTGTTTCGTAGAAATACAAGGTCTAAGTTTTGAGAAGTTGTGGGTATAAGAATAAAGTAGAGAACCAGGTATCACAAGTATCGGGATTCTTCAAAGAGATCGAAGATGTAGATTCTTGTGATTGGTATTCAGATGATAGTGATGGTTTTGAGAAACGAGTTTTCTCTTTCAGGTTGCTCATAATTGGATGGATTCCTAAGTTGAGTAATACTGATTAGCCTCTTTCCATTAAAGTTGATATGCACTGGAGACAGTTGCATGATTTGAATATGGTTCCAATTAAATTAGTGCCAAAGTTTCTGTATTGGATATAGAATGGATCGTACCTTAAAAGAAATTAAGGTATGGGGAGTTGTCCAGCTTATGCTTAAAACCAGACTCTGGATAACTCAGGGCACGTTTCTGTAATGGCTGTTTGTGGGTTGACCCTGGCTATGACGAGGGTTGATATTCTACCATTTGGAAGATCAATAGTGTTATTGTTCTTGACTCGCCACAGTTTTAGTAAAAATGGATCTTTTTCAGAAAACAGTAGTGGGAGTATGGTAGAACTGGAAGTGATTCCAGAACCGCGAACGATTACGGAAAAATTTAATAGGACCTATACATTCAATCAGGTTTGACATTCCAACAGCCACTCCGAAGATATGGTAGGTAACCTCAGACACCCGAGAGGTACTTCGGTAGGCTCAAGGACGGTGACAGGGAGGTTCTTATCTACCCAGACTTGACACTACTGTTGTTCCAGGTTATGAGACCCGGTAAGAGGGTTGTCGTAGTCAGTGGGAGCAGCGGAAGTATAGTGGGCAAGATGCTTATATCTATTTATAGACTTGAGCAGTTTTAGCGGAGATAGATCATCTAATTTTGATGTGACAGTCATGGGTTTGACTTCAATCAGAATAGGGGATGGATCAGTTAAGAAGGTAGTAGGGTGTGATGTCATGGTATCTGGATGACATACACAGAGTAGGAAGTAAAATTCCTATACTACGATCGGTTGTACTGTGGTCGTCACACAGTTGTTTCTCCAGATAGGATATGGATATAATATTTGACATTCTGGTTTCTGGATCTATGACTTTAGATCTGGATTTGGGTAGTTTCCCAATGTGGGTACTTTGACAGATATTCTAATGGTTTTTGGAATAGTAGACTCCTAGCATGGTGGTGTACCTGCAGGTGATGGAGTCACCCTCTCTAAAGGTGTCTTACAGACTAAAGGGGAGAGGGATGTGCATGATTGGCAGATCACTTGCTTAGGCAATTGAGTCAATCATGAGATGTCAAGTAGCACACCAGATGTTGTTTTTGCACTAGATGCAATGAGTTTGTATTAATCCAATCCTGGAGAAACATAAGGAAGCAGTTTTAGAACATTGGTACATGTTCTACGGATTTGATAACGGCAGCCTCTTTCGGGAGACGGTTATCATTCCAGGCTTCAAAGGTGACATGGATGACAGAGTGATTGTCAGAGTTTTAGTTTTCCCTCTGACGAGGGACAGTATTATGGACAGGTGGTTCCAGAGGATACTGTGGGTGGCGTGGTGCCGGATACTGATTAGGTTCAGTGATCCATACAGTCTAAGAAGTTTGGATATGGAGTTCATTTATGAACTAAGGTCCCATCAGATATCCAGACATATTCTAAGACAGGTACTACTCAATTCGGGAGATGGCTTTCTCCGCGAACTTGAGATTAAGAGAGATACAGAAAGAAACTTCCAGGCGGATCCACTCACCGAGGCTATTTCTCGAACACAATAGTTTTATAAACGGGCTTTGTGATACTGCTTAGTAGAGAAGTTGGGTGTCGGTTTCACACGGGCTGTGAGTAGTCGACATCGCAATATTAGCCTTGAGTGCAAGTGGGAGATTGTTGGAGATAGTGCCCTCATAGTCAATTATTGGATCGCAGGTACGTGATTGCAATGATTGCGGAGGACCTATCCCGGTAGCACAGTCTTACTCGAGATGATAGTATGCTATCTGGTTTGCCTTTATCAGTCGTGTACATGTTCAGGTGACTGATTGCATGTTACACTTTGATAGAGCCCTTAGGATCTTGCTTTACTACCAACAGTATGATGGCGATCATATACGTGAGAGTTGGGTAGTTTATATGCATATCCTTAATTGTGGTCCCTAGTCGTGGGAGTTTCGAGACAGGGCATCGATACTCCGGAGTAGACTAGTGTATACAGTCGAGACCCCGACGAGGGGCGGTGGCCGGTCTCACAAGCCACTGGTGTCAGTTGGATCACCTAAGATGTATACAGGTGCTCATTGGGTTATGAGTACACCGGACAGGACTCGCCGGGAATCTGCTAGTTAGTATTATATCTATCGTCAGATAGCAGTTCCCTGGTGACATGTGTACAGGTTAGTTCATCGACCTGAGGTCGTCATTTGTCTCGTGTGAGTTCCCACTGTGCTTTGATTTCTACCCTACCACGGCTCAAAGGAGTCGTGCAAACAGGTAGCTTTTGGGTACAGTCCCGAGCCATATGGAGGCACGTGAGCGGATCGGCAGGGGATTCGTCTCTCCCGGTATTGGGGGCGAGGTCGTGCTGTGTCTAGGAGAGCCATTACACAAAGTCCATGGCCATGGCAGGAGATTTACTGGTAGGTACTCCAGTAGTATCTCAGGGTGTTATTGGGCTTCACTCCGACACGACTTATACTGCTATTGGGGGTCTGGCGTTACTAGCCCCCTAGGCAGATATGCGATACTCATTGACGAACGGACCGGACTGTATATACATTGTCACTGTTAGGCTCAGTAGGGTTTTCCGGATGAGTGCGCTCATCGGCATCCCTTGAGGTCAGTCCATGGGCAGCCGTTACGCATTGCTAGTGCCGCTGACGGTTTGTGGTTAAACCCACTGCCAGGGTGCTGACGAGTCATTAGAGTCCCCCACAGACAGTTTCCCAAGTTCGGGCGAAACGTTGTAGAGGCCGTATGGTTTTATGGCAGGGTTCGGAAAATGCACGTGCGTTTACGCACGTGTTATTTTTCGGGCAGATAATACTGGTCGGCTTTGGTTTAAGCCGGATCCGAGTATTATATTGAGTAGGTATAATATCTTTGTCTCAGTTGCAATTGTATTCGGTCGTAATACAATGCGGGTATATTTATACAGTTTCGGGGTTGTCCTGAAATTCGTTTCAGGATCACTTTTGGAAGTTGCCAGTTTCCTGTTTTCTATCAGCCGTCTTTTAACATTCGGTTAAAGACGGATTTATCTTTTCTTCTGATATGAGTGAGTCATCATTCTAGAAGCTTCTAGAAGTGATGATGAGGCTAATTGGTGTTGTGTTCTAATTGGTTGCATTTATTACTTGATGAGGTGTTATTAGTGAGTCATTGTTTTCTTTAATGATTCTTGTTTTGGTTAAGATCTTTTGTGAGAAGCTTTTCTCTTATAGTCACCACCTTTGCTCCTACACTCACCCTCCTCATTCTATATATATGATAAGCCTCCTCTCTCATTCATTCACTCTCACTTGATGTTTTATTTTAGAGAGAAAAGATTATGATAGGTTTTATCGGTGTATGGAATTTCACAGTCCATTTTATTCCATCACCCGATTCCTTCGGCAACTTCATTAACCGATCGTCCACGGATTTGGACGAAGTGAGACAAAGTCATCTACTCATTCTCTACATCAATCTTGGTCGTCTCTTTTAGCAAACTTGACGATCGAGTTGCCTCGAGTCAGAGGCGGGAGCCCGTTTAAAGAACCGATCATGTGGTGCCACCTCGACGAGGAGATCGGAGATCGACGAGATCGGAGCAGCCGCAACGGAGCGTGGGATGATGGTTGAAGAACGAAGGACTCGGATCGTTCGGTATAACCATTCTACACTCTTTACAGTTTGTTAGTTTAGCAATAATGGCAGATCCGGGTTAAAGTATACGATAGCGCCAGTTAAAAGTTTTTGTTCCGCATTTTGGCGTCTGTAGACTGCCGGGGCGCTAACGTAGACTTACATTAATGAATAATGAACATCAGAGGAGGCACGAGGATATGGATCTTGATGCCATATTTCTCCATACAAAGGAACTTTATGGAGAGCAATCTCGTATAGCAAGATACGAGACCTCAAAGAACTTGTTTCAGGCGAGGTTGGCCGTCGGATCATCGGTAGGAGAACATGTCCTAAAGATGATTGGCTATATAGAAGAGCTCACGGACCTTGGGATGACTTTCGAGAACGAGCTCTATACAACCTTGATTCTCCAGTCCCTTCTTTCCACCTAGGCCCAGTTTATTCTGAATTTCAACATTCAAAGAAAAGAAGTTGAACTTCCAGAACTCCTTAACATGTTGAGGAGTGCAGAGGGCACCTTGCAGAAGGAAAGGGATACACCCGCTATGTTTGTTCGCGGTGCTTCTTCTTCAGGGTCCAAGGCTAGGGCCAAAGGAAGGAAGAATAAGGCCGCCACCAAACTTAAAGGAGGTGTTAGTAAGGTGGGAATGAAGGGAAAGAAAAAAATTTCGGTGCCAATAGTGGCCAAGGATGAGTGCTTCCATTGTCATAGGAAAGGGCAATGGAAGAAAGATTGCAAGGCGTGGAATGCCAAGAACCAGGAACAGAAGCATGCTGTGGCTTCGACTTCAGGTGTGTTTGTAATTGAGAATTGTCTGTCAATCAACTCTACTTCCTGGGTATTGGATACCGGATCAGGATCTCATATATGCAATTCATTGCAGGCACTGAGAAACCGTAGAGTGCTGAAGGTAGGTGATATGACCCTGAAGGTTGCTAACGGGGCTAGCGTGGGAGCTATGTCCGTAGGGGATTATCACCTCGGATTGACGAGTGGACATATTTTGGTTTTGCATAACTATTTTTGTGTACCCAGTTTAACGTGTAATATCATATCGGTTTCTTTGTTATCAAAAGAAGGTTATGATTTCACGTTTGTAAGCGATGTTGTTAACATCCACCTTAATCATGGTTTGATTGGGTTAGGTACACTGGATAACGGTATATATGTCTTAAACCAATTACAGATTTTCAATGTCCAGAACACACTAAAAAGAAAGTCTCCAGATTTAAATAAAGCTTTCTTATGGCATTGTAGACTAGGTCACATCAATGAGACAAGGTTAACTAGGTTACATAGAGAAGGGTATTTGGACTCGTTTGAATATCAAACTTATGCCACTTGTCAATCATGTCTCAAAGGAAAGATGACAAAGACTCTATTCACTGGACATGGAGTACGAGCGAGAGAGCTCTTAGGACTCATACATAGCGATATATGTGGTCCAATGTCTACACATGCAAGAGCTGGTTTTTTCTATTTCGTTACTTTTACGGATAATTACTCTAGGTACGGATTCATTTTTCTGATGAAACATAAATCCGAGGCTTTTGAGAAATTCCAAGAGTATAAGAATGAAGTAGAAAACCAAACCGGCAAAAGTATAAAGACACTAAGATCTGATCGAGGTGGTGAATACTTAAGTGCCGAGTTCCTAGGTTACCAAAAAGAGAAAGGAATTCTCTCTCAGCTTACTCCTCCATACACTCCACAGCATAACGGTGTATCGGAGAGATGGAATAGAACCCTATTGGATATGGTACGTTCCATGATGAGTAATGCTGAGTTACCGCGATCTTTCTAGGGTTATGCGCTAGAATCAGCAACTTATTTTTTGAACATAGTTCCTACCAAGACTGTGCCTACAACGCCATATCAGATGTGGAGTGGGAAGAAACCCTATCTTCAGTATCTAAAGATATGGGGATGTCCAGCTTTTGTTAAAAAGAAGCATGCGGACAAACTCGAGGCACGATCAGTACAGTGTAAGTTTGTGGGATATCCAAAGAACTCCAGGGGGTATTATTTCTATTACGCAGAGGAACAAAAGGTTTTTGTTTCTCGTAATGCCCATTTTCTAGAACATCAGTTTTTAGAAAAGGAAACAAATGGGAGCGAAATAGAACTGGAAGAAATTCCAGAACCACAAACTACTACTGAAAGTTTGGTAAGACCAGTAGTTCAAGAAGAACAGGACATTCCCGCACCCCTCCGCAGGAGTAGTAGGCCGTCTCATCCGCCTGAGAGATACTACGATTTTCTCATAGATGGGGATAGAAAGGATTGCGTCATTGATGATGATGAACCTACTAGCTTCCAGCAGGCCATCCAGAGCGGTGACTCGGTACGATGGCTAGATGCATTGCGGACCGAAATGGAGTCCATGTACACCAACAAAGTATGGACTTTGGACTTTGCTCCAGGTGGGGTAAAACCCATAGGATGCAAATGGATCTTCAAGAAAAAGATTGGTGTAGATGGACAGGTGGAAGCCTATAAGGCTAGACTTGTTGCAAAGGGTTTTCGTCAAAAGACCTGGTTTGGACTATGATGAGACTTTTTCTCCAGTGGCTATGCTCAAATCCATTCGGGTCCTTCTTGCTATTGCCGCCTTCCATGATTATGAGATTTGGCAGATGGACGTAATGACGGCTTTTCTAAATGGTAATTTGGAAGAGTGCGTCTATATGGATCAGCCAGAAGGCTTAAATCCGAGTGGGAGCAGCGGGAAAGTATGCAAGTTGCTTAAGTCCAATTATGGACTAAAACAGGAATCGCGGAGTTGGAACATCTGTTTTGATGAAACGATCAAAGAATATGACTTTATCAAAAATCCAGATGAACCATGTATATATAGTAAAATTGTAGCACGAACTGTCGCATTCCTCGTCTTGTACGTGGATGACATTCTATTGATAGGAAATGATATTCCTATGCTACAATCTGTCAAAGGATTCTTGTCACACAGGTTCTCCATGAAAGACCTGGGTGATGCCTCTTACATACTGGGGATCCGGATCTATCGTGATAGATCCAAAAGGATGTTGGGACTTTCGCAGTCCAGGTATATCAACACTATACTGAAAAGATTCAGTATGGAAGATTCAAAGCGCGGTAATCTACCGGCTTGTCACTGAATCACCCTCTCCAAAGAGATGTCTCCCAAGACTGATTTGGAAAGGGAACACATGTCTATTATACCCTACGCTTCTGCGGTAGGCTCTATAATGTATGCGATGTTGTGAACCAGACCGGATGTAGCTTACGCACTGAGCGTGGTAAGACGATATCAGTCAGACCCAGGGGAGATGCACTGGATAGCAGTAAAGAACATTCTCAAGTACCTGAGAAGGACTAAGGAGATGTTCTTGGTTTACGGCGGAAAAGACCTCAAGATTGAGGCCTTTGCTGATTCCGACTTCCAGAGTGACTCCAAGTCCATTTCGGGTTATGTCTTTACACTAAATGGAGGGGCGGTGTGCTGGAAGAGCTCAAAGCAAGACACCGTTGCAGACTCGACGATGGAAGCGGAGTATATTGCTGCTTGCGATGCCGCAAAAGAAGCGGTCTGGATGAAGAAGTTCCTAACAGAACTTCAGGTGGTTCCTACCATTGTTGATCCAATACTGCTGTATTGCGACAACAACGGAGCTATAGCTTTAGCGAAGGAACCCAGGTCCCATCAGAAATCCAGACACATCTTAAGGCGGTATCACCTGATCAGGGAGATCATAGATCGCCGGGAGATCGAGGTCCGGAGAGTTTCTACTGAGGAGAACACTACTGATCCATTCATAAAGGCCTTACCTCAGATTCAATTCGAGAGGCTACTCGAGATGATCGGTCTTCGATATGCCAGTACATGGCCGTAGTGCAAGTGGGAGATTGTTAGTGTATATTCCCTAGGGGCCATTATTGTATCATACTAGCTTGTATATTACTTAATGGAAGCTTGGGATATTCACAGTTATATTAACAGTCTTGCTAAACATGGTAGTATGCTACTTGGTTTTATCTATCTTAATATGTGTGTACGTATTGATAGAGCCCTTAGGATCTTGCTTTACTACCAGCGTTGTGTTGGCAGTCACACTAGTGGAGGCTGGATAGTCTACAAGCACATCCTTTTTCAGGTCCCTAGTCGTAGGATTATCGAGACAGGGCATCGATACTCCGGAGTAGACTAGTGTGTATGCTTCTCATCCCAGTTTGGGAGATGGTCTGTCCCACAGCCATCAGTACGTCGTACTGGAGATGGTATACAGGTGCTCGTTGGGTTACGGGTACACTGGACAGGACTAGCAGGGAACTGTTGGTTGGTATTATACCCGTCGTTAGTTAACAGTTCCCAGGTGACATGAGTACAGCATAGTCCGCAGACTTGACACTGCTACTTCGCCTCGAGTGTGTCCCACTGTTCTTAGATTGCTACCATACCACGGCTCGAAGGAGTCATGCAAACAGGTAGCAGTTGGGTGCAGTCCCGAGCACTTGGAGGCAGTGGCGGTTAGACAGGATTCGTCTCTCCCGGTATTGGGAGTTGATATCGCGCTGTGTCAAAGAGCCATTACGCAAAGTCCCTGGCCAGGGCAAGCGAGATTTACTGGTAGGTTTTCCAGTAGTTTCTCAAGGTGTAATGGGCTTCGCTCCGACACGACTTATACCGCTTTTAGGGGACTGACGCTTGCCGCCTCCTAGGCCCAATATGCGATAGTCCTAGACGAACAGACCGGACTGTACGGAGATTGTCACATCAGGCCCAGTAGGAGTTCGGATGGGTTTCCTTATCGGCCTTCTTATCGACATCTACCTGGGGACCGTTACGTACAGCTACTGCCGCTTGCGGTCTGTGGTTAAACCCACTGCCAGCGTAGTAGTCGAGTCTTTAGAGTCCCACACAGAGAGTTTCCCTGCTCCGGCCGAAACGATATAGAGGTCGTATGGTTTTACAACAAGGGTTCGGACGCATACGTGTTTACACGCACGTACGATGTTCGGGCAGTTTTTACTAGCCGGTTTTGGTTTAAGCCAGATTCTAGTATCGGATTATTGGATTTATACAGTCTAAAGTTTTTCCGTGTTTTCACGGATAGGAGGGGCGTTCTCGTAATTTGGAGGGAAGCTTCTAGAAGGATGATGACTTGAGGGTTTAGGTGGCATAAGCATTTATTGATTTAGTGACTTATTTGTGTGATTCATTCATGTCATTAATGATGCATTAAATGGTTAATGACTCATGTAATGAATCACACATAATGAATAAATGAAGCATGATGATTAATCATTTTATTTATTTATTTTGATAAATGATTATGCTTCATATATTCAAGAAGGATCATTATTTTATTATCATTCTCGTCCTCACCTTCTCTCTCCTCAAGCTCTCTCTCTTCAAACCCTAATCCTACCCTCTCATGTGTTGAGATCAAGGATTAGCAAGACTAATTAATCCATATCTATACTCTATATCACCTAGGTGTCTTTGATTAGCAACTAGAGAAACCTAGTTACCTCAAGATTAGAGGCAAAGCTTGGAGTAGAAGCTCTCGGGTGGATCGTCTATTACATAGAGGAGGCCGACGAGGAGGTGGATAACGAGAAGAAGAAGGACACGGTTCATTAGGTATAATCTTCTTCCATAGTAGTTAACAACTCCTATGTTAGTGTTAGTTATAGTTTAGCAAAGATCCTTTCGGTTAGTCGATGTTGTTTTAAACAAAATGATTGTTTTTCATATTTCCACCTCCCCGCAAGTAGTGGGGTGTACAACGTCGACTTACAGTCCGGTGTACTCATAACCCTATGAGCACCTGTATATTATCTTAGGTGAACCAACTGACACCAATGGCTTGTGAGACCGGCCATTGCCCTTCGTCGGGGTCTCGGTCCGTATACACTAGTCTACTCTCGCAGTATCGATGCCCAGTCTCGACACTCCCACGACTAGGGACACTTTAAGGATGTGCTTATAGACTACCCAACTCTCATGTATATGATTGCTATCATACTGCTGGTAGTTAAGCAAGAATCCTAAGGGCTCTATCAACGTGTAATAGAGATCTGTAATGTCACCTGAAGCATATACACGATGATAAAGACAAACTAGATAGAATACTATCAACTCGAGTAAGACTGTCCTACCGGTATAGCTTCTCCCTCAATCATTGTAATCAGGTGCCTGCGATCCAATAATTGAATTTGAGGGCACTATAGCCAACAATCTCCCACTTGCACTTAAGGCTAATTATTACGATGTCGCATACTCACAGCCCGTGTGATACCGAACACCCAACTCCTCTACTGATCAGTCTCACAAAGCCTGTTTGTGAAACTGTTGCGTTCGAGAAATAGCCTAATTGAGTGGATCCGCCCTGATGTTTCTTTCTATGTCACTCTTTATCTCAAGTTCGCGGAGAAAGCCATCTCTTGAAACGAGCAATACCTGTCTTAGAATATGTCTGGATATCTGATGGGACCTAGTTCACAAATGAACTCCAAATCCAGCAAACTTCTTAGACTGTATCGTCAAATGCATTTAATTAGTATCCTGCGCCACGCCTCCCTCAGCATCCGCTTGGACTACCTATCCAAACTACTGCCCCTCGTCATAGGGAAAACTATAACTCTGCTAGTCACTCTGTCATCCAGGTCACCTTGGAAGCATGGAATGATAACCGTCTCCCGAAAGAGGCAGTCGTTATCATATCCCTAGAACATCCACCTATGTTCTAAAACTGCTTCCGAACGTTTCTCCAGGATTGGATTAATATCAACTTATTACATCTAGTGCAAAAACAACATCTATTGTGGTACTTGACACCTCATGATCAACTCAATTACCTAAGCAAGTGATATGCCAATCATGCACATCCCTCTCCCCTTTAGTTCGTAAGACACCTTTAGAGAGGGTGACACCATCACCTGCAGGTACACCACCATGCCAGGAGTCTTCCATTCTAAATATCTTTAGAATACTGTTTAAGTACCCATATTGGGAAACTACCCAAATGTAGATCTAAAAGCATAGATATAGTAACCAGAATGCTTGATATTATATCCATATCCTATGTGGAGAAACTGCTGTGTGACAACCACAGTATAACCGATCATAGTATAGGAATTTTACTTCCTACTATGTGTATGTCATCCAAATACCAAGACATCACACCCTACTACCTTCTTGACAGATCCATCCCCTATTCTGATGAAGTCAAAGCCCATGACTGTCACATCAAAAATAGATGATCTTTCTCCGCTATATCTGCTTTAGACTATAAATAGACATAAGCTACTTGTCCACTATGCTTCCGTTGCTCCCACTGACCATAACAACCTTCTGGCAGAGTCATATACACGTGCACTTCTAAAGCTAGTTTAGAACGACGCTATACTCATCCTCCTGCCGGGTCTCATAGTCTGGAAAAGTAGTAATGGTAAGTCTGGATAAACAAGAACCTCCCTATCACCGTCCTTGAGGATACCGGAGTAGCTCTCGGGTGCCTGAGGTTACCCATCATATCTGCGGAGTGGCTAATGGAATGTCAAACCGGATTGAATCTTTAGGTCCTATTAAATTTTCAGTAATCGTTTGCGATTTTGGAATCACTTCCAGTTCTACCATACTCCTACTACTATTTTATGAAAAAAATCCATTTTACTAAAACTGTGGCGAGTCAAGAACAATATCACTATTGATCTTCTAGATGGCAGAAAGTTAACCCTCGTCATATCCTGGGTTGGCTCACAAACAACCATTACAGAAACGTGCCTTGAGTTATCCAGAGTCTGGTTTTAAGAATAAGCCGGACAACTCCATATACCTTAACATCGTTAAGATATGATCCTTTCTATATACAATATAGAAATAGAGGCACTGATTTAATTTGAACCAGATTCAAATCATGCAGCTGTCTCCAGTGCATGTTAACTAAATGGAGAGAGGCCGATCAGCATTACTCAACTTAGGAGTGGATCCAATTATGAGTAACGAGAAAGACAAACAAGTTCTTAAAATCATTACTATCGACTGAACACCAAACACAAGTATCTACATCTTCGATCATCTTCAAGAATCCTGATACTTGCAACACGTGGTTCTCTACTTTATTCTTGTACCTATAACTTCTCAAAACTTGGACCTTGTATTTCTACGAAACACGTGTCTAAAACTTGAGAAGTCACAAGTAAACAGAATATAGTACGAGGACCAACCCCTTTGTCCTAATGGACACTGGACAACATACAATACTTTGTATAAGTCCCCTGAGTTTAATAACTCAAACCCTGTGCTTCGAAGGTTGAAAACTGTACTATGGTTAAGAAGAATTACACCACTGTTTGGTGCTACTTACCTAACCATCAACTGATATAAGTAAATGTCATGGACATAATTTCAAAAAGTTATATCTCACTTTATAAAATAAATGTACAGATATATGAGTTTGAAATTGGTGCATAACAACGGATATTCAAAACCAAATATTTGTCGTCCGGCAAAAACCCATGCGATTTCCTCAAATATCACCAATTACAACGAATCCCGATATAATGAGGATGATCACCTAATTCCCAATAATTTACACCCACTCATCATCTGTAAAACCATACATATGTGAGAAGCATACCTGGTAAATACATACCATGGAGTAAGGATCTAATTGGGAAATCATTTTTCTATTAACAACGCACAGTGAAATTGAAACATTAAAATGTTTCGAAAGGGTATTCGGGTATTCCTAGTAATGCCTCTTACATTATCCAGTTTCATGACTATAACCGTATATTTCTTTGCCATCTCTTCAAATCCCTTTATTTGTCTTTACTCGTTACCTTCTGTACACCATCGTTAGGCTAAATGGTTTTCTTCCTTACCTACCGTTCGGCACCATCCTATGGTTTGGAAGAAGACTATCTAATAAGCGTAAATGGTGTACTGTCCTAATCCTAGGAGCACTCGCAACCTGAGAGAAGGTAAAGATAAAAGAGAAATGAATAAACCTTATTCTACTTCTCCTGAACTAGAATCCATCCCCGAACTGGAAAAAGTTCCTTCGAGTTCGTATATAACCATACGATGGATTATCCATTAACTGTGGATCTTCGTAGTGATACGGGGTGTTATGGAGAAATACAAAAGTGAAGTAGGAGTGGCGATGAAATGCGTGGTTTGGTCATGAATGATAGTAGTCGCAATTTACTTTGCCCTCTTTCTGATCCCTTTATTTGTCTTTACTTATTACCTTCAGTACAGTATACTTAGGCTAATTGGTTTTCTTCATTCCCTACCTTTCGTCACCTGCCTATTGTTTGGAAGAAGACTATCCAATAAGCGTAATAGGTGTACTCTCCTAATCCTAGGAGTACTCACAACCTGAGAGAAGGAAAAAGGAAAAGACAACTGAATAATGCTATTCAATCTCTCCAGAACCAGAATCCATCCTCGAATCTTGAACAAGTTCCGTCGAGTTCGTATGTAACTATACGATGGATTTATCCAATGGAAGTAGATGTTCATAGTGATACGGGGTGTTCTGGAGAAATGCAAAGGGTAAAAGAAGGAGTGCCAATGATGTATGCAACTTAGACAATCCAAAATCCAGTGTTTTAAGAAAGTTCAGTTAACTTGGTCACTGAGTCATAGTGTAGGGTCGGACCAAGGTCACAGCCAAAAAGAGTGAGAAAAGAAATACTCTGCGTGCACTCTAACCTAGATCAGAATGGTCAATCACTTTATCTAATCAGGATGTCTCCCACTGTAACCACAAATTTTCCTCCAAACCTGAAAGAAGAATTAGTCGGGATCACCGGAGGAGTAAACCAACTCATCAGTGGGTATCGGGATCCAACTATCATCGCATGTTAACGTGATGGAATCCACTCACGTTATCATACTCCAGAAGTTATGTGAATGCCTGGCAATTCCTGTATGTTTGAAACTCCCGATGTGATTTTTACCCCATGCTCTTATGACCATGACGAAGGCCAACATATCATAAGTCACATGTCAAGTTCTACCCGTCATTATCCAGGTTAATTTGATCCCACCCGTACATATCACTGACGAAGGCCAAAATAGTAGTACGACTGTCCCAAACCTAGGCATCTATCTATGCAACAGAAAAGTAACAAATAGCTACCATACACTATGCCTTGATGAAGGCCAACATACATAGCATGAATACTAAGTGCTACCTGTCTGAAATGACGGAGGGCTACGAATAGTTTTTGGCGAAAAACCTTTAACGTAATGAACTTGATATTGTTGAAAGATTCGGATTGCTTTTTAAAAATATATAGTGGCGAAAACCATTGCTAAAGAGGTCACTCCCGGTTAAGGGATCTCGGCTCTTTCCTCATAGAAAGAGGTGCAGGATATTCCAACTGAATACCGCGATGCAAAGCAAAAAGTAATCGACTATAGTGAAGTTATTACTCTGGCTCAAACTTCTGCACAAGGGGTCACTCCCGATGAAAGGATCTCGGCCCTTGCCTCGTCGAATGAGGTGCTGGATATTCATAACCGAATACCGATGTGCAAAACAAAAAAGAATGTCCTTGCAATATCATCTTTTTGAAAATTGTTCCAACAATATCGAATAGGTTTGTTTTCATTGCATTGATCAGAATTAATTCAGTCCCATCAATTAATCACACCACAAAGAACGAAAATATGATGTACGTATATGCCATCCGCATTCCCCACTGGGTCCTGTCATCACCCGTTAGGTTACTTAACTAACGACAGAGCGGGGACTGGACTAGCGCGGGTGTAAAACATATACATCATCTACTAGTATATATATCAATATATAATAATCGCTCCAGGCATGATAAATGCAACATCACAGAACAATACAGATAATATGTTAGCCCAGGGTTTCCTTTGAGCCGCAACTGAAACCCGACGTTTCCCTGGTCGTGTGGATAGCCTGTGCAATGAAAACCTAGACCCCTACGAGCGCGGCAAGTTATCCGCCAAAACCAGAAGCGAGGCATCCCCCTTCAGCAAAATGAATGGACCACCCAGCACTTCACGGAATCCGGTAACTTGGGCACCCCTCCTTAGGTCAACCTGTACCCCTTACGAGTGCGGCGAATAGCCCGCCAATTCTAGTGTGAGGCCCCCACCTTCTCAATGCCATGAGACGCGGACCCGTTGCCATCTAGAACCCACGTATCTGTGCACTCCATCGCAGGGTAATCCTAGTACAGAAATGAAAATATGTACAACGGATACATCGACCTCAACCCGGTCGTGCCCCAAAAGAATAATATACAAACAAGCAGTGACGGCAGTCCACATGTCGGACGCTTGCCCCGCGATATCAAATGTACAAATAAAACTAAACTGTACTAACATTGCACGCAAACCAAGACGAATATGCAAGAATACAGCACAACACAGAACATCAACGTGAATGTCACGTTTGCAAACTCGTCTAAAAGGACTATAGCAATTAGACAAGTTACACCGATCAAATGACATTCACGGTCGCAGATAGTAATGCAAGTACTGAAAAATACACATTTAAAATTTCGATCGAAGAAACTTTTCCAAATAGGACCCAAATGGAAATCCAGCACTCAAACAAATCTAGGCCAAAACTATATATCACAAAAATCATATTTTCATGAGCTAGAGCCCTGGAAAAATTTTAGGGTACTGTAGCCCAAAAAGCGCGGCGGAAGGGCCGCAAAAAGCGACATTTTACTCCTGTTCCGTGGTGGAATTTTGGAATTAGGTCTCCAGCTTTTTTCTGTAGCTCTAGTTTTGCTTGCACATAATTCTAAGATACCCAAAAAAAATTTAGAACAACTTTGAAAATCGACAGCAAGCACATGAACATAGATTCGTGATTCGGAAAAATTTGTCATCGAGATTTTAACCTTGTACAAACTAGTTAGTAGGGTTAATGGGTTGGCTCTGATACCATGTAAGGCTACTTCAGCGCCCCGGTCGTCAATCCAAGGCCAAATGCGGTATATAAACTTTTCAAAATAGCGCTAACGTAACCCTAAAACCCGGATCATGCAATTAACCCTATACTAGAAATACAAAAAAGAGTTTGGAGAGATTATACCGATCGATCTGTGTCCTTCGGTCTTCAATCTCTGCGCCAAACTCCTTGCGGCTGCCCTGACGAAGTTCGCTCTCCGGTATCCCTTATCGAAGAGGCTCCACATCGAGGAATCTTTATACGGGATCCCGCTTCAAAAACCGAAGCAACTCGAGCAACTAGTTTGCTCGCCTAAGTGCCCAAGATGAAGTAGAGATATTGTGTGATTACTTTGTCTCATAACACTCTAGGATTCTCAACACATGAGAGGATTAGAGTGGAGTTTGAAGAAGAAGCCATTGATGGAAGTTGTGAACTCAAGAAAAAGCTAGTGAACAAAATGAGCTTGCTTATTGTGTGAGATAAAAATGTGATAGGTCTAATGAATAAACTCAAGACCAAAACCTCTCCTCATGTGGCTGCCCTCTCTCTCATCACATATCAATCCCACATAATAATCAATCAAGAGAATAGACATGGCACAAGAAAATACACCATGAGTCATCAAAAATGCACATGCCACATTTAATGCTCTTGATCAAGACTTGCACTCACAATTTTCACTTAATAAACATTAATCCAAATGTTTAAAGTAATAAATAGAACGGCAACTTCTAAAGTAAACTAGAGACGGATCACAAGAATATCCCTCACCTATATATATATACGTGCATCCGCATTCCGACTGAATACGAATACTACGAGACGAAAATAATCCAACAATCTAATACTAGGATCCGGCTTAAACCAAATCCCACTAGTATGATCCGTCCGATCAAGATCCATGCACAACTGCACATATATGATCGAACCCTGCCATACGGCCTCTACAACGTTTTTCCAGAACTTGGGAAACCTTCTGTGGGGGACTCTAAAGACTCGTCAATAGCTGGTAGTGGGTTTCACCACAAGCACGTCAGTGGTACTAGCTGTACGTAACGGCTGCCCAGGTATTGAGCAAAAGGGGAAGCCGATGAGCGAACTCATCATGAAACCCTACTGAGCCTATCAGTGACAATATCCGTACAGTCCGGTCTGTTCGTATATGAGTATCGCATATCGGGCCTAGGGGCTGGTAAACGTCAGACCCCCAATAGCGGTATAAGTCGTGTCGGAGTGTAGCCCAGAACACCCTAAGAAACTACTGGAATACCTACCAGTAAATATCGCTTTCCCTGGTCAGGGACTTTGTGTAATGGCTCTCCAAGCACAGCTCGATATCACCACTAATACCGGAAGAGACGAATCCCTTGCCGATCCGCTCACTGCCTCCATGTGGCTCGGGACTGTACCCAACTATAACCTGTTTGCGCGACTCCTTTGAGCCATGGTAGGGTAGTAATCAAAGCACAGTGGGAACTCACACGACACAAATGACGATCTCAGGTCTATAGACTAACCTATACACATGTCACCGGGGAACTACTATCTGACGATAGGTATAAAACCAACTAGCATGTTTCCGGCGAGTCCGTCTGGTGTACTCATAACCCAATGAGCACCTGTATACTATCTTAGGTGAACCAACTGACACCAATAGCTTGTGAGACCGGCCATCGCCCCTCGTCGGGGTATTGATCTGTATACACTAGTCTACTCTCGAAGTATCGATGCCTAGTCTCGAAACTCCCACGACTAGGGACACTTTAAGGATGTGCTTATAGACTACCCAACTCTCACGTATATGATCGCCATCATACTGCCGGTAGACAAGCAAGAATCCTAAGGGCTCTATCAACATGTAATAGTGATCTGTGATGTCACCTAAAGCATGTACACGATGATAAAGACAAACCAGATAGCATACTATCATCTCGAGTAAGACTATCCTACCGGTATAGATCCTCCCTCAATCATAGCAATCACGTGCCTGCGATCCAATAATTGACTTTGAAGGCACTATAGCCAACAATGGTGAGATTAGTGAAGCAAACGGCCTAAACTAAATGGCAAGTAGTAGTGGATGATGAAGTAGGAAGTGGGCTCACTTTTGTTTTATTTTTCTCACAATGTTTCATCACTTAGAAAAAACTTAGCAAGCTTTTTCTCAAGTGAGGAAGAAGATAATGAATGAAAACTCTTGAGGTTAGAAATGCAACCACGGCAAGTGTATGTCATGTACTAACCATTGTAGAGAATAAACCATAGCTATGAGTTAAGGGTTGGGTTAAGAAATATCTTAAGCTAGACAAACAAATGGACTAAGTCAATGTTTTCTACAAGCTTCTCCAAGCTTCAACCATGACTCATTATCCAAGTTGTTTGAATTACTTAAAACAAATAAAACACTAACTTTAACCTAGCATGGTGTGAGTCTCATACATACATGTTGCATGTGTAACCTAGCATGACACAACAATATAAATCACATATATATTTTGTGCAAAAAGAAAACAATACATTTAACAAATATCACACATATATCAATGTATCATAAGTGAGAAAAATGAATACTTAAGTGAGCTAATATTAGTTAATGTAATATAATATATCAAATATATAATTATACATTAAATTACTAAATCAACTCTTGATTTAATAATCCGGGTATATTACATATAACTGACTAATATCAAATGCAACAACTTATCGAATCAACACTTGATCCGATAACCCGGCCATATCACATATACTCGACCAATGTCACAAGTCACGTAAATAGAATGTGGTATTACATACTCGTATTAATCTCGGTCCCGCACATATCACATATGTGCTCCTACTCCGTTTCGCATGAACCAGGAAACCTCTCTGTAGGACTCTAAAGACTCGTCAATACGCCGGCAGTAAGTGATGATCATATCAAACACCCACAAGCCGCAAGCGGTATGCTAAATGTAACGGCCACCCGGGTATTGAGCGATCAGAAGAACAACAAGCAAGCATGCTCATACTCCTGCGAATCCAATCAGTAACACTACCGTACAATCTGGTCTATTCATCTGATATGTCACATATCACAGCCTCGGGGTGGTATAACGTCAGACCCCATGTCACGACCCGAAATAGCCCGTGACTGACACTTGAATCATATGAAGTCTATAGGACCGCATCTAATCCAAGTAAGCCAAAAGCCCAGAAATCTAAAACCATTTTAAGGAGTAAATAAAGATAACTGGTTTTTAAGAAGTACAGAAAACATGTTTTGAAATCAAGGTTTTTAAATAAGTAAGCCGAATGTGCATTTTTAAAATGTATAGTCTTTTCTAAAAATTTCGGCAGAGTTTCCTTTGTAAATACTGGCCCCGAACGGGGTACAACAAGAATAATTTATATGCAATGATAAAAGGCATCCCCAAGCGGGAGCTAGCTCTTTGTCAATCGACGCTCATAACCACACAAGCAATATAATATACAACGCCGAAGGGCGAGGATCAAAACTCAAAAAAAAAGAAACTCAAACAGCATGAAAACCGTAATACTACAACGCGCGACTCTAAGGTCGAAATAATACATAACTGGTTTCTAAGTCTGAACAATATACAAGTTTTGGTTGATGGAATTACTAGATACAACTGAATAATACATATACAATGGTGGTTCTGATACAAAAGAACCCACCTACCAAAGCAAATCACCCGCAAAGGAAGCAGTGTGCCAGAAATGCTGCCATGGAACCTGTACGGCAAAACCTGCAAGAACTGTGGCACAACGGGGGTGAGTTGCCAACTCGTGAGTAGAAAACATCTACAAGTAGAAATCGAATGGATGACATAATCCTAGGTCATTACGATCAGATATATATAAACCTCAAAAGGATAAGTCTGAAGCATGATAATGTGGCAATGTAACATCTATACATGTGAGTAGTGCCAAGTGCTCGTGCCAGTGCCTCAAGTAATAACATATCATAAATCTGAGGTATATTTGCATGAATAATATGACGAAGTATCTAAATTAATATCAATACACATATATTAGCGTCTCATTCCACTAATATTGGTGTAAGGGCATATATAACAGCGTCCTAATCCACCGTTATATATACATATGAGTAAAAAGAAATATCACGAAACCAATGTGTCAAGCATTGACACAGAAATACTGATCTATCAAGTGCTGTCACCGCGACTGGCCCTGATAGGTACGTATCATACGCTATCTCGAAAACCCGAGTGCCCAGCTTCGACCCTCGAATTTCGACGTATCCATACGTACATAACTCCGGTCGGTATCCCCACGATAACCGCCGATTCATAGGTAATGTCACCGGACGGTATGGTTCCCCTACCGGGCTCATCGGTGTGGTGCATCGACATCCCTTTCTTGCCCCGGGGTACCTCCGGGCCCTACCATGTACCCTCATACGGCCTCAGCGCCTCCTCGTAGGGGTATATATATATCAGAACCGATAAAATTCATGGTGGATGCTGAAATATCATATCAAGGGTAACCGGGTTTTTAAAACAATAACTACTCTCTTTTAAAATACCCACAGTTCCCAAATCCAGAAATATCATGGAAACAACATATCTCAATGCGTATAATCAAAAGCATGATGTATGCGACATGTAAAAGAAATGTAAGCATATCAGTATATCATGCAATATGGAATAGTAATATGCACATATTGAGGGAAACCACTCTTTTAAAATGAATCAGTTTAAAAGAGTATCTTGCGGTTCCCAAATCTCTAATCAAGCTAGAATCATCTGTGTATGTGCGGATACGTATGAATATACAGTATATAGGTACACAAGTATAACATGCAAGGGTAATATCCTGAATGCAACAGTACTACAGTGTAGTGACATGGCAATTATCGATGATGAAGTGTGTGAGCCGGCAAGCAGTGTACGTGGAACATACGCATCATCGATAATGGTGCTGGTGTCCTAACAGCATGATTGTAATATAGCAATAAACACATTTACACATGCATAGAGATGCGAATAGCATGAATATGCGGAAATCGAATGATCAACGCAACAGTGAAGAATCTACATCAATATGTATATGTCATGCAGTTATGCCATTTGAAATAAGACGAATCGGGATTTTTTTAGTAAAATAAGGGCTACGGTGTTTTTAAGAAAAGATGCGTCTTTTGAAATTATCCGTAGATTCCCTTTGTCTATCCTTTAAAATACCCCCGATGCATTAGTTTTGAAATAGGTATGACTCGGGTCTAGTCTAATGTCTACTAAATAATCTACAGACCTAACTAACAGGTTATACAGGAGGGGTATGGAAACCACCTACATCTGAGTCGATATATATATATATATATATATATATATATATATATATATATATATATATATAGTCGGTGATCCTGCCTCAATAGTATCACATACGATACAATATACATCATATAATATCCTCGAGTCATGAGTGCGGATCTATCATCAATATAAAGCTCGTACGGTAAATCGTCGTACGGCATTCCAATAGCTGGGTACGGGTCAATATCACATTCATCACATCAATTATCTAGTATCCTTATCGTCATATCACATAATCTGGGGTATTGATCTAAGTCTAGTCCAATCGATACCATCTATATAAGTATGAATGCGTGTGTGAAACACACGTCCAAAGGCCCGCTAAAAATCACATGTCGTATCCCAAATACGGATCACATCATATCTCCGATCTCACGGCACTATGCCCAATATCATCGACTCATCTCCAATGTCATCCACTATCGTCATCATTCAAGCATAAGTATAGCAATAAGCATGTGTGTGCGTGTGGGTGTAAAGCGATTCTAGGGTTCGCGACTAGGAACTACACTAGTTTACTTCTAACCCTAATCTATCCATAGTACATCTAATCTCGATATCCACGACACACTATAAGCTATCATATATATATATATATATATATATATATATATATAACATATACATATATAGTATACCAACTTCGGACTGCGGGGGTGCTATACACCATCCACCCGACTTCCCCCGTAGATATAATCTACTCACCTTGCGTCTTCATTTGTCGACATCGCCACGCGCTTGCTTGTCGTCCCAAAGTCTTCATGGGGTACCTACACATCAACGTATCATAAATGCGTATTAAAACCAAATCAAAACTAAAACGACACACGAAAACCCAAAACGATACGCTAAGGTCTATAGGTTAGAACCTACGGACTACTCTTTCAAAACCATCAACAATCCTCGATATCGTCGTATAAATGCCAAGTATTCGAGGTAAAACACAGATACACAATTCCAGAATTCTAAATAAGAAATACGGAAACACGAATCAAAATAGCAACTTAAGAAAAGGATCACAGATTTCACCCTAGGTCAAATTGGACAATTTTGCACATGCCGGGGGTCTAATTTATAGATGTAGGAGCTACAGAACCAACACGAGACAAAATGCCCCAGGTCTGGCTGCAATTTGCGGCCAGAGGGAATAAATCTGTGACCGAGGAAGGGAGATAGGGGCTGGGGTCTTGGGTCTAGCTTCATAGGTGCCTGCACATGTCTCTGTCAATCCAAAATAATTTTCAGAGTCTTGGGGTGATAGCAGATCTCATATAACCTTCACAGATTCCATAAATCTTCCGATATCGGTTTCTAAATCCGTATTCCGGGTTTCAAGTCTCAGGTTTGGATCTTAATTCAAGCACTAGGGTGTTTGTGTAGCCTCTACTGAGCTCAATTTCACAACATAACTCTCAATTTCCCATAAACCCTAACTAGGTTTTCCTTAAGTCCACAACATCACACAATATCGGTTCTAATCTAGCATGGGGGTATAAGTAATGCAAAAAATAAGCTAATGGTCCAGAAAAATACCTCATTTGGCAACTCAAGAATTTTCTTGAGTTGCCCCTAGTGGCCAAAATCCTTGCTTTCTTGGTCCAATGTGTTTGTCTTGAGCTTATGCATCTTTTTAGTGAAATGGGAGTGGGGTTTTGAAGTGTTTTTGGATGTGTTTTGAGGAGTTGAAGAGGGGAGGGAGGTGAAGGAAGCAGCAGCAACAGCAAGTGAAGGATAGGGAGAGAAATGAGGGAAGGATGAAGAGGAATGGCTAAGTCCAAGTCAAAGGTAACCCTTTCTCTCTCTCACCCATACCCAATATTATATCCTTTTCCTTTTCCTTTTCTTTTCTTCTCTAATTCCCTTCTCACACCAATAGTAAACCCAAAACAACCATGGTAGAAAATGCACAAGTGTTGAAAAAAAAGATATAGTGCATGTTTGCACAAAAATGCTAAAAATCCGATTAGCGATTTTTAATCGCGATAAGCATTAAATTAGTGTCAAAATAATCATAAAAACTTAAAATTTGCATGATTCGCATAAAACAACCTCTTTTTAGTAATTTCTATAATTTTCCAAATTTTTCCCAATTTTTTCGGTATTAATTATACCGAAATATTAAAATATTCATTAAAATAATATTAAATTATAAAAATTCCCGAAAATAATAATTTTTTTTGAAATGTTACACCCCAATAGCCTGATAAGTCATGTCGATGCAGGTCCATAACGGTTCGAAAACTACTGATAACACTTACCAGTAAATCTCAGCAACCTTGGCCAGGGATTTCATGTTATGGCCAATCGAGCATAGCGCAACATCAACTCCCAATACCGGGAGAGAAGAAACCCCTCCTATCACTCATTGCTTCCATGTGACTCGGGACTGTACCCAAACCACCTTTTTGCATGATCTCTTGACCGTGGTATGGTGGAAATCAAAGCACAGTGGGAATCACACAAGACTCTATGACGATCTCGGGTCTACAGACTAACCTGTACCAGTGTCACCAGAGAACTGCTATCCGACAATAGGTATAATACCATCTAGGAGTTCTCGGCGAGTCCGTTCAGTGTACCCAGTCTCCACTGAGCACCCGTATACCATCTCTGATGTCAAACACCAATGGATATGGGATCATCCACCGCCCATCATATGGGTCAAGAAGCGTATATGCTAGTCTAATCTGGAGTATTGATGCCCTGTCTCGAGCAAGAAATTCCTCCCTATAGATGTCCAAGCATCCACTACAATATACATCACATATACAGTAATGGCCACTAGGGCATACATATAACTAACAATCTCCCACTTGCACTAAGGCCATCTGTTGTAGTATCCAATACCCAACAATATAGCAGTGGTTGTAGTATCCCATAGAAGTCTCTCTAGGGGTAAGGCCTTTGTGAGTGGATCCGCTGTGTAATCCTTCGTGTCTACTTTCCTATCCTCGATCCCTTGGAGATCATCCATCTCCCAGATCAGGTGATACTTGCCTCAGAATATGTTTGGAACATTGATGGGACCTTCATTCCTAGGCCAAAGCTATAACTCCATTGTTGTCACAATAACAGTAATTTGATGCTCAATGGTAGGAACTTTGTTCATCTCATGAACAAGAAATGCCCAGACAGCCACTTTGGCAGCATCAATGTTAGCAATGTATTCAACCTTTATCGTCTAGTATGTCATGGTATCTAGCTTTGAACTCTTCCAACATACCGTCCCTGCACTGAAGGTAAAGACAATGCATATGAATGACACTCAGTCGACCTTATCATTCTGGAAGCTTGAACCAAGAACTTGTAAGTCTACGGTAGCGTCGCGGCCGTCGATCCGAGGCCAAAATGCAGAAACAAAAACTTTTTCATAAACTTGAAACTGGCGCTGACGTATACTTTAAACCCGGATCGAACCATTAATATCAACTAGCAACTAGAGAAGGGTTAGAAAAGCTATACCGATCGATCCGTGTCCTTCGTCTTTAGCCACCATCTCTTGCTCCTCGCGGCAACTCCAATCTCCGGTCTCCTCCTCGGAAAGGGCACCACATCTTCGAATCCTTTTACGGCCTCCCGCTTCATCCGAAGCAACTCGGACACGAAATTTGCTAGCCGACGTGTCCAAGGTGAAGTAGAGAATGTGTGTGATCACTTTGTCTCAAGCATCCATTGATTCTCAACACATGAGAGTGTATGGATGGAGGTTGAAGATGATGCCATTGGTGGAAATGGTAAGCTAGAGGAAGAAGAAGAAGAAGAAGAAGAGGCAATTTCTATTATTGTGTTGAGATGAAGAAATGAGAGCTTGGATAATAATACAAGAGCTAACCCCTCTCATATGGCTGCCCTCTCTCTCTCTACCTCTCATCTCAACACTCTAATCACTCAATTAACATGACATGTTCACAAAAAAAGAGACCATGAGTCACCAAATTGAACATGCCACATTAATTGCACCTCATGATGAAATCCACTCATAATTTCCACCATTTGTAAACATTAACCCAAATGTTTACAACAATAAAAAGATATGGCAACATCTAAAGTAAACTCGTGACGGATCACAAGGATACCCCTCACTTGTATATACATACCTGCATCAGCATTCCGATTGAATGCAAATGCGATGAGACTAAAGTAATCCAACAAATCTAATACTAGGATCCGGCTTAAACCAAAGCCCACTAGTATGATCCATCCGATCATGATCCGTGCACGACTGCACGTATATGATCAAACCCTGCCATAATACCATACAGCCTCCACAACGTTTCACCCGAAACTTGAGAAACTGTCTGTGGGGGACTCTAAAGACTCGTCAATACTTTGGCTGTGGATTTAACCACTAGCACGTCAGTGGTACTAGCCGTACGTAACGGGCTACCAGGCATTTACTAAAAGGGAGGTCGATGAGCGAACTCATCCTGACACCCTACTGAGCCTGTTAGTGACAATATTCGTACATTCTGGTCCGTTCGTCTATGAGTATCGCATGTCGGGTCTAGAGGGTTGGTAAAAGTCAAACCCCCAAAAGCGGTACAAGTAGTGTCGGAATGTAGCCCAGAACACCCTGAGATACTACTGGAATACCAACCAGTAAATCTCCTGCCATGGCCAAGGACTTCGTGTAATGGCTCTCCTAGACACAGCGTGATCTCACCCCCAATACCGGGAGAGACGAAACTCCTGCCGATCCACTCACTGCCTCCATGTGGCTCGGGATTGTACCCAACTAAAACCTGTTTGCATGACTCCTTAGAGCCGTGGTAGGGTAGTAATCAAAGCACAGTGGGAACTCACACGAGAGAAATGACGATCTCAGGTCGAGAACTAACCTGTACACATGTCACCAGGGAACTGCTATCTGACGTCAGGTATAATACCAACTAGCATAATCCCGGCGAGTCCTGTCCGGTGTTCTCATAACCCAATGAGCACCTGTATACATCTTAGGTGAACCAACTGACACCAATGGCTTGTGAGACCGGCCACCGCCACTCGTCGGGGTCTCGAATGTATACACTAGTCTACTGCGGAGTATCGATGCCCTGTCTCGAAAACTCCCACGACTATGGACCTTTTAAGGATGTGCTTATAGACCCCAGCTCCCACGTATATGATCGCCATCATACTGCTGGCAGTCAAGCAAGAATCCTAAGGGCTCTGTCAATGTGTAATAGCGACCTCTAAGGTCACCTAAAGCAGTACACGATGATAAAGATAAACCAGATAGCATACTATCATCTTGAGTAAGACTGTCCTACCGGCATAGGTCCTCCCTCAATCATTGCAATCACGTGCCTGTGATTCAATAATTGACTTTGAGGGCACTATATCCAACAATCTCCCACTTGCACTCAAGGCTAATTATTGCGATGTCGCATACTCACAGCCCGTGTGATACCGAACACCCAACTCCTCTACTAATCAGTCTCACAAAACCCGTTTGTGAAACTATTGCGTTCGAGGAATAGCCTCAGTAAGTGGATCCGCCCTGATGTTTCTTTCTAAGTCTCTCTTTATCTCAAGTTCGTGGAGAATGCCATCTCCCGAAATGAGCAATACCTGTCTTAGAATATGTTTGGATATCTGATGGGACCTAGTCCATAAATGAACTCCAAATCCAAACTTCTTAGACTGTATCGTCAACTGAATTTAATCAGTATCTTGCATCAAGCCTCCCTCAGTGTCCGCTTGGATCACTTGTCCAAACTACTGCCCCTCGTCAGAGGGAAAACTATAACTCTGACAGTCACTCTGTCATCCAGGTCACCTTGGAAGCCTGGAATGATAACCGTCTCCAAAAAGAGGCTGTTGTTATCATATCCCTAGAACATCCACTTATGTTCTAAAACTGCATCCGAACGTTTCTCCAGGATAGGATTAATATCACAACTTATTGCATCTAGTGCAAAAACAATATCTGGAGTGGTACTTGACATCTCATGATTGACTCAATTGCCTAAGCAAGTGATGTGCCAATCATGCGCATCCCTCTCCCCTTTAGTCTGTAAGACACCTTTAGAGAGGGTGACTCCATCACCTGCAGGTACACTACCGTGCTAGGAGTCGTCCATTCTAAAACACCATTAGAATGTTGTCTAAGTACCCTGATTGGGAAACTACCCGAATCTAGATCTAAAACCATAGATCTAGTAACCAGAATGTCTGATATTATATCAATATCCTATGTGGAGAAACCACTGTGTGACAACCAAAGTATAACCGATCGTAGTATAGGAATTTACTTCCTACTCTGTGTATGTCATCCAAATACCAGGACATCACACCCTACTACCTTCTTAACAGATCCATTCCTTATTCTGATGAAGTGAAACCTATGACTGTCACATCAGAAATAGATGATCTATCTCCGTTATATCCTCTTTAGTCTATAAATAGACATAAGCCACTTGTCCATTATACTTCCCCTGCTCCCACTGACTATGACAACCATCTGGCAGAGTCATATACACGTGAACTTCTAAAGCCAGTTCAGAACGACGCTATACTCATCCTCCTGCCGGGTCTCATAGCCTGGAACAACAGTAGTGTCAAGTTTGGGTAAACAAGAACCTCCCTGTCACCGTCTTTGAGCATACCGAAATACCTCTCGAGTGCCTGAGGTTACCCACCTTATCTGCGGAGTGGCCAATGGAATGTCAAACCAGATTGAATCTTTAGGTCCTTATCAAATTTTCAGTAATCGTTTGCGGTTCTGGAATCACTTCCAGTTCTACCATAGTCCCACTACTGTTTTCTGAAAAAATCCATTTTTATTAAAACTCTGCCGAGTCAAGAACAATATTGCTATTGATC
Source organism: Agapanthus africanus (assembly GCA_030015575.1). Taxonomy (NCBI): domain Eukaryota; kingdom Viridiplantae; phylum Streptophyta; class Magnoliopsida; order Asparagales; family Amaryllidaceae; genus Agapanthus; species Agapanthus africanus. Next base: position 262,888,826 of record JASDDO010000008.1, read on the forward strand.
TTCCAGATGGTAGAAAATCAACCTTCGTCATAGCCCGGGTCAACCCACAAACAACCATTACAGAAACGCACCTTGAGTTATCCAGAGTCTAGTTTTAAGCATAAGCCGGACATCTCCCCGTACCTTAACATTGTTAAGATATGAACTATTCTATATCCAATATAGAAACAGAGGCACTGATTTAATTGGAACCAGATACAAATCATGCAGCTGTCTCCAGTGCATGTCAACTAAATGGAGAGAGGCCGATCAGTATTACTCAACTTAGGAATACATCCAGATATGAGTAACCTGAAAGAGAAGCAAGTTCTCATAATCATTACTATCAACTGAATACCATACACAAGTATCTACATCTTCGATCACCTTGAAGAATCCTGATACTTGCAATACCTGGTTCTCTACTTTATTCATATACCTATAACTTCTCAAAACTTGGATCTTGTATTTCTATGAAACACATGTCTAAGAACTAGAGAAGTCATAAGTAAATAGAATATAGTACGAGTACCAACCCCTCTGTCCTAATGGACATTGGACAACATACAATACTCTGTATATGTCCCTTGAGTCTAATAACTCATTCCCTGTGTGTCGTAGGTTGAAAACTGTACTTATGGTTAAGAAGAATTACACCACTGTTTAATACTCCTCACCTAACCATCCACTGATATAGGTAAATGTCATGGACATAATTTCAAAAAGTTATATCTCACTTTATAAAAATAAACGTACAGATATATCAATTTGAAATTGGTGCATAACAACGGATATTCAAAACCAAATATTTGTCGTCCGGCAAACAACCCAGGTGATTTCCTCAAATATCACCAATTACAACGAATCCCGATATAATGAGGATGATCACCCAATTCCCAATAACTTACTCCCACTCATCATCTGTTAAACCATACAGATGTGAGAATCATACCTGGTAAATACATACCCTGGAGTAAGTACCTAATTGGGAAATCAGTTTTCTACTAACAATGCACAGTGAAACTGAAACATGTAAATTTTTCGAAGGGGTATTCGGGTATTCCTAGTAATGCCTCTTCCATTATCCAGATTCATGACCGTAACCGTACATTTCTTTGTCGTCTCTCAAATCCCTTTATTTTTCTTTAGTCGCTACCTTCTGCACACCATCGTTAGGCTAAATGGTTTTCTTCCTTCCCTACCGTTCGTCACCAGCCTAAGGTTTGGAAGAAGACTATCCAATTAGCATAATGAGTGTACTCCCCCAATCCTAGGAGCACTCACAATGCGAGAGAAGGTAAAGATAAAAGACAACTGAATAAACCTTATTCCTATTTCTCCTGAACCAGAATCCATCCCCGAACTGGAACAAGTTCCTTCGAGTTCTTATATAATGTACGTCTACGGTAGCTCCCCGGCCGTCATTCTGACGCCAAACGCGGAATAAAAACATTTATAACTGGCTCTATCGCATACTATAACCCGGATCTTGCCATTAACGTTAAACTAACAAACTGTAAAGAGGTAGAAAGGCTATACCGATCGATCTGAGTCCTTTGGTCTTTAGCCATCATCCCACGCTCCTCGTGGCAACTCCGATCTCTCGTCTCCTCATCGAGGTGGCACCACGTCAACGGATCTTTAAACGGGCTCCCGCCTCTATACCGAGTCAACTCGGTCATCAAGTCTGCTAAAAGAGATAACCAAGATGAAGTAGAGAATGGGTAGAATACTTTGTCTCGAACACCCTAGGGTTCTCATCGCATGAGAGGGATAGGGTGGAGGTAGAAGAAGATGCAAAGAGTTGGAAATGGTGAGCTCAAGAAAACTCAAGAGAGCAAGAACTCAAGCATAATTACTTGTGTGTTATTTCTTTTGTGAGTAGATATATATGGTTTGTGTAAAGAAAATATCTCAAAAAATATCTATCCAAAAATATCTCCACAAACCCTAAAATATCCATACACAAAACAAACCATCATTAATTCTACAATGACTCACTTAGTGACTCATGAGTCACTAAGGAACATGCTAGAAGAAATGAGTCACCAATATGAGTCACCCTTTCCAAAACTTAATAATCATTTAAACCAAAATGATTAATCCAAAAAGAAAAGCATCTTCTAAAATATTCTCGTAACGACTTACGAGAATACCCCTCACCTGTATATACATAACTATATCTGTATTCCGACCGAATACGAATACGAGAGACTAAAATATTCCGACTCAATATAATACATGGATCCGGCTAAAACGAAAGCCCACCAGTATTATCTGTCCGAAATATGACACGTGCACAAGTGCACGTGCATTTTTTGTACCCTTTCATAAAACCATACGGCCCCTACAACGTTTCTCCCGAACTTGGGAAACTATCTGTGGGGGACTCTAAAGACTCGTCAGTACCCTGGCAGTGGGTTTAACCACAAGTACGTCAGCGGCACTAGCTGTGCGTAACGGCTGCCCATGTACTGACCGAAAGGGAAGCCTAATGAGCGAACACATCGTGGAACCCTACGGAGCCTATCAGTGATAATATACATACAGTCCGGTCCGTTCGTCTATGAGCATCGCATATCGGGCATAGGGGGCTGGTAACGTCAGACCCCCAATAGCGGTATAAGTCATGTCGGAGAGTAGCCCTGAACACCCTGAGAAACTACTGGAATATCTACCAGTAATTATCACCTGCCTTCGCCAAGGACTTGGTGTAATGGCTCTCCTAGACACAGCGTGATCTCATCCCCAATACCGGGAGAGACGAATCCCCTGCCGATCCGCTCACTTGCCTCCATGTAGCTCGGGACTGTACCCAACTAAAACCTGTTTGCATGACTCCTTTGAGCCGTGCTAGGGTAGTAATCTAAGCACAGTGGGAACTCACACGAGAAAAATGATGACCTCAGGTCGATGAACTAACCTGTACACATATCACCAGGGAACTGCTATCTGACGCTAGGTATAATACCAACTAGCAGGTTCCCGGCGAGTCCTGTCCGGTGTACTCATAACCCAATGAGCACCTGTATACATCTTAGGTGATCCAACTGACACCAGTGGCTTGTGAGACCGGCCACCGCCCCTCGTCGGGGTCTCGACTGTATACACTAGTCTACTCTGGAGTATCGATGCCCTGTCTCGAAACTCTTACGACTAGGGACCACTTTTGAGGATGTGCTTATGGACTACCCAACTCTCACGTATATGATCGCCATCATACTGTTGGTAGTCAAGCAGGATCCTAAGGGCTCTATCAACGTGTAATAGTGAACAGTCACCTAAAACTGTACACGATGATATAGGAAAACCAGATAGCATACTATCATCTCGAGTAAGACTGTCCTACCGGTATAGGTCCTCCCTCAATCATTGCAATCACGTACCTGCGTTCCAATAATTGACTTAGAGGGCACTATATCCAACAATCTCCCACTTGCACTTAAGGATAATCATTGCGATGTCGCATACTCACAGCCCGTGTGATACCGAACACCCAACTTCTCTACTAAACAGTTTCACAAAGCTCGTTTGTAAAAACTCTTGTGTTCGAGAAATAGCCTCAATGAGTGGATCCGCCCTGATGTATCTTTCTATGTCTCTCTTAATCTCAAGTTCGCGGAGAAAGCCATCTCCCGAATTGAGTAATACATGTCTTAGAATATGTCTGGATATCTGATGGGACCTAGTTCATAAATGAAATCCAAATCCAAACTTCTTAGACTGTATCGACAACTGAACCTAATCAGTAACCAGCACGATGACTCCCACAGTATCCTCTTGGACCACCTGTCCATAATACTGCCCTTCGCCTCAGAGGGAAAACTATAACTCTGACAATCCCTCTGTCATCCATGTCACCTTTGAAGCCTGGAATGATAACCGTCCCCCGAAGGAGGCTGCCGTCATCAAATCCGTAGAACATCCACTTATGTTCTAAAACTGCTTCCGAATGTTTCTCCAGGATTGGATTAATATAAACTTATTGCATCTAGTGCAAAAACAACATCTGTTGTAGTACTTGACAACTGATGATCAACTCAATTGCCTAAGCAAGTGATATGTTAATCATGCACATCCCTCTCCCCTTTAGTCTGTAAGACACCTTTAGAGAGGGTGACTCCATCACCTGCAGGTACACCACCATGCCAGGAGTAATCAATTCTAAATACCATTAGAATACTGTCAAAGTACCCACATTGGGAAACTACCCAAATCTAGATCTAAAACCATAGATCTAGTAACCAGAATGTCAGATATTATATCCATATCCATTGTAGAGAAACAACTGTGTGACAACCATAGTATAACTGTTCGTAGTATAGAAATTTTACTTCGTACTCTGTGTATGTCATCCAAATACCAGGATATCATACCCTACTACCTTTTGAACAGATCAATCCCCTCTTCTGATGAAGTCAAAGCCATGACTGTCACATCAAAATTAGATGATCTATCTCCGCTATAACTGCTCGAGTCTATAAATAGACGTAAGCTACTTGCCCACTATGCTTCCACTGCTCCTACTGACCACAACAACCCTCTGGCAGAATAATATATACGTACACTTCTAAAGCTTGTTTAGAACGACGCTATACTTAACCTCCTGCCGGGTCTCATAGCCTGGAACAACAGTAGTGTCAAGCCTGGGTAAACAAGAACATCCCTGTCACCGTCTTTGAGGCTACCGGAGTACCTCTCGGGTGCCTGAGGTTACCCACCATATCTGCAGAGTGGCTAATGGAATGTCAAACCTGATTGAATCTTTAGGTCCTATTAAATTTTCCATAATTAATTGCGGTTCTGGAATCACTTCCAGTTCTACCATACTCCCACTACTGTTTTCTGGAAAAAAATCCATTTTACTAAAACTGTGGCGAGTCAAGAACAATATCACTATTGATCTTCCAAATAGTAGAAAGTCAACCCTCGTCATAGCCTGGGCCAACCCACAAACTGCCATTACAGAAACGTGCCATGAGTTATCCAGAGTCTGGTTTTAAGCATAATCCGGACAACTCCCCGTACCTTAAAATCGTTAAGATATGAACAATTCTATATCCAATATAGAAACTTTGGCACTTATTTAATTGGAACCAGATTCTAATCATGCAGCCGTCTTCAGTGCATATCATCTTAATGGAGAGAAGACGATCGGCATTACTCAACTTAGGAATGTATCCAATTATGAGTAACCTGAAAGAGAAACAAGTTTCTCAAAACTTTTACTATCAACTGAATACCAATCACAAGTATCTACATCTTCGATCTATTTGAAGAATCCTGATACTTGCGACATCTGGTTCTCTACTTTATTCCTATACCCACAACTTTTCAAAACTTAGACATTGTATTTCTACGAAATACTTATCTAAAAACTAGAGAAGTCATAAGTAAACAGAACATAGTACGAGGACCAACCCCTTTCTCCTGATGGACACTGGACAACATACAATACTCTGTATAAGTCCACTGAGTTGAATAACTCAAAACCTGTGCATTGTAGGTTGAAAACCGTACTTATGGTTAAGAACTACTCCGCTGTTCAATGCTCCTTATCCAATCGTCAACCGACATAGGTAAATGTCACAGACATAATTTCAAAAAGTTATATCTCACTTTATAAAAATAAACGTACAGATATATCATTTTGAAATTGGTGCACAACAACGGATACTCAAAACCAAATACATGCCGTCCGGCAAAACCCAGGCGATTTCCTCAAATATCACCAATTACAACGAATTCCGATATAATGAGGATGATCTCCTTATTCCCAATAACTTACTCCCACTCAGCATCTGTAAAACAATACATATATGAGAATCATACCTGGTAAATACATACCCTGGAGTAAGTATCTAATCGGGAAAACGGTTTTCCTTTAACAATGCATAGTGAAACTGAAACATGAAAATGTTTCGAAGGGGTATCTTGGTATTCCTAGTAATGCCTCTTCCATAATCCAATTCATGACTGTAACCGTATATTTGTTTTCCATCTCTCCAAATCCCTTTATTTGTCTTTATTCATTACCTTCTGTACACCCCTTTAGGCTAAGTGGTTTTCTTCCTTCCCTACCGTTTGGCACCAGCCTATAGTTTGGAAGAAGGCTATCTAGTAAGCATAATAGGTGTACTCTCCTAAACTAAGGAGTACATGCAACCTGAGAGAAGGTGATGATAAAAGACAACTGAATAATACCTTATTCTATTTCTCCCGAACTGGGGAAAAAAAGCAAAGGTGAAGTAGGAGTGGCGATGAAGTACGCGGTTTGGTCGTGAATGATAGCAGTCGCAATTTACTTTTCCCTCTTTCTAATCCCTTTATTTGTCTTTACTTATTACCTTCTGTACACCCTACTTAGGCTAATTGGTTTTCTTCACTCCCTACCTTTCGGCACCTGCCTATGGTTTGGAAGAAGACTATCCAATAAGCGTAATAGGTGTACTCTCCTAAACCAAGGAGACCTCGCAACCTGAGAGAAGGTGATGATAAAAGACAACTGAATAAACCAATTCAATTTCTCCGGAACCTTGATCCATCCTCAAAGAAGTCCCTTCGAGTTCGTATATAACCATACGATGGATCTATCCAATGGAAGTGGATGTTCGTAGTGATACGACGTGTTCTGAGAAATTCAAAGGGTAAAAGAAGGAGCGGCAATGACTTATGAAACTAGGACAATCCAAAAGCCAGTATTTTAAGAAGGTTCGGTCAATTTGGTCACTGAGTCATAGTCTAGGGTCGGTCAATAGTCGCAGACAAAGAGAGAGAGAAAAGAAACACTCTGCGTGCACTCTAACCTAGATCAGAATGGTTATCACTTTATCTATTCAGGAAACCTCCCACTGTACTGTCAAATTCTCCTCCAAACCTAAAAGAAGAATCAATCGGGATCACCCGAAGAGTAAACCAACTTATCAGTGGGAATCGGGATCCAACTATCATCGCATGATAACGTGAAGGAATCCACTCACATTATCACACTCCAGAAGGTATGCGCATACTTGGCAAGTTTCAGTTTCTTTAGAAACCCCTGATATGATTTTTGCCCCATTTTCTTATGACCTTAACGTTGGCCAAAATGCCATAAGTCACATGCCAAGTTCTACCCATCATTATCTTGTCGATTTGAACCCATCCGCACATGCCCCTGACGTTGGCCAAATAGCAGAACGACTATCCCAAACCAACTCATCTATCTATGCAACAGATGAATACCCAGCAACTACCAAACACTATGCCTTGGCGTTGGTCAAAATACATAGCTTGAATACTACTGAATACCCAAATGAAATGACGGAGGGCTACGGCTGGTTTTTGGCAAAAAACCATTAACGTAACGAACTTGATATCGCTGAAGGAACCTGATAGCTTTTTACAAAAATATAGTGGCGAAAACCTTTGCTAAAGAGGTCACACCCGGTTGAAGGGATCTCGGCTCTTTCCTCGTGGAATGAGGTGCAGGATATTCCAACTAAAAACCGTGATGCAAAGCAACAAGTAATCGACTATAGTGAAGTTAATACCCTGACGCAAACCTCTGCCCAAGGGGTCACTCCCGGTGAAGGATCTCGGCCCTTGCCTCGTCGAATGAGGTGCAGGATATTCCAACTGAATACCACTGTGCAAAACAAAGAAAACGTCCTTGTAATAAAAAATTTTAAAATTGTTCCAACAACGTCCAAACAGGTTTGTTTTCCTTTGCATCGATCAGAATCAACGCAGTCCCATCAATTAATCACACTAGAAAAGAACGAAAATAAAATGTACGTATATGCCATCCGCATTCGTCACTGGGTCCCGTCGTTGCCCGTTAGGTTACTTAACTAACGACAGAGCGGGGACTGAACTAGCGAGGGTTCAAAACATATACAACATCTACTAGTATATATACCAATATACAATAATCGCTCCAGGCGTGATAATATGCAACATTACAGAAAAAGTAATAAGCATCACAGAACAATACAGATAATCTGGGATCCCCGAGTTTCACAGAGCCGCTGCTGAAACCCGACGTTGCCCTGGTCGTGTGGATAGCCTGTGCAATGAAACCTAGACCCCTACGGGTGCGGCAAGTTACCCGCCAAAACCTGAAGCGAGGCAGCCTCCTACAGCAAAGTGAATGGACCACCCTGCACTTCACGGAATCCGGCAACTTGAGCACCCCTCCTTGGATCAACCTGTACCCCCTACGAGTGCGGCGAATAGTCTGCCAATTCTAGAGTGAGACCCTCTGCCTCTCAAAGCCATGAGATACAGACCCGTTGCCTTCCAGAACCCGGCTATCCGTGCACTCCGTCGCAGGGTAAACCTAGTACAAAAATGAAAAATATGCACAACGGGTACATCGACCTCAGCCCAGTCGTGCCCCAAAAGAATATTATACAAACAGGAAGTGACGGCAGTCCACATGTTGGACGCTCGCCCCGCAATATCAAATGTACAAATAAATCCGAACTGCTCTACCATTGCACACTGCTATCCACAACGACAAATCCGCAACATCACAGCACAACACAGAACATCAATGCGAATGTCACGTTCGCAAACCCGTCAAAAAGGACTATAGCAATTAGACGCAATTTACCGCTCGAATGACATTCACGGTCGGAGATATAATGTAAGTACTGTAAACTAACAAGTTTAAAATTCTGATCGACAAAACTTCCCGAAGTGGGCCCCAAGTACAACTGCAGTACTCAAACAAAATCTAGGCCCAAACAAAATATTCCAGAAACCACAATTCTTCATGAAAGACCCTACTGTGGAAAAATGGTTCACTGTTGCTCCAAAACGGCGGCAGAACCACGGCCAAACCATGGTTTGTGCGGCGGTTCCGCGGCAGTACTGTGGAGACAGTGAACCAAATTTCTACAGTATCCTTAAAAAATCCTGCACGATTTACAAAGATGCTCAAAATGATTTTTAGACCTGTTTAAAAATTCGACAGAAACTTTGACATGAAAAATGCGGTTTTGGAAATTTCGTTCGATCGTTGTTTTAAACACGTTAGAAGAAGTTAGTAAAGGTTAATGGCGTGGCTCTGATACCATGTAAGTCTACGGTAGCGCCCCGTCCGTCATTCTGACGCCAAACGCGGAACAAAAACTTTTATAACTGGCGCTATCGCATACTATAACCCGGATCTTGCCATTAACGCTAAACTAACAAACTGTAAAGAGGTAGAAAGGCTATACCGATCGATCCGAGTCCTTTGGTCTTTAGCCATCATCCCACGCTCCTCGCGGAAACTCCGATCTCTCGTCTCCTCATCGAGGTGGCACCACGTCAACGGATCTTTAAACGGGCTCCCGCCTCTATACCGAGGCAACTCAGTCATCAAGTCTGCTAATAGAGATGACCAAGATAAAGTAGAGAATGAGTAGAATACTTTGTCTCGAACGCCCTAGGATTCTCATCGCATGAGAGGGATAGGGTAGAGGTAGAAGAAGATGCAAAGAGTTGGAAATGGTGAGCTCAAGAAAACTCAAGAGAGCAAGAACTCAAGCATAATTACTTGTGTGTTATTTCTTTTGTGAGTAGATATATATGGTTTTTGTAAAGAAAATATGTCAAAAAATATCTATCCAAAAATATCTTCACAAACCCTAAAATATCCCTACACGAAACAAAGCATCATTAATTCTATCATGACTCAATCAGTGACTCATTAGCATGAGTCACTAAGGAACATGCTAGAAGAAATGAGTCACCAATATGAGTCACCCTTTCCAAAACTTAATAATCATTTAAACCAAAATGATTAATCCAAAAAGAAATGCATCTTCTAAAATATTCTCGTAACGGATTACGAGAATACCCCTTACCTGTATATACATACATGTATCCGTATTCCAACCAAATACGAATACGAGAGACTAAAATATTCCGAATCAATATAATACATGCCCACCAGTATTATCTGTCTGAAATATGACACGTGCACAAGTGCACGTGCATTTTTCGAACCCTGCCATAAAACCAAACGGCCTCTACAACGTTTCGCCCGAACTTGGGAAACTATCTGTGGGGACTCTAAAGACTCGTCAGTACCCTGGCAGTGGGTTTAACCACAAGCACGTCAGCGGCACTAGCTGTGCGTAACGGCTGCCCATTTACTGACCGAAAGGGAAGCCTGATGAGCGAACTCATCCTGGAACCCTACTGAGCCTATCAGTGACAATATATATATAGTCCGGTCCGTTCGTCTATGAGCATCGCATATCGGGCCTAGGGGGCTAGTAACGTCAGACCCCCAATAGCGGTATAAGTCGTGTCGGAGAGTAGCCTTGAACACCCTGAGAAACTACTGGAATATCTACCAGTAATTCTCACCTGCCTTGGCCAAAGACTTAGTGTAATAGCTCTCCTAGACACAGCGCGATCTCACCCCCAATACCGGGAGAGACGAATCCCCTGCCGATCAGCTCACTTGACTCCATGTGGCTCGGGACTGTACCCAACTAAAACCTGTTTGCACGACTCCTTTGAGCCATGGTAAGGTAGTAATCTAAGCACAGTGGGAACTCACACGAGACAAATGACGACCTCAGGTCGATGAACTAACCTGTACACATGTCACCAGGGAACTGCTATCTGACGCTAGGTATAATACCAACTAGCAGGTTCCCGGCGAGTTCTGTCCGGTGTACTCATAACCCAATGAGCACCTGTATACATCTTAGGTGATCCAACTGACACCAGTGGCTTGTGAGACCGGCCACCGCCCCTCGTCGGGGTCTCGACTGTATACACTAGTCTACTCTGGAGTATCGATGCCCTGTCTCGAAACTCTTACGACTAGGGACCACTTTTGAGGAGGTGCTTATGGACTACCCAACTCTCACGTATATGATCGCCATCATACTGTTGGTAGTCAAGCAGGATCCTAAGGGCTCTATCAACATGTAATAGTGAACAGTCACCTAAAGCTGTACACGATGATAAAGGCAAACCAGATAGCATACTATCATCTCGAGTAAGACTGTCCTACCGGTATAGGTCCTCCCTCAATCATTGCAATCACGTACCTGCGTTCCAATAATTGACTTTAAGGGCACTATATCCAACATATAACCATACGATGGAGTATCCAAATAACTGTGGATCTTCATAGTGATACGGAGTGTCCTGGAGAAATACAAAGGTGAAGTAGGAGTGGCGATGAAATACTTGGTTTGGTCGTGAATAGCAGTCGCAGTTTACTTTGCCCTCTTTTTAATCCCTTTATTTGTCTTTACTTAATACCTTCTGTACACCTTTTAGGCCAAATGGTTTTCTTCATTCCCTACCGTTCGGCACCTGCCTATGGTTTGGATGAAGACTATCCAATTAGCGTAATAGGTGTACCGTCCTAATCCAAGGAGCACTCGCAACCTGAGAGATGGTAAAAGGAAAAGACAACTGAATAGTCCTATTCATTTTCACCAGAACCGGAAACCATCCTTAAATTTGGAACAAGTTCCTTCGAGTTGGTATATAACCATACGATGGTTTTATCCAATGGAAGTGGACGTTCGTACTAATACGCGGTGTTATGGAGAAAAGGGTAAAAGTAGGAGTGGCAATGAGGTATGCAACTCTGACAATCTAAAAGCCAGTGTTTTAAGAAGGTTCGGTTAACTTGGTCACTGAGTTATAGTCTAGGGTCGGGCCATGTTCGCTGCCAAAGATAGAGAGAAAAGAAACACTCTGCATGCACTCTAACCTAAATCAGAATGGTTACCAATTTATCTAATCAGGAAACCTCCCACTGTAACCTCAAATTCTCCTCCAAACCCGAAAGAAGAATTAGTCAGGATCACCCGAGGAGTAAACTAACTCATCAGTGGGAATCGGGATCCAACTATCATCGCATGATAACGTGATGGAATCCACTCGCGTTATCACACTCCATAAGGTATGCGCATGCCTGGCAAGTTTAAGTTTCTTTAGAAACTCCCGATTCGATTTTTACCCCATGCTCTTATGACCTTGACGAAGGCCAACATATCATAAGTCACATGTCAAGTTCTACCCGTCCTTATCCAGGTTAATTTTAACCCACCCGTACATACCCTTGACAAAGGCCAAAATAGTAGTACGACTGTCCCAAACTAATGCATCTATCTATGCAACAGAAAAGTAACAAATAGCTACCATACACTGTGCCTTGACGAAGGCGAACATACATAGCATGAATACTAAGTGCTACCTTTCTAAAATGACGGAGGGCTACGAATTGTTTTTGGTGAAAAACCTTTAACGTAATGAACTTGATATCGTTGAAGGAACCGGATAGCTTTTTACAAAAATATAGTGGCGAAAACCATTGCTAAAGCGGTCACTCCCGGTGAAGGGATCTCGGCTCTTTCCCCGTAGAATGAGGTGCAGGATATTCCAACTGAATACCACGATGCAAAGCAAAAAGACAATCAGCTATAGTGAAGTTATTGCCCTGACGCAAACTTCTATCCAAAGGGTCACTCCCGGTGAAGGGATCTCGGCCCTTGCCTCGTCGACTGAGGTGCTGGATATTCCTAACTGAATACCAGTGTGCAAAACAAAAGAAAATGACCTTGCAATAACAGCTTTTTGAAAAATGTTCCAACAACATCAGAATAGGTTTGTTTAGCTTGCATTGATCCGAATCAAAGCAGTCCCATCAATTAATCACACCACAAAAGAACGAAAATATGATGTACGTATATGCCATCCGCATTCGCCACTGGGTCCCGCCATCACTCGTTAGGTTACTTAACTAACGACAGAGCGGAGACTGGACTAGTGCAGGTGTAAAACATATACAACATATACTAGTATATATATAGCAATATATAATAATCGCTCAAGGCGTGATAAATGCAACATCACAGAAATGTAATGACCATCACAGAATAATACAGATAATCTGGGATCCCCGGGTTTCCTTTGAGCAGCAAGTGAAACCCGACGTTCCCTTGGTCGTGTGGATAGCCTGTGTAATGAAATCCTAGACCCCTACAGGTGCGGCAAGTTACACGCCAAAACCTGAAGCGAGGCAGCCCCCTTCAACAAAGTGAATGGACCACCCAGCACTTCACGGAATCCGGTAACTTGGGCACCCCTCCTTTGGTCAACCTATGCCCCCTATGAGTGCGGCGAATAGCCCTCCCATTCTAGAGTGAAGCCCCCTCCGTCTCAAAGCCATGAGATGCGGGCTCGTTGCCCCCTAGAACCCGGCTATCTGCGCACCCCTTCGCGGGGTAATCCTAGTACAGAAAAGAAAAATATATACAACAGGTACATCGACCTCAGCCCGGTCGTGCCCCAAAAGAATAATATACAAGCAGGCAGTGACGGCAGTCCACATGTCGGATGCTCTCCCCGCAATATCAAATGTACAAATACAACCAAACTGTACTACCATTGCATCCAGGCTATCCACTACGAAAAATCCGCAACATCACAGCATAACACAAAACATCAACGTGAATGTCATGTTCGCAAATCCGTCTAAAAGAGCTATAGCAATTAGACAAGATTTACCGATCAAATGACATTCACGGTCACAGATATAAAATAAGCTCTGTGAACTAACTTATTTAAAATTTTCGATCGACAAAATTTCCCGAAATGAGCCCCAAGCACAACTGCTGCACTCAAAATAATCTGGGACAAAACCAAAAATTCCAGAAACCACAATTCCAAGAGAAAGACCACCTGAAGAAAAATGGTGCTATGAAGCCCCAGAACGGCGGTGGAACCGCAACCAAAACGTGGGTAAGGCCACGGTTCCGCGGCGTTCCTGTGGGATAACTCTACCAAATTTCTTTAGTGACCTAAAAAAAACCTGCCTGATTTTCTGAAACACTCAAAATAAATTTTAGACCACAAAAAAAATTCGACAGAAACTTGACTTTTGAAATTGCGATTTCGGAAAGATTGTTCGATCGACGTTTTAAATACGTTAGAACAAGCTAGTAAAGGTTAATGGTGTGGCTCTGATACCATGTAAGTCTACTGTAGCGCCGCAACCGTCGATGCGAGGCCAAAATGCGGAAACAAAAACTTTTTCATAAACTTCAAACTGGCTCTAACGTATACTTTAAACCCGGATCGAACCATTAACATCAACTTGCAACTAGAGATGGGTTTGAAAAGCTATACCGATCGATCCGTGTCTTTCGGTCTTTAGCCACCATCTCTTGCTCCTCGCGGCATCTGTTAGTTATATGTATGCCATAGAGGCCATTACTGTACATACGATGTATATTGTAGTGGATGCTTGGACATATATAGGGAGGACTTTCTTGCTCGACATGATAGTACGCTATCTGGTTGCTCTTTATCTTAACATGTACTCTGATTGTCTCTATGTTACATGTTGATAAAGCTCTTAGGATGAGTACTTGACTACCAGGACTATGATGCGGATCATACTAGTGGGGACAGTGTAGTCTCCAAGTACATCTTTCAAATGTTCCTAGTCGTGGGAGTACCGAGACAGGGCATCGATACTCCAGAATAGACTAGCGTATGCACTTCTTGACCCATATAATGGGCGATGGATGATCCCATATCCATTGGTGTTTGACATCAGAGAAGGTATACGGGTGCTCAGTGGAGACTGGGTACACTGGACGGACTCGCCGAGAACTCCCAGTTGGTATTATACCTCACGTCAGATGGCAGTACTCTGGTGACACCGGTACAGGTTAGTCTGTAGACCCGAGATCGTCATAGAGTCTTGTGTGATTCCCACTGTGCTTTGATTTCCATCATACCACGTCCAAGAGGGCGTGCAAAAAGGTGACTTTTGGGTACGGTCCCGAATCACATGGAAGCAATGAGCGATAGGAGGGGTTTCATCTCTCCCGGTATAAGGAGTTGATGTTGCGCTGTGTTCGATTGCCTATAACTGGAAATCCTTGGCCAGGGTTGCTGGGATTTACTGGTAAGTGTTATCAGTAGTTTCTCGAACTGTTATAGACCTCATATCGACACGACTTATCAAATTACTGGGGTCTGACGTTTACCACCCCTAGGCGAGATATGCGACATATCAGACGAAGAGACCGGACTGTACGGGAGTGTTACTTATTGGATTCACAGGAGAATGTACAGGCTTGCTTGTTGATCTTCTGATCGCTCAATACCTGGGTGGCTGTTACGTTTAGCTGATCGCTTGCAGCTTGTGGGTGTTTGATATGATCATCACCTACTGCCGGCGTATTGACGATTCTTTAGAGTCCTACACAGAGGTTTCTTGGCTCAGGCAAAACGGAGTAGGAGCACATATGTGATATGTGCGGGACCGAGAACAATACGTGTATGTGATACCGTATTAGTGTAACACTTTGAAATTTCGTTAGAATGTTTTTCGTGTTAATTAGCAATGGTGCGTGTTATTATATATGTGTACATAGGATTATTAATTATTTTTAGTCGTGTTACCCTAATTGGGAAATTTCTTGTGTTAGTGCACACATGCACACTTAGCACAATTTTCCTTGACCTAGGTTAAAAGTGTTAGCATGTTAACCATTTCTTTTCATGCATGGTTCGTTTTAATCCCCTACCCTTTTCTAATCAAGTCAAACCCTTTTAATAATTCAATTTTTTGAATGGGAAATTAGAGCATGGTGTTAGGTGAGAAGATTGACTTTTGACCCATTCTCTCTCTTTTCTCTCTTCCTCTCTTGCTGAAAATTTTTGCAGAAAAGCAGCAACTCCAGCAGCAACAACACAATATATTCATCATCTTTTCATTTCTCTTTTGAATCCATACAAAATCCTACACAAAACCACACATTTTCTTCACTAAAGCCATGGGAAAAGGGACCTTTTGAGGTGTTTGGAGGCAAATCTGCACACTTGACGCTAGGGCTGATACTTGTGGTGTTTCTGAAGGTCTTTCGAAGGTATTAACTCATGTTAGCACTCCTTTTCCATAAACTTGTAGTATTCTTTAGCAAAAATCATGTTTTTATGTGCTTTTAGTGATATTGAAGGGTTTTTGTGATGATATGTTAAAATTAGCATTTTTATGGCTTAATTAGCTTGGTAATGAGTTGTTAGTGTAGTTTTAGACTTGGGTTTGCTTCAGATTTCAGAAAAATACCCTAAAGTTTCATTTTAGTGCAAAAGTGTGGTTTTTAACTAGAAATAGGGCTCTGTAGGATCTGCTGCTACCCGGGTTATTTCAGAATGAAATTGTATTTACTGTAGCATATATAGGGGGTATAGAGTGCACACACAAAACCTGGGAGCCCATCTCCCTACCCAGGCCGCCGGAAAATACATTCTGGCCGCAAATTGCGGCCAGATGGGAGTGTTTTGGGTTGGGGTTTAGGGTGTTTGGTGTCTGCTGCTATGTGTAGTATTATGGTATACATAGTTTTGTAATATCTTTTCTGTATAAAAATCTGGGATCAAATACCCTATTTCCCGTATTTTAAACTTTCGCGACACGCGTGATACGTGTGTATGGGTTTGGGGTTTCTGCGTATCGCGACGCGTCGGGTTAGCTTCAGGCACGTAATCACACGTTTTAGCGTATCGCGCACACGCGCGCTTGGTTTGCAACACGGGTTTCTAGTTGACTTTAAATGTCATGTTTGTATGTTTTGAGCTTATGTGTGATATATTGTGAAATTCTAGGTTCGCAGGCGAGTGCGACGGACGCCGCGAAGAAAGGGAAACAAGTCGTCGGCTATACCTAGCGAGAGACTACGGTGAGTAGATTTAACATCTACGGGGATATCGCCCGCATGGCGTTATGCGTCAGGGCTGATAGGACCTTATAACGATATGTTTTGCATTCACCTACATGGCTACTGTTTATTGCATACCGCATTCCCTGCTATGCGTATATAAACTAGAATTGATAGAACACCGCACTATTACTAACGGTTCAAGTTGCACGAGCACGATTTATATGCTACACTCACACCATTAGTGATTGCCATGACACTCACATTATAAGATTGCTATAAATCATATGTCAGATTGTTTCCGCATTATTGATGTTTGCTGCATATCAGCAGATGTTATATTCATACTTAGATACATTTACATCACATATTCATATATGTGCCATGTATATATTGATATCCTCATACCTGCATAGATTTACGCATCGAGATATGTTGTTTCCATGTTATTTCTGGATTTGGGAACCGTGAATATTTAAAAAGAGAATAGTTAATTATTTAAAAATCCGGTTTCCCTTGATATGATATTTCAGTGCGTCCACCATGTGTTTTCTCGGTGCTAGAGCGCGATATATGAGAAAGAGAGGGCTGACCCGGACTGACGGATGCCCGATATATGAGAGAGAGAGGGCTGACCCGGACTGACGGATGCCCGATATATGAGAGAGAGGGCTGACCCGGACTGACGGATGCCCGATATATGAAAGAGGGGGGGCTGACCCGGACTGACGGATGCCCGATATATGAGAGAGGGGGGGTTGACCCGGACTGACGGATGCCCGATATAGGAAGATTTGCGTGTCGATGCTAGACACGAGTATGTATGATATTTGGGTGCTGATGTTGGGCACTCGTGATTCTTAGTGATGTACAGGATTTGAGGGTCGATGGGAGTGCCGGCGTCTGGGTTGTTGGGATTTGGGGTGCATTGGTGGGTACCGATTATCTTTCCACGTTGACATTCCGTGTAGATGTTATTTCATCCCATGCTCCGCAATTATTATTTTGCATCTCATCCTGTAGTTACTTTACTTGACAGATCACTTGCATGATTATGCACACACTGCTTCTTGCATATAGACTTATCTGCTGGCAGTTGATAGAGTAGCACAGTACGTGCATGCTCGCGATTACCTTTATATGTTATCTCTATTCACGAGTTGGAAACTCACCCCCGTTGTGCCACAGTATTTGCAGGTTGCCCCTCGGAGTAGTCGCGGCAGTCTGCTTTCTTAAGTCTTTTGGCTATAGATACCACTACTGTTGGTGCGAGAGCTGTTTTGCTGATAGGTGGGTTGTAGTATCTGGTTACTTCTTTTATACACATTGTTGTATCTTGTATTCTCCATCTACCATATATGTATTTGACTTAGAGATAGTGTGAGGACGATGATGTATATTATTGGTATTCTGGTGTCGAGCTCGTTGTGAGCCGACTTTACTTATGCAGTTTATTCTATCTATGATGTCCCCACTTGTTGCTCTTGATCTTCGCTACGGCGTCGTATATTGCTATCTTGGTGATTATTTACTTAAGATTTCTTGTCACTTTTGTAAATGCTTCCATTTAAAACAATAAAACACTCTATACTTTTACTGGTTTGGTTTCTGGGTTTCGGTTCACTTAGTCGCGTTACGTCTGTAGACGTTACGTGGTTAAGTGCCGGTCATGGGCCAAACTCTGGGTCATGACAAAGTTGGTATCAGAGTGTAGGTTTTACCTTTACGAGCGTTCCTAGGATGACCCTGGTATGATGGAGTAGGTAGCTGAAGCAGAGTGGCGTAGCGTGCGTATGTTCCGCGGCATGCTCACGACACGGTACTCCGCCAAGGCGACCTTAGGACTTGTTGATTTAAATTCCTTTTCGAGTATATACATTCTTGCGATTCGATTTCCGTACCATTATCAAATCCAACTTTTCCTTTCAGCCATTATGCCGCCAAAGACTACGAGGGCGCATAGAGTGGCCGCGATGGCCGAGATTCGAGTTGACTCGTCCGAGACGAGGACTGATCCGGGTAGTACACCGGTTGTGCCCGAGCAGGCTCTTCCTGCCATGACAGATCGGATTGCCATGTTAGGGGCTGGTGTGCAGGAGATGCGCCAGACGGTGGGATCCAGTATGCAGGAGATGCGCCAGATAATGGGATCTCTAGTTGAGACACTTCGAGCGCAGTGACCAGAGGTAGTTCCACCCATTGCAGAGATCGCGGTGATACCCACAGCACAGGCAGTTGTCCCTACCGCTACAGAGGTCATCTCAGTATCGCTGTCAGAGTTTATGAGGCTGAAGCCTCCAGTCTTCACAGGCACCGATGCGGCCGAGGACCCACAGTTCTTCATTGATAGGATGGCGCGGATATGTCATTCACTTAGATGCGCAGATGCGAGATGGGCTGAGTTCGCGAGCTTTCGCCTGGAAGGTCTCGCGCAGAAATGATGTGAATCAGTCGAGAAGGGTAGAGCAGCAGGTCTTCCTCCTATGACCGGGACAGAGTTCGTGGCGCTATTCCTTGCCCGCTTTCTTCCACTGAGCGTCAAAGATGCTAGAGCACGCAGGTTCGAGTTCTTACGCCAGACTCCGCAGATGTCAGTGGCAGAGTACGATGTGTTGTTCATCGAGCTATCAGTTTATGCTTCGTACCTAGTGGCTACTGAGGAGTTGCGAGTCAAGAGATTTGTCCGAGGCTTGCTTACACCACTGTTTCTTGCGATCAGCGCACAGCATTACGAGACATATGCAGCAGCTGTAGACGAAGCCCTATTAGTCGAGGAGCGCCTTGCTCAGACATCGGTAGTTCCAGAGCCGAAGAGAGTTCGTACGGATACATCAGCGCAGAGACAGCCTTTTCGGCGCCGTGATAGACGTCTTACAGGTAGCAGAGATTTAGGGCGGGGCCGGTTGATCAGTTCCTATTCCCAGGAGGGTCAGCGGTCATCGTCGGGATGTTCTCGCTGCGGGAGTTCTTATCATCGTGTACGAGATTGTCCTGAGATACCCCGGAGGGAGGCAACAGCACCATACGTCACACAACCACCTTCACCACCCCAAACGGCGTTGCCTATTGTACCTACTGTTACTCCACGCTAGACTCATGCACAGAGAGGTCATGGTCGCGGATGATTTGTTC
Organism: Agapanthus africanus; assembly: GCA_030015575.1. Lineage (NCBI taxonomy): Eukaryota > Viridiplantae > Streptophyta > Magnoliopsida > Asparagales > Amaryllidaceae > Agapanthus > Agapanthus africanus. The sequence continues at coordinate 262,908,619 of JASDDO010000008.1, forward strand.
ATAGAGGACGAGGAGATCGAGGCAGAGGACAGCCAGCTGCCGGCAGGGGAAGTCAGTCGCAGGTGGAGGACAGGCGCGAGTTTTTGCTTTGACGCATCAGGACGCGCAGGCATCCAATGCGGTGGTCTCAGGTATCCTTCCAGTATGTTCTGTTGATGCACACGTGTTGTACGATCCCGGATCCACGCACTCGTACGTATCCACACACTTTGTGCCGAGTTTGGGTAGAGAGTCCGGTTTGCTTGATCAGCCGCTGGTTGTGACCACTCCTGTGGGAGAGTCGTTTGTTTCTAGGAACGTGTTCCGATCCTGTATCGTCCGTATTGGCGAGAGAGAGTTGCCGGTTGATTTGATTCTTCTTGAGATGTTGGACTTCGACGTTCTTTTGGGCATGGATTGGTTAGCCACGTGCTATGCTTCGGTTGACTGCCGCGAGAAGAAAGTTAGATTTTATTTTCCCGGCGAGTCGGTTTTTGTTGTGTTGGGGGACCGTGGTGCCACCCCACACAGTGTGATTTCTTCTTTTCGCGCTGGGCAGCTTTTGAGGAAGGGATGTCAGGGATTTCTCGCCTATGTTTGCGATATTAGAGCTACAGAGTTTCCGATGGATCAGGTTCCGGTTGTTAGCGAGTTCCCTGATGTTTTCCCTGACGAGCTTCTTGGGCTTCCGCCCGAGCGTGATATTTCTTTCTGTATTGATTTGGTTCCTGGCACGTGGCCTATTTCTGTACCGCCTTATCGGATGGTCCCGGCGGAACTTAGAGAATTGAAGGGCCAGTTACAAGATTTGCTGGATAAGGGACTTATTCGACCCAGTGTTTCTCCTTGGGGTGCTCCAGTCCTGTTTGTCAAGAAGAAGGATGGCAGTATACGTTTATGTATCGACTACCGCCAGCTGAACAGGGTTACAGTGCGGAACATGTATCCTTTGCCACGCATCGACGATTTGTTCGACCAGCTTCAGGGGGCAGGATACTTTTCGAGGATCGATTTGCGCTCAGGCTACCATCAGCTGTGGGTTCGACAGGAGGACATTCCTATGACAGCTTTCCGCACGCGCTACGGCCATTATGAGTTTTTGGTGATGTCGTTCGGACTCACCAATGCGCCAGCAGCATTTATGGACTTGATGAACCGTATTTTCAGGCCGTATCTTGATCTGTTCATCATAGTATTCATTGACGATATCTTGGTGTATTCTCAGAGTAGAGAGGAGCACGAGCAGCACCTGCGGATTACACTACAGACCTTGAGGGAGCATCAGCTTTTCGCCAAATTCTCAAAGTATGCTTTCTGGCTGGACAGCGTAGACTTCTTGGGGCACGTGATTACACGAGATGGTATATGTATAGACCCGAGGAAGATCGAGGCCGTTCGGAGTTGGCCTAGACCCACGTCAGTGACGGAGGTTCGCGGCTTTCTAGGGATGGCAGGCTACTACAGGCGATTCGTGCAGGACTTCTCTCGCATTGCTACACCTTTGACCGGGTTGACCCGGAAGGGAGTTCATTTCGATTAGACGGAGGAGTGTGAGCACAGTTTTCAGCAGCTACGGGCTCTACTGACTACGACACCAGTGCTATCTTTGCCTTCAGGATCAGGCGGATTTGTGGTCTATTTTGATTCTTCACGAGTGGGGCTAGGGTGCGTATTGATGCAGCATGACAGGGTGATCGCGTATGCTTCGCGGCAATTAAAGAAACATGAACAGAACTACCCCAGTCACGATTTAGAGATGGCTGCAGTGGTCTTTGCACTTAAGATCTCGCGGCATTACCTATATTGCGAGTCGTGCCAGATATTCACTGATCATAAGAGCTTAAGGTATATATTTCAGCAGCGCGACCTGAACCTTAGACAGCGCCGATGGATGGAGTTAGTGAAGGACTACGATTGTGAGATCTTTTATCACCCGGGCAGGGCTAATGTAGTGGCGGATGCTTCGAGCAGGAGGCCCGGGGGTAGTCTATCTTGTTTGAGCGCAGTACAGAGGCAGTCGTCAGCAGATTGGCAGATTTTATGCGACAGCCGGGTACAGTTCGAGTTTACGCCGATCGGAGGACAGATTGCGCATGTTCGTGCACGCCCACAGTTGCTTGACCATATACATGAGGCACAGCACAGTGATGACCGATGCTCAAAGATCAGGGCACATGTTGGACATGGCAGATTTTCCGAGTTCGTAATCGATGATCAGCGGATACTACTATTTGGGGCTAGACTGTGCGTACCAGATGATGAGGGATTGCGGCTCGAGATTCTTGAGGAGGCACATCGATCGGTATACAGTGTTCATCCCGGTTCCACCAAGATGTACCATGACATGAGAGGTGTTTACTGGTGGGACGGAATGAAGAGTGACATCGCAGATTTTGTGTCGAGATGCCTGACTTGTCAGCAAGTCAAGGCTGAGCACCAGAGGCCCGCGGGAGAGCTACAACCGTTACCCATTCCGGAGTGGAAATGGGAGCAGATTTCTATGGACTTCATTGCGGGTCTGCCCAGGACTAGTCGAGGGTATGACTCCATCTGGGTGATCGTTGATCGTTTGACGAAAGCGGCTCACTTCCTACCGGTGAAGACGACTTTCGGATTTGCTCAGTATGCCCAGATATACATCGACGAGATTGTACGACTGCAAGGAGTTCCGACATGTATCATGTCCGACAGAGGCACCCAGTTTACCAGCCGGCTATGGTAGAGACTTCAGGAGGTTTTAGGCACTCGCTTGAGTTTCAGCACAGCATTTCATCCGCAGACCGACGGACAGTCAGAGCGGACTATTCAGACTCTCGAGGACATGCTCAAAGCGTGCGTCTTAGACTTTGGAGGTAGCTGGGATCATCATTTACCCTTAGTAGAGTTCTCCTACAACAACAGCTACAAGGAGACCATTCAGATGGCACCGTTTGAGGCTCTTTATGGGAGGAGATGCAGATCGCCCACCTGTTGGACAGAGCTCAGTGAGAGCAGTATCTTAGGGCCACAGATTGTGGAGGAGACGACCGCGAAGATCCAGTTGATTCGCGATAGAATGAGAGCAGCCCAGAGTAGGCAGAGATCTTATGCGGACCGTCGTCGGCGCAGACTTAAGTTTTCGGTCGGTGATCATGTTTTCTGTCACGACCCAAAATTGGCCCGTGACGGCCCTAGTACTACGCAATGCCCTAAGACGTAACGTAGTAAAAGAAAGCCAAAACCCAGAAATCTAAACCATAAAAATACGGAAAAGATAATATAAGTTTTTGAAACACTTGAAATCGCAACCCAAATTCTTTAAAAGTCCTACTTTCTTTCTTTAAAATTTTAACAACAGCCCCTTTTTGTAAAAACTAGCCAAGATGAATGCAACACAAAAAAATGACGCTGTAGCGAAGAAATAAAGACAATAAAGAGAAAGCTGTATATAGAAGACAACAAATCCACAAATAATATATACATTATCGTCCTCACCAAGTCTCTAAGTCAACAACATACTAGTAGATGGAGAGTACAAGATACAACGAATGTACAATATGAAATACAGATAATCATCCAACCCACCTAAGCAAAAATAGTATACTGTGAGCCGATGCGGTATCTGTAGCAAAAGATGATAGCTGAAATAGCGGAATAGCCTGCCTCGACTACTCTGGGGAACAACCTGAAACACCTGTGGCACAATGGGGGTGAGTTACCAACTCGTGAATAGTAGATAACATATGCAGGTAATCGCAGGAATGTACGTACAGCATGAATCTAAGGTATGCGATTACAGTAATAACATGTCATGTGAATGCAAATTAATGGAAAGTACACTAGCAGGTACAATCAATATGTGAAGCAATAGTAACATGAAAACAATATGCAATAACCATGCAATAGGGATATGAGAATATAGATATGCAACTATCATAAGGGTACACTAACAGGTACTACCAATATATGAAACTGTGCATAAAATAGATAAATGTGAGGTATGGGGTGGAATATGTCATTTCCACGGAAACCTGACATCGTGGCAGGATCACAATCCACCAAGACACTCAAATCCACAATTCCTCAAATCAGCCCCCAAACTGGGCTCTCACATCATATAAGTCTCACATCACCTCAATGTACAATATCTAATATCTCGAATGTACAAATCAACAATCTCTTTCATATCCAATATCAAATCTCAATGAATCACCTATATCCCAAGTCGAATCTCAAGTAAAGTTCTAACATCCTAAATAAATATATATATGCAGAAATAAATATGATGGGGTCAATACACATATATTATCGTCCCATTCCACTAATATTGGTGTAATGGTATATATAACAACGGCTAAATCCCCAGTTATATATACAAAGGTATTAAAAGAAATATCATGAAAACAATGTGCCAAGCATCGACACAGAAATCCTGATAGGAACGTATCATACGCTGTCCCGAAAGCACGAGTGCCTAGCTCTGACCCTCGCCTTTCGACGTATGCATACGTGCATGACTCCCAACGGTATCTCCATGATCCGCGCCGAGTCATCAGTACTGTCATCGGTAGGTACTCGCCCGCCTCCACGCTCAATCGGCAACATCCATCGATCTTCTTGCCGAGGGGAATGATTGAAAGAATTAAAGTTAACCGCAATCAAGACGGTGTCGCTATGCAGCTAGCCGGTTGAGCACGGGTCGATCCACAGGGAGATGGTTGTATGTCCTTTCTTGTCTTAGACGAGTCAATAAAGAATTTTTATGTGTTTGTTCAATCTAACTTATGTGTATTATTTGCAAGTTTAAAGTTGTTAAGAAGATGATACGAGATTGTAAGCTAAAGAATTCCGTACTCAAAACCTTTGAGCCGAGTCTTGACCAATTGAAGCTTGAGCAATCGGCAACAACGTGGATTAGGGGATTTAAGCGCGGTATTCGTGGAATACGGCTTATTTACCCTTGTCCTTCCGTTCTTGTCTCTTGCTTTCGCCTCCGGCCAAACCGAACGCAACCGGTCGCGGTTAGGAATCACCGTTACCTTGTTAGGGTAGGGTGCCTAACGGAGCGCTTGCGTATGGTTTGGGTGGAGTTCAATGGAAAATAACGGAAAAAGAAAATGAGAAAAGAAAGTCTTAACTTACAATACCGTATTTATTCTTAACAATGATAATTACAACCATTCACAAAACAAATCAAAAAGAGCAAAAGAAAAGAACAAAGAAAAGAAAAGATTACAAGTAATTAAGTGCATGAATATAAATTGCAAGAAAGTAAAGCAAGGTAATAAAAAGCAACTAATAAATAAGCAATAAAAAGAACAAGAAAGTAATTACAAGAACATAGAACTCAAGACAAGCATGGGATCAATAGCCAACCCTTAAACTTGCAAGCTCAATCAAGAGGTTGCAAGATCAAGAGAAGGGTAGAGAACGCATGTGAAATGAAGCACTAAGGAGAGAGCAAAATGATACAACCCCTTGAGACCAATAACCAAAACTTAAACTTGCAAGCTCACTTAAGAGGTTGCAAGATCAGGTTAAGGTAGAGAGCTCAAGGGGGATGCTGTCACGACCCGAGAGTTTCGACTCGTGACCGGCACTTAACCACGCAACGTCTACAGGCGTAACGCAGCTAAGTAAGCCGAACCCAGAAATCAAAACCAATAAATAAAGAGTGATTAAAACATTTTTTGTAATAACAGTCATACATGCCTGAAAAACTTCCATTTATTTAGTAGAAAACCTTTTTTTGTGCAAAAGTTATATTTTTATAATTTTGGCAACATTTCCAGTTTAAACATTTGCCCCGCAAGTCGGGTAAAAGCAAGGTGTAGCAGAAATGACAAGTAAATGAATGAAGCATCACAATATGATATACGACGCCGTAGCGAAGAATACACAGTAAAGCAAGGACAATATAGCAAAGGTAAGACTGCATAACATAAAGTCGGCTTACATGCGAGCTCGACACCAGAATATAAAATCATACATATCGTCCTCACAACTGTCTCTAAGTCAATACAGAAAGGTAGATGGAGAATACTAGATACATCAATATAAAACTGAAGGATAACAGATACCGTACAAAACCCACCTATCAGCAAAAAGGCTAACTCGCCTCAGAAAGGGTATCTGTGCCAAAAGATGCGGTAACAGCCAGCCGCGACTACTCCCAAGGGCAACCTGCAAATAATGTGGCACAACGGGGGTGAGTTGCCAACTCGTGAATAGAGATAACATATAAAGGTAATCGCGAGCATGCACGTACAGCGCTACTCTAACAAATGCCAGCAGATGATATCAATGCGAGGTAAGCACTATGTATAATAATCATGCAAATCCTCTATCAGGTGATATAGCTACAGGATGAGATGCTGTAATGAATGCTGAGCATGGGAATATAGTATCTACATGAAGTGTCGAGGTGGACTACATATGTATCTATGCACCGTGAATCCCAACATCCCAGACGCCGGTACTCCATCGGCCCTCATATCCTGTATATCCCTGAGAATCCCGAGTGCCCAACATCGGCACCCAAATAACATAAATTCCCGTGTCTAGCATCGACACGCAAATCATCCTCTATCGGGCATCCGTCAGTCCGGGTCAGCCCTCTCTCCACATATCGGGCATCCGTCAGTCCGGGTCAGCCCTCTCTCAACGTATCGGGAATCCGTCAGTCCGGGTCATCCCTCTCTCAATATATCGGGAATCCGTCAGTCCGGGTCATCCCTCTCTCAATATATCGGGAATCCGTCAGTCCGGGTCATCCCTCTCTCAATACATCGGGCATCCGTCAGTCCGGGTCAGTCCTCTATCAATACATGCCTCTAGCACCGAGAAAACACGGGGTGACGCCCCAAAATATCATATCAAGGGAACCGGGTTTTTAAATGATTACATATTTGAAAAGTGCCACGGTTCCCAAATCCAGAAATCATATATAATCCCATCCCATATGCAAGTAAATGTGATGTGATATGTGCATCAAGTATGAATGTCATGTCAAGTCATATAAAAGATGAGCTACAGCATAATGATCCGATGTGATATATGCATCAAGTATGAATGTCATGTCAAGATAGTGCTTGTGCAACGTAAACTGTCAATAAGGGTGCGGTGTTCTATCAATTCTAAGCATACATACAGCAGGGAATGCAATATGCAATGACAGTACACGAGGTAAGTGCAACATATAGTAATAAGGTCCTATCAGCCCTGACGCATAACGCCATGCGGGCGATATCCCCGTAGATGTGAAATCTACTCACCGGAGTCCCGCGCTAAGTGTATCCAACAACTTGCTTGCCCTTCTTCGCAGCGTCCGTCTCACTGGCCTGCGAACCTAGAATCACATAACATATATCACACATAAGCTCAATTCACAAAAACGCGACATTACGGTCCAACTAGACACTCGTGTCGCAAACCAATCGCGCGTGTGCGCGATACGCTAAAACGTGTGATCACGCGCCTGAAACTACCCCGACGCGCCGCGATACGCAGAAACCCAAACCTACTCACGTATCACGCGTGTCGCGAAGGTTTAGAAAAACGGCAAAATAGGTATTTGGTCCTAGATTTTTCTACAGAACTAAACTTACAAAAATATATATACCATAGAACCCCACACACTAGCAGACACCTACAGGACCCAACAACACCCAAAACCCCACCCATCTGGCCGCAAATTGCCGCCAGAATGAAGAAATTGGTGGCCCACTGTAGCAGTTAGGGGGTCGGGTTTCACCTGCGGTATCAGCACATCTCCACTATACTGCAGTCTTCTCAATTTCATTCAGATCTCATCGGGTCAAAAGCAGATCCAGAAAAGCTCAAATTTGCACAAATACGACATTTTGCATCGAATAGTGAAACTGGTGGTATTTTAGTGTAATTGGGGTTGAACTAGGTTACTATGGCCTCAACAACTCACTAATGACCTACTGAAACCAATTCTCACCTCATTAGCACAAAGTTCCCACTAAACACCCCATATCGCACTAAAACGCACTAAAATCCATTAACCGATGCAAAACCACACTAACCAAGCAAACTAGGGAAACAAGTTAGGAAGTATACCTCATACTTAACCCTAGGGAACTGCAGGAAGAAGAAGAAGTGAAGGGGAGAAGCTGCAGTTGCTGTTGTGTTTGCTGCTGCTGCTGCCGTGAAGCTTGGTGCTGCTGCTGCTACTTCTCTTTGCTGCTGCTGCTGCTTCTGGCCTCAGGGGTTGCTGTTGCTGTGTTTGCTGCTGCTGCTGGGGTTTCTGAAGCTGAGAGGTAGTATGAGTGTGTGTGTGTGTGAGACTTGAAAGAAAGGCAAGGAAATGAGAGGAAACACCCAAAGGTCCAATTGTCAACCCTTCTCTCTCTCTCTCTCTTCATTAAAGCCAAGTATGGGCTAAGCTATGAAGCCCACTCCTCTCTCTCACAAGTCAACACCAAACACAATTCAAATTAAAGTAACCTTTTAATTAGCTAATTAAACCCACTTAAAACCCAAAAGACTTTAACCATCTAAATTAACCCACCATGGTTAATAATTATGGTAAAAACTCATTTAAAACCCTAGTTTACATGCACATGTGTGTGCAAGCCGATGAAAATTTTGGAAAAATATTCATTAAATTAGGATAAAATATTTGAAACACAATTTGGTAAACTTTTCGTTAAAAACCATTATTTAAATATAATTATTCACTAAACATATCCTAAGGTGTTACAATCTCTCCCCCTTAAAGAAATTCGTCCCCGAATTTCAAAAATCTAACTACACGCACCTTCAAAAAGATGGGGATACGTCTTCATCATCTCGCTTTCGGTCTCCCAAGTGACCTCCTCACGGTTCTGACCACGCCAAAGTACTTTAACTGATGAGATGTCCTTCGATCTCAATTTCTTCACTTGTCGATCCAAGATCATCACCGGCTGCTCTGCATAGGAAAGGTCGCGCTCAACCTGGATCGTCGGATGCTGAATCGCATGCGAAGGATCATGAAGATATCTGCGGAGCATCGAGATATGAAATACGGGATGCACATCTGGAAAGCTGGGCGGAAGGGCTAAACGGTAGGCTACTGCACCAACACGCTCAAGGATCTCGAAGGGGCCCACATACCTGGGACTGAGCTTCCCCTTCTTCCCAAACCTCATCACACCTTTCATTGGGGAGACCCTCAAGAAAACATGATCACCAACAGAAAACTCAAGTCTGCGTCGTCGACGGTCTGCATAAGATCTCTGCCTACTCTGCGCTGCTCTCATCCTATCGCGAATGAACTGGATCTTCGCGGTCGTCTCCTCAACGATCTGTGGCCCTAAGATACTGCCCTCACTGAGCTCTGTCCAACAAGTGGGCGACCTGCATCTCCTCCCATAAAGAGCCTCAAATGGTGCCATCTGAATGGTCTCCTGGTAGCTGTTATTGTAGGAGAACTCTACTAAGGGCAAATGATGATCCCAGCTACCTCCGAAATCTAATACACAAGCTCTGAGCATGTCCTCGAGAGTCTGGATGGTCCGCTCTGACTGGCCGTCGGTCTGCGGGTGAAACGCCGTGCTGAAACTCAAGCGAGTGCCCAAAGCCTCCTGAAGCCTCTGCCATAGTCTACTAGTAAACTGGGTGCCTCTGTCGGACATAATGCACGTCGGGACTCCGTGTAGTCGCACTATCTCGTCAATGTAGATCTGGGCATACTGAGTAAATCCGAAAGTCGTCTTCACCGGTAGGAAGTGAGCCGCTTTCGTCAAACGATCCACGATCACCCAGATGGAGTCATACCCCCGACTAGTCCTGGGTAGACCCACCACGAAATCCATCGAAATCTGCTCCTATTTCCACTCCGGAATGGGTAACGGCTGTAGCTCTCCCGCGGGCCTCTGGTGCTCCGCCTTGACTTGCTGACAAGTCAGGCATCTCGACACGAAATCTGCGATGTCCCTCTTCATTCCGTCCCACCAATAAACATCTCTCATATCATGATACATCTTGGTGGAACCGGGATGGACGCTGTACACCGATCGATGTGCCTCCTCAAGAATCTCGCGCCTCAGTCCCTCAGCATCCGGTACGCACAGTCTGACTCCAAACCGTAGTACCCCCTGATCATCGATCACGAACTCGGAAAATCTGCCCTGTCCAATCTGTGCCATGATCTCTGAACATCGGTCATTACTGAGCTGTGCCTCACGTATACGATCGATCAACTGTGGCCGTGCACGGACATGCGCTATCTGTCCTCCAATCGGCGTGAACTCAAACTGTACTCGGCTGTCGCATAATATCTGCCAATCTGCGGATGACTGCTCCTGTACTGCGCTCAAACAAGATAGGCTACTCCCGGGCCTCCTGCTCAAAGCATCTGCCACCACATTTGCCTTGCCCGGGTGATATAAGATCTCGCAGTCGTAATCCTTCACTAACTCCATCCATCGACGTTGTCGATGGTTCAGGTCCCGCTGCTGGAATATGTATTTCAGACTCTTGTGATCCGTGAATATCTCGCACGACTCGCCGTATAGGTAATGTCGCCAGATCTTAAGTGCGAAGACCACTGCAGCCATCTCCAAGTCATGAGTGGGGTAGTTTTGTTCATGTCTCTTCAATTGTCGCGAAGCATACGCGATCACCCTGTCGTGCTGCATCAAAACGCATCCCAGCCCCACTCGAGAAGCATCACAAAAGACCACAAATCCGCCCGGTCCGGAGGGTAAAGATAACACCGGTGTCGTCGTCAGCCGAGTCCGTAACTGCTGGAAACTGTGCTCGCACTCCTCCGTCCAATCGAAGGGAACTCCCTTCCGGGTCAACCCGGTCAACGGTGTAGCAATACGTGAGAAGTCCTGCACAAAACGCCTGTAGTAACCGGCCAACCCCAAAAAGCTGTGAATCTCCGTCACCGATGTGGGTCTGGGCCAACGCTGAACGGCCTCGATCTTCCTCGGGTCTACACATATACCGTCTCGTGAAATCACGTGTCCCAAGAAGTCTACGCTGTCCAGTCAAAAAGCACACTTGGAGAATTTCGCATAAAGCTGGTGCTCCCTCAAGGTCTGCAATGTAATCCGCAGGTGCTGCTCGTGCTCTTCACTACTCCGGGAATACACCAAGATATCGTCAATGAAGACTATAATGAACAGGTCCAAGTAAGCCCGGAAAATACGGTTCATCAAGTCCATGAATGCTGCTGGCGCATTAGTGAGTCCGAACGACATCACCAAAAACTCGTAATGGCCGTAGCGCGTACGGAAAGCTGTCCTGGGAATGTCCTCCTGTCGAACCCGCAGCAGATGATAGCCCGATCGTAAATCGATCCTCGAAAAGTACCCTGCCCCCTGAAGCTGGTCGAACAAATCGTCGATACGCGGGAATGGATACCTGTTCCGCACTGTCACCCTGTTCAGCTGGCGGTAGTCGATACACAGACGCAAACTGCCGTCCTTCTTCTTGACGAACAGAACTGGAGCACCCCAAGGAGAAACACTGGGTCGAATAAGTCCCTTGTCCAGCAAGTCTTGCAACTGGCCCTTCAACTCTCGAAGTTCCGCCGGGGCCATCCGATAAGGCGGTATGGAAATAGGCCCCGCACCAGGAACCAAATCAATACAGAAAGAAATGTCGCGCTCGGGCGGCAACCCAGGAAGCTCGTCAGGGAACACATCAGGAAACTCGCTAACAACCGGAACCTGGTCCAATGGAACCTGTGTAGCACTAGCATCGCAAACATATGCGAGAAATCCTTGACATCCCTTCCTCAAAAGCTGTCCAGCGCGAAAAGAAGAAATCACACTGTGAGGGGCGGCACTACGGTCCCCCAACACAACAAAAACCGACTCACCGGGAAAGCAGAATCTAACTGTCTTCTCACGGCAGTCCACAGAAGCATAGCACGTGGCTAACCAATCCATACCCAAAAGAACGTCGAAGTCCAACATCTCCAGAAGGATCAAGTCGACAGGCAACTCTCTCTCGCCAATACAGATGGTACAGGATCGGAACACGTGCCTAGCAACAAATGACTCTCCCACAGGAGTAGTCACCACAAGCGGCTGATCAAGCAAGCCGGACTCTCTACCCAGACTCGGCACAAAGTGCGTGGATACGTACGAGTGTATGGATCCGGGATCGAACAATACATGAGCATCAACCGCACAAACCGGAAGGATACCTGAAACCACTGCATTGGACGCCTTCGCGTCCTGATGTGTCAAAGCAAAAACCCTCTCCTGTCCACCACCTGCGACTGACTGCCCTCTGCCTCGGTCATCTTGCCCCCTCTGAGCAACTCCTCCACGCCCACGACCTCGCTGTGTATGAGTCTGGCGCGGTGCAACGGTAGGTACGATAGGCAACGCCCTCTGGGGTGGTGAAGGTGGTAATGTGACATGCGGCGCTATCGCCTCCCTCCGGGGTAACTCAGGACAATCCCGTACACGATGGTAAGAACTCCCACAGCGAAAACATCCCGACGATGACCGCTGACCATCCTGGGAATAGGAACTGAATAACCGGCCCCGCCCTGAATCTCTGTTGCCTGCAATACGTCTATCACGGCGCCGAAAAGGCTGTCTCTGTGCTGATGTATCCGCACGAACTCTCTTCGGCTCTGGAACTACCGAAGTCTCAGCAAGGTGCTCCTCGACCACTAGGGCTGCATCTACAGCTGCTGCATAGGTCTCGTAGTGCTGTGCGCTGATCGCGAGGAACAGTGGTGTAAGCAAGCCTCGAACAAATCTCCTGACTCGCAACTCCTCGGTAGCCACAAATATGGGGCATAGACTGCCAACTCTGTAAACAGCACGTCATACTCTGCCACTGTCATCCCTGGCGTCTGGCACAAGGACTCAAATCTGCGTGCTCGGGCATCCCTAACACTCTGGGGAAGGAAACGGGCTAGAAATATGGTTACAAACTCCGTCCAGGTCATAGGAGGAAGACCTGCTGCTCTGCCCTTCTCAACGGAATCACACCACTTCTGCGCAAGACCTTCCAGGCGAAAGCTCGCGAACTCGACCCATCTCGCATCTGCGCATCTGAAGGAACGGCATATCCTGGCCATCCTGTCTATGAAAGACTGTGAGTCCTCGGCTGTATCGGTGCCTGTGAATACTGGAGGCTTCAGCCTCATGAACTCTGATAGCGATACTGTAATCACCTCCGTGGCTGCAGGGGCAACTGGCTGTGCGGTAGGTACCATCGCGGTCTCTGGAACAGGTAGAGCTACCTCAGGTCGCTGGGCTCGAAGCGTCTCAACTAGCGATCCTATCATCTGGCGCATCTCCTGCATTCTAGATCCCACCGTCTGGCGCATCTCCTGCATACCAGCTGCTAGCGTGGCGATCAGCTCTGTCATGGCAGGAACAGCCTGCTCGGGTACAACCGGCATACTACCCGGATCAGTCCTCGTCTCGGACGAGTCAACTCGAATCTCGGCCCTCGCGACCGCTCTCTGTGCCCTCGTAGTCTTAGGCGGCATAATGGCTGAAAGAAAATTTGGATTCGATAAGAACTCGGAAATCGAATCGCAAGAATATAAGGAGGGATCAAATCAATAAGTTCTAAGGTCGCGTAAGCGGAGTACCGTGTCGTGAGTATGCCGCGGAACATACACACGCTACGCTACCCTGCTGCAGCTACCTACTCTATCATACCAGGGTCATCCTACACTCCGAAGGTAAAACCTAGGCTCTGATACCAACTTTGTCACGACCCGAGAGTTTCGACTCGTGACCGGCACTTAACCACGCAACGTCTACAGGCGTAACGCAGCTAAGTAAGCCGAACCCAGAAATCAAAACCAATAAATAAAGAGTGATTAAAACATTTTTTGTAATAACAGTCATACATGCCTGAAAAACTTCCATTTATTTAGTAGAAAACCTTTTTTTTGTGCAAAAGTTATATTTTTATAATTTTGGCAACATTTCCAGTTTAAACATTTGCCCCGCAAGTCGGGTAAAAGTAAGGTGTAGCAGAAATGACAAGTAAATGAATGAAGCATCACAATATGATATACGACGCAGTAGCGAAGAATACACAGTAAAGCAAGGACAATATAGCAAAGGTAAGACTGCATAACATAAAGTCGGCTCACATGCGAGCTCGACACCAGAATATAAAATCATACATATCGTCCTCACAACTGTCTCTAAGTCAATACAGAAAGGTAGATGGAGAATACTAGATACATCAATATACAACTGAAGGATAACAGATACCGTACAAAACCCACCTATCAGCAAAAAGGCTAACTCGCCTCAGAAAGGGTATCTGTGCCAAAAGATGCGGTAACAGCCAGCCGCGACTACTCCCAAGGGCAACCTGCAAATACTGTGGCACAACGGGGGTGAGTTGCCAACTCGTGAATAGAGATAACATATAAAGGTAATCGCGAGCATGCACGTACAGCGCTACTCTAACAAATGCCAGCAGATGATATCAATGCGAGGTAAGCACTATGTATAATAATCATGCAAATCCTCTATCAGGTGATATAGCTACAGGATGAGATGCGGTAATGAATGCTGAGCATGGGAATATAGTATCTACATGAAGTGTCGAGGTGGACTGCATATGTATGTATGCACCGCGAATCCCAACATCCCAGACGCCGGTACTCCATCGGCCCTCATATCCTGTATATCCCTGAGAATCCCGAGTGCCCAACATCGGCACCCAAATAACATAAATTCCCATGTCTAGCATCGACACGCAAATCATCCTCTATCGGGCATCCGTCAGTCCGGGTCAGCCCTCTCTCCACATATCGGGCATCCGTCAGTCCGGGTCAGCCCTCTCTCAACGTATCGGGAATCCGTCAGTCCGGGTCATCCCTCTCTCAATATATCGGGAATCCGTCAGTCCGGGTCATCCCTCTCTCAATATATCGGGAATCCGTCAGTCCGGGTCATCCCTCTCTCAATACATCGGGCATCCGTCAGTCCGGGTCAGCCCTCTATCAATACATGCCTCTAGCACCGAGAAAACACGGGGTGACGCCCCAAAATATCATATCAAGGGAACCGGGTTTTTAAATGATTACATATTTGAAAAGAGCCACGGTTCCCAAATCCAGAAATCACATGTAATCCCATCCCATATGCAAGTAAATGTGATGTGATATGTGCATCAAGTATGAATGTCATGTCAAGTCATATAAAAGATGAGCTACAGCATAATGATCCAATGTGATATATGCATCAAGTATGAATGTCATGTCAAGATAGTGCTTGTGCAACGTAAACTGTCAATAAGGGTGCGGTGTTCTATCAATTCTAAGCATACATACAGCAGGGAATGCAATATGCAATGACAGTATACGAGGTAAGTGCAACATATAGTAATAAGGTCCTATCAGCCCTGACGCATAACGCCATGCGGGTGATATCCCCGTAGATGTGAAATCTACTCACCGGAGTCCCGCGCTAAGTGTATCCAACAACTTGCTTGCCCTTCTTGGCAGCGTCCGTCTCACTGGCCTGCGAACCTAGAATCACATAACATATATCACACATAAGCTCAATTCACAAAAACGCGACATTACGGTCCAACTAGACACTCGTGTCGCAAACCAATCGCGCGTGTGCGCGATACGCTAAAACGTGTGATCACGCGCCTGAAACTACCCCGACGCGCCGCGATACACAGAAACCCAAACCTACTCACGTATCACGCGTGTCGCGAAGGTTTAGAAAAACGGCAAAATAGGTATTTGGTCCCAGATTTTTCTACAGAACTAAACTTACAAAAATATATATACCATAGAACCCCACACACTAGCAAACACGTACAGGACCCAACAAAACCCAAAACCCCATCCATCTGGCCGCAAATTGCGGCTAGAATGAAGAAATTGGCGGCCCACTGTAGCAGTTAGGGGGTCGGGTTTCACATGGGGTATCAGCACATCTCCACTATACTGCAGTCTTCTCAATTTTATTCAGATCTCATCGGGTCAAAAGCAGATCCAGAAAAGCTCAAATTTGCACAAAAACGACATTTTGGATCGAATAGTGAAACTGGTGGTATTTTAGTGTAATTGGGGTTGAACTAGGTTACTATGGCCTCAACAACTCACTAATGACCTACTGAAACCAATTCTCACCTCATTAGCACAAAGTTCCCACTAAACACCCCATATCGCACTAAAACGCACTAAAATCCATTAACCGATGCAAAACCACACTAACCAAGCAAACTTGGGAAACAAGTTAGGAAGTATACCTCATACTTAACCCTAGGGAACTGCAGGAAGAAGAAGAAGTGAAGGGGAGAAGCTGCAGTTGCTGTTGTGTTTGCTGCTGCTGCTACCGTGAAGCTTGGTGCTGCTGCTGCTACTTCTCTTTGCTGCTGCTGCTGCTTCTGGCCTCAGGGGTTGCTGTTGCTGTGTTTGCTGCTGCTGCTGGGGTTTCTGAAGCTGAGAGGTAGTATGTGTGTGTGTGTGTGTGAGACTTGAAAGAAAGGCAAGGAAATGAGAGGAAACACCCAAAGGTCCAATTGTCAACCCTTCTCTCTCTCTCTCTCTTCATTAAAGCCAAGTATGGGCTAAGCCATGAAGCCCACTCCTCTCTCTCAAAAGTCAACACCAAACACAATTCAAATTAAAGTAACCTTTTAATTAGCTAATTAAACCCACTTAAAACCCAAAAGACTTTAACCCTCTAAATTAACCCACCATGGTTAATAATTATTGTAAAAACTTATTTAAAACCCCTAGTTTACATGCACATGTGTGTGCAAGCCTATGAAAATTTTGGAAAAATATTCATTAAATTAGGAAAAAATATTTGAAACACAATTTGGTAAACTTTTCGTTAAAAACCATTATTTAAATATAATTATTCACTAAACATATCCTAAGGTGTTACAGAAGCTAAACAAAAAGAATAATACAAAAAACCTTCATCTTTATTCACATCCACTCAATGCTCTCACTACATTTCCATGGAGGAAGAATGAAGAAGAAGAAGAAGAAGAACTAAAACTACAAAAGAGGAACAAAGAATTGAACACAAAATTGGACCCTTGGCTTAGCTCAGTTCTGGAGTATTTATAGGCTGCTTACAGAAACCCTAGGGCAAGAATATGGCATAAAATGAAGTACCCAAACTACCCCTGAAACACGACCCCCTGCCGACACTATACGGCCGCGGTTCCGCGGCCTAAGCATGCTTAGGCCGCAGTTCCGCGGCCATAAGTGGGAGTTGGGCAGTGGGTTTTGGTCGGGGTCCCTGGTTGGATGTTTCCTTGTGTTTGTCAACTCTACAATGTACAAAGTCTTCCAGAATATCTCCAGATTTCCTTGTCCAAGATTGCACACTTCTCTTTACTTTTGACTTTATCTCTCTCGAGCTCCGCGCACCCATTGATTCTTGTGCAGCCCCCTCTCGTGCTCTGTGCTTGTCCCAGACACGAATGACCACTGTCATATGTCTTGTCTCAGGAACTGGTACTCAGCACCGGACGGATATGGATGACCGGAACCCGGCTTTTATCTGCTGTCAATAGATGTTCTGTATTTGGCGTAACTGTGGAGATTTTGTCTTGATTTGCAATATTTGTACTGGAAACCTGTACTTTGTAAGTATGTAACAAACACGGATTAAAAGCACCTACCTATAAACACACGAGCATAAGAATGGGCGGTATAAAATGCAGTATTCTGTTATGAACAAATACCCCCAAACTTAACTTTTGCTCGTCCCGAGCAAAACCAATTATTCAAAAAATTAAAATCCTAACCGCACTTTCGCTGGGAACGCGATTGCACTGAGCACGTGCAACAAGCCGTTAAACCTCTAGGTGTCCCTAGTAGGAGGAGTGTTGTCTCCTGAGGGTTTTCAGCGGATACTACCCACAAAATCCCGTCAAGCTAGTGTCATAAGTTAACATCGATTCTACTCCTATAGTTTAGTATTTACGTTAGAAACTCTATCATCCTAAGTTAGAAATATTCAACCCTTATTTTTCACACCTCCTATCTATTTAACCTTAGGTCCTATACGTTCCAAAAAAGTTTAGAAAGATGTTGGTTCTCCTGAGTTTTCCTTCTAAAGTGAGGCCTGAAATCAGGGATTTTTATCAACTTTACAGAAGACATAAGTCTTATCCTTCATTTCTATCTTTTATTCAAACATCGATTGTATACCCCTACGTGTGTGTATATTTGCACCCCTACACTCAAGAATTCAATTCAAGCTATAATACCCTTGCCCTAATACCTAATACTACTTCTTTTCATTAAGGATGGACGGATTTGCTCACACACCTTTCATGCGACTATTAATGCTTCTTGAGGCACTAACGGCCGATTACTGAATGTGTGAACATTAAAGCGCAAATAGCAGTTTCCAGGTCTTGACTTTATTCTATTTTTTTTCTTTTTCTTTTTTCTTTTTTTTCAAGACCGGATATATTTTTCAATATGCTCTTTTGGTGTTTAGCTTTAAATACCGTTTTTTCTTTCATACTAGGCTTTCAGGCAAGAGTATTTCTAGGTATCCTCTACTATCCCAAGTTTCAAGATGCGTGTATGTGCAGTTTGTAGGGTATATACTTTCTAAATTTGAACTCAAGAAAAGAAACTATTTTTCAGACTTATCCTTCAGTAAAGCATCAATACTTTCCCTTCATCTTGACTTTAACTAAAGAACTGAACTCAAGATTACCTATTTCTCAAAAAAACTGTAAGGACATATACTTACCAAGTTTAAACAGAATGAGGATTATTTTTAGGGTTTTCAATTCCTAAGCCTAGAATTTAGTTATTTCTATCATATCAACTAATCTTTCGGAATAAAGATCTAAGTTACCCTATTAGCTAACTTGACGACAAAGTTTTTATATTTTTTGGAAAATTTTCGATTTTTGTGGGTTTTTAATAAGGTATGCAAATGCAAAATATACAAATGAATGCGAAGGAAGAAAGCTTACCGAGCACACCCCCAAACTTAAACTTGACAGTGCCCTCACTGTCAGGCTACACCAAGAGGGTCAAAATTGTCGGCGCTCTCCCTTAAAACAAATTATATACAAAAAGGAAAACAAAAAATATATACAAAAAAGGTGTCCCCCCCAAACTTAAGTAAAACAGTGTTTCCACTGTTAAGCGTTTGAAGTTCAGGATTAGGGGGGAAAGAACAGTATCAAGCTATGCAAAGCCTTACAGAGGCCAAAAGTGAGCACCAACCATTCAAAGATCTTATCGTGATAAAGCAGTGGCTGGTGAAAGAATGCGGAGAGGTAAGAAATGGAGACTACGCGGGACCGTATGGAGATAGAAGCGGGATACGGTCTCGGTATATCAGAAGAAGAATGGCGGAAGGTAAAAAGAAGTGGAGTACGAACTTGAGGGTGCAAAAAGGGTGAATAGATTAGCACAATTTGTGATGAGCGATGTGTAAACAGCGATTGTGCTAATCTATTAACCCGTCGAGAGATTGGGTCAAATCCCTCAAGATTCGTAAGAAACCATGGGTAGCCGAACTCGGTAAACCAGACATACGAAATGAAAGTGAAACGGTTTCTTGCGATGCCGGAACGATGGAGGGGAGTGATCGAGGAGGGGTATCAGGTAAAGGTTCAGGAGGGTGTACACAGTCAATAAAAGAAACAGGATGAATTGGAAAATCCGACTCATCAAGAAAAACTGGTTCATCCTCAGTACTATCCTCAATATTCTCCTCAAAATTCAGCTTATCCATGCAATTTTCATTAAAATCAAGACGCATATGGGGTTCGGGAAAAACATTTAATGACTCAGGATGATGAATTGGAGAGAAAAACTCAGTCAAATTTGTGGGTTCATCATCCAAAATATTCCCAGCGTCAATATCCTTAATCAAGTGAAAGTCAATTTTCTCAGACACCTCATCAAAAGCATAGATTTCAATCAATTCAGGTTCGAAGATGGAGGTGTAGAGGTCAAAAGGATTGGGTGTGGTTTCACTTGGCAAGGTCCCTTCACAATCTGGCTAATCAAACACTACGAAGTCGCACAACTCATTCATCATTCTATCTTCTATTGATAAATCATGTGGGATACTCGATAGACTTTCAAAACAGGAGTTGTGGGATTCAATTTGGGACGGGTAGGTTTGATTTGGAAAGGGGTACATCTCACTCTCTCCACTCAAATTCACAGCCTGTCTTGCCGCCTCATCATACATTGAAAAAGTTGGAGCTAGTTGAAAACTAGCTACCGGGTCAGTAGGTTGTATGAGAGCGGCCATGGACGCATTCAAATCCATCATCTGTTGGTTTGACGCTACCCTAAAGTCTTCCAAGGACTGTTCTAGACTAGACATGGGTTGTGAAGGGGTTTCAGTAAAAGATGCAAAGTTGTTTGGATACTGAAAACTCCCAAATGGCGGTTCTGATGCAATGTCTAGGGAAGGTGCAAAAGTAGGGTAGGATTGGTAGGAATTGAATGGCTGGACAGGAGCAGGATCAACATCTGGATAGGAAGGTGAATGGAATTGTTGATCCCAAGAATTTGAAGTGGTGAAAGGAGTGAAAGATCGGCTACGGGATTGTTCAATACGTTCAGCGATGGACAAAGGATGACTTGCAAAAGGGGTATCAACATAAGCGGGTGCGGGAGGTTGAAAAGGTTGATACAAAGTGGAATGAGGAGTGCAAGTGTTTGTCCTAGACGCTGCTATGCGATCTTTCAGTGAAACTTTGGGCATGGAGGGATCGTTCGATGTTCGGCCAAAGCAAGAACCGTAGGAAGTTATGTCTGGTTGTGGGTACCAAAGTTCGGCAAGAGTTTTGCGAGGAGGGGTACCCATGATATGAAGAGAGAAAGAAAGAAAGGCAGAGAAAAAGGAGGGGAAAAAGAATGTGATTTTTTTTTTTAGTTTTTAACAAAAGAATGAAATATACACACAAAAATAATATGGACAAAAATAATCACGACACAAAAATACCACACACCTAATCGTTCTAGGGTTCACCTAGATCAACTAGACCTGCTCCAGAACTTGATTGTCGAAGTAAAACTGTGTCGAGAAACGGGCTCAAGATACACTGATCACGAGGCCAGGTAAGTCCAGAGATAAGGGGAGGTTTTCCAACGCTTTCGCGAAGTTCCTTAATTAAATAACCCTTTCTCTTTTGGCGGTTTCGCCGTTTACACTTTCCTAGACACCCCGTAAACAATATACCGTTAAGCGAGATTCTAAACACAGTTAACTTCTCCTAGTGAGCGCGAAGTCCTTAAGGCTTAAAGTCTAATTTCTTTTAAAATTTGTGCGGGTAAACGTTATGCTCAAGTTCGTGATTTGTGGGCCACGGAAAAGGTGATGAAATCCTTTACCGTATGTTGTGGGGTTCGCTTGCCGTTAAGTCCGTATTAATGTATGCAATGCGCAATTCAAAAATTCTATAAAGAATCAAACAATTGTTTTTTAGTTTAAGCGCGGCACTACAACAAATACGGGTTAGTCAATTTTTAGCGTTTGCTAGCGAACTTGCAAAGAATCCTGCAAAGAATAGTATATTGGATGCGTCGGATTTGAGAAGAAGGTGTTAGTAAAGTACGTAGCGTTAAGTTTTGGGTTAGGAAACCCCCGTTGAATCAAATCCGGTAAGCTTGAAAAGTTCGCTTGCGCGGGTCAAACTACCCGGATCTTTGGCACTGTACTTCGTAATCACCTTAACCTTGAACGTACACTTTGCTCCCCACAATCGCAGTTTGCAAATACGCAAAAATCTGCACACTTGCCTACAAAAATGATCAAAAAAAACAAAAAAAGATTTTTTTTTATAAATATATACAAAAAGAATATTAACCCGAATAACAAGAAAGAAAATACGCTACCGTCTCCCCGGCAACGGCGCCATTTGATTGAAAGAATTAAAGTTAACCGCAATCAAGACGGTGTCGCTATGCAGCTAGCCAGTTGAGCACGGGTCGATCCACAGGGAGATGGTTGTATGTCCTTTCTTGTCTTAGACGAGTCAATAAAGAATTTGTATGTGTTTGTTCAATCTAACCTATGTGTATTATTTGCAAGTTTAAAGTTGTTAAGAAGAAGATACGAGATTGTAAGCTAAAGAAATCCGTACTCAAAACCTTTGAGCCGAGTCTTGACCAATTGAAGCTTGAGCAATCGGCAACAACGTGGATTAGGGGATTTAAGCGCGGTATTCGTGGAATATGGCTTATTTACCCTTGTCCTTCCGTTCTTGTCTCTTGCTTTCGCCTCCGGCCAAACCGAACGCAACCGGTCGCGGTTAGGAATCACCGTTATCTTGTTAGGGTAGGGTGCCTAACGGAGCGCTTGCGTATGGTTTGGGCGGAGTTCAATGGAAAATAACGGGAAAAGGAAATGAGAAAAGAAAGTCTTAACTTACAATACCGTATTTATTCTTAACAATGATAATTAAAACCATTCACAAAACAAATCAAAAAGAGCAAAACAAAAGAACAAAGAAAAGAAAAGATTACAAGTAATTAACTGCATGAATATAAATTGCAAGAAAGTAAAGCAAGTTAATAAAAAGCAAGTAATAAATAAGCAATAAAAAGAACAAGAAAGTAATTACAAGAACATAGAACTCAAGACAAGCATGGGATCAATAGCCAACCCTTAAACTTGCAAGCTCAATCAAGAGGTTGCAAGATCAAGAGAAGGATAGAGAACGCATGTGAAATGAAGCACTAAGGAGAGAGCAAAATGATACAACCCCTTGAGACCAATGACCAAAACTTAAACTTGCAAGCTCACTTAAGAGGTTGCAAGATCAAGTTAAGATTGAGAGCTCAAGGGGGAAGCTAAACAAAAAGAATAATACAAAAAACCTTCATCTTTATTCACATCCACTCAATGCTCTCACTACATGTCCATGGAGGAAGAATGAAGAAGAAGAAGAAGAAGAAGAACTAAAACTACAAAAGAGGAACAAAGAATTGAACACAAAATTGGACCCTTGGCTTAGCTCAGTTCTGGAGTATTTATAGGCTGCTTACAGAAACCCTAGGGCAAGAATATGGCATAAAATGAAGTACCCAAACTACCCCTGAAACACGACCCCCTGCCGACACTATACGGCCGCGGTTCCGCGGCATAAGCATGCTTAGGCCGCGGTTCCGCGGCCATAGGTGGGAGTTGGGCAGTGGGTTTTGGTCGGGGTCCCTGGTTGGATGTTTCCTTGTGTTTGTCAACTCTATAATGTACAAAGTCTTCCAGAATATCTCCAGATTTCCTTGTCTAAGATTGCACACTTCTCTTTACTTTTGACTTTATCTCTCTCGAGCTCCGCGCACCCATTGATTCTTGTGCAGCCCCCTCTCGTGCTCTGTGCTTGTCCCAGACACGAATGACCACTGTCATATGTCTTGTCTCAGGAACTGGTACTCAGCACCGGACGGATATGGATGACCGGAACCCGGCTTTTATCTGCTGTCAACAGATGTTCTGTATTTGGCGTAACTGTGGAGATTTTGTCTTGATTTGCATTATTTGTACTGGAAACCTGTACTTTGTAAATATGTAACAAACACGGATTAAAAGCACCTACCTATAAACACACGAGCATAAGAATGGGCATTATAAAATGCAGTATTCTATTATGAACAGGGAACCATACCGGGCCCCACCATGTACCTCATACGGCAACCACACCTCGTATGGAGTATATAATCAGAACCGATAAATCTCATGGTGGCTGCGCAAATATCATATCAAGGAAACCGGGTTTTTCAATGTATACATAATTTCATGAATTCCCGCGGTTCCCAAATCCAGAAATCATAATGTGAAATCCAAATAACAATGCGCAAATCGAGGAATAAATATATGCGATATATCTGAAATGCGAGCATATAAATGAGAATATGTAGCTGAAAACAGATGTATGCGAAACCAATAAGGTACAGCTAAGTAACATCAGTAAAGGTAAATATGTGACTGCAACCGAATATGAGTGTAACATACAGGTGTAGCAATGTATAGGTATCTACCTATAAGAACTGATGTCGTATACCCCCCTTGGTATAAGTAAGATATGTAGGATATCCCCACGGTATAAGTAACATATGTGCAAGGTATACATGTAGCTGTATCGCAAGGTGTATATGTACCTATCACTAAAGGTATGATACACTATAGGTAAACCGATAAGCCTGATGTCATGTGTGATAAGCAATAGTATCTATAATGGTTAGTGTGTGACATGGCAATTATTGACGGTGTGTGTGTAGCATGCAATCCGTGCTCGTTCAACATGAACCGTCACTAATAGGTGCAGTGCCCTACGGCTACTAGTCACAGTACAACTATATCTAAGTAAAAAGGGTAAAGGCGCAATTCTAACAATGACGTAGAATATGCGACAAGTATTGAATCCTAGCCCAGATGCATAACGCCATGCGGGCGATTCCCATGTAGATGTTAAATCTACTCACCTACGCTCCACACTAGGTGAATCCTACCATCTGCTCCCCCTATAGCAGTGTCCGTAGTCCCTGCCTGCAAACCTGCAAATAAGACATGGAAATCATATATAAGCCAAATATTCCGCAAAACGCGATATCGAACCAAAATGAGATACTCGCGTCGCGAACTAAACGTGCGCGTGCACGATACGCTAAAACGTGTGTATACGCGTCTAAAATCATCGCGACACGCCGCGATATGCTGGATCACAGAACCCTCTCACGTATCGCGCGTATCGCGCAAACACAACGAACACCAAATACGATATATTGCCCCAGATTTTCCTACAGGCCAAATCTTACAAAACTAAACATGCCAACACAATAAAAATCAGAACAGACAACAGTAGCCAAAACCCCAAGACCCCACCCCACTTCCTGGCCGCAATTTGCGGCCAGATGGATTAAATTGGCGGCCAGCTTTGGGAAAGGGGTGGCTCGTGTTCTGGTGGTGTGGTTCTGACCTAATAAGCATGTTCCAGTTTCCTTAATTTTGTTCTGAAGGGTCCGGGTCAATAGCAGATCTCAGATTGCCAATAAATTGCATAAAAACGACAATTTTCACTAAAAAGGAAACCCTATGGTATTTTAGTGTAATCTGGGTCAAATCTAAGTAAAGGTGACCTTAAAAACACTTAAATGGGTAGGGTTTATTAACACAATCATCACTATATCAAACTTCCTCACAAAACACCATAATTAGCACTAAACTAGCTAATTAACACAAACCGATGCTAATTAGCATACAAGTTAGGAAAGAGGGGACTTGTGTTCAGAAATATACCCTAGAGAACACAAGGAAGCAAGGGAAGAAGTGTATGGAGGAGATGAGGGCTGCTGCAGTTGCTGGAGCTCCTACTGTTGCTGTTGCAGAAGCTGCTGATGCTGCTGATGCTGCTCTGTTGCTGCTTCTGTTGCTGTTGTTTTTGTTGTTGTTGTAGCTGCCTCTTGTGCTGGTGCTGCTGCTGCCACTTCTGTCGTTTGCTGCTGCTGTGAGGGTGTGTGTGTGTTGTGAGTGTGAGAGAATGAGAGATGGAAAATGAGAGGGAGAATGAGAAAAACATCAAGGACCCCTCCCCCTTCTCACTCTCTTTCCTCATTAATGAGGCATGATTCACACCATGCTCCCATGCCCTCTCTCTCTCACACAAAGTCAACATTTCAAACCAAACAAAAAAATCAATTTAAAACCCTTATTATTTTTAACAACCATAACTATAAAAACCAAAACACTTAAACAATATTAAAACTAGATTATAGAAATGGTTTGACCACACTTAACAACCTAGTTATCATGCGCAAGTGTGTGTGCGCCTAGAAAAATTCTAACAAAATACTCGTAAAATATGATAAAATATTTAAAACTTAATTTGGTAAACCTTTTATTAAAAACCATACATTAAAATATAATTAGCTACAAAACACATTCTAAGGTGTTACAATCCCCCCCCTTAAAAGAAATTCGTCCCCGAATTTAAAAATATACTGTTACGCATACCTTCAAAGAGAAGATTACAACTCTCAAATCTCGCTCGCAGCCTCCCAAGTGATTATCTCACTATACGGCTACGTCCAAGAAAACCCTTCACAGATGGCAAGACTCTTGACCGACGTTTCTCCACCTGCCGAGCCATTAACACAAATGGCTGCCGGTAAGTGAAACGACCGTGTCCATGCCAAAAGGTCTGGTGCCAAATCATATGAGAAAGGTCATGAAGGTAATTGTAAAGCATCATCACAAGGAATACGGGGTGGAAACTAAATAATCTGGGCGGAAGTGCCAAATTAAAGGCAACGAAACTAACTCGCTTATAGGATCTCGAAAGGACCCACAATCCTGGGACAAGCTTCCCAAAATCCAACACGTCATTCATCGGAAAAATCCACAGGAATACATGGTTTGCCACTGCGCACTTAAGTCTACGACCAACACAGTCGGCATAAGACCTCTATTTACGCTGGGCTACTCTCATCCTGACCTGAACCACCGGATCATCTCCGAAGTCTCTAGACTAGCTGGGGTCCAAAATCCTACTTACGCAGAGTCAGAAAAACAACAGACTGGTGATCGACACGACCTAACCCCTAAGCCTAAAGGTTGCCAATTGGAGTGTCTCCTGATAACAGCTATCGAAGGAGAACCCTAACGATGGCGAGTGACGATCCCCAACCGCTGACAACAGTTAAAACAAACACACAACTTAACAAGGAACAACTGAGCAAACTGAGTAAAACCGGACGATAAGAATCCGAATGGAGTCACACCCTGACTAAACTTGGGTAGAAACCATAACGAAATTCGTGGAGATCTGCTCCACTCCTACTTCGGAACGGTAAAAGGTTGCAACTCTCCAGCCGGCCTCAGATGCTTAAACCAAACACACAACAAGACAGACACCTTGAAACGAAACCTGAAACTTCTCTTTACATCCCTGTCCACCCGTAACTATCTCACAAGTTCCGCTAAATGTTGGTGGAACTTGAATGCATATAGAGAGTTGACAGATGTGCCTGCTTTATGATTACACGTCTCTACCCGATGATACCAGGTACACAAACGCGTCCCTAACTTAGCACACCGTTGTCACAAATCAAGGTCTCCGAATCATTACCCAGCCGAGTATGCTCAAGTATCACTGACGAACAAGCATCGGCGGGCAGTGTCTCACGAAAACGATTCAAGAAAAGTGGTCGGGCGCGGACATGAGCAAGTTGTCCCCTCCGTAGAGACAAACTTAAGCTGTACTCAACGATCACACAAGAACTCTAAATCTGCAGAAGACTATCACCACAATCAAAACCCGCTGCAGGAAGATGTACATTAAGCTCTAGTGGTCCGTGGAAAATCTAACACGACTCTCGAACAAGTAGTGTCTCCAAATCTCCAATGCAAAACCACCGCGGCCATCTCCAGATCATGAGTGGAATATCTTTCTCGTACTTCCTCCAAATGTAGGGAAGCAAAAGAGATAACTCTGTAGTGTCACCTCAGTACACACTCGAGCCCCACTCTAGAAACATTACAGTTAAACAACAAGGTCGCCCGAACCCGAAAGCAAAGAAAGAACTGGTGCAGTTGTTAACAGAATCTTCAACTGCCGAAAACTCCGCACACATGCCTCATTCCATAGAAAAGAAACCTCCCTTCCGGTCCATTCAGTCGACGGTGCAACACTACTCTAGCAATCATGCATGAAACGGTGGTAAAAACCTGCTAAGCCCAAAAATCTGCGGACCTCCGTCCTGCACACAAGTCTGGACCTAAGCTGTACGGCCACGATCTCCCTCGGAACCATACGAAACCGTCTCCCGTGACTACAAGACCTAGGAGTCAACACGAAACAAGCCTGAAGAAACACTCCGAGAATTTAGCAAACTGCTGGTGCTCTCTCAGTATCTGCATAACAAATCCTCAAGTGCTGCTCCTGTCCCTCAAGCCACATTAGATAGACCAGAATGTCGTAAATAACACAACAAAAACTGGTCGAGGAACGGCCTAAAGAAATCTGGTTCATCACATCTACGAATGCTGCTAGGGCATCAGTGAATCCAACGACTCACAAAAACACAATAAGCCCGTCGCACGCATAAGGCAGTCTTCGGAATGCCATCACCCGAATCCGCAATAATGATGACCTGATCCCAAACAAACTTAGAAGATGTCTCGCACTCTGGAGCTGATCGAAGAAATCGTCACGGCGAGGTGAAGGATACCTATCCGCACCGTAAGCCGGTTCAATTAACGATCTGTCGATACACAACCTCAAACTACCGTCTTTCTCCTTGACGAACAGAAATAGGAGCTTCCATATGCGAAACACTCAGACGCACAAAACTCCCCAAACCACAACTCTGCAGCTGATCCTTAAGCTCCCCAAGCTTCGCCGGCTCATCCGGAACAACGTCGGAAAAACTCTCGCACGAAAGGAACACCGGTCCAACAAACACTCTGTGGCTACGGTATCACGAATGAACGCCAAGAATCCACGACATCTCCTCAGAAGCCGACTAGCGAAAAAGGCTGAATTCAAGCTGTGAGAGGCGGCACAACTATCCACCTACACAACAAGAACTGACCTGCCGGGAAAACAAACTTGACTGTTTCCTCACGGTAGTCCACAGACGCCTAGCACGTAGTTAACCAGTCCGTGCCCAGGAGAACGTCAAATCCAACATCTCTAGAAGGACCAAAACGACGGACGAATCTCTATCTCCTATCCGATTGGCACACAACTGAATACGTGTCGCGCAACAAAAGAATCGCTGACAGAAGTTAGCACAACTACGAATAATCTACCCAACCATGGTACAAGCATGAAAAACAAACGAATACATCAAAGAACAAGCGAATTATGATACCTGAAAACTCCACATTGGACGCCTGCGCGTCCCGATGAGTAGAAGCAAACTCCTGCGTTTGTCCTCTACCCGCAGCTGGCTGAACTCCTCTGATAGACTGAGCCCTCTGAGCAAATCTTCCACATCAACGGCCTCTCTGAAAACGATCATGATGAGGTGCTAAGGAACAATCCCTGACGAAGTGCTGAAGGCTCCCGCATCGAAAACATCCACGCGCTGACTGCTGACCCTCCTGGGGATGAGAGCTGAACGACTGTCCTCGTCCTAAGCCTCTGCTACTCCCGCGACGGCCATGAAATCTGTCTCGATGACCAAACCTCTGCCTCTGGGCTGGTACACTGGTACGAGTCCTCCACTCTCATGGAACTCTTTGAGCCTCTGGAATATGCGCCTCATCAATTGGAGCTGCAACCACTGGTGCTATGTAGGTGACGGACAGCTGCATGTTGATCGCAAGTGACAACTGAGTAACAGGGGTGGCAACCTCCTGTCGTAGCTCCCGAACGACATCAACCAAAGAACTCATCGTCTGGCGGAAGTCCTGCATCTCTGCCACAAGCCTATCAATAGTATATGTCGTAGGCTGATCCGTCTGCACCTGTGCGGCTAGAGTGCCATCCTGGTCAGTACTCGTCTCACCCAAGCCAACTCTGACCTCGGCCCTCGCTGCATCACTCTGAGTCCCCATAGTCATCGGCGGCAAGGCTATAAATAGATATAAGATTCAATGAGAATAAGGAATCGAATATCAAGGATAGGAATCATCAAGGAAGGAATGTCAAGCAATTTGTACTTAGGTCAATTAAGGCGAAGTACCGCATCGTGGGTATGCTGCAGACATACACACACTACGTTACTTTGCTTAAGCTACCTACTCTATCATACTAAGGTCATCCTACACTCCGAAAGGTAAAACCTAGCGCTCTGATACCAACTTTGTCACGACCCAAAATTGGCCCGTGACGGCCCTAGTACTACGCAACGTCCTAAGACGTAACGTAGTAAAAGAAAGCCAAAACCCAGAAATCTAAACCATAAAAATACGGAAAAGATAATATAAGATTTTGAAACACTTGAAATCGCAACCCAAATTCTTTAAAAGTCCTACTTTCTTTCTTTAAAATTTTAACAACACCCCCTTTTTGTAAAAACTAGCCAAGATGAATGCAACACAAAAATATGACGCTGTAGCGAAGAAATAAAGATAATAGAGAGAAAGCTGTATATAGAAGACAATAAATCCATAAATAATATACATTATCGTCCTCAACAAGTCTCTAAGTCAACAACATACTAGTAGATGGAGAGTACAAGATACAACGAATGTACAATATGAAATACAGATAATCATCCAACCCGCCTAAGCAAAAATAGTATACTGTGAGCCGATGCGGTATCTATAGCAAAAGATGATAGCTGAAATAGCGGAATAGCCTGCCTCGACTACTCTGGGGAACAACCTGAAACACCTGTGGCACAACGGGGGTGAGTTGCCAACTCGTGAATAGTAGATAACATATGCAGGTAATCGCAGGAATGTACGTACAACATGAATCTAAGGTATGCGATTACAGTAATAACATGTCATGTGAATGCAAATTAATGGAAAGTACACTAGCAGGTACAATCAATATGTGAAGCAATAGTAACATAACAACAATATGCAATAACCATGCAATAGGGATATGAGAATGTAGATATGCAACTATCATAAGGGTACACTAACAGGTACTACCAATATATGAAACTGTGCATAAAATAGATAAATGTGAGGTATGGGGTGGAATATGTCATTTCCACGGAAACCTGACATCGTGGCAGGATCACAATCCACCAAGACACTCAAATCCACAATTCCTCAAATCAGACCCTAAACTGGGCTCTCACATCATATAAGTCTCATATCACCTCAATGTACAATATCGAATAGCTCTCCTATATCTCGAATGTACAAATCAACAATCTCTTTCATATCCAATATCCAATCTCAATGAATCACCTATATCCCAAGTCGAATCTCAAGTAAATTTCTAACATCCTAAATAAATATATACATGCAGAAATAAATATGATGGGGTCAATACACATATATTAGCGTCCCATTCCACTAATATTGGTGTAAGGGTATATATAACAACGGGTAAATCCCCTGTTATATATACAAAGGTATTAAAAGAAATATCATGAAAACAATGTGCCAAGCATCGACACAGAAATCCTGATAGATACGTATCATACGCTGTCCCGAAAGCACGAGTGCCTAGCTCTGACCCTCGCCTTTCGACGTATGCATACGTGCATGACTCCCAACGGTATCTCCATGATCCCCGCCGAGTCACCAGTACTGTCTCCGGTAGGTACTAGCCCGCCTCCAGGCTCAATCGGCAACATCCATCAATCTTCTTGCCGAGGGGAACCATACCGGGCCCCACCATGTACCCTCATACGGAAACCACACCTCGTATGGACTATATAATCAGAACCGATAAATCTAATGGTGGCTGCGCAAATATCATATCAAGGAAACCGGGTTTTTCAATGTATGCATAATTTCATGAATTCCCGCGGTTCCCAAATCCAGAAATCATCATGTGAAATCCAAATAACAATGCGCAAATCCAGGAATAAATATATGCGATATATCTGAAATGCGAGCATATAAATGAGAATATGTAGCTGAAACCAGATGTATGCGAAACCAATAAGGTACAGCTAAGTAACATCAGTAAAGGTAAATATGTGACTGCAACCGAATATGTGTGTAACATACAGGTGTAGCAATGTATAGGTATCTACCTATAAGAACTGATGTCGTATACCCCACTGGGTATAAGTAAGATATGTAGGATATCCCCCCGGTATAAGTAACATATGTGCAAGGTATACATGTAGCTGTATCGCAAGGTGTATATGTACCTATCACTAAGGGTATGATACACTATAGGTATACCGATAAGCTAGATGTCATGTGTGATAAGCAATAGTATCTATAATGGTTAGTGTGTGACATGGCAATTATTGACGGTGTGTGTGTAGCATGCAATCCGTGCTCGTGCAACATGAACCGTCAATAATAGGTACAATGCCCTACGGCTACTAGTCACAGTACAACTATATCTAAGTAAAAAGGGTAAAGGCGCAATTCTAACAAAGACGTAGAATATGCGACAAGTATTGAATCCTAGCCCAGACGCATAACACCATGCGGGCGATTCCCCTGTAGATGTTAAATCTACTCACCTACGCTCCACGCTAGGTGAATACTACCATCTGCTCCCCCCTGTAGCAGTGTCCGTAGTCCCTGCCTGCAAACCTGCAAATAAGACATGGAAATCATATATAAGCCAAATATTCCGCAAAACGCGATATCGAACCAAAACGAGAAACTCGCGTCGCGAACTAAACGCGCGCGTGCACGATACGCTAAAATGTGTGTATACGCGTCTAAAATCATCGCGACACGCCGCGACACGCCGCGATACGCTGGATCACAGAACCCTCTCACGTATCGCGCGTATCGCGCAAACACAACGAACACCAAATACGATATATTGCCCCAGATTTTCCTACAGGCCAAA
Source organism: Agapanthus africanus (assembly GCA_030015575.1). Classification (NCBI taxonomy): domain Eukaryota; kingdom Viridiplantae; phylum Streptophyta; class Magnoliopsida; order Asparagales; family Amaryllidaceae; genus Agapanthus; species Agapanthus africanus. The sequence goes on from JASDDO010000008.1 coordinate 262,940,959, forward strand.
TCTTACAAAACTAAACATGCCAACACACTAAAAATCAGAACAGACAACAGTAGCCAAAACCCCAAGACCCCACCCCACTTTGTGGCCGCAATTTGCGGCCAGATGGATTAAATTGGCGGCCAGCTTTGGGAAATGGGGGGCTCGTGTTCTGGTGGTGTGGTTCCGACCTAATAAGTATGTTCCAGTTTCCTCAATTTTGTTTTGAAGGGTCCGGGTCAATAGCAGATCTCAGATTGCCAATAAATCGCATAAAAACGACAATTTTCACTAAAAAGGAAACCCTATGGTATTTTAGTGTAATCTGGGTCAAATCTAAGTTAAGGTGACCTTAAAAACGCTTAAATGGGTAGGGTTTATCAACACAATCATCACTATATCAAACTTCCTCACAAAACACCATAATTAGCACTAAACTAGCTAATTAACACAAACCGACGCTAATTAGCATACAAGCTAGGAGAGAGGGGACTTGGGTTCAGAAATATACCCTAGAGAACCCAAGGAAGCAAGGGAAGAAGTGTATGGAGGAGATGAGGTCTGCTGCAGTTGCTGGAGCTCCTACTGTTGCTGTTGCAGAAGCTGCTGCTGCTGCTGATGCTGCTTCTGTTGCTGTTGTTTTTGTTGTTGTTGTAGCTGCCTCTGGTGCTGCTGCTGCTGTTGTTTGCTGCTGCTATGAGGGTGTGTGTGTGTTGTGAGTGTGAGAGAATGAGAGATGGAAAATGAGAGGGAGAATGAGAAAAACATCAAGGACCCCTCCCCCTTCTCACTCTCTTTCCTCATTAATGAGGCATGGTTCACACCATGCTCCCATGCCCTCTCTCTCTCACACAAAGTCAACATTTCAAACCAAACAAAAAAATCAATTTAAAACCCTTATTATTTTTTACAACCATAACTATAAAACCCAAAACACTTGAACAATATTAAAACTAGATTATAGAAATGGTTAGACCACACTTAACAACCTAGTTATCATGCACAAGTGTGTGTGTGCCTAGAAAAATTCTTACAAAATACTCGTAAAATAGGATAAAATATTTAAAACTTAATTTGGTAAACTTTTTATAAAAAACCATACATTAAAATATAATTAGCTACAAAACACATTCTAAGGTGTTAAATTTTCTTGAGGGTCTCCCCAATGAAAGGTGTGCTGAGATTTGGGAAGAAGGAGAAGCTTAGTCCCAGATATGTGGGCCCCTTCGAGATCCTCGAGCGTGTTGGTGCAGTTGCGTATCGGTTAGCCCTTCCGCACAGTTTTCCAGACGTGCACCATGTATTTCACGTTTCGATGCTCCGCAAATATCTTCATGATCCTTCGCATGTGATTCAGCACCCGACGATCCAGCTTGAACGTGACCTTTCCTATGCAGAGCAGCCGGTGATCATTTTGGATTGACAAGTGAAGAAATTGAGATCGAAGAATATACCGTCAGTCAAGGTACTTTGGCGTGGCCCGAGCAGCGAGGAGGTCACTTGGGAGACCTATAGCGAGATGAGGAAGAGGTATCCCCACCTGTTTGAAGGTACGTGTAGTTAGATTTTGAAATTTCGTTAGAATGTTTTTCGTGTTAATTAGCAATGGTGCGTATTATTATATATGTGTACATAGGATTATTAATTATTTTTAGTCGTGTTACCCTAATTGGGAAATTTCTTGTGTTAGTGCACACTTAGCACAATTTTCCTTGACCTAGGTTAAAAGTGTTAGCATGTTAACCATTTCTTTTCATGCATGGTTCATTTTAATCACCCACCCTTTTCTAATCAAGTCAAACCCTTTTAATAATTCAATTTTTTGAATGGGAAATTAGAGCATGGTGTTAGGTGAGAAGATTGACTTTTGACCCATTCTCTCTCTTTTCTCTCTTCCTCTCTTGCTGAAAAGTTCTGCAGAAAAGCAGCAACTCCAGCAGCAACAAAGCAATATATTCATCATCTTTTCATTTCTCTTTTGAATCCATACACAAAACCACACATTTTCTTCACTAAAGCCATGGGAAAAGGGACCTTTTGAGGTGTTTGGAGGCAAATCTGCACACTTGAGGCTAGGGCTGAGACTTGTGGTGTTTCTTAAGGTCTTTTGAAGGTATTAACTCATGTTAGCACTCTTTTTCCATAAACTTGTAGTATTCTTTAGCAAAAATCATGTTTTGATGTGCTTTTAGTGATATTGAAGGGTTTTTGTGATGATATGTTAAAATTAGCATTTTTATGGCTTAATTAACTTGGTAATGAGTTGTTAGTGTAGTTTTAGACTTGGGTTTGCTTCAGATTTCAGAAAAATACCCTAAAGTTTCATTTTAGTGCAAAAGTGTGGTTTTTAACTAGAAATAGGGCTCTGTAGGATCTGCTGCTACCCGAATTAGTTCAGAATGAAATTGTATTTACTGTAGCATATATAGGGGGTATAGAGTGCACACACAAAACCTGGGAGCCCATCTCCCTACCCAGGCGGCCGAAAAATACATTCTGGCCGCAAATTGCGGCCAGATGGGGGTGTTTTGGGTTGGGGTTTAGGGTGTAGGGTGTCTGCTGCTATGTGTAGTATTATGGTATATATAGTTTTGTAATCTCTTTTCTGTATAAAAATCTGGGATCAAATACCCTATTTCCCTTATTTTAAACTTTCACGACACGCGTGATACGTGTGTGTGGGTTTTGGGTTTCTGTGTATCGCGACGCATCGGGTTAGCTTCAGGCGCGTAATCACACGTTTTAGCGTATCGCGCACATGCGCGCTTGGTTTGCGACACGGGTTTCTAGTTGACTTTAAATGCCGTGTTTGTATGGTTTTGAGCTTATGTGTGATATATTGTGAAATTCTAGGTTCGCAGGTGAATGCGACGGACGCCGCGAAGAAGGGGAAACAAGTCGTCGGCTATACCTAGCGAGAGACTACGGTGAGTAGATTTAACATCTACGGGGATATCGCCCGCATGGCGTTATGCGTCAGGGCTGATAGGACCTTATAGCGATATGTTTTTCATTCACCTACATGACTACTGTTTATTGCAAACCGCATTCCCTGCTATGCGTATATAAACTAGAATTGATAGAGCACCGCACTATTACTAACGGTTCAAGTTGCACGAGCACGATTTAGATGCTACACTCACACCGTTAGTGATTGCCATGACACTCACATTATAGGATTGCTATAAATCATATGTCATATTGTTTCCGCATTATTGATGTTTGCCGCATATCAGCAGATGTTATATGCATACTTGGATACATTTACATCACATATTCATACATGTGCCATGTATATATTGATATCCTCATACCTGCATAGATTTACGCATCGAGATATGTTGTTTCCTTGTTATTTCTGGATTTGGGAACCGTGGATATTTCAAAAGAGAATAGGTAATTATTTAAAAACCCGGTTTCCCTTGATATGATATTTCAGTGCGTCCACCATGTGTTTTCTCGGTGCTAGAGCGCGATATATGAGAGAGAGAGGGCTGACCCGGACTGACGAATGCCCGATATATGAGAGAGAGAGAGGGCTGACCCGGACTGACGGATGCCCGATATATGAGAGAGAGAGGGCTGACCCGGACTGACGGATGCCCGATATATGAGAGAGAGGGGGCTGACCCGGACGGACGGATGCCCGATATATGAGAGAGAGGGGGCTGACCCGGACTGACGGATGCCCGATATAGGAAGATTTGCGTGTCTATACTAGACAAGAGTATTTATGATATTTGGGTGTCGATGTTGGGAACTCGTGATTCTCAGTGATGTACAGGATTTGAGGGTCGATGGGAGTGCCGGCGTCTGGGTTGTTGGGATTTGGGGTGCATTGGTGGGTACCGATTATCTTTCCACGTTGACATTCCGTGTCGATGTTATTTCATCCCATGGCAACTATTATTTTGCATCTCATCCTGTAGTTACTTTACTTGACAGAGCACTTGCATGATTATACACACACTGCTTCTTGCATATAGACTTATCTGCTGGCAGTTGATAGAGTAGCGTAGTACGTGCATGCTCGCGATTACCTTTATATGTTATCTCTATTCACGAGTTGGCAACTCACCCCCGTTGTGCCACAGTATTTGCAGGTTGCCCCTCGGAGTAGTCGCGGCAGGCTGCTTTGTTACATCTTTTGGCTACAGATACCAGTACAGGTTGTACGAGGCTGTTTTGCTGATAGGTGGGTTGTGGTATCTGGTTACTTCTTTTGTACATACTGTTGTATCTAGTATTCTCCATCTACCATATATGTATTTGACTTAGAGACAGTGTGAGGACGATGATGTATATTATTGGTATTCTGGTGTCGAGCTCGTTGTGAGCCGACTTTACTTATGCAGTTTATTCTATCTGTGATGTCCCCACTTGTTTCTCTTGATCTTCGCTACGGCATCGTATATTGCTATCTTGGTGATTGTTTACTTAAGATTTCTTGTCACTTTTGTAAACGCTTCCATTTAAAACATTAAAACACTCTATACTTTTACTAGTTTGATTTCTGGGTTTCGGTTCACTTAGTCGCGTTACGCTTGTAGACGTTACGTGGTTAAGTGCCGGTCACGGGCAAAACTCTGGGTCGTGACAATTAGATTCTCATGATATGAGATATCGGCCGGGTATATTTGATATAGTCGGGTCATCGGATCAAGTGTTGATTCGATGAACTGATATAGATTATATTAGTCGGTTATTTGTGAAATAGCCGGATTATCGGATCAAGTGTTGATTCGATAAGTTAATGTATAATTATATATTTGATATATTAAATTACATTAACAGATATGAGCTCGCTAAAAGATTCTTTTTCTCACTCGGGTAATACATTGATATATATGCGATATATGTTAATTGTATTATTTTATTTTGTTACAATAAATATTGTATATGTGATATATAATATTGTAACATGTTAGGGTTATTAATGCAACGTTATTAGTAGAGATTAAACATGATTAAGGTTTGATTTGGGTTAATTTTTCTAGAAGCTTCTAGAAGCTTTTGTTTTGTTTTTGTAAAGATATTTTGTAAATATATTTTTGTAGATATTTGTTAACCCAACCCAACCCTTGACCATGGTTAAGTCTCTACATGGGTTAAGTTATCATACTTAACGCATGGTTGCATTTCTAACCACACTACACTTTCATTATTCATCACAAAGAGAATGGTTCTTCTTCTTCCTTCTTCTTTCATGAAAAAGCTTTCTAGCTTTTTATGTTGTGATGAAAATGAGTGAGATTAAGAAAACAAATGAGAGCTAAAATCCTACTTCATCATCCTAATCTATCTAACCATTTAGATTAGGGTGTTTACTTCATTAGTGAGTGATAGCTTGTGTTAAAGAAACTTCAAGGTAGATCATCTTTGTTATCGAAGATCGGAAGCAAGCTTGCATCTTTCTCTTCGTGGAGCCTCTCCAGAGTCCGGGTACTCGATGATCGCAGCGAAGGGACCTCAACACAGAGCTTTAGAAGTGAAGGACCGGACTACAAAGGTTTTAATCCCAATCTCTTAGATGTTAAAGTGTTTAACATGCTTTGTTTCGCCTCATCTCTAGTTTAAAGATCTTGGTTAGGGTTGTTCGGCACGTCTAAATTTTAAATCGGGCATGGTTGATGCCTTGTAGAACCTTGTGAGAGTGCCTAGTAACCCTACAGTGGTATCAGAGCCAAGCTAGAGCTTTAGGCGATGTCTAGACGAAGTTTAAAGTCCTATCGAACCCCGAAACCCTGGTTTTTACCCCTCTCTGGAAATTTTCTAAAAATGTGATTTTTTCTGTATTAAAAATACTCAGAAAATTAAGCAGGGAACTATAAGGAATACCGTGAAATACGAGCCATCAATTCGCTTAAAGCGCCGCGGAACCGCGGCAAGACCACGCCTTGCGCGGCGGTTCCGCGGCGGAACAGTAAAATTAGGGTTTGGCATTTGCACAGTAAAATCCGTATGTGTTTCCTGATGCTTCTGGGAATTTATAATTGTACTCAAATGTTGAGTTCTCTGGAGATCTTTTGTATTCTTTGATTCGATCGGATAGTTTAACTTCATTTAAGTTTGTCTGGGTAATTTTTAGAACGTGTTCAAAAGTTCGAACGGATATCAATAACTCACTTTTTCCCCTGCCGGAAAATTTCCAAGTGTTGGATTTTTCCGTAGTTTAAGAACGTTCGTAATCGTGCAAGTAACGCGGTGGACCCTCTAGAAGAACACAAACCTTAACTCGATTATGTGACCGTCTGAACTGCCTCTAAACCTTAGGGTTTGGGGCAGTACGGCGATGCCACATGTGAGGTGTTGGTTTGACCCTTCTACGGCTGGACCATTGGTACTGTGGCTTGTGATGGATGTTTTAAAACTAATTTCAAGTGTTGAGAACTATTTGGGAAAACTTGGGTGTTCGTTTATTCGATTGAAAAGTTTAACATTGTCTATTTATCTGGAATGTGATATAATATTTGGAATCCACAAGTAGTTATAAGATAACTAATTTGAATGTTGTAAATTTAGCAGTTTAGTCTCATTTGATCGGTTGCCACGGGATTTTGATGTGATCAAAAGTCCGTCGCAATCACGTAGCGTACGCGGATACTTTCCGGGTAAACTTAAAAGACAGCCACGCCCCATAGCCTCGACCAAGTGACTATAGGAGAACCCCGTCGCCAAAAGCATCCGTTCGGGTGCTTGCGGCAACGGTGCTCCGCCTTAGTGCACTTCGTCGACGGCATCGGGGGTCCGTCCGTCTACTAAAGTTTTCGACGAGCATTCGATCAGGTTATCGGGAATCTTGTTGAATTGCCCGACTAGATATTGAAAAGAGTTTTCGATATTGAGACTAAAATGCTGGGTTTATAATTGTTAGGCATGAGATGTCTAAGGAATTCATTTGGTTAGGCATGCGATGTCTAAGGAGGTTGCGAATTCCAACTGTTGTAGTTTTACACTTTTTTTTCTGCGACCGTAAGTGTAATATGTGGTGTATCGCCGGTTTCGTTGCTATACATCAACGACAATTGGGATACGCATATTTACTTACGTTGATGATATGTGATGTTATGTGTTGCTGTGATATGTTATATTGGATCTTCGTTTTCTGAATAGCCGGGGGTTTTATGTGAGATGAGAGTTTTTCTTTTTCATTCATGTAAAATTCATTTGTATGTAATATTCTTTTATTGGGGTACTTCCGGGCTGAGGATGATGTCACCATTGTATATTATTTATTTTTCCGCATTAGATAGACCCAAGGCGGGGAGTACAAGTAACCGGGTTCTAGGATCCAGTGGGAGACCATCTCGAGGAGTCGAGACCGGGTCTCCTAACCCTAGAATTGGCAGTGTTGCTTGCAGCTCTCGTAGGGGTCTAGGGATGTGGGTTTGGCTATTCATCGCGACCGTGGAATCCGTGTTTTATACAGGCTCGTATTAAAAACACGGACCTCCTACTATATCCAATATTTCATATGTGTTCTTCTGCTGCATTGTTCTGTGATGAGATCATATTACTGCCTGAGACGAATGTTTATATTATATATATGAGATATATATTATATATTGTTGATTTCGTTTTATATCTGATGCTTGTGAAGCATAATAAAATGGGACTTCATTAATAAGATTAATGAAACTAAAAGAAAGCTAAAGATGTTGTAGAAACTTGTCTCAAAAACAGGTAGCTCTAGTTCTTGCTTTGCCTAGCGGTGTTCCTTGTAGAACATCCTGCACCTTATTCGATTAGGAAAGAGCCGAGATCCCTTCACTGGGAGTGACCTCTTTAGCGAAACTAGCAGATGCTACAAACTCGGTTTGTCTTTTGATTGGTTTTACAGTTTTTGCTTTGCATTGTGATATTTGTGAAATATCCTGCACCTTATTCGATGAGGAAAGAGCCGACGATCCCTTCACCGGGAGTGACCTCTTTAGCAAAACTAGAAAAAGGCCTCAAAAACATTCCATTTAAAATCACTCGATTCTACAACGATATCAAGTTCATTACACAAAGGGTTTTCTTAAAAACCTGTCGTAGCCCTCCGTCATTTCAGATAAGTACTGGTTAGTATTCGTGCTGCGTTTGTTGACCTTAGCCAAGGCGTAGTGTGCGGTAGCTGATTAGTGCTTATCCGTATAAGCATATGATGCGATTGAGTTAGGGTAGTCGTGCGATTTTGTTGACCTTAGCTAAGGGTCGTGCGGGTGGGTTTAATTCAATCGGGAAATGATGGGTTAAACTTGGCTAGCACTTATGATTTGTTGACCTTAGCCAAGGTCATAAGTTTCTACGGGTAAAATATTATTGGGAATTTCAAGTGTTGAAATTTGCAATGAGATTGCATACCTTCTATGTGATAGTTGAATCCCGATATCCACTACGAGTAAGAGTTACTCCTGAGAGAGTTTTACACATTACAACTAGCCGATCAAGTAGGTGTCTAGAAAGATGTTAACGGGGTTATGCCCCTATGAAAACGAGGTTTATTTTAAATTAGGTCCGTGCGAAAGCGCGGGGAACTCCCTCAAAGTACCGGCACTGGCCTGGCTGCAATATTGGTGAACTTGTAGGGTGTAATTAATCCCGGCTAGTCTTTCCTTTTAGGGTTTGAAGGAAGATTTGACTAAAACAATGGGTGCCATCCTGATTAGATAAATTGATAACCAATCTAATCTTGTAAAAAGTGCACGCTGAGTGTTTTCTTCTCTCTCTCTCCTGGTTGCGACTATGTCACGCCTTAATCAAGATAATAATACGGATGTATTGACCGAACCCGCTTGTTATACTGTGCTAAGGAACGTTGGTCCCGCTCCAACTTATAATTGTTATAAGACAGAGCAGGAAATAGGGGATTACCAGAATTCCCGTGCCACCCAAACGAAGAAAGTGCATGCTGGTGCATCTTCTTCGGGTGTGTTCATTACCGAGAACTGTTTCTCAGTATCCTTTACGTCCTGGGTATGAGATACCGGATCAGGATCCTGCAAATGTAATTTGTTACATGGGCTACAGATAGGTAAAGAACTGAGAACGGGTGATAAGTTTCAAGAGTTGGAAATGATGCAAGTGTTGCAGCCAAGTCTGTTGGCAGTTATCACTCTGTATTATCAGAATACGTTGATTCTGAACGAATGTTATTAGATATCGAACCTGATATACAAAATCATATCAGTCTCTTTATTAGTAAAGAAGGATATAATTTTGTATTGTTGAATAATGTTTTGAACATTTCCTATACCAAGAGTTGATCGGTTCAGGCACGTTATCTAAAAGCATAGACGTTCTAAATCAAACCACAGTTCTTAACGTAGAGAACACACACAAGAGGAAGAGTTCAGAAATGAACGAATCCTTCTTGAGGCATTGTAGACTAGGTCATATTAATGCGACCCGACTAGCAGAAGTTACATTTAGATGCATATATAATTAGTTTGAATTTACATCTTGTGAAACTTGCCGGTCATATCACAGAGATAAGATGACCATAGCTCCGTTTATTGGAAACAGAGAAAGAGTTAGTGAACTCTTGGGATTGATACATACTGATGTATGAAGGTCCCATGTCTACATATGTCAGGACCGGTTCTTTGTACTTCATTACATTCACTGATTATCTCTCAAGATCCGGACATATGTTCCTGTTGAAACACAAGTCTGGAACTTTTGAGAAATTCAATGAATATAAGTTAGAAGTAGAGAACCAAAAACGGGTATAAGTATTATGTCCTTTGATGAGATCAAGGAGGAGAATACTTGAGCACGGAAATCCTGGACTATTCTAAAGTAGAATGAGATTCTCTCTTAGTATTACTCCTTCGTATACACCATAGCACGATGGTATATTGGGGCGGAGCAATTGCACCATATGTGATATGGTGTGCTCTATGATGAGTACTACTGAGTTGCCTATTTCCTTCAGGGAGTTATGCGCTTGTGAAGCTGCATACCTATTGAATATGGTTCCAACAAAATCAGATGCCTACCAATCCATATGTGATGTGGTATGGGAAGAGCCCATTTCTTAATGATGTTAAGATTTGGGGTTGTCCGGCCTATGTCAAAAGCAAAATCCGGACAAGCTCGAGGCAAAGGTCAGTTCTGTGGAAGTTTGTTGGATATACAAACTGCAGCAGATGATTTAGTAGAACCAAAGGATTCAATAGTTTCCAACGAACCTCAGCCTCTCCGCCGATCTAGTAGGGTTCCTCACCCACCTGAGAGATACTTCGGTTTCTCTATGACAGTGGGAGCGAGAATTGCATCATGAGATGATGACCCAACTAGTTTCGAGTTGGCCATCAGGAGTGGGACTCTATAAGAATGGCTGGATGCTTAGAGATCTGAGATAGAATCCTTATACACCAACAAAGTATGGACTTTGGTTGCTTTATCTGAAGGGTTAAATCCCCATCAGGAGCAAGTATATCTTGAGAAGATTACTTGGTGTACATGGAAAAGTTGAGACTTTCAAAGCTATGCTTAAGTCCATCCAGATACTACTTGCCACTGCTACATACCATGACTACGATATCTGGTGTTTGGGTGTCATGACTGCTTTTCTAAATGATGTTTTGGAAGAGAGCGTCTATAAGTAAACAGCCAGAGGGCTTCGTAGAAAGTGGGAGCAGCGGAAACGTGTGCAAGTTGTTTTATGCGATAAAGCAGGCATCGCGGAGTTGGAACGTCTGTTTTGATGTGGTAGTCAAAGAGTTTGACTTCATCAAAATAGTAGATGAACCTTGTATATATAAAAAGGTAGTAGAGAGTATGGTGGTGATCCTCGTAGAGTACGTGGATGACATACTCTTGATAGGAAAGGAGTTTCCTATGCTACGCTCGGTCAATCTCCGCTTATCACAAGAATTCTCCATATAGGATCAAAGCGATACCTCCTAAATCCTGGGTTTTGGATCTATGAGATAGATCTAATTGGATGTTAGGATTCTCACTAGTTGTAGTGAGATGGTATCAATCGATTCTGGGGAGAATCACTGGAAAGGTTCCAGGGTGATAAGGACGACTGAATGTCAGTCGCAGGAATTGTCTTTACCCTCAGTGGAGGGACGGTATGTTGGAAGAGTTCCAAGCTAGATACCGTGACTTAATAGACGATTAAAGGCAAGATACATCGTTACCAAGGATGCTACCAAAGAGGCAGTCTGGATATATATAAGTTCATGAGATGAACTTCGTTCCAACCATTGTGTGACAATGGAGTTATGGATTTGGCCTAGGAACCCCCGTCCCATCAGAAATCCAGATATAGTTCTTAGGCAGTATCACCTGATCATGGAAATGGTTGATCTCCAGGGAGATCAAGGTTAGGAGAGTAGACACAGAGGACAACAGCGTGGATCCACTCACAAAGGCCTATTTCCCAGTAGAGAATTTTAAGAGATGGTTGAGTATGAGATACTTCAACCACAGCTGATTGCTAGGAATGCGATACCACAATAGATGGCCCTAGTGCAAGTGGGAGATTGTTAGTTATATGTATGCCCTAGAGGCCATTACTGTACATACGATGTATATTGTAGTGGATGCTTGGACATATATAGGGAAGATTTTCTTTCTCGACATGATAGTACACTATCTGGTTGCTCTTTATCTTAACATCTACTCTGATTGTCTCTATTTTTCATGTTGATAAAGCCCTTAAGATGAGTACTTGACTACCAGGACTATGATGCAGAGCATACTAGTGGGGACAGTGTAGTCGCCAAGTACATCTTTCAAATGTTCCTAGTCGTGGGAGTACCGAGATAGGGCATCGATACTCCAGAGTAGACTACCGTATGCGCTTCTTGACCCATATGATGGGCGATGGATGATCCCATATCCATTGGTGTTTGACATCAGAGAAGGTATACGGGTGCTCAGTGGAGACTGGGTACACTGGACGGACTCGCTGAGAACTCCCAGATGGTATTATACCTCACGTCAGGTGGCAGTTCTCTGGTGACACTGGTATAGGTTAGTCTGTAGACCCGAGATCGTCATAGAGTCTTGTGTGATTCACACTGTGCTTTGATTTCCATCATACCACGTCCAAGAGGGCGTGCAAAAAGATGGATTTTGGGTACTGTCCCGAATCACATGGAGGCAATGAGCGATAGGAGGGGTTTCATCTCTCCCGGTATAGGGAGTTGATGTTGCGCTGTGTTCGATTGGCTATAACTGGAAATCCCTGGCCAGGGTTGCTGAGATTTACTGGTAAGTGTTATCAGTAGTTTCTCGAACTGTTATAGACCTCATATCGACACGACTTATCAAGCTACTGATGTCTGACGTTTACCACCCCTAGGCGAGATATGCGACATATCAGACGAAGAGACCGGACTGTACATGAGTGTTACTGATTGGATTCGCAGTAGAATGTACCGGCTTGCTTGTTGATCTTCTGATCGCTCAATACATGGGTGGCTGTTACGTTTAGCTGACCGCTTGCAGCTTGTGGGTGTTTGATATGATCATCACCCACTACCGGCGTAGTGACGATTCTTTAGAGTCCTACACAGAGGTTTATTGGCTTAGGCAAAACGGAGTAGGAGCACATATGTGATATGTGCGGGACCGAGAACAATACGTGTATGTGATACCGTATTAGATTCTCGCGATATGTGATATCGGCCGGGTATATGTGATATAGCCGGGTCATCGGATCAAGTGTTGATTCGATGAACTGATACAAATTATATTAGTCGGTTATTTGTGAAATAGCTGTATTATCGGATCAAGTGTTGATTCGATAATTTAATGTATAATTATATATTTGATATATTAAATTACATTAACTGATATGAGCTCACTAAAAGATTCTTTTTCTCACTCGGGTAATACATTGATATATATGCGAATTATGTTAATTGTATTATTTTATTTTGTTACAATAAATATTGTATATGTGATATATAATATTGTAACATGTTAGGATTATTAATGCAACGTTATTAGTGGAGATTAAACATGATTAAGGTTTGATTTGGGTTAATTTTTCTAGAAGCTTCTAGAAGCTTTTGTTTTGTTTTTCCAAAGATATTTTGTAAAGATATTTTTGTAGATATTTGTTAACCCAACCCAACCCTTGACCATGGTTAAGTCTCAACATGGGTTAAGTTATCATACTTAACCCATGGTTGCATTTCTAACCACACTACACTTTCATTATTCATCACAAAGAGAATGGTTCTTCTTCTTCCTTTTTCTCTCATGAAAAAGCTTTCTAGCTTTTTATGTTGTGATGAAAATGAGTGAGATTAAGAAAACAAATGAGAGCTAAAATCCTACTTCATCATCCTAATCTATCCTAGCCATTTAGATTAGGGTGTTCACTTCATTAGTGAGTGAGAGCTTGTGTTAAAGAAACTTCAAGGTAGATCATCTTTGTTATCGAAGATCGGAAGTAAGCTTGCATCTTTCTCTTCGTGGAGCCTCTCCAGAGTCCGGGTACTCGATGATCGCAGCGAAGGGACCTCAACACGGAGCTTTAGAAGTGAAGGACCGGACTACAAAGGTTGTAATCCCAAACTCTTAGATGTTAAAGTGTTTAACATGCTTTGCTTCGCCTAATCTCTAGTTTAAAGATCTTTGTTATGGTTGTTCGGCACGTCTAAATTTTAAATCGGGCATGGTTGATGCCTTGTAGAACCTTGTGAGAGTGCCTAATAACCCTACAGCATCTCCGATCTCCGGTCTCCTCCTCGAAAACGGCACCACATCTTCGAATCCTTTTACGGGCTCCGGCTTCATCCGAAGCAACTCGGACACGAAGTTTGCTAGCCGACATGTCCAAGGTGAAGTAGAGAATGTGTGTGATCACTTTGTTTCAAGAATCCATTGATTCTCAACATATGAGAGTGTATGGATGGAGGTTGAAGATGATGCCATTGGTGGAAATGGTGAGCTAGAGGAAGAAGAAGAAGAAGAGGCATTTTCTATTTTTGTGTTGAGATAATAATACAAGAGCTTGGATAATAATACAAGAGCTAACCCCTCTCATATGTCTGCCCTCTCTCTCTATCTCTCATTTCAACACTCTAATCACTCAATTAACATGACATGTTCACAAAAAAGAGACCATGAGTAACCAAATTGAACATGCCACATTAATTGCACCTCATGATGAAATCCACTCACAATTTCCACCATTTGTAAACATTAACCAAAATGTTTACAACAATAAAAAGATATGGCAACATCTAAAGTAAACTCGTAACGGATCATAAGGATACCCCTCACCTATATATGCATACCTGCATCAGCATTCCGACCGAATGCACATGCGATGAGACTAAAGTAATCCAACAAATCTAATACTAGGATCCAGCTTAATCTAAAGCCCACTAGTATGATCCGTCCGATTATGATCTGTGCACGACTGCACGTATATGATCGAACCCTGCCATAATACCATACGGCCTCCACAACGTTTCGCCCGAAACTTGAGAAACTGTCTGTGGGGGACTCTAAAGACTCGTCAATATTTTGGCTGTGGATTTAGCCACTAGCACGTCAGTGGTACTAGCCGTACGTAACGGGCTATCAGGCATTGACTAAAAGGGAGGTCGATGAGCGAACTCATCCTGACACCCTACTGAGCCTATCAGTGACAATATTCGTACAGTCTGGTCTGTTCGTCTATGAGTATCGCATGTCGGGCCTAGGGGGTTGGTGAAAGTCAGACCCCTAAAAGCGGTACAAGTCGTGTCGGAGTGTAGCCCAGAACACCCTGAGATACTACTGGAATACCTACCAGTAAATCTCCTGCCTTGGCCAAGGACTTCATGTAATAGCTCTCCTAAACACAGCGTGATCTCACCCCCAATACAGGGAGAGACGAAACACCTGCCGATCCGCTCACTGCCTCCATGTGGCTCGGGACTGTACCCAACTAAAACATGTTTGCACGACTCCTTTGAGCCGTGGTAGGGTAGTAATCAAAGCACAGTAGGAACTCACACGAGACAAATGACGATTTCAGGTCGATGAAATAACATGTACACATGTCACCAGGGAACTGTTATCAGACGTCAGGTATAATACCAACTAGCATGTTCCCGGCGAGTCCTGTCCGGTGTACTCATAACCCAATGAGCACCTGTATACATCTTAGGTGAACCAACTGACACCAATGGCTTTTGAGACCGACCACCGCCCCTCGTCGGGGTCTCGACTGTATACTCTATTCTACTCCGGAGTATCGATGCCCTGTTTCAAAAACTCCCACGACTAGGGACCTTTTAAGGATGTGCTTATAGTCCCCAGCTCCCACGTATATGATCGCCATCATACTGCTGGCAGTCAAGCAAGAATCCTAAGAGCTCTATCAACGAGTAATAGCGACCTGTATGGTCACCTAAAGCAGTACACGATGATAAAGATAAACCAGATAGCATACATCATCTTGAGTAAGACTGTCCTACCGGCATAGGTTCTCCCTCAATCATTGCAATCACGTGCTTGTGATCCAATAATTGACTTTGAGGGCACTATATTCAATAGAACTTTCTTCGGTGCTTCTCAAGTACTTAAGAATGTCCTCCACAGCTTTCCAGGGATTCTCCGAAGATCTGATTGATGCCTGATCTCTACACCTAGTGAGTCATCTATATCTGGTCTGGTACATAGCATCGCATACTCTGATAGAGCCTACTGCCGAAGCATAGGGTATCCCTTGCACGTGAGCTCTCTTTAAATCAGTCTTGGAAGACTTCTTGTTGGAGAGAGTGATCCTGAGTAAGTGGACGAACCACCACGCTTAGAATCCTCCATACTAAACCCCTTTAGTATGGTGTTAATGTACCTGGATTTGGGACACTCCCAACATCCACTTAGATCTATCACCATAGATCATAATACACAAGATGTAGTAGGTATCATCCAAATATTCTATAGAGAATCACCGTGATAAGAGGAGCTTGACCGAGTGTAGCATAGGAAACCATTTCCTATCAAGAGTATGTTATCTATGTACAATACGTCGAAGACAACCTTACTCTCTATAACCTTCTTGTATATACAAGTTTCATCTACCTTTTTGATGAAGTCAAACTCTTTGACTACCACATCAAAACAGATGTTCCAACTCCGTGATGTGCGCATTGATCCTAATGGACTTATGCATAGCTTTGAAAGTCTCAACTTTTCCATCTACACCAAGAATCTTCTCAAGATCTATTTACTCCCAATGGGATTTACCCCTTCAGGTGCAACATTCAAAGTCATACTTCGATGGTGTACATGGATTCCATCTTTGATCGCATAGCATCCAGCCATTTCACAAAGTCTCTACTCGTGATGGCCTGCCTGAACCGAGTTTGGCCATCATCAACCATGATGCATTCCTCGCTCCCACTTTCACCGAGAAGACCATAGTATCTCTCAAGTGGATGAGGAACCCTAACAGATTCGCGGAGAGGCTTAGGTTCGTTGGACACTATTGAATCCTTTGATTTCACCAAATCATCAGCTGTTAGTTTGTCTAGCTGGAACTCTTTCCAGTTCTACCTCATGTCCATTAATTTCTTCACAAGAAATTCCTTTTCTAAAAATGGTGGCATGCTGATAAACAAAACATCTTTTGCTTCTCAGTGTGGTAGAAGATATTCCTTTGCGAATGTTCGGGATATCCTAACAAACTTATACAAAACTGACCTTTTCTCGAGCTTGTCCGGATTTTGTTTTTCAACATAGTCCGGACAACCCCATATCTTAACTCGTTTAAGAAATGGTCTCTTCCCACACCATATCTCATATGTAGTGGAGGCCCTGATTTGGACTGAACCCCATTCAATAGGTATGCAGCTTCTCAAGTGCATAACTCCAAAAGAAAATGGGTAACTCAGCAGTACTCATCATAGAGCGCGCCATATCTCATAGGGTGCGATACCTCCACCCCGATGCACTGCTGTGCTGTGGTGTATACGAAGGAGTAAGCTGAGAGAGAATCACATTCTCCTTTAAATAATCCAGGAACTCCATGCCCAAGTATTCTTCTCCTCGATCACATCGAAGGACTTCAATACTTCTACCCATCTGGTTCTTAACTTCAAACTTATATTTCTTGAATTTCTCAAAAGTTTCAGACTTGTGTTCCAACAGGAACATATGTCCGAATCTCGAGAGATAGTCGATGAATGTAATGAAGTACCAAGAACCAATCTTGGCATTTTGTAGACACGGGACCGTATACATCAACATGTATCCATCCGAAAAGTTCACTAACTCTTTCTCTGTTTCTAGTAAACGGAGTATTGGTCATTTTTCTTTTGAGACAAGACTGGCAAGTATCATAAGATGAAACTTCGAACAGATTCTCATACTCATCCTTATGTAACTTAGCCGGTCGTGTCACTTTAATATGACCTAGTCTAAAATGCCACAAGAAGGATTCGTTCATTTCTGAACTACTCCTATTGTGTGTGTTCTACATACTTTGAACTGTGGTTTGATTTAGAACGTATATGCTATTATCTAACGTGCCTGATCGAATCAACTCTTGATTCAGGAAAATGTTCACAACATTATCCTCCAATACAGAATATATCCTTCTTTAACTCAGTAAAGAACATGATGTAATGTTGTATATCAGGTTTGGTATGTAATAACATTTGTTCAGAATCAATGTATTTATCATTTTTATAATACAAGTTGATATCTGCCAACTGGTTTGGCTGCAACACTTGCACTATTCTCAAACTCTTAGAGATATATCACCATTCTCAATTCTCTGCCTTTCTGTAGCCTATGCAACATATTGCATGTGTGGGATCCTAATCCGGTATCTCATACCTAGGACGTAGAGGATACTGAGAAACAGTTCTTGGTAATGAACACACTTAAAGAATATGCATCAACATGCTTAATCTTCGATTGGGTGGCATGGGAATCCGGATATTCCCCTATTTCCTGCTCGAACTTATAACAGTTATAAGATAGAGCGGAACCAACATTCCCCGGCTCAGTATAATAAGCAGGTTCGGTCAATTCATCCATATTATTATCTTGATTAAGGCGTGACATGGTCGCTACCAGGAAAGAGAGAAAGAAGAAAACACTCTGCGTGCGCTCTTGCAAGATGAGATTGGTTATTAGTTTATCTAATCAGGATGGCTCCCACTGTTTTTATTAAATCTTCCTTCAAACCCTAAAATGTAAGACTAGCCGGGATTAATTACACTCTACAAGTTCGCTAATCTTTCGGCCATGCCAGTATCGGTACTTTGACGGAGGTTCCCCGTGCTTTCGCACGGACCTAATTAAAATAAACCTCGTTTGCCCAGGGGCGTAACCCCATTAACACCTTTCTAGACACCTACTTGATCGGCTAATTGTAATGTGTAAAACACTAACAGGAGTAACTCTTACTCGCAGTGGGTATCGGGATCCAACTACCTCATAGAAGGTATGCAATCTCGTTGCAAATTTCAACACTTGAAATTCCCGATAATATTTTGCCCTTAGCAACTTATGTCCTTGGCTAAGGTCAACAAATCATAAGCGCTAGCCAAGTTCAACCCGTCATTTCTTTATTGAATTAAACCCACCCGCGCGACCCTTGGCTAAGGTCAACAAAGCCGCACGACTACCCTAACTCAATCGCATCATATGCTTGCAGATAAACACTAATTAGCAACCGCACACTACGCCTTGGCTAAGGTCAACAAACGCAGCACAAATACTAAGAATTACTTATCTTAAATGACGGAGGGCTACGACAGGTTTCTAAGAAAATCATTTGCTGTCACGACCCGAAAGAGGACGTGACTGGCCCTTGAACCATATGAAGTCTATAGGACCCCATCTGACCCAAGTAAGCCAAAAGCCCAGCAATCTAAAACCATTTAAAGAGTAAATAAGGAAAACTGGTTTTTGAAAAGTAAGGAGATCATGTTTCGAAAATCAAGTTTTTAAATAACTAAGCCGAATGTGTATTTTTAAAATGTGTAACCTTTCCTGAAAATTTCGGCAGAGTTTCCTTTGTAAAAACTGGCCCCGAACGGGGTACAACAAGAATAATATATAAGGAATGATAAAAGGCATCCCCAAGCGGGAGCTAGCTCTTCGTCAATCGACGGTCACAACCACGCAAGCAATAATAATATACAACGCCAAAGGGCGAGGATCAAACCCAAAGAGAAACTCAAAACAGCCAGAAAACCGTAATACTACAAGCGCGACTCTAAAGTCGAAATAATACAACACTGTTTTCTAAGTCTGAAACAATATACAAGTTTTGGTTGATGGAAAGACTAGATACAATAAATAATACATGAACAATGGCGGTTCTGATACAAAAGAACCCACCTACCAACGCAAGTCACCCATATGGAAGCAGTGTGCCAGATATGCCGCTATGAAATCTGTACGGCAAAAACCTGCAAGGACTGTGGCACAACGGGGGTGAGTTGCCGACTCGTGAATAGAAAATATCTACAAGTAGAGAACGAATGCATGACCCATCCTAGGTCAATACGATCAGATATATATAAACCTCAATATGAATAAGTCTGAAACATGCTAAACTGGCAATGAAATCTCTAAACATGAGTGCAGTGTCAAGTACTCGTGCCAGTGCCTCAGGTAATAGTATATCATAAATGTGAGGTACAATCAATGAAATCAATCTGCATGTATGTGGATCCCGCCCACTCTTCACCCAATGACAATAACCATCATGCATGTAAATATCATCAGCATATGCATGGAAATATGAGGATATAAACCACCTGTGTCCCTCGCGACACGTCAAAATCATGGAACCGGAGTGCCCAGCATCGGCACTCGAAAACATCATGAAAACTGTGCCCAGCATCGGCACGTAAATCCTCATATATCGGGCTCCGTCAGTCCGGATCGGCCCACAGGCTCTGTCTGCGGTATCGGCCCCGGCAGTACGCCTATATCCATCTATCGACTATGGTCGGTATCCTCCGGATAACCGCCAGGTCCAACAAAATCACCGGTAGGTACTCGCCACCCTGCCAGGCTCATCGTCTACTCCACGAAAAACATTTCTTGCCCCGGGGAACCATACCGGGTCCACCATGTACCCGCAATCGGCCTCATCCGCCTCCTCGAATCGGGTTTCACATGTCGCTCTCAGCACCGAGAAAACACATGGTGGACGCACTGAAATATCATATCAAGGGTAACCGGGTTTTCAAAACAATTACATATCCTCTTTGAAAACACCCACGGTTCCCAAAAACCAGAAATATCATGGAAACAGCATATCTCAATGCGTATAATCAGAAAGCAACATGTATGCGACATATAGCAGAAAAGTAAGAACATCAATATGTCATGCAAGGGTCAAATCCTTAATGCAACAGTACTACAGTGTAGTGACATGGCAATTATAGATGATGAAGTGTGTGAGCCGGCAACAGTGTACGTGGAACATACGCATCATCGATAATGGTGCTGGTGTCCCAGCAGCATGACTGAAATATATCAACAATACAAGCGATGCAATGCAAACAGCATGAATGTGCGGAATCGAGTAATCAACGCAACAGTAGAGAACCTGCCTCAATAGATATATCATGCAACCTTGCCTTTTGAAATAAGACGAATCAGGGCTTTTGGTAAAATAAAGGCTACGGTGTTTTAAGAAAAGATGCGCCTTTTGAAAATATCCGTATAAACCCTTTTTCCTATCTTTAAAATATCCCTGATTCGTTAGTTTTGAAATAGGTATGACTCGGGTCTAGTCTAACGCCTATTATGCGAACTACGAACCCACAGTCAAGTCAATAGAGAGGGGTATGGAAACCACCTAAATCTGAGTCGATGTCACATATCTCATCACATGACAGGCATC
This sequence comes from Agapanthus africanus, assembly GCA_030015575.1. Classification (NCBI taxonomy): domain Eukaryota; kingdom Viridiplantae; phylum Streptophyta; class Magnoliopsida; order Asparagales; family Amaryllidaceae; genus Agapanthus; species Agapanthus africanus. The sequence goes on from JASDDO010000008.1 coordinate 262,961,759, forward strand.
ACTACCATCATATCACATCCCCAATACGAACTCTGTCATGTCGCCAAATCTCACGGCCTCAATCGAATCTCATCGACTCATCTCAATCCCACGTATCATCCTCAAAACCCGTATATAAACACATAGTCCCATACCCATGTGTAGATATACCCACCATCATATGCGCACAGATATACGAAAGAATGCATGCAAGTATGTGTGTATGTGTGAGTGTGGGTGCATCCACTACTCTAGGGTTTCGCACTACTCAACCAATACATCTTTGTCACCAATAATCCATATTACCATCAATAATCCTAAACAACACATAATAAATATATGTGTGTATACGTATTCGTATACATCATCACGGACTGCGGGGGTGCTATACGCCATCCACCCGACTTTTCCCCGTAGATATAAATCTACTCACCTTGCTTCTCAAGTGTCGGTGCCGATGTCGCCATCTTCATCTTCTTGCCTCAACATCTCGTAGGGTACCTACAAGTATATCACAATGCTAAAGCACATGAAAATCACATCGGAAACCAAAATAGCACACGCTACCCGCATAGGTAAAAACCTATCGACTCGCATGTAAACACGATCAATATCCACTTGTCGTTGACGTCCAAACGCCACCCGACAGGAATCAATCACAAAACACCAAAATCCATGCTAAATCAAGTCGTAAACCATACACCAACATAGGAGAATCAACCCAGATTTCACCCTAGATGGAATCAGTCAAAACTAGAAGTACCCATGGTCAAGACTAGAGGGAATGGGGCCATGCACAGAAAACGAGGCAGATCCACCCTGCTCTGGCCGCAAATTGCGGCCAAAATGAGAGAATTGGCGGCCTCAAAAAGGAGTTGGGAGCTAGGGTTTGGGGTGGTGGTTCATTGGTGCCTGCACATCTCACTGTCAACTCAGTTTCATTTTTGGGGTCTCGGGGTAATAGCAGATTCCACAAAACACTTCCAGATTTACAGTTTTCCCCCGATATCGATTCCGTAATTCCGTATTCTGGTTTCAAGTTCACGTTTGGGTTCAAATTAGCATCACACAAGGGATTCTAAGGTCACCTAAATCCTCAATTCCATCTTAAATTTCAGTTTTACCATAAACCCTAACTTGAATTCTCTAAAATCCACAAACATCACAATATCGATATGAAACTAGAATAGATACACAAGGAATTGAAATACTACTCTAATAGGTGCAGAAATTACCTCCTTTGGCAACTCAAGAAAATTCTTGAGTTGCTCAAAGTCCTCCAAATCCAATCTTGCTAGGTTCAATATGTAGCTAGTGAGCTTGGGAGTAAGTTTTGTGAAGTGGGAATGGGGTTTTGGCTTTGTTTTCATGATGGATCTAGGGTTTTAGTGAAGAGGGTGAGAGTGAGGGAGAGGGCAGCAGCAGCTCCATGGGAGAAGGAGAGAGAAATGAGATGGGAAAATGATGAAGGAAAGGGTCAAAGTCCAAAAGCCACCTACTCTCTCTCTCTCATCATCACTTACCTTTTTCTTTTCTTTTCTTTTCTAAACTCTTCTCACTTGAATAGTGAACCCAAAAGAAAGACCATGGCAAAAGAATGTAACACAAGTATAACAAGTGTGGAAAATGATATGTGCACATTTTTGCACAAAAATGCTAAAAATCCAATTAGCGATTCTTAATCGCGATTAGCACTAAATTAGCATATAACTAATCTTAAAAACTTTAAAATGGAATAATTCCATAAAATACCCTATTTTAGAATTTTCCATAATTTTTCCCCATTTATTTGTATTTAATTATACCAGAATATTAAAATATTCCTTAAAATAATATTAAATTATAAAATTTCCCAAAAATCATATTTTATTATTTTGAAGACGTTACAATCTACCCCCTTAAAGAAATTCGGTCCCCGAATTTAAATTTAAAACCCCCAAATGCTAAAATATTTCAATACAAATTCTAAGTCATCGGGGCTCCGAAATCTTCTATACATAAAACATCATAGCGCAATGCATGTGCATGAGTACTGAGCAGATAACTCAAAAGCAACACTCCATCAAGCGTCCCTCAATCATCGGAGTCATGGTAAAGACACAAATGTCAAATCCAATACAAAATCAATATGATATAAATCAGAACTATACATGTAGACATCCAATCTATACATGTAAATAGCTGTTGTAGATGCATGCCAAATCATTTTAAGTCGCTGTATGATGCGCGTAACACTGCACAGTGGCGGACGTTTTTCACAAGAAAATAACTATATATGTATATATATATCCTTTGTTTAATAGGTACGTTCCGCCGTTTTGAAAACAATTTAGAAGGGTTTCCTTGTTTTTAAACGTTTCGTGTCATATCGGACACGTAGGTATATATATATCGAGACCATAGCTCGCTCTTGGAAATCCCTTCAAACTATCAATGCATGCAAAATATATCCAGGTACTGTCCTCTGACTAGTCCTACTCAGTATGAAAACAAATATCCAATATCATAGAAATGTACTGCTCCAAAAGGAATAAATCCCAAAAGTGCACATAACACCACCCTGTGCGTCTGGTGCGCACGGAAATCAAAATCCATATATGTGCCATACAGGTGCACAAAACAACACCTAGGTGCAACGGATGTGCACGAAGCATCTGTCATAGGCAACGTGTGTGCCTGACAGCCCAAACATGTGCATCTGACATGCACGAAGAATCTCGATTTAGTGCATCTGGTGTGCACCAAAATCGTATCTCAAAACATGCGTCCAACATGCGCGAAAATCCAAATCGGTGCATCCATCGTGCACGAATGAAAATCTAGACCCTGCGCACTCAACATGCACAGAATCACAAAAATCCAATTGCAACGCCGAATATGCGTAAGTCCAGTCAAAAGCACGGAGTGCAAGAATCCACATCAATATCACAATCAAAATCGACATACTGAAAGGCATCAAATCGAAGTCAGGTGCAACCGAAATGCACAAAATATAAATCCGGTGCAACAAAGGCACGAAATATAAATCTGATGCGATAAACGCAAGAAACATAAAACTGTTGCGACAAACGCACGAAGTATAGAACTGGTGCATCCCATGCACAAATACCAGCAATAACTCAAATACGTAAGCAGCAACACCAAGTGTACCCAGATATGAAGAAAATCATAAACATGTGCAACTGCGTGCACAAAACACATATCAATGCACTACTAGCACATATAAGCTATACCGAGTGCAAAATCGAAATACCAAAAGTACATGAAACTATGCTGGAAGCGTAAATCAAATCACCGGCATAAAATAGGCATGAAATCACAATCAATTCCCCAAGAGTAATAACTATGTGCAAGGTATAAATACCCAGTAAGTGCAACCATGGTACACAAAATCAAATATCATGAAACTCAGTCATCAAGACTAAATCATGCGAATAGATCGCCCAAAATACCGAAATCCAAAGCAACGGATACGTGATAGTCAAATCACAAAATCACAAATCATAAATACCGTCGTCGGTATATCCTTCTTCAGGGTCGAGAAGGTACCGGTACATCCGATGCTAGTGGCGCAAGATATCTACTTGCCTCTTGCTCGCGGCTGGCGTCCTCTGCCTCTGGTTCCTGATCTTTCCTGTAGATTACCAATCTCGCAATCCATCGGCTCATCGGCCAGGTCAGGTGTGCTGACAGGAACGATTCCGTTCTTGCACTTTCCTGGTCATCTCTCGGTCAATCCTCACGACCGCTCGTAAATCAGCACATCTCTGGCGCCGACCTCGGGTCCTCTGAATGCACATCACGCATCCGATCCTGGGTGCAACTCTTATTGCAGCAGTGTACTGGAAGGAATCCTACTCAAGGTCTCTTCTGATCTTGCCTAAGCCAAACTGTAAGGAGGCTGGTACTCTGGCGTAATCTTTCCTCGCTTTCTGAACATCTGCACCCTTAGTACAACATCTTCTCAGAAGCTGGTCGCATCCCTGCGCCTCTGTATGCATGTCTGACCTTTAATCTCAATGGGGTGTAGTAACAGCTCGTCTGCCTCTCGCACGAACTTCTTGTCCCGCTTGTCTGTATCATCGACCATTCGACGTCGCTTCTTTATCTGCGCATTGCAATGTCCTCGGCCATGGTCCATCTGAAGTCTCTAACACGGACTCGAAATCACAAACTCGGTATCTTCATCACTCAGTAGAAGATATCTAGCCGAACACGTCCTCAGCGTGCATAACGCATCTCTGATGTCAGCGGAGTGAAATGTCATCTCGTCGAAATCTCGTGCAAACTCTTTACTCCACCTTGCTCCAATATCGACTGATTCGGACTCACCTCATCGTGGCTACACGGACTGCGCTCCGACGGCTATGCTCGTATCTGGAGTCTCCCAAGCAGTGTCCCATCACATGATATCCGAATGATGTCGAATCGTCCGATCGACTCGTCAGAACCTCACAATCCCCCAAGAGCTCAACATCTCGGGTACAGTTTAATAGTATCGAGTACATACCACAGCATCGGTGGTCCAGCCGTAGAAGGGCAAACCCAAGCCTCACTAATGGCGCCGAGGAACTGCCGCAAAACCTAAGGTTCAAAGGCTTTCACACGGTCATTAAGTCGAGTTAGGGTTTCATTCTTCTAGAGGGTCCATAGAATCGCTTGCATGTCTTTCCGAATACTTTAAATTTGGAAAATGGGTTCTTGACATTCGATCGTCTCAATCGACTCTCAACGAATCTGCGTGAAGTCGTCTCTAGCTGGAATCAATCTACCTGATGACCTCGCATCGGGGTAAGCGAACGAACCACATGTCCTAGTCATTACTCCTCCGTGACTAGCGACTCACTATCATATCTCTAAGAATATGCTCATGCTGCAGTAGCTCCAATCATCTGGGCGATATCTCATCATTCGCAGCAGCAACTGGCTCATTCATCGGTACGCTGAACAACGCCTCAATCATCCTGAATAAGCGATATATCAACGGTCATCACATCCTGGCTGGCCTCTATCAGTGGCTCAATCCTCTGGTGCCGATCAGCACAACCGGAAAATCTCGCAACAGCGATCTGTCAAATGCTCAAAGTGCGGAAACACAAAATACGAAACCTCAATGCAACCGTATGTCTCTGGAATCACGCCCCGGTCAGCCCTCATCCATAACGAGCTCATGCTGACGCAACTCGAGCCGTAGCTCACTCTGCCCGTGCAATCGCGGCAGCAAAACCATAACCAGTATCGATGAAGATAGATCATAGGAAGGAATATAATACTGTGCAAGGAAATGTACAACCTAAGGTTTCTTAAGCGGAGTGGCGTGTCGTAAGTATGCCGCGGAACATACCCACGGTACGTCACTCTACTTTAGTCACCTATTCCATCAACCAGGGGTCATCCTACACGACGAAAGTTCGGGTTTAATACCCCATCGACTAAGTCTAAGTTCCGTAAGGTCAAGCCTAAGTTCCGTATATAAATAACGCCCTAGGCTCCACATAGTCAAACTCAGACTCGAACCAAGGTCAACCTAGCGCTCTGATACCAACTTTGTCACGACCCGAAAGAGCACGTGACTGGCCCTTGAACCATATGAAATCTATAGGACCCCATCTGACCCAAGTAAGACAAAAGCCCAGCAATCTAAAACCATTTAAAGAGTAAATAAGGAAAACTGGTTTTTGAAAAGTAAGGAGATCATGTTTCGAAAATCAAGTTTTTAAATAACTAAGCCGAATGTGTATTTTTAAAATGTGTAACCTTTCCTGAAAATTTCGGCAGAGTTTCCTTTGTAAAAACTGGCCCCGAACGGGGTACAACAAGACTAATATATAAGGAATGATAAAAGGCATCCCCAAGCGGGAGCTAGCTCTTCGTCAATCGACGGTCACAACCACGCAAGCAATAATAATATACAACGCCAAAGGGCGAGGATCAAACCCAAAATGAAACTCAAAACAGCCAGAAAACCGTAATACTACAAGCGCGACTCTAAGGTCGAAATAATACAACACTGTTTTCTAAGTCTGAAACAATATACAAGTTTTGGTTGATGGAAAGACTAGATACAATAAATAATACATGAACAATGGCGGTTCTGATACAAAAGAACCCACCTACCAACGCAAGTCACCCATATGGAAGCAGTGTGCCAGAAATGCCGCTATGAAATCTGTACGGCAAAAACCTGCAAGGGCTGTGGCACAACGGGGGAGAGTTGCCAACTCGTGAATAGAAAATATCTACAAGCAGAGATCGAATGCATGACCCATCCTAGGTCAATACGATCAGATATATATAAACCTCAATATGAATAAGTCTGAAACATGCTAAACTGGCAATGAAATCTCTAAACATGAGTGCAGTGTCAAGTACTCGTGCCAGTGCCTCAGGTAATAGCATATCATAAATGTGAGGTACAATCAATGAAATCAATCTGCATGTACGTGGATCCCGTCCACTCGTCACCCAATGACAATAACCATCATGCATGTAAATATCATCAGCATATGCATGGAAATATGAGGATATAAACCACCTGTGTCCCTCGCGACACGTCAAAATCATGGAACCGGAGTGCCCAGCATCGGCACTCGAAAACATCATGAAAACTGTGCCCAGCATCGGCATGTAAATCCTCATATATCGGGCTCCGTCAGTCCGGATCGGCCCACAGGCTCTGTCTGCGGTATCGGACCTCGGCCCCGGCAGTACGCCTATATCCATCTATCGACTCTGGTCGGTATCCTCCGGATAACCGCCAGGTCCAACAAAATCACCGGTAGGTACTCGCCACCCTACCAGGCTCATCGTCTACTCCACGAAAAACATTTCTTGCCCCGGGGAACCATACCGGGTCCACCATGTACCCGCAATCGGCCTCATCCGCCTCCTCGAATCGGGTTTCACATGTCGCTCTCAGCACCGAGAAAACACATGGTGGACGCACTGAAATATCATATCAAGGGTAACCGGGTTTTCAAAACAATTACATATCCTCTTTGAAAACACCCACGGTTCCCAAAAACCAGAAATATCATGGAAACAGCATATCTCAATGCGTATAATCAGAAAGCAACATGTATGCGACATATAGCAGAAAAGTAAGAACATCAATATGTCATGCAAGGGTCAAATCCTGAATGCAACAGTACTACAGTGTAGTGACATGGCAATTATCGATGATGAAGTGTGTGAGCCGGCAACAGTGTACGTGGAACATACGCATCATCGATAATGGTGCTGGTGTCCTAGCAGCATGACTGAAATATATCAACAATACAAGCGATGCAATGCAAACAGCATGAATGTGCGGAATCGAGTAATCAACGCAACAGTAGAGAACCTGCCTCAATAGATATATCATGCAACCTTGCCTTTTGAAATAAGACGAATCAGGGCTTTTGGTAAAATAAGGGCTACGGTGTTTTAAGAAAAGATGCGCCTTTTGAAAATATCCGTATAAACCCTTTTTCCTATCTTTAAAATATCCCTGATTCGTTAGTTTTGAAATAGGTATGACTCGGGTCTAGTCTAATGCCTACTATGCGAACTACGAACCCACAGTCAAGTCAATAGAGAGGGGTATGGAAACCACCTAAATCTGAGTCGATGTCACATATCTCATCACATGACAGGCATCACTACCATCATATCACATCCCCAATACGAACTCTGTCATGTCGCCAAATCTCACGGCCTCAATCGAATCTCATCGACTCATCTCAATCCCACGTATCATCCTCAAAACCCGTATATAAACACATAGTCCCATACCCATGTGTAGATATACCCACCATCATATGCGCACAGATATATGAAAGAATGCATGCAACTATGTGTGTATGTGTGAGTGTGGGTGCATCCACTACTCTAGGGTTTCACACTACTCAACCAATACATCTTTGTCACCAATAATCCATATTATCATCAATAATCCTAAACAACACATAATAAATATATGTGTGTATACGTATTCGTACACATCACCACGGACTGCGGGGGTGCTATACGCCATCCACCCGACTTCTCCCCGTAGATATAAATCTACTCACCTTGCTTCTCAAGTGTCGGTGCCGATGTCGCCATCTTCATCCTCTTGCCTCAACATCTCGTAGGGTACCTACAAGTATATCACAATGCTAAAGCACATGAAAATCACATCGGAAACCAAAATAGCACATGCTACCCGCATAGGTAAAAACCTATCGACTCGCATGTAAACACGATCAATATCCATTTGTCGTTGACGTCCAAACGCCACCCGACAGGAATCAATCACAAAACACCAAAATCCATTCTAAATCAAGTCGTAAACCATACACCAACATAGGAGAATCAACCCAGATTTCATCCTAGATGGAATCAGTCAAAACTAGAAGTACCCAGGGTCAAGACTAGAGGGAATGGGGGCATGCACAGAAAACGAGGCAGATCCACCCTGCTCTGGCCGCAAATTGCAACCAGAATGGGAGAATTGGTGGCCTCGAAAAGGAGTTGGGAGCTAGGGTTTGGGGTGGTGGTTCATTGGTGCCTGCACATCTCATTGTCAACTCAGTTTCATTTTTTGGGTCTCGGGGTAATAGCAGATTCAACAGAACACTTCCAGATTTACAGTTTTCACCCGATATCGATTCCGTAATTCCGTATTCTGGTTTCAAGTTGAGGTTTGGGTTCAAATTAGCATCACATAAGGGATTCTAAGGTCACCTAAATCCTCAATTCCATCTTAAATTTCAGTTTTACCCTAAACCCTAACTTGAATTCTCTAAAATTCACAAACATCACAATATCGATATGAAACTAGAATAGATACACAAGGAATTGAATTACTACTCTAATAGGTGCAGAAATTACCTCCTTTGGCAACTCAAGAAAATTCTTGAGTTGCTCAAAGTCCTCCAAATTCAATCTTGCTATGTTCAATGTGTAGCTAGTGAGCTTGGGAGTAAGTTTTGTGAAGTGGGAATGGGGTTTTGGCTTTGTTTTCATGATGGATCTAGGGTTTTAGTGAAGAGGGTGAGAGTGAGGGAGAGGGCAGCAGCAGCTCCATGGGAGAGGGAGAGAGAAATGAGATGGGAAAATGATGAAGGAAAGGGTCAAAGTCCAAAAGTCACCTACTCTCTCTCTCTCATCATCACTTACCTTTTTCTTTTCTTTTCTTTTCTAAACTCTTCTCACTTGAATAGTGAACCCAAAAGAAAGACCATGGCAAAAGAATGTAACACAAGTGTAACAAGTGTGGAAAATGATATGTGCACATTTTTGCACAAAAATGCTAAAAATCCAATTAGCGATTCTTAATCGCGATTAGCACTAAATTAGCATATAACTAATCTTAAAAAATTTAAAATGGCATAATTCCATAAAATACCCTATTTTAGAATTTTCAATAATTTTTCCCCATTTATTTGTATTTAATTATACCAGAATATTAAAATATTCCTTAAAATAATATTAAATTATAAAATTTCCCAAAAATAAAATTTCCCAAAAATCATATTTTATTATTTTGAAGACGTTACATTTACGTAATGAACTTGATATCGTTGTAGAATCGAGTGATTTTTGAAAGGAGTGTTTTTTAGGCGTTTATTAGTTTTGCTAAAGAGGTCACTCCCGGTGAAGGGATCTCGGCTCTTTTCTTATCGAATAAGGTGCGGGATATTTCACAAATACCACTATGCAAAGCAAAAACTATAGAAGCAATCAAAAGACAAACCAAGTGGGTTGTAGTATCTGCTAGTTTCGCTAAAGTGGTCACTCCCGGTGAAGGGATCTCCGCTCTTTCCTTATCGAATAAGGTGCTGGATATTCTACAAGGAATACCGCTATGCAAAGCAAGAACTAGAGCTACCAGTTTTTAAAAGAAGTTTCTACAACATCTTTAGGTTTCTTTTATTTCATTAATCTCATTATGAAGTCCGATCAAATTATGCTACCCAAGAATCACATAAGAAATGAAAGCAGCAATATTTATTATATCTTATATATATAATATAGGCATTCGTCTCAGAACATATCAAGTGATCACATCACAGAATATCAACAGCAGATGAATCACATATGAAATATTGGATATACTAGGAATTTCGTGTTTTATTTAAGCCAGTAAAAACGCGGATTCCACGGTCATGATGAATAGCCAATCCCATATCCCTAGAACCCTACGAGAGCGGCAAGCAACCCTGCTAATTCTAGAGTTAGGAGACCCGGTCTGGACTCCTCGAGATTGTCTCCGACTGGACATTAGAACCCGGTTACTTATGCTCCCAGCCTTGGGTCTAATCTAATGCGGAAAAGTAAATAATATACATCAATGGTGACATCATCCTTAATCCGGAAGTGCCCCAATAAAAGAATATTACATACAATGAATTTTACATGAATGAAAATGAAAACCCTCATCTCACATAAACCCCCCGGCTGTTCAAAACACGACGATCCAATATAACATATCACAGCAACATATAACATCACATATCATCAACGTAAGTAAATATGCGTATCCCAATTGTCGTTGACATATAGCAATGAAACCGGCGATACACCACATATTGCACTTACGGTCGCAGAAAAGAAAGTGAAAAACTACAACAGTTAGAATCCGCAACCACTTTAGATATCATAAACCCAATGTATTACATACTTTGGATTTCATGCCTAACAAAATGAATTCCTTAGACATCACATGCCTAACAATTATAAACCCTGCATTTTAGTCTCGATATTGAAAACATTTTCTAATAACCTGTCGGGTAATTCAACAAGATTCCCGATAACATGATTGAATGCTCGTCGGAAACTTTATTAGTGTAAGTCCACGGTAGCGCCCCGGCCGTCAAACAGACGCCAAATGCGGAACAAAAACTTTTACAACTGGCGCTATCGTGTACTATAACCCGGATCTGCCATTAAAGCTAAACTAACAAACTACAAAGTGGGTAGAAATGTTATACCGAACGATCCGAGTCCTTCGGTCTTCAACCATCATCCCACGCTTTGTTGCGGCTGCTCCGATCTCCTGAATCTCCAGTCTCCTCGTTCAGGTGACACCACGTCGACGGATCTTTAAACGGGCTCCCGCCTCTGAACCGAGGCAACTCGATCATCAAGTTTGCTAAAAGAGATGACCAAGATTGATGTAGAGAATGAGTAGAACACTTTGTCTCGCTTCGTCCAAAGTTATGGACGAACGGTTAATGAAGTTGCCTTTTGGATCGGGTGAAATGAGAAATGAGGCTATCTGATTTCCATGAATCCAAAACTATCATAATCTTTTCAAATGAACAACTATGTGTAAGAGTGAGGAGGAAGGGAGGGGCCGGCCATATATAAGGAGAGGGAGGTGAGTGTAGGAGTGGAGAGGGTGACCATAAGAAAAAGCTTCTCACAAAAGATCAAGAGGAAATATTTTAGCAAGAACAAAAGTCATTAATGAAAAGGTGACTCACTAATAACACCTCATCATACCATTAAATGCAATAATGACTCACTAACTTAGTCATCATCCATTTAATGCAACCAATGAATCATCAAGCCTTGTTGTAACACTTTGAAATTTCGTTAGAATGTTTTTCGTGTTAATTAGAAATTGTGCTTGTTATTATATTTGTGTACATAGGATTATTAGTTATTTTAGTCGGGTTTACTCTAATTGGAAAATTTTCCTTTGTAGTGTACACTTGCACACTTAGCCAATTTTGTGACTTAGGTCTTTTAGTGTAACATGTTAACCATTTCTTTTGTTGCAAGGTTGATAAGTTATCCCCACCTTTTTAATCAAAACAAAACCCTTTTTAAAAAAATCAATTAGCAATAGAAAATAGAAGCATGGTGGTTAGGTGAACATTTGACTTTGGTGACCATTTTCTCCCCTCTTTTCTCTCTCCTTTCTCATTGCAGAATTTTTGCTGAGGCAGCAGCCAAAACCCAGCAAAATTCATCACATTCCCTTCTCTTTGATCTCCACACAAAACCCTACACAAATCTAACCATTTCCTTCACAAAACCATGGGAAAAGGGGGCTTTTTTAGGTGTTTGGGAGCAAATCTGCATACTTGAGGAGGGAGCTGGAACTTTTGGTGTTTTATAAGGTCTTTAGAAGGTATCAACTCATGTTTAACACCCTATTTCCATAACTTGTGTTTTTGGTTGCTAAAAATCTCATTTTTGTGCATTTTAGTGATATTAAGGGATATTTGTGATACATATGTTAGATTGGGGTTTTGTTAGCATGGTTAACTCTATTATGTGCTATTAGAGCTAGTTAAGCCAGGTTTTTGTTTCAGTTTGCACAGAAATACCATAAAGTATCATTTTAGTGCAAAGTGTGGTTTTTAACTAGAAATAGGGCTCTGTAGGATCTGCTGCTACCCGAGTTGTTTCAGAATAAAATTGGATTTACCGTAGCATGAATAGGGGGTATAGAGTGCACACACAAAACCTAGGAGCCCAATTCCCAAGACAGGCCGCCGGAATATTCATTCTGGCCGCAATTTGCGGCAGATTGGTGGGTTGGGGGTTGGGGTTTGGGCCACTAGAGTCTGCTGCTATGTGGAGTATTTTGGTATATATATTTTTATAATATCTGTTCTGTATCAAAATCTGGAGTAGAATACCCTATTTCCCGTATTTTTAATCTTTCGCGACACGCGTGATACGTGCGTGTGGGTTTGTGGTTTCTGCTTATCGCGATGCGTCGAAGTGACTTCAGGCGCGTAATCACACGTTTTAGTGTATCGTGCGCACGCGCGCTTGGTTTGCGACACGGGTTTCTAATTGACTTTAAATGTCGTGTTTGCATGGTTTTGAGCTTATGTGTGATATTCTGTGAAATTCTAGGTTCGCCGGCGAGTGCGACGGACGCCGCGAAGAAGGGGAAACAAGTCATCGGCTATACCTAGCGAGAGACTACGGTGAGTAGATTTAACATCTACGGGGATATCTCCCGCATGGCGTTATGCGTCAGGGCTGATAGGATCTTGTAGCAGCATATTACATTTACATACATTGACTGTGCATGGCTACTATTTAGTGCATACTGCATTCCCTGCTATATGTATATAAACTAGAATTGATAGAACACCGCACTATTACTAACGGATCAAGTTGCACGAGCACGATTTATATGCTACACTCACACCGTTAGTGATTGCCATGACACCCACATTATAGGATTGCTATACATCATACGTCAGATTGTTTCCGCATTATTGATGATTGCCATGAATTGCCGCATATCAGCAGATGTTATATTCATACTTGGACACATCTACATCACATATTCATACATGTGCCATGTATATATTGATATCCTCATACCTGCATAGATTTACGCATTGAGATATGTTATTTCCATGTTATTTCTGGATTTGGGAACCGTGGATATTTAAAAAGAGAATAGGTAATTATTTAAAAACCCGGTTTCCCTTGATCTGATATTTCAGTGCGTCTACCATGTGTTTTCTCGGTGCTAGAGCCCGATATATGAGAGAGAGGGCTGACCCGGAATGACGGATGCCCGATATATGAGAGAGAGAGGGCTGGCCCGGAATGACGGATGGCCGATATATGAGAGAGAGAGGGCTGACCCGGACTGACGGATGCCTGATATATGAGAGAGAGAGGGCTGACCCGGACTGACGGATGCCCGATATAGGAAGATTTGCGTGTCGATGCTAGACATGAGTATTTATGATATTTGGGTGCCGATGTTGGGCACTCGTGATTCTCAGAGATTTACAGGATTGGAGGGCCGATGAGAGTGCCAGCGCCTGAGCTATTTGGGGGATCTGGGTGCATTGATGGACACCGATTATATATTCCACATTGACATTCCATGTAGATGTTATGTTCCCATACTCAGCATTCATTATTATATCTCATCCTGTAGTTATATTACCTGATAGAGCACTTGCATGATTATTGCACATACTACTTATCACGCATCGATATCATCTGCTGGCATATGATAGAGTAGCGCAGTACGTGCATGCTCGCGATTACCTTTATATGTTATCTCTATTCACGAGTTGGCAACTCATTCCCGTTGTGCCACAGTATTTGCAGGTTGCCCCTCGGAGTAGTCGCGGCAGGCTGCGTTCTTGCATCATTTGACACAGATACCCCCACAGTTGGTGTACTAGCTCTTTTGCTGATAGGTGGGTTTTGTGCGGTATCTGTTTATCTTTCAGTTATGTACATTTTTGTATCTAGTATTCTCCATCTACCATATATGTAGACGTTACGTGGTTAAGTGCCGGTCGTGGGCCAAACTTTGGGTCGTGACACTTGTCACTATATCTAGAACCTTCTAGAAACTTCCACACCCATGACTCACCTCAAGAAAAGATAAATCCGTCTTTAACCGAATGTTAAAGACGGGCGATAAAAAACTGGAAACTGGCAACTTCCAAAAGTGATCCTGAAATGAATTTCAGGATAACGCCGTAACAGTATAAACATACCCGCATTTGTATTACAACCGAATACAAATGTAACTGAGACAAAGATATTATATCTACACAGTATAATACTCGGATCCGGCTTAAACCAAAGCCTACCAGTATTATCTGCCCGAAATATGACACGTGCGTAAACACACGTGCATTTTCCGAATCCTGCCATAAAACCATACGGCCTCTACAACGTTTCGTCCGAACTTGGGAAACGGTCTGTGGGGGACTCTAATGACTCATCAACACACTGCCACTGGGTATAATCTCTAGCACGTCAGAGGTACAAGTTGTACGTAACGGTTGCCTATGTATTGATTGGAAGGGAAGCTGACGAGCGAACTCATCCAGAAACCCTACTGAGCCTGACAGTGACAATATCCGTACTGTCCAGTCTGTTCGTCTAAGAGTATCGCATATCGAGTCTAGGGGGTGGATAAAGTCAGACCCCTAATAACGTGATAATTCGTGTCGGTATGAAGCCCATCACCACCTGAGAAACTACTGATCCAAATCAGTAATTCTCCACTACCTCGGCCGAGGATTTCTAGTGATGGCCACCCGTGCACTGTGCGACATCAACCCCCAATACCGGGAGAGACGAATCCCCGACGATCCGCTCACTGCCTCCATGTGGCTCGGGACTGTACCCAAAAAATACCTATTTGCACGTCTCCTTTGAGCGTGGTAGGGTAGAAATCAAAGCACAGTGGGAAATCACACGAGACAAATGACGATCTCAGGTCGAGAAACTAACCTGTACACATGTCACCAGGGAACTGCTATCTGACGATATATATAATACCAACTAGCATGTTCCCGGCGAGTCCTATCTGGTGTACTCAATGAGCACCTGTATACATCTTAGGTGAACCAACTGACACCAATGGCTTGTGAGACCGGCCACCGCCCCTCATCGGGGTCTCGACTGTATACACTAGTCTACTCTGGAGTATCGATGCCCTGTCTCAAAACTCCCATGACTAGGGACACTTTAAGGATGTGCTTATAGACCCCAGCTCCCACGTATATGATCGCCATCATTCTGCTAGAAGTCAAGAAAGAATCCTATGGGCTTTATCAACATGCAATAGTGAACTAAAGCATGTATACGATGATAAAGACAAACCAGATAGCATACTATCATCTTAAGTAAGACAATCATGTCGGTATAGGTCCTCTCTCAATCATTGCAATCACGTACCTGCGATCCAATAATTGACTTAGAGGGCACTATATCCAACAATCTCCCACTTGCACTTAAGGCTATTATTGCGATGACGCATACTCATAGCCTCAGTGAGTGGATCCGCCCTGATGTTTCTTTCTATGTCTCTCTTAATCTCAAGTTCGCAGAGAAAGCCATCTCCCGAATCGAGTAATACCTGTCTTAGAATATGTCTGGATATCTGATGGAACCTAGTTCATAAATGAACTCTAAATCCAAACTTCTTAGACTGTAGTGATCACTGAACCTAATCAGTATCCAGCACCATGCCTTCCATAGTATCCTTTTGGACCACCTGTCCATAATATTGTCCCTCGTCAGAAGGAAAACTATAACTCTGGCAATCACTCTGTCATCCAGGTCACCATGGAAGCCTGGAATGATAACCGTCTCCCGAAGGAGGCTGCCGTCATCAAATCCGTAGAACATTCACTTATATTCTAAAACTGCTTCCTTATGTTTCTCCAGGATTGGATTAATATAAACTTATCGCATCTAGTGCAAAAACAACATCTGGTGTGGTACTTGATATATCACGATTGACTCAATTGCCTAACCAAGTGATCTGCCAATCATATACGTCCCTCTCACCTTTAGTCTATAAGACACCTTTAGAGAGGGTGACTCCATCATCTGCAGGTATACCACCATGCCAGGAGTCATCTATTCTAAATACCATTAGAATACTGTCAAAGTACCCAAATTGGGAAACTAACCAATTCTAGATCTAAAACCATAAATCTAGTAACCAGAATGTCAGATATTATATTCATATCCTGTCTGGAGAAACAACTGTGTGACGACCACAGTACAACCGATCGTAGTATAGGAATTTTACTTCCTACTTTGTGTATGTTATCCAAATACCAGGACATCACACCCTACAACCTTATTAACAGATCCATCCCCTATTCGGATGAAGTCAAAGCCATGACTGTCACATCAAAATTAGATGATCTTATCTCCGCTATAACTGCTTAAGTCTATAAATAGACATACGCTACTTGCCCACTATGCTTCAGCTGCTCCTATTGACTATGACAACCCTCTGGCAGAATAATATATGCGTACACTTCTAAAGCTAGTTTAGAACGACGCTATACTTATCCTCCTGCCGGGTCTCATAGTCGGGAACAACAGTAGTGTCAAGTCTGGGTAAACAAGAACCTCCCTGTCACCGTCCTTGAGGCTACAGGAGTACCTCTCGGGTGTCTGAGGTTACCCACCATATCTGCGGAGTAGCTAATGGAATGTCAAACCTGATTGAATATATAGGTCCTATTAAATTTTCCGTAATCGTTTGCGTTTCTGGAATCTCTTCCAGTTCTACCATACTCCCACTGCTGTTTTCTGAAAAAATCCATTTTACTAAAACTGTGGCGAGTCAAGAACAATATCACTATTGATCTTCCAGATGGTAGAAAAGTCAACACTCGTCAAAGCCAGGGTCAACCCACAAACTGCCATTACAGAAACGTGCCTTGAGTTATCCAGTGTCTGGTTTTAAGCATTGTAAGTCCATGTCACGCACCCCACGAACTTGCGGGGAGGCGGAATATATGAAAAACGATTATCAAAGCTTCGTAACACGGAATTGAGCGCATGAATCGTATCTAAACCGTTACTAGCAAACTACGAGAGGTTTAACTACTCGGATTCGAAGTTATACCTCACGTTACTTGTCCTTCGGGTCTTCATCATTGTCCTCCACTCCTCGTAGGCTCATTGGAACATCGGCAACTCAACGGCCTCCTCAAGTCAAAGACGATCCACCCGAGAGCTCCTACGCCAAGCTTGATCTTTAACTTGAGATAACTAGGTTGCTCAAAGTGCTAATCTAAGCTACCTAGGGCATATAGAGTGAGGTTATGGATGTATTAGTCTAGCTAACCCTTGATCTCAACACATGAGAGGTTAGGGTTAGGGTTTCAAGAATGAGAGAGCTTGAGGAGAGAGAAGGTGATGATGAGAATGATATTGAAAAATGAACTCATTTTAATATATCAACCATAACAATTTATCAAATAAACAATATACATGATTAATCATCATGGTTGATGCATTCACCTTGTGTGATTCATCTCATAAGTCATTAGCTCAATAAATGAAGCATTAACTCCATAGATGAATCACACAAATGAGTCATTAAGCAATAAATGTTTATGCCACCTTAACCCCCAAGTCACCATGCATCTAGA
This sequence comes from Agapanthus africanus, assembly GCA_030015575.1. NCBI lineage: Eukaryota > Viridiplantae > Streptophyta > Magnoliopsida > Asparagales > Amaryllidaceae > Agapanthus > Agapanthus africanus. The sequence goes on from JASDDO010000008.1 coordinate 262,979,617, forward strand.
AGCTTCCCGGAAAATTACGAGAACGCCCCTCCAATCCGTGAAAACACGGAAAAACTTTAGACTGTATAAATCCAACAACCTGATACTAGAATCTGGCTTAAACCAAAGCGGCTAGTAAAAACTGTCCGAACGCCGTACGTGCGTAAACACACGCATGCGTCCGAACCCTTGTCGTAAAACCATACGACCTCTATATCGTTTCGCCTGGAGCAGGGAAACCCTCTGTGTGGGACTCTAAAGACTCGACACTACGCTGGCAGTGGGTTTAACTACAGACCGCAAGCGGCACTAGCTGTACGTAACGGTCCCCAGGTAGATGTTGATAAGAAGGCCGATGAGGAAACCCATCCGAACTCCTACTGAGCCTGATGTGACAATCTCCGTACAGTCCGGTCTGTTCATCTAAGACTATCGCATATCGAGCCTAGGGGACGGCAAGCGTCAGTCCCCTAATAGCGGTATAAGTCGTGTCGGAGCGTAGCCCATTACACCCTGAGAAACTACTGGAACCTACCAGTAAATCTCGCTTGCCCTGGCCAGGGACTTTGCGTAATGGCTCTCTGACACAACGCGATATCAACTCCCAATACCGGGAGAGACGAATCCTTTCCAACCGCCACTGCCTCGAAGTGCTCGGGACTGCACCCAACTGCTACCTGTTTGCACGACTCCGTAGGGTTGCAATCTAAGAACAGTGGGACACACTCGAGGCGAAGTAGCAGTGTCAAGTCTGTGGACTATGATGTACTCATGTCACATGGGAACTGTTAACTGACAATTGTATAATACCAACCAACAGTTCCCCTGCGAGTCCTGTCCGGTGTACCCGTAACCTAACGAGCACCTGTATACTATCTCCAGTATGACGTACCGACGGCTGTGGGACAGACCATCTCCCAACTGGGATGAGAAGCGTACACACTAGTCTACTCTAGAGTATCGATGCCCAGTCTCGATAATCCTACGACTAGGGACAAGTATAGGATGTTGCTTATAGACTACCCAGCCCCTACTAGTGTGACTGCCATCACAACGCTGGTAATCAAGCAAAGATCCTATGGGCTCTACTAATATGTATAAGTGATACGTTACAAGAAACATATGCACATATTAAAGTAGACACAAACCAAGTAGCATACTACCATTTTTAGCAAGACTGTATATACAACTCTGAATATCCCGAGCTTCCATTAAGTAATATACATATAAGTATGATACAATAATGGCCCCTAGGCATATACACTAACAATCTCCCACTTGCACTGGGGCCATGAGCTGGCATATCGTAGACCTATCATCCTGAATAACCTCTCGAATTGCGTCTGACGAATGGCCTTTGTGAATGGATCAGCAATGTTATTCTCTGTCTCTATTCTCTTTATCTCGATCTCCCGGCGATCTACAATCTCCCTGATCAGGTGATACCGCATTAACATGTGTCTGTATTTCTGATGGGACCTGGGTTCCTTCGCTAAAGCTATAGCGCCGTTGTTGTCACAATACAGAGGTATTGGATCAACACTGGTAGGAACCACCTGAAGTTCTGTGAGGAACTTCTTCATCCAGACAGTTTCTTTTGCGGCATCGCAAGCAGCTATGTACTCCGCTTCCATCGTTGAGTCAGCAACGGTCTCCTGTTTGGAACTCTTCTAACATACCGCCCTTCCATTGAGGGTAAAGACATAACCTGACATGGACTTGGAGTCATCTTTGTCACTCTGGAAGCCGGAGTCGGCAAAGGCCTCAATCTGGAGGTCTTTTCCCCCATACACCAAGAACATATCTTTAGTCCTTCTTAGGTACTTGAGAATGTTCTTTACTGCTATCTAGTGATTCTCCCCTTGGTTTGCCTGATACCGGCTTACAACGCTCAATACGTATGCTACATCTGGTCTGGTACATAACATCGCATACATTATAGAGCCTACCGCTGAAGCGTAGGGTATAATCGACATGCGACCCCTTTCCAAATCAGTCTTGGGAGACATCTTTTTGGAGAGGGTGATTCCGTGACAAGCCGGTAGGTTACCGCGCTTAGAATCTTCCATACTGAATCTCTTCACTATGGTGTCTATGTACCTGGACTGCGAAAGTCCCAACATCCTCTTTGATCTATCACGATAGATCCGGATCCCTAGAATGTAGGTGGCATCACCCAGGTCTTTCATGGATAATTTCTGTGATAAGAATCTTTTGACTGACTGTAACATAGGAATATTATTTCCTATTAGGAGAATGTTATCCACGTACAAGACGAGGAATACTACAGCTCTCCCTACAATCTTACTGTATATGCATGGTTCATCTGGATTTTTGATAAAGTCGAATTCTTTGACAGCATCATCAAAATAGATGTTCCAGCTCCGCGATGCCTGGTTTAGTCCATAAATGGACTTAAGCAACTTGCATACTTTACCGCTGTTCCCACTCTGAATGAATCCCTCTGGCTGATCCATATAGACGCTCTCTTCTAAATTACCATTTAGAAAGGCCGTCTTTACGTCCATCTGCCAGATTTCATAATCGTGGAAGGCAACAATAGCAAGAAGGACTCGAATGGATTTAAGCATTGCCACTGGAGAAATGGTTTCGTCATAGTCCAAACCAGGTCTTTGACGGAAACCCTTTGCAAAAGTCTAGCCTTATTGGTTTCAACCTGTCTATCTACACCAATCTTCTTTTGAAGATCCATTTGCATCCTACGGGTTTTACCCCATCCGGAGCAATGTCCAAAGTCCATACTTTGTTAGTGTACATGGACTCCATTTCGGTCCGCATTGCATCCAGCCATTTTACTGAGTCACCGCTCTGAATAGCTTGCTGGAAGCTAGTAGGCTCATCATAGTCTATAGTGCAATCCTCTCTATCCCCGTCTATGAGAAAACCGTAGTATCTCTCGGGTCGATGAGACTGCCTACTACTCCTGCAGAGTGGCGTTGGGATGTCCCTTTCTTCTGAAATCTCTGGTTCTACCAAACTTTCAGTAGTAGTTTGTGGTTCTGGAATTTCTTCCGGTTCTATTTCGCTCCCATTCTTCTGATTTTCTAAAAATTCAGCTTCTTAGAAATGGGCATGACGAGAAACAAAAACCTTTTGTTCCTCTTCGTAATAGAAATAATATCCCTTGGAGTGCTTTGGATATCCCACAAACTTACACTGCACTGAGCATGCCTCGAGCTTGTCTGCATGCTGCCTTTTTATAAAAGCTGGACATCCCCGTGTCTTAAAATGTTTTAGACAGGGTTTCTTCCCACTCCACATCTGATATGGTGTGGTAGGCACAGTTTTGGTAGGAACCTGGTTCAAAAGATATGCAGCTGTTTCTAGCGCATAACCCCAGAAAGATCGCGGCAACTCAGCCTTACTCATCATGGAACGAACCATATCCAATAGGGTTCGATTCCTCCTTTCTGATACACCGTTGTGTTGTGGTGTGTATGGAGGAGTAAGCTGAGAGAGAATTCCATTCTCTTTTAAGTAACCCAGGAACTCGGCACTTAAGTATTCACCACCTCGATCAGATCTCAGTGTCTTTATACTCTTGCCTGTTTGTTTTTCCACTTCATTCCTGTATTCTTGAATTTCTCAAAGGCCTCCGATTTATGCTTCATTAAGAAGACATATCCATACCTAGAGAAATCATCCGTAAAAGTAATGAAGTAGGAATAACCACCTCTCGCATGTGTAGACACTGGACCGCACACGTCACTGTGTACGAGTCCCAAGAGCTCGCTTGCTCTTACTCCGTGTCAGTGAACGGAGTCTTTGTCATCTTTCTTTGAGACAGGATTGACAAGTAGCATATGTTTGATATTCGAACGGATCCAAATATCCTTCTTTATGTAACTTAGTCAACCTTCTCTCATTGATGTGACCTAGTCTACAATGCCATAAGAAAGCCTGATTTAATTCCGGAGACTTTCTTTTAAGTGTGTTCTGGATATTGAAAACCTGAGCTTGACTCAATACATATATGCCGTTATCTAATGTACCAGACCCAATCAGAACTTGATTTAGTTGGATGTGTACTACATCGCTTACGAATGTAAAATCATATCCCTCTCTCGAAAGTGAGGATACTGATATGATGTTACAAGTCATACTAGGTACATACAGACAGTTACGTAGAATCAATATCTGCCTACTTATCAAACCTAGGCGATATTCTCCCACGGATTCAGCGTCCACGCTCATTTCGTTTGCAACTTTGAGAGACCAATCACCTATTTTTATAACTTTACGGTTTCTCAAACCATGTAATGAATTACAGATATGAGATCCTCCTCCGGTATCATGTACCCAGGAAGTAGAGTTAATTGACAAACAGTTCTCAATTACTAATACACTTGAGGCTGAAGCCACAACATGCTTCGTATCCGGGCTACTGGCTTCTAAAGCCCTGCAATCTTTCTGCCTATGCCCAATTCCATAACAATAGGAACGTCCATCTTTTACTATATCCAGTCCAAAACTTTTGCCCTTCTCTTTCCTTCCACTTCCCTGGTTTCCTTCAGGGTAGAAGTGGAGACTGTAGAATCAAGTCAGTATCTGACTCTTTCTCCAACGTGGTCTTCAGGTCCTTGAGCTGATCAATACAGCTAGTCATTGTAAGGATGTTGTCCCCTACAGATGACCCGTCAGCCAACCTCGCTTGAATTAATTCGTTCGAGATTTCATATCCTGTGATATGAGATTGCTCTCCATATAAGTCTTTGTTGTGGTCCATCTTTCTCATGCTGCTTCTGGTATACACCATCAACTGAAGCTAACACGAGGCACTTAGCTTTCGCTTTATCTTTTTCCCTTGTCTTACGGATATCCATATCCGCGACAGTGGAAACTGGACCTGGACGGCGGGATCTTGAGTAGTAATAGGGTGGTCCAGCTTGTCATAGGCAATGGACATCTGGAAAAACCTTTGCCAGTCATATAAGTCATATTCAGTCAATTTGTTATCTAGATGTAACCTAGTCGTGGTCACATGGTCGCTGCAATTAAGAGAGAGAAAAGAAAACATTTTACCATGATGTTGTTGCAAGTTTAGAGTGGTTTTTAATTTATCTAAACAGAATGGCTCCCACTATTTCTCGAATCCTTCCTCAAACCATAAAAGAAGAATTAGCCAGGACTATTCTCACCGTACAATTCTTGCTTAACCGTTCAGCCAGGTCAGTGTCGATACTTCGAGGGAGGTTTTCCAACGCTTTCGCGAAGTTCCTTAATTAAATAACCTCTTTTCTCTGGGGGCGTAGCCCTACTGATACCTTTCTAGGCACCTACTTGGTTTATAGCATTGATCGTTAAGTGACGAATCTCCTGATAAGTAGCTTGTACTCACAGTGGGATCGGGATCCAAAATATCATCGTATGATAATGTTGAAGGAATCCTACCAACATTCATCAAACTCCAAAATGATATGCATCTCTCTGCAAATTTCAGTTTCTTTAGAAATTCCCGATGAGGATTTTTGCCCCATGCTCTTATGACCTTGACTAAGGGCCAACAAATCATAAGTCACATGTCAAGTTCTACCCGTCATTATCTAGGTTAATTTGAACCCACCCGTACATACTCTTGACTAAGGGCCAACAAAGTAATACGACTGTCCCAAACCAACGCATTTATCTATGCTACAAATGAATACCCCAGCAGCTACCAAACACTATGCCTTGACTAAGGCCAACAAACATAGCTTGAATACTACTGACCATCCATAAGAAATGACGGAGGGCTATGAATGGTTTTGGTAAAACCGTGAACGTAGTGAACTTGATATAATCGAAGGAACCTGATACTTTTTAAGAGGAGTGGTTAAAGCTCCGCAATTAAAAAATCTGATCTTTTAAAATAACCGAGGGGTTTCTTTTAAATTTGTTCCAACGATTAAATTATGGTTTATTTTCTTTGCATTATAATAATGCGTCCCATCTTTATCCTATCATTGCAGAAAACAACGAAAATACCGCGTCCTCTTATGCCATCCGCATTTGCCACGGGGTCCCGTCATTACCCGTTAGGTTACTTAACTAACGACAGAGTGGGGGCTGGGCTAGCGCGGGTGTAAAACATAAGTGACGTCTAATAGCTATCATATATAGATATTGTACATTCGTCAGACGCAATAATAAGCATTCCAGATGACTGATGAACTTTATTGGATATACTAGCAATCCGCATTTGCTTTGAGCTGCAATAAAAGACGGATTACACAGTTGTGATGAATAGCCATTACCCCAACCCTAGACCCCTACAGGTACGGCAAACTACCCGCCAAGTACCCGAAGTGAAGCGGTCTCCCTCAACACGTGAGTAGGCCACTAAACACTTCAACGTACCCGGTAGCTTGTGTGCCCCGCCTTGGGTCTATCCTAGGAGCAAATACAGTAAAAAGAAATAATACAATGGTGGCTACAACCGCAACCTGGATGCGCCCCGCAAAAGAATATTACATCATATTACATTTACATCGAATGAATGAATATTAAACCCATCTCAAACCCCGGCTAATCATCACAACACTCCAATCAAGTCCATATACACAAACAGTAAACATTACAGAAATGTGCAACCCCCTGCCAACCGACATACTAGCAGTTAGGGGAGGTTTACGAATACATTAAACATTACAGATAAAACCCCAATTAACAAATAACTTAGAACATCGATCGACAACCTTTATCCGTGTCTACCCCAAAAGCAAACCTGCACTAAAGTAATCTGGGTAGAAACAGAACATATAGGAAAACAAAACTCCAAAAAATATGAATAACAGAGCAAATCCGAGTCAACTCGGTGTTGACTCGGCGGCGGATCCGCGGCCAAAAGCACCTTCTTGCCGCGGATCCGCGGCCGTCTTGCCGAGTTAGGGGCTCATATTTTCCCAGTATTCTTATAATACCCTGCTGTGAATTTTAAGACATATCAAATAATTTTTGTGACACTTTTAAAATCAACAGAAACTGTTAGGGTTCCGCGGTTTCGTTTTCGTGTTTTTCCGTCGATCGAACTTCTAATTAGTTAGTAATGGTTTAGTTGGCTCTGATACCACTGTAAGTCCATGTCACTCTCCCCACGAACTTGCGGGAGGCGGAATATATAAAAAACGATTATCAAAGCTTCGTAACACGGACTTGAGCGCATGAATCGTATCTAAACTGTTACTAGCAAACTACGAGAGGTTTAACTACTCGGATTCGAAGTTATACCTCACGTTACTTGTCCTTCGGGTCTTCATCGCTGTCCTCCACTCCTCGTAGGCTCCTTGGAATATCGGCAACTCAACGGCCTCCTCGAGTCAAAGACGATCCACCCGAGAGCTCCTACGCCAAGCTTGATCTCTAACTTGAGATAACTAGGTTGCTCAAAGTGCTAATCTAAGCTACCTAGGGGATATAGAGTGAGGTTATGGATATATTAGTCTAGCTAACTCTTGATCTCAACACATGAGAGGTTAGGGTTAGGGTTTCAAGAATGAGAGAGCTTGAGGAAAGAGATGGTGATGATGAGAATGATATTGAAAAATGAACTCATTTAATATATCAACCATAACAATTTATCAAATAAATAATATACATGATTAATCATCATGGTTGATGCATTCACCTTGTGTGATTCATCTCATGAGTCATTAGCTCAATAAATGAAGCATTAACTCCATGGATGAATCACACAAATGAGTCATTAAGCAATAAATGCTTATGCCGCCTTAACCCCCAAGTCACCATGCATCTAGAAGCTTCCCGGAAAATTACGAGAACGCCCCTCCAATCCGTGAAAACACGGAAAAAACTTTAGACTGTATAAATTCAATAACCTGATACTAGAATCTGGCTTAAACCAAATCCGGCTAGTAAAAACTGTCCGAACGCCGTACGTGCGTAAACACACGTATGCGTCCGAACCCTTGTCGTAAAACCATACGACCTCTATATCGTTTCGCCTGGAGCAGGTAAACCCTCTGTGTGGAACTCTAAAGACTCGACACTACACTGGAAGTGGGTTTAACCACAGACCGCAAGCGGCACTAGCTGTACGTAACGGTCCCCAGGTAGATGTCGATAAGAAAGCCGATGAGGAAACCCATCCGAACTCCTACTGAGCCTGATGTGACAATCTCCGTACAGTCCGGTCTGTTCTTCTAAGACTATCGCATATCGAGCCTAGGGGGCGGCAAGCGTCAGTCCCCTAATAGCGGTATAAATCGTGTCGGAGCATAGCCCATTACACCTTGAGAAACTACTGGAACCTACCAGTAAATCTCGCTTGCCCTGGCCAGGGACTTTGCGTAATGGCTCTCTGACACAGCGCGATATCAACTCCCTATACCGGGAGAGATGAATCCTTTCTAACTGCCACTGCCTCCAAGTGCTCGGGACTGCACCCAACTGCTACCTGTTTGCACGACTCCTTTGAGCCGTGGTAGGGTAGCAATCTAAGAACAGTGGGACACACTCGAGTCGAAGTAGCAGTGTCAAGTCTGCGGACTATGCTGTACTCATGACACCTGGGAACTGTTAACTGATGATTGGTATAATACCAACTAAAAGTTCCCCTGCGAGTCATGTCCGGTGTACCCGTAACCTAACGAGCACCTGCATACTATCTCCAGTACGACGTACTGACGGCTGTGGGACAGACCATCTCCCCAACTGGGATGAGAAGCGTACACACTAGTCTACTCTGGAGTATCGATGCCCAGTCTCGATAATCCTACGACTAGGGACAAGTATAGGATGTTGCTTATAGACTACGCAGCCCCCAATAGTGTGACTGCCATCACAACGCTGGTAATCAAGCAAAGATCCTATGGGCTCTACTAATATGTATAAGTGATACGTTATAAGAAACATATGCACATATTAAAGTAGACACAAACCAAGTAGCATACTACCATTTTTAGCAAGACTGTATATACAACTGTGAATATCCCAAGCTTCCATTAAGTAATATACATATAAGTATGATATAATAATGGCCCCTAGGGCATATACACTAACAAGCATAAGTTTGACAACTCCCCGTACCTTAACATCGTTAAGATGTGAACCATTCTATATTCAATATAGAAACTTGGCACTTATTTAATTGGAACCAGATTCAAATCCATGCAACTGTCTCCAGTGCATATCAATTTAATGCAGAGAGGTTAATCAACATTTACTCAACTTAGGAATCCTTCCATATCTGAGTAACCTGAAAGAGAAACTAGTTTCTCAAAACATTACTATCATCTGAATACCAATCACAAGAATCTACATCTTCGATCTCTTTGAAGAATCCCGATACTTGTGACACCTGGTTCTCTACTTTATTCTTATACCCACAACTTCTCAAAACTTAGATATTGTATTTCTATGAAACACTTATCTAAAAACTAGAGAAGTTATAAGTAAACAGAACAGAGTACGAGGACCTACCCTTTTGTCCTGACAGACACTTGACAACATACAATACTCTGTATAAGTCTGCTGAGTTCAATAACTCAAAACCTGTGCATCGTAGGTTGAAAACTATACTTATGGTTAAGAACTACTCCGCTGTTCAATGCTCCTTACCCAATCGCCAACTGATATGGGTAAATGTCATCGACATAATATCAAAAAGTTATATCTCACTTTATAAAAATAAACGTACAGATATATCATTTTGAAATTGGTGCACAACAACGGATACTCAAAACCAAATACATGCCGTCCGGCAAAAACCCAGGCGACTTCCTCAAATATCACCAATTACAACGAATTACGATATAATGAGGATAATCACCTAATTCCCAATAACTTACTCCCACTCATCATCTGTAAAACCATACAGATGTGAGAATCATACCTGGTAAATACATACCCTGGAGTAAGTATCTAATCGGGAAATCAGTTTTCCTTTAACAATGCACAGTGTAACTGAAACATGAAAATGTTTCGTAGGGGTATCCTGGTATTCCTAGTAATGCCTCTTCCATAATCTAATTCATGACTATAACCGTATATTTCTTTGCCATCTCTCCAAATCCCTTTATTTGTCTTTAGTCGTTACCTTCTGTACATCTTCGTTAGGCTAAATGGTTTTCTTCCTTCCCTACCGTTCGGCACCAGCCTATGGTTTGGAAGAAGACTATCCAGTAAGCATAATAGGTGTGTACTCTCCTAATCCTAGGAGTACTCGCAGCTTGAGAGAAGGTGATGATAAAAGACAACAAAATAATACCTTATTATATTTCTCCCGAACTAGGGAAAAAGCAAAAGTGAAAATAGGAGTGGCGATGAAGTACGCGGTTTGATCGTGAATGGTAACAGTCGCAATTTACTTTGCCCACTTTCTAATCCCTTTATTTTGTCTTTAGTTATTACATTATGTACACCCTACTTAGGCTAATTGGTTTTCTTCATTCCCTACCTTTTGGCACCTGCCTATGGTTTGGAATAAGATTATCCAATAAGCGTAATAGGTGTACTCTCCTAAACTAAGGAGCCCTCGCAACCTAAGAGAAGGTGATAATAAAAGACAACTGAATAAACTAATTCTATTTCTCCTGAACCTGGATCCATCCTCGAAGAAGTCCCTTCGAGTTCGTATATAACCATACGATGGATCTATCCAATGGAAGTGGATATCCGTAGTAATACAGGATGTTCTGAGAAATGCAAAGGGTAAAAGAAGGAGCGACAATGACTTATGCAACTTTAGACAATCCAAAAGCCAGTATTTAAGAAGGTTCGGTCAACTTAGTCACTGAGTCATAGTCTAGGGTCGATCAATGGTCGCTGCCAAAGAGAGAGAGAAAAGAAACACTCTGCGTGCACTCTAACCTAGATCAGAATGGTTATCACTTTATCTAATCAGGAAACCTCCCACTGTAATCTCAAATTCTCCTCCAAACATGAAAGAAGAATTAGTCGGGATCACCCGAAGAGTAAACCAACTCATCAGTGAGAATCGGGATCCAACTATCATCGCATGATAATTTGATGGAAGCCACTCAAGTTATCACACTCCAGAAGGTATGCGTATGCCTGGCAAGTTTGCTGTATGTTTGAACTCCCGATGTGATTTTTTCCTCATGCTCTTATGACCTTGACTTTGGCCAACAAATCATAAGTCACATGTCAAGTTCTACCCGTCATTATCCTGGTTAATTTGAACACACCCCGCACATGCCCTTGACTTTGGCCAATAAGGCAGAACGACTGTCCCAAACCAACGCATCTATCTATGCAACAGATGAATATTCAGCAGCTACCAAGCACTATGCCTTGACTTTGGCCAACAAACATAGTTTGAATACTACTGACTATCCATAAGAAATGATGGAGGACTACGGCTGGTTTTTGCCGAAAAACCTTTAACGTAATGAACTTGATCTCGTTGAAGGAACCTGATAGCTTTTTATAAAATATAGTGGCGAAAACCTTTTGCTAAAGAGGTCACTCCCTGTGAAGGGATCTCAGCTCTTTCCTCGTGGAATGAGGTGCAGGATATTCCAACTGAATATCACGATGCAAAGCAACTTGTAATCGACTATAGTGAAGTTATTACCCTGACGCAAACTTCTGCCCAAGGGGTCATTCCCGGTGAAGGGATATCTGCCCTTGCCTCGTCGAATAAGGTGTTGGATATCTAACCGAATATCGCTATGCAAAACAAAAGGAAAGTTCTTTGTAATAACACTTTTTAAAACTGTTCCAACAACATCAAATATAGGTTTGTTTTATCCTTGCATTGATAAGAATCAATGCAGTCCCATCAATCAATCACACCAGAAAAGAACGAAAATATAATATACATATATACCATCCGCATTTGCCTCTGGGTCCCTGATTAAATGAATTATTGTTTTAACCGCAATCAAGACAGTGTCGCTTCGCAGCTAGCCGGTTGAGCACGGGTCGATCCACAGGGAGATGGTTGTATGTCCGTTCGAGTTTTAGACGAGTCAATAAAGAATGTGTATATGTTTGTTCAATTCTATCCTAAGTGTTATATGCAAGTATAAAGTTGTTAAGAAAAAGATACGAAAGTGTAAGCTAAAGAAATCCGCACTCGAAACCTTTGAGCCGAGTCTTGACCAATTGAAGCTAGAGCAATCGGCAACAACGTGGATTAGGGTACTTAAGCACGGTATTCGTGGAATCCGGCTTATTGAACCTTTTCCTTCCGTTCATGTCTCTTGCTTTCGCCTCCGGCCAAACCGAACGCAACCGGTCGCGGTTAGGAATCACCGTTACCTTGGTAAGGTAGGGTGCCTAACGGAGCGCTTGCGTAACGTTTGGGTGGAGTTCAAAGGAAAATAACGGGAAAAGGAAATGAGCAAAGAAACATTAACTTACAATATTGTATTTATTCTTAACAACAACAATTACAACCATTCACAAAACGAACCAAAAAGAGCAAAAGAAAAGATAAACAAAGAAAATAAAAGATTACAAGCAAGTAATTAAAAGTGCATGGAATTTAAGTGCATGAAAGTAAATGAGCAAGAAATGAAACTAGGAACCATAGAACCCAAAACAAGACATGGGTTCAATAACCAAATCTTAAACTTGCAAGCTCAATTAAGAGGTTGCAAGATCAAGAAAAGGCAAAGAACTCATGGAGAATGAAGCACAAAAGAGAGAACAAAATGATACAACCCCTTGAGATCAATGACCAAAGCTTAAACTTGCAAGCTCACTTAAGAGGTTGCAAGATCAAGTTAAGGTAGAGAGCTCAAGGGGGAAGCTAAGAAAAAAAGAATGATACAAAATAACCCTCATCTTCCACTCAAAAGCTCTCACAACAATTTCATGGAGGAAAGAATGAAGAAGAAGAAGAAGAATACTAAAAACTAACAAAAAGTGGCCATAAGAATGAACATCCTGTTAGTTATATGTATGCCCTAGAGGCCATTACTGTACATTGGATGTATATTGTAGTGGATGCTGGGACATATATAGGTAGGACTTTCTTGCTCGACATGATAGTACGCTATCTGGTTGCTCTTTATCTTAACATGTATAATTTCTGTCTCTCTGATTACATATTGATAAAGCCCTTAGGATGTGTACTCGACTTCCAGGACTGTGATGTAGATCATACTAGTGGGGCCTGGATAGTCCATGAGTACATCCTTCATTGTTCCTAGTCGAGGGAATATCGAGACGGGGCATCGATATTCCAGAGTAGACTAGCGCATATCTTCTCGACCCATGCGATGGGCGATGGATGATCCCATATCCATTGGTGTTTGACATCAAAGATGGTATGCGGGTGCTCAGTGGAGACTGGGTACACTGAACGGACTCGCCGAGAACTCCCAGATGGTATTATACCTCACGTCAGATGGCAGTTCTCTGGTGACACTGGTACAACTTAGTCTGTTGACCCGAGATCGTCATAGAGTCTTGTGTGTCTCCCACTGTGCTTTGATTTCCACCCTACCACGGCTCTACTGAGTTGTGCAAACAGGTGGTTTTTGGGTACAGTCCCGATTCATATGGAGGCAATGAGCGATAGGAGGGGATTCGTCTCTCCCGGTATTGGGGGTTGATGTTGTGCTATGCTCGACTGGCCATAACAGGAAATCCCTGGCCAGGGTTGCAGTTATATGCTGGTAAGAGTTATCAGTAGTTTCACGAATGTTATGGACCTTACTTCGGCATGACTTATCGAGCTATTGGGGTCTGACGTTTACCACCCCTAGGCGAGATATGCGACATATCAGACGAACAGACCGGACTATACGGTAAGTGTTACTGGTTGGATTCACAGGAGTGTGAGCGGGCTTGCTCGTCGATCTTCTGATCGCTCAATACCCGGGTGGCCGTTACGTTTAGCAGACCGCTTGCGACTTGTGGGTGTTTGATATGATCATCATCTGCTGCCGGCGTATTGACGAGTCTTTAGAGTCCTACACAGAGGGTTCCTGGCTCAAGCGAAACGAAATAGGAGCGCATATGAGATATGGGCGGGACCGAGAATAATGCGTGTATGTGATACCGTATTCTATTCTCGCGATGAATGTATCGAATGGTTATATGCGATATAACCTAGTTATCGAATCAAGGATTGATTCGATAAGCCGATACATATGATACTAGTCGGTTATATCCGATATGACCGGATCGTTAAATCAAGTGTTGATTTAATGATTTAGTGCATATTTATATATTTGATATATTACTTTGCGTTAACTAGTATTGGTTCACTTTAAAAGGATTTTCTCACTTGAATTGTACACATTGTATATGCGATATAGTTTTGTGCACATGTTTGTATCATGTTTAATGATACATGCTTACTTGGTTAAGTGTAAAGAATCAAACCATGGTTTAAGTTAATGATTAGGGTTTTGATTATTTATTCATTTATCTTTTACTTATTTATTCATTTTGGAAAAAGAAAAAGATAAATGAATGGTTGTATGTTTTGTATTTTAGTTGAAGTTTCTTGAAACTTTGACTAAGTCACTCTTTTGTTGTTTTGCTTAACCCTAACCATTTAACTAACCCATGTTAATTCTCTACACTTAACTATAGTTGAAAGTATGATAAGTATTGAATTATTTATCTAATTAAAAAAGACTTATCATATCTTCTTCTTCTTCATCATCTTCTTAAACATGAAGAAAGCTAGTGGCCATTAATGGCAACTAGTGAAATTGAGTGAGAAATCCAAATATAAAGTCTACCCACTTCCTATTTCTTCATCCTCTACCTCTTGCCAAGTTGTATAGGGTGTTTACTTCATAAGTTTTCAAAGCTTGGTGAAGTTGGAGCTTGTTCTTGTGATGCTTCGACGTAGATCATCTTCGGCATCGAACCGACGATCAAGCCCCGCCCATTCTTCGATGATGCCAATGCTAGAGTCGTGAGTTTGATTCGGACAGCGAAGGGAGATCATCGTGGAGCTTAGGAAGTGGTGGACCGGATCTACAAAGGTTGTAGCCCCTTTCCTTTAGATACATTTCCATTTACTTGCTTGTTTCGCCTAGATATCTAGTAAACGATCCGTATTAGGGTTTGTAGGCACCCGTAAAATTTGATTTGTACATGTTTGTTCACTTGTGAGACTCCACTAGTGTGCCTAGGAACCCTACAGTGGTATCAGAGTCTAGCTAGAGCCTTAGGCGAAGTCCCGACGGAATCAGAAGTCCGATCGACCCAAAACCCGACTTGAAAAATGCTCTCTGGACTTTTCTGTAAAATGTGGATTTTTTCGAAATTAAAAATATACAGAAAAATCAGCAGGGAATCCTAAGAATTACTGTGCAACACGTGTCCATGATTCGACAAGTGTGCGGCGGAACCGCGGCAGAAGCATGGCTTCTGCGGCGGTTCCGCGGCAGTATAGTCACAATGCCCAATACTGTTTGCACAGTAACTCCTAGTTTCTGGTGTTGGCTTTCCTGGGAATATTTTAATATTTATTCCAGAGTTTTATTTTCTGGCTTGTATTGGGAACTCTGTATATTCGATCGGTCTGTCTAATTTTGTCGGTGTGGCTTTCCGGGTAATTTTAGAATATGTTAAAAAGTTCGACCGGATATAAATACCCACTTTTTCCCCTGCCGGGAAATTTCCAATTGTTGGATTTTTCCGTAGTTTAACGACGTTCTAAGTAGTGCAAGTAACGCGATGGACCCTCTAGAAGACAACAAACCTTAACTCGATTATGTGACCGTCTTGAACTACCCTTTGAACCTTCGGGTTTGGGGCAGTACGGCGTGCCACATGTGAGGCGTTGGCTTGACCCTTCTACGGCTGGACCGTTGGTACTGAGGCACGAACTCAATATTGTTAGACTTATTTCATGTGTTGAGTAGTATCGGGAAAACTTGGGTGTTCGATTGTTCGATCGAAAAGTTTAGCATTTTCTGTTTATCCGGAATGTGATACAATAATTGGAATTCACAAAAAGTTATGAGATAACTAAATGAAGGTTATAAACATAGCAGTTTAGTCTCACTTGATCGGTTGCCACGGAATTTTGATGTGATCAAAAGTCCGTCGCAATCACGTAGCGTACGCGGATACTCGCCGGGTAAACTTAATAGACAGCCTCACTCCATAGCCCCGACCAAGTGACTGTAGGAGAACCCCGTCGCCGAAAGCATCCGTTCGGGTGCTCGCGGTGCGGTGTTCCGCCTTGGTGCACTTGGTCGACGGCGTCGGGGGTGCGGCCGCCTACTAAAGTTTGCGACGAGCATTCGATCAGGATGTCGGGAATCCTGTTGAATGCCCGACTTGGTGATGAAAAGTGTTTTCGATAATGAGACTGAAATGCGGGGTTTATAATTGTTAGGCATGTGATGTCTAAGGAATTCATTTGGTCAGGCATACGATGTCTGAGGTGGTTGCGGATTCCAACTGTTGTAGTTTTATACTTTCTTTTCTGTGACCGTAAGTGTAATATGTGATGTCGCCGGTTTCGTTGCTATATGTCAACGACAATTGGGATGGACATATTTGCTTACGTTGATGACATGTGATGTTATGTGTTGCTGGATATGTTATATTGGATCGTCGTTTTTGAATAGCCGGGGGTTTTTATGTGAGATGAGTGTTTTTCCATTTTCATTCATGTAAAAACTTGTATGTAATATTCTTTTATTGGGGCACTTCCAGGTTGCGGAAGTTGTCACCGTTGATGTATATTATTTACTTTTCCGCATTAGGATAGACCGAAGGAGGGGAGCATAAGTAACCGAGTTCTGGGGTCCAGTGGGAGACCAACTCGAGGAGTCGAGTCCGGGTCTCCTAACCCTAGAATTGGTAGGGTTGCTTGCCGCTCTCGTAGGGGTCTAGGGGTGTGGGATTGGCTATTCATCACGACCGTGGAATCCATGTTTTATACTGGCTCGTATTGAAAACACGGAATTCCTAGTATATCCAATATTTCATATGTTTCTTCTGCTGTGATTTATCTGTGATGTGATCATATGATGTTCTGTGACAGGTATTATATATAGTATATATGATATATTATATAGACGTTGCTTATGTTTTACACCCGCGCTAGCCCTGCCTCGCTCTGGCGTTAGTTACCTAACCTAACGGTGCAGACGGGACATCGAGGCGAATGCGGATGGCATAAGCGTACGTTATATTTATCTGTGATGGTTAGGTGGACTTATATGATGGGATATTCATTAATGAGATTAATGAAAGAAAAATAAACCTAATTGATGTTGTGGAATCGAATTTCAAAATAAAACAGGTAGCTACAGTTCTTGCTTTGCATCGTGGTGTTCCTTGTCAACATCCTGCACCTTATTCGATAAGGAAAGGACCGAGATCCCTTCACCGGGAGTGACTCCTTTAGCAATAACTGGCAGATGCTACAACCCTCGGTTTGTCTTTTGATCGCTTCTATAGTTTCTGCTTTGCACAGTGATATATATAATATATCCCGCACCTCTTTCGACGAGGAAAGGGCCGACGATCCCTTCACCGGGAGTGACCTCTTTAGCAAAACTAGAAAAGCTTCGAAAAACATTCCATTTAAAAACCATTTGATTCCGCAACGAGATCAAGTTCAAAGCGTTAAAGGTTTTCACAAAAACCATTCGCAACCCTCCGTCATTTTAGGAAGTAGAGTACTTAGTATTCGTGCTGTGTTTGTTGACCATAATCAAGGCACAGTGTACGGTAGCTAAGTGATGTCTTCCTACACCGCATATGATGCGATTAGTTAGGACAGTCATGTGGCTTTGTTGACCTTAGCCAAGGGTCAGGTGGGTGGGTCTAATTAATCACGAAATGACGGGTAGAACTTGACTAGTACCTATGATTTGTTGACCTTAGCCAAGGTCATAGGTGCTAGGGGTAAAAAACCATTATCGGGAGTTTCAAGTGTTGAAATTTGCAATGAGATTGCATACCTTCTATATGATAGTTGGATCCCGATACCCACTGCGAGTAATTGTTACTCCTGGGAGAGTTTTGCACTTTGCAATTAGCCGATCAAGTAGGTGTCTAGAAAGGTGTCAACGGGGTTACGCCTCTGGGAAAATGAGGTTTACTGTAATTAGGTCCGTGCGAAAGCACGGGGAACCTCCCTCAAAGTACCGACACTGGCCTGGCTGAAAGATTGGCGAACTTGTAGAGTGTAATTAATCCCGGCTAGTCTTTCCTTTTAGGGTTTGAAGGAAGATTTGATAAAAACAGTGGGAGCCATCCTGATTAGATAAAATATATAACCAATCTGATCTTGCAAGAGCACACGCAGAGTGTTTTCTTCTCTCTCTCTCCAGGTAGCGACCATATCACGCCTTAATCAAGATAATAAAACGGAATATTGACCGAACCCGCTTGTTATACTGAGCTGGGGAACGTTGGTCCCGCTCCACCTTATAATTGTTATAAGACAGAGCAGGAAATAGGGGAATGCCAGAATTCCTATGCCGCCCAAACAAAGAAAGTGCATATGATGCATCTTCTTCGGGTGTGTTCGTTAAACAGAACTGTTTCTCAGTATCCTCTGCATCCTGGGTATACCGGATCAGGATCCCAGATATGTAAGCTGTTACATAGGGCTACAAAAAGGTAGAAAAACTGAGAACGGGTGATAAGTTTCATGAGACAGAAACCGGGGCAAGTGTTGCAGCCAAGTCTGTTGGTCACTGTCACCCTGTATTACCAGTACATTGATTCTGAACAAATGCTATTAAATAACGAACCTGATATACAAAATCATATCAGTCTCTTTATTAGTAAAGAAATGATATAATTTTGTATTGTTGGATAATGTTTTGAACATTTCCTATATCAAAAGTTGATCGGTTCAGGCACGTTAGCTAAAAGCATTGACGTTCTAAATCAAACTACAGTTCCTCGTATACAGAACACACACAAGAGGAAGAGTTCAGAAATGAACGAATCCTTCTTGAAGGCATTATAGACTAGGCCACATCAATGCGACCCGACTGGCTGAAGTTACATTTTAGATGCATATTTAAATCATTTTGAATTTACATCTTGTGAAACTTGCCAGTCATGTCACAAAGATTAGATGACCATAGCTCTGTTTATTAGAAACAGAGAAGAGTTAGTAAACTCTTGGACTGATACATGATGATGTATGTAAAGTCTCCTGTCTACACATGCCGAGACTGGTTCTTTATACTTCATTGTATTCTCTGATAATCTCTCAAGATTCAGTCATATGTTCCTGTTGAAACATAAGTCTGAAGCTTTTGAGGTATTCACAGAATATAAGTTAGAAGTAGAGAACCAAAATACGGGTATAAAGTATTATGTCCTATGATGAGATCAGAGAGGAGAATACTTGTGCATGGCATTCCTGGACCATTCTAAAGGAGAATGAGATTCTCTCTCCGTACTACTCTTCTGAATACACCACAGCACAATGGTGTATCAGGGCGGAGCAATTGCACAATATTAGATATGGTGTGCTCTATGATGAGTATTACTGAGTTACCTATATCCTTTTGGGGTTATGCACTTGAGAAGCTGCATACCTATTGAATTAGGTTTGAATCAAATCAGTGCCTACCACTACATATGAGATATGGTATGGGGAAGAACCCATCTCTTAAGCGAGTTAAGATTTGGGGTTGTCCGGCCTATGTTTAAAGCAAAATCCGGACAAGATCGAGGCAGGATCAGTTTTGTAGAACTGGAAAGGTTCCAGCTATACAAAACTGCAGTTGATGATTTGACAGAACAAAAGGATTCTATAGTTCCCGACGAACCTCAGCCTCTCCGCCGATCTAGTAAGGTTCCTCATCCGTCTGAGAGATACCACGGTTTCTTGATGACAGTGGGAGCAAGGATTTCATCATGAGATGATGACCCAACTAGTTTCGATCAGGCCATCGAGAGCAAGGACTCTGTAAGAATGGCTGGATGCTTAGCGATCTGAGATGGAATCCATATACACCAGCAAAGTATGGACTTTGGTTGCTATATCTGAAGGGTTAAATCCCCATCAGGAGCAAGTATATCTTGAGAAGATTACTTGGTGTAGATGGAAAAGTTGAGACTTTAGAAGCTAGGCTTATTAAAGGTTTTAGTCATCAACCAGGCATGGATAATGATGAAACCTTTTCCAAGTGACTATGCTTAAGTCCATCCAGATCCTACTTGCCACGGCTACATACCATGACTGCGATATCTGGTGGTTGGGTGCCCTGACTGCTTTTCTAAATGCTGATTTAGAAGAGAACGTCTATAAGAACACAGCCAGAGGTCTTCGTAAACAGTAGGAGCAGTGGAAACGTGTGCAAGTTGCTTTACATAATGAAGCAGGCATCGCGGAGTTGGAACGTCTGTTTTGATGTGATAGTCAAAGTGTTTGACTTCATCAAAATGGTAGACGAACCTTGTATATACAAAAGGGTAGTATGGAGTATGGTGGTAATCTTCGTATTGTACGTAGACAGCATACTTGATAGGAAAAGAGTTTCCTATACTACGATCGATCAATCTCCTATTATCACTAGGATTCCCCAAACAGGATCAAAGTGATACCTCCTAAATCCTGAGTTTTCATCTATGAGATAGATGTAATTGGATGCTAGGATTCTCACTAGATGTGGTGAGATGGTATCAATCGATCCTGGGGAGAATCACTGGAAGAGTTCCAGGGTGGTAAAGACGACTGAATGTCAGTCACGGGCATTGTCTTTACCCTCAGTAGAGGGACGGTATGTTGGAAGAGTTCCAAGCTAGATACCGTGGCAAACTAGACGATAAAGGCTGGTAACATCGCTATTGAAGATACTACCAAAGAGGAAGTTTGGGTGTATATTGGTTCATAAGATGAACTAGGTTCCTGCCATTGTATGACAACGGAAGTATGGCTTTGGCCCTGGAACCCTGGTCCCATCAGTGACCCAGACATATTCTGAGGAAGCATCACCTGATCATGGAGATAGTTGATCTCCGGGGTGATTGAGGTTAGGAGAGTAGACTCAGAGGAAAACACGGCGGATCCACTCACGAAGGCCTTTTCCCAGAGAGAGACTCATATGGGATGGTTGAGTATTAGATACTGCGACCACTGCTACAGATGGCCCTAGTGCAAGTAGGAGATTGTTAGTTATATGTATGCCCTAGAGGCCATTACTGTACATTGGATGTATATTGTAGTGGACGCTGGGACATATATAGGTAGGACTTTCTTGCTCGACATGATAGTACGCTATCTGGTTGCTCTTTATCTTAACATGTATACTTTCTGTCTCTCTGATTACATGTTGATAAAGCCCTTAGGATGTGTACTCGACTTCCAGGACTGTGATGTAGATCATACTAGTGGGGCCTGGATAGTCCATGAGTACATTCTTCATTGTTCCTAGTCGAGGGAATATCGAGACGGGGCATCGATATTCCAGAGTAGACTAGCGCATATCTTCTCGACCCATGCGATGGGCGATGGATGATCCCATATCCATTGGTGTTTGACATCGAAGATGGTATGCGGGTGCTCAGTGGAGACTGGGTACACTGAACGGACTCGCCGAGAACTCCCAGATGGTATTATACCTCACGTCAGATGGCAGTTCTCTGGTGACACTGGTACAGCTTAGTCTGTTGACCCGAGATCGCCATAGAGTCTTGTGTGTCTCCCACTGTGCTTTGATTTCCACCCTACCACGGCTCTACTGAGTTGTGCAAACAGGTGGTTTTTGGTACAGTCCCGATTCACATGGAGGCAATGAGCGATAGGAGGGGATTCGTCTCTCCCGGTATTGGGGGTTGATGTTGTGCTATGCTCGACTGGCCATAACAGGAAATCCCTGGCCAGGTTGCAGTGATATGCTGGTAAGAGTTATCAGTAGTTTCACGAATGTTATGGACCTTACGTCGGCATGACTTATCGAGCTATTGGGGTCTGACGTTTACCACCCCTAGGCGAGATATGCGACATATCAGACGAACAGACCGGACTATATGGTAAGTGTTACTAGTTGGATTCACAGGAGTGTGAGCGGGCTTGCTCGTCGATCTTCTGATCGCTCAATACCCGGGTGGCCGTTACGTTTAGCAGACCGCTTGCGGCTTGTGGGTGTTTGATATGATCATCATCTGCTGCCGGCGTATTGACGAGTCTTTAGAGTCCTACACAGAGGTTTCCTGGCTCAAGCGAAACGAAATAGGAGCGCATATGAGATATGGGCGGGACCGAGAATAATGCGTGTATGTGATACCGTATTCTATTCTCGCGATGAATGTATCGAATGGTTATATGCGATATAACCTAGTTATCGAATCAAGGATTGATTCGATAAGCCGATACATATGATACTAGTCGGTTATATCCGATATGACCGGATCGTTAAATCAAGTGTTGATTTAATGATTTAGTGCATATTTATATATTTGATATATTACTTTGCGTTAACTAGTATTGGTTCACTTTAAAAGGATTTTCTCACTTGAATTGTACACATTGTATATGCGATATAGTTTTGTGCACATGTTTGTATCATGTTTGATGATACATGCTTACTTGGTTAAGTGTAAAGAATCAAACCATGGTTTAAGTTAATGATTAGGGTTTTGATTATTTATTCATTTATCTTTTACTTATTTATTCATTTTGAAAAAGGAAAAGATAAATGAATGGTTGTATGTTTTGTTTTTTAGTTGAAGTTTCTTGAAATTTTGACTAAGTCACTCTTTTGTTGTTTTGCTTAACCATAACCATTTAACTAACCCATGTTAATTCTCTACACTTAACTATAGTTTAAAGTATGATAAGTATTGAATTATTTATCTAATTAAAAAAGACTTATCATATCTTCTTCTTCTTCATCATCTTCTTAAACATGAAGAAAGCTAGTGGCCATTAATGGCAACTAGTGAAATTGAGTGAGAAATCCAAATATAAAGTCTACCCACTTCCTATTTCTTCATCCTCTAGCTCTTGCCAAGTTGTATAGGGTGTTTACTTCACAAGTTTTCAAAGCTTGGTGAAGTTGGAGCTTGTTCTTTTGATGCTTCGACGTAGATCATCTTCGGCATCGAACCGACGATCAAGCCCGCCCATTCTTCGATGATGCCAATGCTAGAGTCGTGAGTTCGATTCGGACAGCGAAGGGAGATCATCGTGGAGCTTAGGAAGTGGTGGACCGGATCTACAAAGGTTGTAGCCCCTTTCCTTTAGATACATTTCCATTTACTTGCTTGTTTCGCCTAGATATCTAGTAAACGATCCGTATTAGGGTTTGTAAGCACCCGTAAAATTTGATTTGTACATGTTTGTTCACTTGTGAGACTCCACTAGTGTGCCTAGGAACCCTACACATCCATGGCTTGGCAAGTTCTGGGCTATTTATAGGCAGGAAACAGAGAACCTAGGGCAACATTCTGAACCCAAATAGAGTTACCAAAACACCCCTGAAAAATCATCAATTGCGGAGCGTACATGGCCGCGGTTCCGCGGCCTAAGCATGCTTATGCCGCGGAACCGCGGCCATAAAGAGGGGTTAGGTCATTTGCTTTGGTGGGTTTTCCTGGTTTTCAGTACTCTTCAGTGTGGTATATGTTGTTTCTCAGAAGCTATTCACATTTCTTCCAGAATTTCAGTAGATCAAAAGGTGATGTGATGCGGATCTTTTGCCATGATTTCCTTGAGCTCCGCGTAGATATGTTGGATCTTGTGTTGACATTGAGCTTTGTGCATGAAAATGACATTGATTTGCCATTTTGTCCCTTACTGGTGTGTGGCAACATACGGATAGAGAGCGGAGACCCGTGTTTTATCAGTGGTTGGCAGTAATCCGGATTTTGTTGTACTTTTCCATGAATTTCACTGTTTAGAGCTGAGAACCTGTATCCTGCAATTAACTAGCAAACACGGCTCAAGAGTACCTACCTATAAACAAACGAGCGTAAGAATGGGGGGTATAAAATGCAATATTATGGTATGAACAAATACCCCCAAACTTAACTTTTGCTCGTCCCGACCAAAACCAATTTATTCACAAAAAGTCCTAACCGCACTTTCGCAGGGAACCCGATTGCACTGAGCTCGTGCAACAAGCAGTTAAACCTCTAGGTGTCCCTAGTAGGAGGAGTGTTGTCTCCTGAGGGTTTTCAACGGATTACACCCACAAAATCCCGTCATGTTAGTTCATAAGTTAACATCGATTCTACTCCGACAGTTTAGTATCTACGTTAGAAACTCTATCATCCTAAGTTAGAAATATCCAACCCTAATGCTTCACACCTCCTTTCTATTTAACCTCAGATCTTATACGTTCCATAAAAGTTTAGAAAGATGTTGGTATCTCCTGAGTTTTTCTTCTTTAAGTGTGGTATCAAATCAGGGATTTTTATCAACTTTACAGAAAACATAAGTCTTATTCTTCATTTCTATCTTTTATCCAAACATCGATTGTATACCCCTACGTGTGTGTATATTTGCACCCCTACACTCAAGAATTCAATTCAAGCTATAATACCCTTGCCCTAATACCTAATACTACTTCTTTTCATTAAGGATGGACGGATTTGCTTGCACACCTTTCATGCGACTATTAATGCTTCTTGAGGCACTAACGGCCGATTACTGAATGTGTGAGCTTAAAGCGTAAATAGCAGTTTCCAGGTCTTGACTTTCTTTATTTTTCTTTTTCTTTTTCTTTTACTTTTTCAAGACCGGATATATTTTTCAATATGCACTTTTGGTGTTTAGATTTAAATACCGTTGTTTCTTTCATACTAGGTTTTCAGGCAAGAGTATTTCTAGGTATCCTCTACTATCCCAAGTTTCAAGGTGCGTGTAAGTGCAGTTTGTAGAGTATATACTTTCTAAATTTGAACTCAAGAAAAGAAACTATTTTTCAGACTTAT
The DNA here is from genome assembly GCA_030015575.1 of Agapanthus africanus. Classification (NCBI taxonomy): domain Eukaryota; kingdom Viridiplantae; phylum Streptophyta; class Magnoliopsida; order Asparagales; family Amaryllidaceae; genus Agapanthus; species Agapanthus africanus. Next base: position 263,004,415 of record JASDDO010000008.1, read on the forward strand.
CCTTCAGTAAAGCATCAATACTTTCCCTTCATCTTGACATAACTCAAGAACTGAACTCAAGATTACCTATTTCTCAAAAAAAACTGTAAGGACGTATACTTACCAAAGTTAGACAGAATGAGGGTTATTTTTAGGATTTTCAATTCCTAAGCCTAGAATTTAGTTATTTCTAACATATCAACTAAACTTTCAGAATAAAAATCTAAGTTACCCTATTAGCTAACTTGACGACAAAGTTTTTATATTTTTTGGAAAATTTTCGATTTTTGTGGGTTTTTAATTAGGTATGCAAATGCAAAATATACAAATGAATGCGAAGCAAGAAAGCTTACCGAGCACACCCCCAAACTTAAACTTGACAGTGCCCTCACTGTCAGGCTATACCAAGAGGGTCAAAATTGTCGGCGCTCCCTAAAACCAAATTATATAACAAAAAAGGAAAACAAAAAATATATACAAAAAGGTTCCCCCCCAAACTTAAGTAAAACAGTATTTCCACTGTTAAGCGTTGAAGTTCAGGATTAGGGGGAAAGAAAACAGTTTCAAACTATACAAGGCCTTACACAGGCCAAAAGTGAGCACCAACCATTCAAAGATTTTATCGCTATAATGTACAGGTTGGTGGAAGAAGGCGTAGAGAAAAGAGAGGGAGAATATGCGAGACCGTATGAAGATAGAAGTGGGATACGGTCTCGGTATATGAGAGGAAGAATGGCGGAAGGGAGAAAGAAGTGGAATACGAACTTGAGGGTGGAAATGGATTGAATAAATTAGTACAATCTGTAATGATCGATGTGAAAAGATGGATTGTACTAATCTATCAATATGGCAAGAAATGGGGTCAAATCCCTCACGATTCGTGAGAAACCATGGGTACGCCGAACTCGGTAAACCAGACATATGAAATGAAAGTGAGACGGTTTCTTGCAAGGTCGGAACGATGGAAAGGATGGAGGTAGGTGATTGAGGAAGGTAATCGGTTAAAGGTTCAGGAGGGTGTACACAGTCAATGAAAGGAGCAGTATGAATTGGAAAATCCGACTCATCAATTAAAACCGGTTCATCCTCAAAACTATCCTCAAAATTTTCCTCAAAATTCAGCACATCCATGCATTTATCTTCAAAATCCAGACGCATATGGGGTTCGGGAAAAACATTTAATGACTCGGGATGATGAATTGGAGAGAAAAACTCAGCCAAAATACGGGTTCATCATCCAAAATATTCCCAGCGTCAATATCCTCAATCAAGTGAAAATCTATATTCTCAGACATCTCAACAAAAGCATGGATATCAATCAATTCAGGTTCTAAAGTGGAGGTGTAGAGGTCAAAATGTTTAGGAACGGTTTCACTTGGAAGGGACCCTTCACAATCAGGTAAATCAAACACTACAAAGTCGCACAACTCATTATCTGTTCTATCTTTAATCATTGAATTGTTTGGAACATTAGATAGACATTCAAAACCGGAGTTTTGGGATTCAAGTTGAAATGGGTAGGATTGATTCGGAAGGGGGTACATCTCACTCTCTCCACTCAAATTCTCAACCTGTCCTACCGCCTCTTCATACATTGGAAAATTTGGAGCTAGTTGAAAACTAGCTACCGCGTCACTAGGTTGTATGAGGGCGGCCATCGACGCAGTCAAATCCATCATCTGTTGGTATGACGCTACCCTAAAGTCTTCCAAGGACTGTTCCAGACTAGACATGGGTTGGGAAGGGGTTTCAGTAAAAGATTCAAAGTTGTTTGGATACTGAAAACTCTCAAATGGCGGTTCACAAGCAATATCTAGGGAAGGTCCAAAGGCCGGGTAGGACTGGTAGGAATTGAATGGCTGGACAGGAGCAGGATCAACATTTGGATAAGAAGGTGAATGGAATTGTTGATCCCAATAATCTGTAGTGGTGAAAGGAGTGAAAGATCGGCTACGGGATTGTTCAATATGTTCAGCGACGGACAAAGGACAACTTGCAAAAGGGGTATCAACATAAGAGGGTGGGGGAGGTTGAAAAGGTTGATACAAAGTGGATTGCGGAGGGCAAGTGTTTGTCCTAGACGCGTCTATCCGATTTTTCAAAGAGATTTTGGGCATGGAGGGATCGTTCGACATTCGGCCAAAGCAAGAACCGTAAGAAGTAATGTCTTGTTGTGGGTACCAAAGTTCGGCAAGAATTTTTCTAGGTGGAGTACCGATGATATGAAGAAAGAAAGAAAGAAAGGCAGAGAAAAGGAGGGGAAAAAGAATGTGGAATTTTTATTTTTTATTAAAAGAAAAAAAATGTTTGTTTTTGGAGTTTTAAAAATTGTTTGTTTGAAAGAATACGGAATTATGGGACTAAAATTTACAAGCACAATCACAATCACAATATGCACAAACACTCCTAGTGCTAGGGTCTTTAAAGTCCAACTAGACTGCTCCTAACTGTTCCAAAGGGCTAGAAATAGGACCTCAAACCGCCTCTTCTCCGCCAATTGCCGCCAGGTAAGTGCCAGGTAAGTGGGAGGCTCCCCACTACGTAAGTAGTGGTCCTAATTAAGTAACCACTTGCCTTGGACACACTTGCCTAGACACCGCAAAGTCAGGATAGGATAAACGGCCGATGCCTACAACCAGTCCTCTGTCCTATTGAGCGCGATGTCCTTAGGGCTGAGTCTAGTATTTTTTATTAGCTCAAGGTAATGCGTATGCAATTACTGATTTGTGGGGTCTTAGGAAGGGTGATGAAATCCCCACCCAATCTGAATTGGTGTTATAGCCCCTTAATGTCCGTATTAATATATGCAAAGCGGAAAACAAACAAAATCTAAAACAACAAAAAATTATTTGGCGGCTGCGCAAACTGTGCAAAGAAACCTGCAGAAAATACAGTATAGTGGAATTCAGAGAGGGAACTAGAGGAGAGAGAAAGGGCAGAAAAAATTTGGGGCTCAGAAGCCTCAATATGACCGCGGAACCGCCGCCGTATCCCCTCTTTGACCGCGGTTCCGCAGTCAAATTGATGATCTGGCGCCTGAATCTTAGGTCAGTACACGTGCCCTTCTCTGTACACCCTAATAAAAACCTGTGTTTCTATATTTGATTACTGTACTTGCTCCAGATTAGCCTGCACATTTGCACACAAAAATTATCAAAAATAACAAAGAGATTTTTTTTTATATATTTATATATATACAAAAAGAATATTAACCTGAATAACAAGAAAGAGAATACATTACCGTCTCCCCGGCAACGACGCCATTTGATTGAATAAATTATTGTTTTAACCGCAATCAAGACGGTGTCGCTTCGCAGCTAGCCGGTTGAGCACGGGTCGATCCACAGGGAGATGGTTGTATGTCCCGTTCGAGTTTTAGACGAGTCAATAAAGAATGTGTATATGTTTTTTCAATTCTATCCTAAGTGTTATATGTAAGTATAAAGTTGTTAAGAAAAAGATACGAAAGTGTAAGCTAAAGAAATCCGCACTCAAAACCTTTGAGCCGAGTCTTGACCAATTGAAGCTAGAGCAATCGGCAACAACGTGGATTAGGGTACTTAAGCATGGTATTCGTGGAATCCGGCTTATTGACCCTTGTCCTTCCGTTCTTGTCTCTTGCTTTCTCCTCCGGTAAAACCGAACGCAACCGGTCGCGGTTAGGAATCACCGTTACCTTGGTAGGGTAGGGTGCCTAACGGAGCGCTTGCGTAACGTTCGGGCGGAGTTCAAAGGAAAATAACGGGAAAAGGAAATGAGCAAAGAAATATTAACTTACAATATTGCATTTATTCTTAACAACAATAATTACAACCATTCACAAAACGAACCAAAAAGAGCAAAAGAAAAGAAAACAAAGAAAAGAAAAGATTACAAGCAAGTAATTAAAAGTGCATGGAATTTAAGTAAATGAAAGTAAATGAGCAAGAAATGAAACTAGGAACCATAGAACCCAAAACAAGACATGGGTTCAATAACCAAATCTTAAACTTGCAAGCTCAATTAAGAGGTTGCAAGATCAAGAAAAGGCAAAGAACTCATGGAGAATGAAGCACAAAAGAGAGAACAAAATGATACAACACCTTGAGATCATTGACCAAAGCTTAAACTTGCAAGCTCACTTAAGAGGTTGCAAGATCAAGTTAAGGTAGAGAGCTCAAGGGGGAAGCTAAGCAAAAAAGAATGATACAAAATAACCCTCATCTTCATTGATCTTCCACTCAAAAGCTCTCATAACAATTTCATGGAGGAAAGAATGAAGAAGAAGAAGAAGAAAACTAAAAACTAACAAAAAGTGGCCATAAGAATGAACATCCATGGCTTGGCAAGTTCTGGGCTATTTATGGGCAGGAAATAGAGAACCTAGGGCAACATTCTGAACCCAAATAGAGTTACCAAAACACCCCTGAAAAATCATCAATTGCAGAGCCCACATGGCCGCGGTTCCGCGGCCTAAGCATGCTTATGCCGCGGAACCGCGGCCATAAAGAGGGGTTAGGTCATTTGCTTTGGTGGGTTTTCCTGGTTTTCAGTACTCTTCAGTGTGGTATATGTTGTTTCTCAGAAGCACTTCACATTTCTTCCAGAATTTCAGTAGATCAAAAGGTGATGTGATGCGGATCTTTTGCCATGATTTCCTTGAGCTCCGCGTAGATATGTTGGATCTTGTGTTGACATTGAGCTTTGTGCATGAAAATGACATTGATTTGCCATTTTGTCCCTTACTGGTGTGTGGCAACATACGGATAGAGAGCGGAGACCCGTGTTTTATCTGTGGTTGGCAGTAATCCGGATTTTGTCGTACTTTTCCATGAATTTCACTGTTTAGAGCTGAGAACCTGTATTCTGCAATTAACTAGCAAACACAGCTCAAGAGTACCTACCTATAAACAAACGAGCGTAAGAATGGGCGGTATAAAATGCAATATTCTGGTATGAACAAATACCCCCAAACTTAACTTTTGCTTGTCCCGAGCAAAACCAATTTATTCACAAAAAGTCCTAACCGCACTTTCGCAGGGAACGCGATTGCACTGAGCTCGTGCAACAAGCCTTTAAACCTCTAGGTGTCCCTAGTAGGAGGAGTGTTGTCTCCTGAGGGTTTTCAGCGGATTACACCCACAAAATCCCGTCAAGTTAGTTCATAAGTTAACATCGATTCTACTCCTACAGTTTAATATCTACGTTAGAAACTCTATCATCCTAAGTTAGAAATATCCAACCCTAATGCTTCACACCTCCTTTCTATTTAACCTCAGATCTTATGGTAGTTATATGTATGCCCTAGAGGCCATTACTGTACATAGGATGTATATTGTAGTGGATGCTGGGACGTATATAGGAAGGACTTTCTTGCTCGACATGATAGTATGCTATCTGGTTACACTTTACCTTAACGTGTATACTGATTGTCTCTCTGTTACATGTTGGTAAAGCACTTAGGATGTGTACTTGACTACCTGGACTATGATGCGGATCATACTAGTGGGGACATGGTAGTCCATAAGTACATCCTTCAAAGTCCCTAGTCGTGGGTGTATCGAGATGGGGCATCGATATACCAGAGTAGACTAGCGTGTACCTTCTCGACCCATACAGATGGGCGATGGATGATCCCATATCCATTGGTGTTTGACATCGGAGATGATATACGGGTGCTCAGTAGAGACTGGGTACACTGGACGGACTCGCCGAGAACTCCCAGATGGTAATATACCTCACGTCAGATGGCAGTTCTCTGGTGACACTGGTACAGAGTAGTCTGTTGACCCGAGATCGTCATAGAGTCTTGTGTGGTTCCCACTGTGCTTTGATTTCCATCTTACCACGTCCAAGAGGGCGTGCAAAACGGTGGTTTTTGGGTACAGTCCTGAGTCACATGGAGGCAATGAGCGATAGGAGAGGATTCGTCTCTCCCGGTATAGGGAGTTGATGTTGCGCTGTGTTCGATTGGCTATAACAGGAAATCCCTGGCCAGGGTTGCTGAGATTTACTGGTAAGTGTTACCAGTAGTTTCTCGAAGTGTTATAGACCTCATATCGACACGACTTATCGAGCTATTGGGGTCTGACGTTTACCACCCCTAGGCGAGATATGCGACATATCAGACGATCAGACCGGACTGTACGGTAGTGTTACTGGTTGGATTCACAGGAGTGTGAGCGGGCTTGCTCGTCGATCTTCTGATCGCTCAATACCCGGGTGGCCGTTACGTTTAGCAGACCGCTTGCGGCTTGTGGGTGTTTGATATGATCATCATCTGCTGCCAGCGTATTGACGAGTCTTTAGAGTCCTACACAGAGGTTTCCTGGCTCAAGCGAAACGAAATAGGAGCGCATATGAGATATGTGCGGGACCGAGAATAATGCGTGTATGTGATACCGTATTCCATTCTCGCGATGAATGTATCGAATGGTTATATGCGATATAACCTAGTTATTGATTCAAGCATTGATTCGATAAACCGATACATTGGATACTAGTCGGTTATATGTGATATGACCGGAGTGTTAAATCAAGTGTTGATTTAATGATTTAATGTATAATTATATATTTGATATATTACTTTGCATTAACTAGTATCGGTTCACTTTAAATGGATATTCTCACTCGGGTGTGCGCATTGCATATGCGATATGATTTTGTGCACTTGCTTGTATCATGTTTGATGATACATGCTTTTTGGTTAAGTGTAAAGTATTGAACCTTGGTTAATGAAATGGTTAGGGTTTATTATTTGTTATTCATTTATCTTATTTAGCTATCCATTTATTTTTGATAAATGAATAAAAGAAAATGAAATGAAATGGTGGCTTTCATTTGTTGTTTTCATGAAGCTTCATGAAGACTTTGACCAAGTGACCATTTTGTCTCATGCTTAACCTTGACCATTCCATTCAACCATGATTAACTCTCTACACATTACCATGGTTACATTATGATAAGTATTCTTATTATTTCTTTTTGAGGATATACATATCATAATATTCATCTTCTTCTTCTTCATCTTCTTCCTTGAAGAAAACCTTACCTCATCAATGGTGATTGATGATAAAGAATGAGAAGTCCAATTCCAAAGTCTACCCACTTTCTATTTCTTCATCCTCTACCTCTTGCCAAGTAGTAGAGTGTGTTTCCTTCACAAGTTTGATGACTTGGTGAAGTGAGAGCTTGATCTTGCGATGCTTCGACGTAGATCATCTTCGGCATGGACATCGACGACCTAGCTTGCCCATTCTCCGACGAAGCCGACGCTAGAGCCCGGGAACTCATATGGACAGCGAGGGGACTTCGTTGTGGAGCTATGGAGGTGGAGCAAACGGATCTACAAAGGTTGTATTTCCGATATCCCATTAGTTAAGTTGTTAACTAGATTGTTATTCGCCTAGAAATCTAGCCGACGATCCGTTGTCGGGTCTCTCGGCACCGTTAAAATTTGAAATTGGCATGATCGATGCCTTGTGAAACCTCTATAGGGTTCCTAGGAACCTTTCACTGGTATCAGAGCCTAGCTAGAACCTTAGGCGAAGTCTAGACGGATTTTGAACTCCGAACGAACCCGAAATCCCAACACGCCCATGCTCTCTGTCCTTTTTTCAAAAACTGGGATTTTTCCAAATTAAAAATATGCAGAAAATCAAGCAGGGTTTTCTAAGAATTACTGTAAATTTTGTGGGCCTAAGTCAACGTTTCCACCGCTGAACCGCGGCACATGCTATGCATGCCGCGGCGGTTCAGCGGCAGTTTTGTCGTTTTATGTATTTTTCTTTTCACAGTAATTCTCAGTATTCTGTTCTGGTTTTCCTGGGATATTTTAATATTTATTATACAGTTGAGTTTTTAGGGGTTGTTTTGGGTTTTCATGAGTTCGATCGGATTATCAAATTTTGTCTGTGTGGCTTTCCGGATAAATTTTAGAATATGTTAAAAAGTTCGACCGGATATAAATACCCAATTTTTCCCCTGTCGGGAAATTTCCAAGTGTTGGATTTTTCCGTTGTTTAACGACGTTCTAAGTAGTTCAAGTAACGCGATGGACCCTCTAGAAGACAACAAACCTTAACTCGATTATGTGACCGTCTTGAACTGCCCTTTGAACCTTCGGGTTTGGGGCAGTACGGCATGCCACATGTGAGGCGTTGGCTTGACCCTTCTACGGCTGGACCGTTGGTACTGAGGCACGAACTGAATGTTGTTAAACTTATTTCATGTGTTGATCTGTATCGGGAAAACTTGGGTATTTGACTGTTCGATCGAAAAGTTTAACATTTTATGTTTATCTGGAATGGGATACAATAATTGGAATTCACAAGTAGTTATGTGATAACTGAATGAATGTTATAAACATAGCAGTTTAGTCTCACTTGATCGGTTGCCACGGAATTTTGATGTGATCAAAAGTCCGTTGCAATCACGTAGCGTACGCGGATACTCGCCGGGTAAACTCAATAGACAGCCTCACTCCATAGCCCCGACCAAGTGACTGTAGGAGAACCCCGTCGCCGAAAGCATCCGTTCGGGTGCTCGCGGTAGCGGTGTTCCGCCTTGGTGCACTTCATCGACGGCGTCGGGGGTGCGGCTGCCTACTAAAGTTTGCGACGAGCATTCGATCAAGATGTCGGGAATCTTGTTGAATTGCCCGACTTAATATTGAAAAGAGTTTTCGATTTTGAGACTAAAATGCGGGGTTTATAATTGTTAGGCATGCGATGTCTAAGTAATTCATTTGGTCAGGCATGCGATATCTGAGGTGGTTGCGGATTCCAACTGTTGTAGTTTTACACTTTCTTTTCTGTGACCGTAAGTGTAATATGTGATATCGCCGGTTTCGTTGCTATATGTCAACGACAATTGGGATACGCATGTTTACTTACGTTGATGACATGTGATGTTATGTGTTGCTGGATATGTTATATTGGATCGTCGTGTTTGAATAGCCGGGGGTTTTTATGTGAGATGAGTGTTTTTCTTTTTCATTCATGTAAAAACTTGTATGTAATATTCTTTTATTGGGGCGCTTCCAGGTTGCGGAAGTTGTCACCTTTTGTATATTATTTACTTTTCCGCACTAGGATAGACCCAAGGAGGAGGGCACAAGTAACCGGGTTCTGGAGTCCAGTGGGAGACCAACTCGAGGAGTCGAGTCCGGGTCTCCTAACTCCAGAATTGGTAGGGTTGCTTGCCGCTCTCGTAGGGGTCTAGGGGTGTGGGTTTGGCTATTCATCACGACCGTGGAATCCGTGTTTTATACTGGCTCGTATTGAAAACACGGACGTCCTAGTATATCCAATATTTCATATGATTCTTCTGCTGCGATATTTGTGATGTGATCATGTGATGTTCTGTGATAGATACAGTATATAGTATATATGATATATTATATAGCCGTTACTTATGTTTTACACCCGCGCTAGCCCTGCCCCGCTCTGCCGTTAGTTACCTAACCTAACGGTGCACGAGGGGACATCGAGGCGAATGCGGATGGCAAAAGTGTACGTCGTATTTATCTGTGATGTTTAGGTACATTAAATGATGGGACTTCATTAATGTGATTAATGAAATAAAAGAAACCTAAGATGTTGTAGAATCGAATTTCAAAATAAAACAGGTAGCTACAGTTCTTGCTTTGCGCAGCGGTATATATGATATATCCCGCACCTTATTCGATAAGGAAAGGACCGAGATCCCTTCACCGGGAGTGACTCCTTTAGCAATAACTGAAAGATGCTACACACTCGGTTTGTCTTTTGATTGCTTTTAAGAGTTTTGCTTTGCGCAGCGGTATATATGATATATCCTGCACCTTATTCGATAAAGAAAGGACCGACGATCCCTTCACCGGGAGTGACTCCTTTAGCAAAACTAGAAAAGCCTCAAAAGAACTCCATTTTAAAATCATTTGATTCTACAACGATATCAAGTTCGTTACGCAATAGGTTTTCAGAAAAACCTGTCGTAGCCCTCCGTCATTTCAGATAACTGCTGTTTAGTATTCGTGCTGCGTTTGTTGGCCTCCGTCAAGGCGCAGTGTGCGGTAGCTAACCAATATTTATCTGTTTATGCATATGATGCAGATTGAGTTAGGGTAGTCGTGCGACCTTGTTGGCCTCCTTCAAGGGTCGTGCGGGTGGGTTTGATTCGATCAAGAAATGACGGGTTGAACTTGACTAGTAGCCTATGGTTTGTTGGCCTCCGTCAAGGTCATAGGGTGCTAGGGGCAAAATATTATCCGGAATTTCAAGTGTTGAAATTTGCAATGAGATTGCATACCTTCTATGAGATAGTTGGATCCCGATACCCGCTGCGAGTAATTGTTACTCCTAGGAGAGTTTTATACATTACAATTAGCCGATCAAGTAGGTGTCTAGAAAGGTGTCAACGGGGTTACGCCTCTGGGAAAACGAGGTTTACATTAATTAGGTTCATGCGAAAGCACGGGGAACCTCCCTCAAAGTACCGACACTGGCCTGGCTGAAAGATTGGCGAACTTGTAGTGTGTAATTAATCCCGGCTAGTCTTTCCTTTTAGGGTTTGAAGGAGGATTTGATAAAAAGCAGTGGGAGCCATCCTGATTAGATAAAATAATAACCAATCTATTCTTGCAAGAGCGCACGCTGAGTGTTTTCTTCTCTCTCTCTCCTGGTAGCGACCATATCACGCCTTAATCAAGATAATAATACAGAATATTGACCGAACCCGCTTGTTATACTGAGCTGGGGAACGTTGGTCCCGCTCCAACTTATAATAGTTATAAGACAGAGCAGGAAATTGGGGAATACCAGATTTCCCGTGCCGCCCAAACGAAGAGAGTGCATGCTGATGCATCATCTTCGGGTGTGTTCATTATACAGAACTGTTTCTCAGTATCCTCCGCATCCTTGGTATATGATACCGGATCAGGATCCCAGATATGTAATCTGTTACATAGGGCTACAAAAGGGTAGAAAAACTGAGAACGGGTGATAAGTTTCATGAGGCAGAAAACGGGACAAGTGTTGCAGCCAAGTCTGTTGGTCACTGTCACCCTGTATTGTAATACATTGATTCTGAACGAATGTTATTAGATACCGAACCTGATATACCAAATCATATCACTCTCTTTGTTAGAAACGAAAGGATATAATTTTGTATTGATGGATAATGTTTTGAACATTTCCTATATCAAAAGTTGATCGGTTCAGGCACGTTGTCTAAAAGCATTACTGTTCTAAATCAAACTACGGTTCTTAGTATACAGAACACACACAAGAGGAAGAGTTCAGAAATGAACGAATTCTTCTTGAGGTATTGTAGACTAGGTTAGATCAATGTGACCCGACTAGCTAGAGTTACATAAAGATGCATATTTAAATTAGTTTGAATTTACATCTTGTGAAACTCGCCAGTCATGTCACAAAGATAAAATGACCATAGCTCCGTTTACTTGAAACAGAGAAAGAGTTAATGAACTCTTGGGACTGATACATGATGATGTATGTAAGGTCCCCTGTCTACACATACCAGGAATGGTTCTTTATACTTCATTACGTTCTCTGATGATCTTTCGAGATTCAGACCTATGTTCCTGTTGAAACACAAGTCTGAACCTTTTGAGATATTCACAGAATATAAGTTAGAAGTAGAGAACCAATACGGGTATAAGTATTATGTCCTATGATGAGATCAAGGAGGAGAATACTTGAGCACGGAAATACTGGACTATTCTAAAGGAGAATGAGATTCTATCTCAGTATTACTCCTCCGTATACACTATAGCACGATGGTATATCGGGGCGGAGCAATCACACCCTATTTGATATGGTGTGCTCGATGATGAGTACCACTGAGTTACCTATTTCCTTCTGGGAGTTATGCACTTGAGAAGCTGCATACCTATTGAATAGAGTTCCAATCAAATCAATTGCCTACCACTTCATATATGATATGGAAGGGGAAGAGCCCATATCTTAAATTAGTTAAGATTTGGGGTTGACCGGCCTATGTCTAAAAGCAAAATCCGGACAAGCTCGAGGCAAGGTCTGTAATGTAGAACTGGAAAAGTTCCAGCCATACAAACTACAGCTGATGATTTGATAGAACCAAAGGATTCAGTAGATTCCAACGAACCTCAGCCTCTCCGCCGATCTAGTAGGGTTCCTCACCCACCTGAGAGATACATCGATTTCTCAATGACAGTGGGAGCGAGGATTGCATCATGAGATGATGACCCAACTAGCTTCGAGCTGGCCATCAGGAGTAAGACTCTGTCAGAATGGCTAGATGCTTAGCGATCTGAGATGGAATCCTTATACACCAACAAAGTATGGACTTTGGTTGCTATATCTGAAGGGTTAAATCCCCATCAGGAGCAAGTATATCTTGAGAAGATTACTTGGTATATATGGAAAAGTTGAGACTTTCAAAGCTAGACTTGTTAAAGGTTTTCGTCATCAATCAGGCGTGGATAATGATGAAACCTTTTCCAATACCTATGCTTAAGTCCATCCAGATCCTACTTGCCACGGCTACATACCATGACTACGATATCTGGTGGTTGGGTGTCATGACTGCTTTTCTAAATGTTGTTTTAGAAGAATGCGTCTATAAGTACACAGCCAGAGGGCCTCGTAGACAGTGGGAGCAGCGGAAACGTGTGCAAGATGTTTTATAAGATAAAGCAGGCATCGCGGAGTTGGAACGTCTGTTTTGATGCGTTAGTCAAAGAAGTTGACATCATCAAAATGGTAGATGAACCTTGTATAAACAAAAAGGTAGTAGAAGTATGGTGATGATCCTCGTAGAGTACGTGGATGACATACTCATGATAGGGAAGGAGTTTCCTATGCTGCGCTCGATCAATCTCCGCTATATCACATAGATTCTCCGTGTAGGATCAAAATGATACCTCCTAAATCCTGAGTTTTGGATCTATGAGATACATTTAATTGGATGTTAGGATACTCACTAGTTGTAGTGAGATGGTATCAATCGATCCTGGGGAGAATCACTGGAAGTGTTCCAGGGTGATAAAGACGACTGAATGTCAGTCGCAGGCATTGTCTTTACCCTCAGTAAAGGGACGGTATGTTGGAAGAGTTCCAATTTAGATACCGTGACATACTAGACGATAAAGGCACGATACATCGCTACTAAAGATGCTACCAAAGAGGCTGTTTGGATGTATATAAGTTCATGAGATGAACTTAGTTCCTACCATTGTGTGACAATGGAGTTATGGCTTATGCCAGGAACCCTCGTCCCATCAGTGATCCAGACATATTCTAAGGCAGTGTCACCTGATCATGGAGATGGTTGATCTCCAAGGTGATCGAGGTTAGGAGAGTAGACTCAGAGGACAACACGGCGGATCCACTCACGAAGACCTATTCCCAGAGAGAGATTTTTATGGGATGGTTGAGTATGAGATACTACAACCACTGCTACAGATGGCCCTAGTGCAAGTGGAAGATTGTTAGTTATATGTATGCCCTAGAGACCATTACTGTATATAGGATGTATATTGTAGTGGATGCTGGGACGTATATAGGAAGGACTTTCTTGCTCGACATGATAGTATGCTATCTGGTTACACTTTACCTTAACGTGTATACTGATTGTCTCTCTGTTACATGTTGGTAAAGCCCTTAGGATGTGTACTTGACTACTTGGACTATGATGCGGATCATACTAGTGGGGACATGGTAGTCCATAAGTACATCCTTCAAAGTCCCTAGTCGTGGGTGTATCGAGATGGGGCATCGATATACCAGAGTAGACTAGCATGTACCTTCTCGACCCATACAGATGGGCGATGGATGATCCCATATCCATTGGTGTTTGATATCGGAGATGATATACGGGTGCTCAGTAGAGACTGGGTACACTGGACGGACTCGCCGAGAACTCCCAGATGGTAATATACCTCACGTCAGATGGCAGTTCTCTGGTGACACTGGTACAGAGTAGTCTGTTGACCCGAGATCGTCATAGAGTCTTGTGTGGTTCCCACTGTGCTTTGATTTCCATCTTACCACGTCCAAGAGGGCGTGCAAAACGGTGGTTTTTGGGTACAGTCCAGAGTCACATGGAGGCAATGAGCGATAGGAGGGGATTCGTCTCTCCCGGTATAGGGAGTTGATGTTGCGCTGTGTTCGATTGGCTATAACAGGAAATCCCTGGCCAGGGTTGCTGAGATTTACTGGTAAGTGTTACCAGTAGTTTCTCGAAGTGTTATAGACCTCATATCGACACGACTTATCGAGCTATTGGGGTCTGACGTTTACCACCCCTAGGCGAGATATGCGACATATCAGACGATCAGACCGGACTGTATGGTAGTGTTACTGGTTGGATTCATAGGAGTGTGAGCGAGCTTGCTCGTCGATCTTCTGATCGCTCAATACCCGGGTGGCCGTTACGTTTAGCAGACCGCTTGCGGCTTGTGGGTGTTTGATATGATCATCATCTGCTGCCGGCGTATTGACGAGTCTTTAGAGTCCTACACAGAGGTTTCTTGGCTCAAGCGAAACGAAATAGGAGCGCATATGAGATATGTGCGGGACCGAGAATAATGCGTGTATGTGATACCGTATTCCATTCTCGCGATGAATGTATCGAATGGTTATATGCGATATAACCTAGTTATCGATTCAAGCGTTAATTCGATAAACCGATACATTGGATACTAGTCGGTTATATGTGATATGACCGGATCGTTAAATCAAGTGTTGATTTAATGATTTAATGTATAATTATATATTTGATATATTACTTTGCATTAACTAGTATCGGTTCACTTTAAATGGATATTCTCACTCGGGTGTGCGCATTGCATATGCGATATGATTTTGTGCACTTGCTTGTATCATGTTTGATGACACATGCTTTTTGGTTAAGTGTAAAGTATTGAACCTTGGTTAATGAAATGGTTAGGGTTTATTATTTGTTATTCATTTATCTTATTTAGCTATCCATTTATTTTTGATAAATGAATAAAAGAAAATGAAATGAAATGGTGGCTTTCATTTGTTGTTTTCATGAAGCTTCATGAAGACTTTGACCAAGTGACCATTTTGTCGCATGCTTAACCTTGACCATTCCATTCAACCATGATTAACTCTCTACACATTACCATGGTTACATTATGATAAGTATTCTTATTATTTCTTTTTGAGGATATACATATCATAATATTCATCTTCTTCTTCTTCATCTTCTTCCTTGAAGAAAACCTTACCTCATCAATGGTGATTGATGATAAAGAGTGAGAAGTCCAATTCCAAAGTCTACCCACTTCCTATTTCTTCATCCTCTACCTCTTGCCAAGTAGTAGAGTGTGTTTCCTTCACAAGTATGATGACTTGGTGAAGTGAGAGCTTGATCTTACGATGCTTCGACGTAGATCATCTTCGGCATGGACATCGATGACCTAGCTTGCCCATTCTCCGACGAAGCCGACGCTAGAGCCCGGGAACTCATATGGACAGCGAGGGGACTTCGTTGCGGAGCTATGGAGGTGGAGCAAACGGATCTACAAAGGTTGTATTTCCGATATCCCATTAGTTAAGTTGTTAACTAGATTGTTATTCGCCTAGAAATCTAGCCGACGATCCGTTGTCGGGTCTCTCAGCACCGTTTAAATTTGAAATTGGCATGATCGATGCCTTGTGAAACCTCTATAGGGTTCCTAGGAACCTTTCATCTTATACGTTCCATAAAAGTTTAGAAAGATGTTGGTATCTCCTGAGTTTTCCTTCTTTAAGTGTGGTCTTAAATCAGAGATTTTTATCAACTTTACAGAAAACATAAGTCTTATTCTTCATTTCTTTCTTTTATCCAAATATCGATTGTATACCCCTACGTGTGTGTATATTTGCACCCCTACACTCAAGAATTCAATTCAAGCTATAATACCCTTGCCCTAATACATAATACTACTTCTTTTCATTAAGGATGGACGGATTTGCAAGTGGCACTAGCTGTACGTAACGGTCCCCAGGTAGATGTCGATAAGAAGGCCGATGAGGAAACCCGTCCGAACTCCCACTAAGCCTGATGTGACAATCTCCGTACAGTCCGGTCTGTTCGTCTAGGACTATCGCATATCGGGCCTAGGGGGCGGCAAGCGTCAGTCCCCTAAAAGCGGTATAAGTCGTGTCGGAGCGAAGCCCATTACACCTTGAGAAACTACTGGAAAACCTACCAGTAAATCTCGCTTGCCCTGGCCAGTGACTTTGCGTAATGGCTCTCTAGACACAGCGCGATATCAACTCCCAATACCGGGAGAGACGAATCCTGTCTAACCGCCACTGCCTCCAAGTGCTCGGGACTGCACCCAACTGCTACCTGTTTGCACGACTCCATTGAGCCGTGGTAGGGTAGCAATCTAAGAACAGTGGGACACACTCGAGGAGAAGTAGCAGTGTCAAGTCTGCGGACTATGCTGTACTCATGTCACCTTGGAACTGTTAACTGACGACGGGTATAATACCAACCAGCAGTTCCCCACGAGTCCTGTCCGGTGTACCCGTAACCCAACGAGCACCTGTATACTATCTCCAGTACGATGTACTGATGGCTGTGGGACAGACCATCTCCCCAACTGGGATGAGAAGCATACACAATAGTCTACTCCGGAGTATCGATGCCCTGTCTCGATAATCCTACGACTAGGGACCTGAAAAAGGATGTGCTTGTAGACTACCCAGCCCCCACTAGTGTGACTGTCATCACAACGCTGGTAGTCAAGCAAGATCCTAAGGGCTCTATCAATACGTACACATATATTAAGATAGATATAACCAAGTAGCATACTACCATGTTTAGCAAGACTGTTAATATAACTGTGAATATCCCAAGCTTCCATTAAGTAATATATAAGCTAGTATGATTCAATAATGGCCCCTAGGGCATATACACTAACAATCTCCCACTTGCACTAGGGCCATGTAGTGGCATATCAAAGACCGATCATCTCGAGTAGCCTCTCGAACTGAATCTGAGGTAAGGCCTTTGTGAATGGATCAGCAGTGTTCTCCTCTGTACCAAGTCTCCGGACCTCGATCTCCCGGCGATCTATGATCTCCCTGATCAGGTGATACCGCCTTAAGATGTGTCTGGACTTCTGATGGGACCTGGGTTCCTTTGCTAATGCTATAGCTCCGTTGTTATCGCAATACAGCGGTATTGTATCAATAATGGTGGGAACCACCTGAAGTTCTGTTAGGAACTTCTTCATCCAGACCGCTTCTTTTGTGGCATCGCAAGCAGCAATATACTCCGCTTCTATCGTCGAGTCAGCAACGGTGTCCTGCTTGGAACTCTTCCAGCACACAGCCCCTCCATTGAGGGTAAAGACATAACCTGACATGGACTTGGAGTCATCCTTATCACTCTGGAAGCTGGAATCAGCAAAGGCCTCTATCTTGATGTCTTTTCCGCCGTAAACCAAGAACATCTCCTTAGTTCTTCTCAGGTACTTGAGAATGTTCTTTTCTTCTATCCAGTGCTTCTCCCCTGAGTCTGACTGATACCTGCTTACTACGCTCAGTGCGTAAGCTACATCTGGTCTGGTGCACAACATCGCATACATTATAGAGCCTACCGCAGAAGCGTAGGGTATAATAGACATGCGATCCCTTTCCAAATAAGTCTTGGGAGACATCTCTTTGGAGAGGGTGATTCCGTGACAAGCCGGTAGATTACCACGCTTAGAATCTTCCATACTGAATCTTTTCAGTACAGTGTTGATATACCTGGACTGCGAAAGTCCCAACATCCTCTTGGATCTATCACGATAGATCCGGATCCCCAGAATGTAAGAGGCATCACCCAGGTCTTTCTTGGAGAACCTGTGTGACAAGAATCCTTTGACAGATTGTAGCATAGGAATGTCATTTCCTATCAATAGAATGTCATCCACGTACAAGACGAGGAATACGATAATTCGTGCTACAATTTTACTATATATACATGGTTCATCTGGATTTTTGATAAAGTCATATTTTTTGACCGTTTCATCAAAACAGATGTTCCAACTCCGCGATGCCTGCTTTAGTCCATAAATGGATTTAAGCAACTTGCACACTTTCCCGCTGCTCCCACTCTGATTGAAGCCTTCTGGCTGATCCATATAGATAAACTTTTCTAAATTACCATTTAGAAAAGCCGTCTTTACGTCCATCTGCCAGATCTCATAATCATGGAAGGTGGCAATAGCAAGAAGGACCCGAATGGATTTGAGCATAACCACTGGAGAAAAAGTTTCGTCATAGTCCAAACCAGGTCTTTGACGAAAACCCTTTGCAACAAGTCTAGCCTTATAGGTTTCCACCTGTCCATCTACCCCAATCTTTTTCTTGAAGATCCATTTGCATCCTATGGGTTTTACCCCATCTGGAGCAAATTCCAAAGTCCATACTTTGTTGGTGTACATGGACTCCATTTCGGTTCGCATTGCATCTGGCCATCGTACCGAGTCGCCTCTCTAGATGGCCTGCTGGAAGATAGTAGGTTCATCATTATCAATGATGCAATCCTCTCTATCCCCATCTATGAGAAAACCGTAGTATCTCTCAGGCGGATGAAACGGCCTACTACTCCTGCGGAGGGGTGCGGAAATATCATGTTCTTCTTGAACTACTGGTTCTACCAAACTTTCAGTAGTAGTTTGTGGTTCTGGAATTTCATCCAGTTCTATTTCGCTCCCACTTGTTTCCTTTTCTAAAAACTGATGTTCTAGAAAATGGGCATTACGAGAAACAAAAACCTTTTGTTCCTCTGCGTAATAGAATTAATACCCCTTTGAGTTCTTTGGATATCCCACAAACTTACACAGTACTGATCGTTCCTCGAGTTTGTCCGCATGCTGCTTTTTAACAAAAGCTGGACATCCCCATATCTTTAGATATTGAAGATAGGGTTTCTTCCCGCTCCACGTCTGATATGGCGTGGTAGGCACAGTCTTGGTAGGAGCCCTATTCAAAAGATATGCTGCTGATTCTAGCGCATAACCCCAGAAAGATCGCGGTAACTCAGCATTACTCATCATGGAATGTACCATATCCAATAGGGTTCGATTCCGTCTCTCCGATACACCGTTATGCTGTAGAGTGTATGGAGGAGTAAGCTGAGAGAGAATTCCTTTCTCTTTTAGGTAACCTATGAACTCGGCACTTAAGTATTCACCACCTCGATCAGATCTCAGTGTCTTGATACTTTTGCCGGTTTGGTTTTCTACTTCATTCTTATACTCTTGGAATTTCTCAAAAGCCTCGAATTTATGTTTCATCAAGAAAATGAATCCGTACCTAGAGTAATCATCCGTAAAAGTAATGAAATAGGAAAAACCACCTCTTGCATATGTAGACATTAGACCACATACATCGCTGTGTATGAGTCTCCTCGCTCGCTCTTACTCCATGTCCAGTGAATGGAGTCTTTGTCATCTTTCCTTTGAGACATTATTGACAAGTGGCATAAGTTTGATATTCGAACGAATCCAAATATCCTTCTCTATGTAACTTAGTTAACCTTGTCTCATTGATGTGACCCAGTCTACAATGCCATAAGAAAGCCTTATTTAAATCTGGAGACTTTCTTTTTAGTGTGTTCTGGACATTGAAAATCTGTAATTGGTTTAAGACATATATACCGTTATCTAGTGTACCGGACCCAATCAAACCATGATTAAGGTGGATGTTAACAACATCGCTTACAAACGTGAAATCATAACCTTCTTTTGATAACAACGAAACCGATATGATATTACACGTTAAACTGTGTACATAAAAACAGTTATGCAAAACCAAAATATGTCCACTCGTCAATCCAAAGTGATAATCCCCTACAGACACAGCTCCCACGCTAGCTCCGTTAGCAACCTTCAGGGTCATATCACCAACCTTCAGCACTCTACGGTTTCTCAGTACCTGCAATGAATTCCATATATGAGATCCTGATCCGGTATCCAATACCCAGGAAGTAGAGTTGATTGACAGACAATTCTCAATTACAAACAAACCTGAAGTCGAAGCCACAGCTTGCTTCGGTTCCTGGTTCTTGGCATTCCAAGCCTTGCAATCTTTCTTCCAGTGCCCTTTCCTATGACAGTGGAAGCACTCATCCTTTGCCACAACTGGCACCACAATCTTTTTCTTTCCCTTCACTCCCACCTTACAAACACCTCCTCTAGGTTTGGTGGCGGCCTTATTCTTCCTTCCTTTGGCCCTAGCCTTGGACTCGGAAGAAGAAGTACCGCGAACAAACATAGCGAGTGTTTCCCTTGCCTTCTGCAAGGTGCCCTCTGCACTCCTCAACATGTTAAGAAGTTCTGGAAGTTCAACTTCTTTTCTTTGAATGTTGAAATTCAGAATAAACTGGGCGTAGGTGGAAGGAAGGGACTGGAGAATCAAGTCTGTATAGAGCTCGTTCTCTAAAGTCATCCCGAGGTCTGCGAGCTCTTCTATATAACCAATCATCTTTAGGACATGTTCTCCTACAGATGATCCGACGGCCAACCTCGCCTGAAACAAGTTCTTTGAGGTCTCGTATCTTGCTATACGAGATTGCTCTCCATAAAGTTCCTTTGTATGGAGAAATATGGCATCAAGATCCATATCCTCGTGCCTCCTCTGATGTTCATTGTTCATCGAGGCAAACACGATGCACTTGGCCCTCGCGCAATCTAATTCCCAGGTCTTGCAGATTTCCTTATCCGCATTACTGGATTTAGGACCAGGGACAGCAGGTGCCTTAGCAGTAAGGACATACCCCAATTTGTCATAGGTCAAAGCCATCTTGACATTTCGCAGCCAATCTTTATAATTTGGCCCTGTCAATATATTTTTTTCTAGTAGTAACTTAAGTCCGTCATGTTCTGGGTCGCTGCAATTAGGGGAGAGAGAGAGAGAGCACTTTAGCATGATGCTCTAGCAAGTTTAGAGTGGTTTTTAGTTTATCTAAACTGGATGGCTCCACTGTTTCTCGAATCCCTCCTCAAACCAAAAAGGAAGAACTAGCCAGGACTATTCTAACCATACAATACTTGCTTAACCATTCATCCAGGCCGGTGTCGGTACTTCGAGGGAGGTTTTCCAACGCTTTCGTGAAGTTACTTAATTAAATAACCTCTTTTCTCTTGGGGCGTAGCCCTGCTGACACCTTTCTCGACATTTACATGGTCTATCGCATTGATCGTTAAGTGACGAATCTCCTGATGAGTAGCGTATACTCACAATAGGATCGGGATCCAAATATCATCGTGTGATAATGCTGAAGGAATCCTACCAACATTCATCACACTCCAAATGGTATGCATCTCTTTGCAAATTCCAGTTTCTTTAGAAATTCCCGATATAAATTTTTGCCCCATGCTCTTATGACCTTGGCGTTGGTCAAAATGTCATAAGTCACATGTCAAGTTATACCCATCATTATCTTGTTAATTTGAACCCATCCGTACATACCCCTGACGTTGGCCAAATGATAATACAACTATCCCAAATTAACTCATATATCTATGCAACAAATGAATACCCAACAGCTACCAAACACTATGCCTTGGCGTTGGTCAAAATACATAGCTTGAATACTACTGAATACCAAAATGAAATGACGGAGGGCTAAGAATGGTTTTGGCGAAACCGTGAACGTAGTGAACTTGATATGATCGAAGGAACCTGATAGCTTTTAAAAGGAGTGGTTAAAGCTCCGCAATTAAAAAATATCCTCTATTTTAAAATAACCGAGTGGTTTCTTTTAAACCGTTCCAACGATTCAACTTTGGTTTATTTTCTTTGCATTAAAATAATGCGTCCCGTCAATTAACCTATCATTGCAGAAAACAACGAAAATACAACGTCCTCTTATGCCATCCGCATTCGCCACTGGGTCCCGTCATCACCCATTAGGTTACTCAACTAACGACAGAGCGGGGGCTAGGCTAGTCCGGGTGTAAAACATAAGTGACGTCTAAATAGCTATCATATATATATATATTGTACATTCGTCTGACGCAATAATAGGCATTCCAGATCACAGATGAAATTATTGGATTTTCTACGATTCCGCATTCTTTTGAGCCTGCAAAGAAAAACGGATTACATAGTTGTGATGAATAGCTATTACCCCACCCTAGACCCCTACGGGTACGGCAAACCACCCGCCAAGTACCCGAAGTGAAGCGGTCTCCCTCAACAACGTGAGTAGGCCACTTAACACTTCAAAGTACCCGGTAGTTTATGCACCCCATCTTGGGTCTATCCTAGGAGCAAAAATCAGTAAATGAAATAATACAACGGTGGCTATAACCGCAACCTGGATGTGCCCCGCAAAAGAATATTACATCATATTACATTTTACATCGAATGAATGAATATAAAAACCCATCTCAAACCCCGGCTAATCATCACAATGATCCAATCAAGTTCATAAACACAAACAGTAAAATCATTACAGAAATGTGCAACCCCCTGCCAACCGACATACTAGCAGGTAGGGGAGGTTTACGAACACATTATACAAATCACAGATATAATCTAATTAGCCAAACATCGTAGAATTTCGATCGAGCAAACACAATTGATTCTACTCCAAAAACTTCTCTGTGCACCTGAGACTTGAGCAGAAACAAAACATTCCAGAAAGAACAAAATTAACACAGAAGAGTTACTGGGGAAGTTTGGGGTGAATCGGCTTCAACTCGGCCGCGGATCTGCGGCGGATCGTTGGGATCGGCGGCGGATCGTTGGGATCGGCCGCGGTTCCACGGCTTTTTGGCCGATTCAGGAACCCAAATTTCTCCAGTATTCTTATAATTGCTTGCTTGTAATTTTAAGGGTCCCTGAAAAATTTTTAGACCCCGTTTTAAAATCTACAGAAACTTGGTGAATTTGATGTTTTTTCCGGTTCGTTTTGCGATCGAATTTCTAACGACTTTGCTAACAAGTTAGTTATGGTTTAGCGAGGCTCTGATACCACTGTAAGTCGACGTTAGACACTCCACGATTTGCGGGGAGGCGGAATAGGTAAAACAATCATTTTGTTTAAAAGAAACATCGACTAACTTACGGATCTTTGCCAAACCTTAACTAACAACATCATAGGAGGGATTAGCTACTATGAAAGAAGATTATACCTAATGAACTAAGTCCTTCTTCTTCTCGTTAACCACCTCCTCGTCAGCCTCCTCTTTGTAATAGAAGATCCACCCGAAAGCTACTACTCCAAGCTTGACCTCTAACTTGAGGTAACTAGGTTACTCAAAGTGCTAATCAAAGCAACCTAGGGAATATAGAGTAGAATTAGGGATTAATAACTCTTGCTAACCCTTGATCTCAACACATGAGAGTTTAGGGTTAGGGTTTGAAGAGAGAGAGCTTGAGGAGAGAGAAGGCGAGAGTGAGAATGATATGAATTCTTTCTCATTTACAATATATGATGAAGCATAAAGAATATCAAATAAATCAATTAAATGATATTAACAACCATGCTTCATTTAGTATAAGCAATGAATCATCAAGTGAGTCATTAAGCAATAAATGCTTCATTCACTCACTTGAATGATTCATCTAATGAGTCACTAATCCATTAATGCAAATGCCACCTTAGCCCTCCAAGTCATCATCCTTCTAGAAGCTTCTCGACAATTTACGAGAACGCCCCTCCTATCCGTGAAAATAAAGAAATACTTTAGACTGTATAAATCCAATAATCCGATACTAGAATCTGGCTTAAACCAAAGCCGGCTAGTAAAAACTGTCCGAACATCGTACGTGCAAAAATGCACGTGCATATCCGAACCCTGTCGTAAAACCATACGACCTCTATATCGTTTCGCCCGGAGCAGGGAAATTCTCTGTGTGGGACTCTAAAGACTCAA
The DNA here is from genome assembly GCA_030015575.1 of Agapanthus africanus. Lineage (NCBI taxonomy): Eukaryota > Viridiplantae > Streptophyta > Magnoliopsida > Asparagales > Amaryllidaceae > Agapanthus > Agapanthus africanus. Next base: position 263,028,251 of record JASDDO010000008.1, read on the forward strand.
CTACTACGCTGGCAGTGGGTTTAACCACAGAACGCAAGCGGCACTAGCTGTACGTAACGGTCCCCAGGTAGATGTCGATAAGAAGGCCAATGAGGAAACCCATCTGAACTCCTACTGAGCCTGATGTGACAATCTCCGTACAGTCTGGTCTGTTCGTCTAGGACTATCGCATATCGGGCCTAGGGGGCGGCAAGCATCAGTCCCCTAAAAGCGGTATAAGTCATGTCGGAGCGAAGCCCATTACACCTTAAGAAACTACTGGAAAACCTACCAGTAAATCTCGCTTGCCCTGGCCGGGGACTTTGCGTAATGGCTCTCCAGACACAACGCGATATCAATTCCCAATACCGGGAGAGACAAATCCTGTCTAACCGCCACTGCCTCCAAGTGCTCGGGACTGCACCCAACTGCTACCTGTTTGCACGACTCCTTTGAGCCGTAGTGGGGTAGAAATCTAAGAACAGTAGGACACACTCAAGGTGATGTAGCAGTGTCAAGTCTGCGGACTAAGTTGTACTCATGTCACCTGGGAACTGTTAACCGACGACGGGTATAATACCAACCAACAGTTCCCCGTGAGTCCTATCCGGTGTACCCGTAACCCAACGAGCACCTGTATACTATCTCCAGTACGACGTACTGATGGCTATGGGATAGACCATCTCTCCAACTGGGATGAGAAGCGTACACACTAGTCTACTCCGGAGTATCGATGCCCTGTCTCGATAATCCTACGACTAGGGACCTGAAAAAGGATGTGCGTATAGACTACCCAGCCCCCACTAGTGTGACTGTCATGACAACGCTGGTAGTCAAGCAAGATCCTAAGGGCTCTATCAATATGTACACACATATTAATATAGATATAACCAAGTAGCATACTACCATGTTTAGCAAGACTGTTAATATAACTGTGAATATCCCAAGCTTCCATTAAGTAATATACAAGTCAGTATGATACAATAATGGCCCCTAGGGCATATACACTAACAGCTTTTGGCGACGGGGTTCTCCTACAATCACTTGTTCAGGTTACAGGGCGTGGCTATCTAGTAAGGTTACCCGGTGAGTATCCGCGTACACTACGTAATTGGGACGAATTTTGATCAACATCAAAATTCCGTGGCAACCGATCAATTGAGACTAAACCACTAGATTTACAAAATTCAAACTTGTTATCTCATAACTTTTTGTGGATTCTAAATATTGTATCACAATCACATAAAATTAGGCGACGTTAAATATTTCGATCGAATCAACGAATTCCCAAAATTCCCAGAGAGCTCAACACTTAAGCAGAATTAAAAATGCCCAGAAGCATGCCCCAGTACCTACGGACCTACAGCTGAAGGCCCAACCCAAGCCTCTCAAGTGGCGCCGCGGATCCGCCGCCAAAACCACGTTTTAGCCGCGGATCCGCAGTCACTTAAACGAGTTAGGGTTTCGTTCTTCAGGTGTGTCCATAGAATTCCCTGCTTGTTTTTCTGAATATTTTTAACATGAAAAATTTCAACTTTTTGAAAAATTTCCAGAAAGTGTGAAAATTAGGGTTTTCGGAGTTCGATTGGACTTTTAATTTCGCATATGCAACGCCTAATGCTCAAGCTTAGCTCTGATACCACTGAAGGGTTCCTTAGCACCATCACGGTGTTTACTACGGCATCGGACATGCTATTTCTAAATTTTCTAGAGAGATAAAGAACCCGAACGAGGATCGAACTAGAGACTTAGGGTTTTCTAGATTGTAAACTCTTTACAAACTAAATAGAAGAAGGAATACAACCTTTGTATACCGGTCCTTCACTTCAATAGCTCCATGTAGTAGTCCCTTCGCTGCGATCATGAACTCCCGGACACTAGAGAGGCTCCACAAGATGTACGGAACAAGCTTGCATCGAAGTCTTCGAGGCCGAAGATGATCTACGTCGATGAGACACTAGCTCATGCTATCTCTTCACTAATGGTGAGATTAGTGAAGCAAACACCCTAAACTAAATGGCAAGTAGTGGAGGATGATGAAGTAGGAAGTGGGCTCACTTTTGTTTTATTTTTCTCACAAGGTTTCATCACTTAGAAAAAAACATAGCAATCTTTTTCTCAAGTGAGGAAGATGATGATGAATGAAAACTCATGAGGATATGCAACCATGGTTAGTGTATGTCATGCACTAACCATTGTAAAGAATAAACCATAGCTATGAGTTAAGGGTTGGGTTAAGAAATATCTTAAGCTAGACAATCAAGTGGACTATGTCAATGTTTTCTACAAGCTTCTCCAAGCTTCAACCATGACTCATTATCCAAGTTGTTTGAATTACTTAAAACAAATAAAACCCTAACTTTAACCTGGCTTGGTGTGAATCTCATACATACATGTTGCATGTGTAACCTAGCATGACACAACAATATGTAAGTCGATGTAGTACACCCCAGTACTTATGGGGAGGCGGAATTTTCAAAAACGATCAAGTTTAAACAACGAACATCGACTAACCGCTTGAATCGAAGCTAAACAAATAATAACCAAACACATAGCTAAACTAAACTAAAGTGTTAAAGGATTATACCGATCGAAACTAGTCCTTCGTCTTTGTGTCCTCCTTTGTTCTCCTCGGCCTTCTCTAGGTAGTAGACGATCCACCCGAGAGCGAAACTCCAAGCTAAACCTCTAACTTGAGGTAACTAATCAACTTTGATTGCTAATCAAAGATGAAAGGATGATGTAGAGTGTAGGTTATGGATTGTTTAGTCTAACTAATCCTTTGATCTCAACACATGAGGATTAAGGATTAGGGTTTGAAGATGAGAGCTTGAGGAGAGAGAATGTGAGATAAGATAATGAGAGAAGAGAGAGAGTGTATCATAATATTATGAAGCATTCTTATTTTTCAATAATGAATAAAAAGAAATGAATAAGCATGCTTCATGAAATATCTAGTGGTGATTCATTAGCATGAGTCATTAAGCAATAAATGTGCATTAATGAAATGAATGAATCACCACCATGACTCACTCTCTTATCCAAAAGAAACCTCCTTAGTCACATCTTCTAGAAGCTTCTCGAGTAATTACGAGAACGCCCCTCCGATCCGTAAAAATACGGAAAAACTTTAGACTGTAAAAATCCAATAACCGGATACCAGTAACTGGCTTAAACCAAAGCCGACTGGTAAAAACTGTCCGAAAGTCGTACGCGCGTAAACGCACGTATGCGTCCGAACCCTTTGTCGCAAAACCATGCAACCTCTATATCGTTTCGCCTGGAGTAGGAAACTCTCTGTGTGGGACTCTAGAGACTCGACTACTACGCTGGCAGTGGGTTTAACCACAGACCGCAAGCGGCACTAGCTGTACGTAACGGTCCCCAGGTAGTTGTCGATAAGAAGGCCGATGAGTAAACCCATCCGAACTCCTACTGAGTCTGATGTGACAATCTCCATACAGTCCGGTCCGTTCGTCCAAGACTATCGCATATCGGGCCTAGGGGGGCGGCAAGCGTCGGTCCCCTAATAGCGGTATAAGTCGTGTCGGAGTGAAGCCCATTACATCCTGAGAAACTACTGGAACCTACCAGCAAATCTCGCTTGCCCTGGCCAGGGACTTTGCGTAATGGCTCTCTGACACAGCACGATATCTACTCCCAATACCGGGAGGGACGAATCCTGTCTAACCGCCACTGCCTCCAAGTGCTCGGGACTGCACCCAACTGCCACCTGTTTGCACGACTCCTTTGAGCCGTGGTAGGGTAGCAATCTAAGAACAGTGGGACACACTCGAGGCGAAGTAGCAGTGTCAAGTCTGCGGACTACGCTGTACTCATGTCACCTGGGAACTGTTCACTGACGACTGGTATCAAACCAACCAACAGTTCCCTGTGAGTCCTGTCCGGTGTACCCGTAACCTAACGAGCACCTGTATACTATCTCCAGTACGACGTACTGACGGCTGTGGGACAGACCATCTCCCCAACTGGGATGAGAAGCGTACACACTAGTCTACTCCGGAGTATCGATGCTCTGTCTCGATAATCCAACGACCAGGGACCTGAATAAGGATGTGCTTGTAGACTACCCAGCCCCACTAGTGTGACTGCCATCACAACGCTGGTAGACAAGCAAGATCCTAAGAGCTCTATCAATACGTACACTCACATATTAAGATAGAAAAACCAAGTAGCATACTACCATGTTTAGCAAGACTGTTATATACATGTGAATATCCCAAGCTTCCATTAAGTAATATACAAGCTAGTATGATACAGTAATGGCCTTCTAGGGCATAAACACTAACAATCTCCCACTTGCACTAGGGCCATGTACTGGCATATCGCAGACCAATGATCTCGAGCAGCCTCTCGAACTGAATCTGAGGAAGGGCCTTCGTGAATGGATCAGCAATGTTCTCTTCTGAAGCAACTCTCCGAACCTCGATCCCCTGACGATCAATGATCTCCCTGATCAGGTGATACCGCCTCAAGATGTGTCTGGACTTCTGATGGGACCTTGGTTCCTTCGCTAAAGCTATAGCTCCGTTGTTGTCGCAATACAGAGGTATTGGATCAACTATGGTAGGAACCACCTGAAGTTCTGTTAGGAACTTCTTCATCCAGACTGCTTCTTTTGCGGCATCGCAAGCAGCAATATACTCCGCTTCCATCGTCGAGTCAGCAACGGTGTCCTGCTTGGAGCTCTTCCAGCACACCGCCCCTCCATTGAGGGTAAAGACATAACCCGACATGGACTTGGAATCGTCCTTATCACTCTGGAAGCCGGAATCAGCAAAGGCCTCCAACCTGAGGTCTTTTCCGCCGTAAACCAAGAACATCTCCTTAGTCCTCCTCAGGTACTTGAGAATGTTCTTTACTGCTATCCAGTGTTTCTCCCCTGGGTCTGACTGATACCGGCTTACCACGCTTAGTGCGTAAGCTACATCTGGTCTGGTACACAACATCGCATACATTATAGAGCCTACCGCAGAAGCGTAGGGTATAATAGACATGCGTTCCCTTTCCAAATCAGTCTTGGGAGACATCTCTTTGGAGAGGGTGATTCCGTGACAAGCCGGTAGATTACCGCGCTTAGAATCTTCCATACTGAATCTTTTCAGTACAGTGTCGATATACCTGGACTGCGAAAGTCCCAACATCCTCTTGGATCTATCACGATAGATCCGGATCCCCAGAATGTAAGAGGCATCACCCAGGTCTTTCATGGAGAACCTGTGTGACAAGAATCCTTTGACAGATTGTAGTATAGGAATGTCATTTCCTATCAATAGAATGTCATCCACGTACAAGACGAGGAATACGACACTTCTGGCCACAACTTTACTATATATGCACGGTTCATCTGGATTTTTGATAAAGTCATATTCTTTGACTGTCTCATCAAAACAGATGTTCCAACTCCGCGATGCCTGCTTTAGTCCGTAAATGGACTTAAGCAGCTTGCATACTTTCCCGCTGCTCCCACTCTGATTGAAACCCTCTGGCTGATCCATATAGACGCTCTCTTCTAAATTTCCATTCAGAAAAGCCGTCTTTACGTCCATCTGCCAGATTTCATAATCATGGAAGGCAGCAATAGCAAGAAGGACCCGAATAGATTTGAGCATAGCCACTGGAGAAAAAGTTTCGTCATAGTCCAAACCAGGTCTTTGACGAAAACCCTTTGCAACAAGTCTAGCCTTATAGGTTTCCACCTGTCCATCTACACCAATCTTTTTCTTGAAGATCCATTTGCATCCTATGGGTTTTACCCCATCTGGAGCAAAGTCCAAAGTCCAAACTTTGTTGGTGTACATGGACTCCATTTCGGTCCGCATTGCATCTAGCCATCGTACCGAGTCGCCGCTCTGGATGGCCTGCTGGAAGTCAGTAGGTTCATCATCATCTATGATGCAATCCTCTCTATCCCCGTCTATGAGAAAACCGTAGTATCTCTCAGGCGGACGAGACGGCCTACTACTCCTGCGGAGGGGTGCGGGAATGTTCTGTTCTTCTTGAACCTCTGGTTCTACCAAACTTTCAGTAGCAGTTTGTGGTTCTGGAATTTCTTCCAGTTCTATTTCGCTCCCACTTGATTCCTTTTCTAAAAACTGATGTTCTAGAAAATGGGCATTACGAGAAACAAATACCTTCTGTTCCTCTGCGTAATAGAATAGATATCCCCTGGAGTGCTTTGGATATCCCACAAACAAACACTTTACTGATCGTGCCTCGAGCTTGTCCACATGCTGCTTTTTAACAAAAGCTGGACATCCCCAAATCTTTATATACTGTAGATGGGGTTTCTTCCCAGTCCACATCTGATATGGAGTGGTAGGCACAGTCTTGGTTGGAGCCCTGTTCAGAAGATATGCCGCTGATTCTAGCGCATATCCCTAGAAAGATCGCGGTAACTCAGCATTACTCATCATGGATCGTACCATATCCAATAGGGTTCGATTCCGTCTCTCCGATACACCGTTATGCTGTGGAGTGTACGGAGGAGTAAGCTGAGAGAGAATTCCTTTCTCTTTTAGGTAACCTAGCAACTCGGCACTCAAGTATTCACCACCTCGATCAGATCTAAGTGTCTTTATACTTTTGCCGGTTTGGTTTTCTACTTCATTCTTATACTCTTGGAATTTCTCAAAAGCCTCGGATTTATGTTTCATCAGATAAATGAATCCGTATCTTGAGTAATCATCCGTGAAAGTAATGAAATAGGAAAAACCACCTCTCGCATGTGTAGACATTGGACCGCATACATCACTGTGTATGAGTCCTAAGAGCTCGCTCGCTCTTACTCCTTGTCCAGTGAATGGAGTCTTTGTCATCTTTCCTTTGAGACAAGATTGACAAGTGTCATAAGTTTGATATTCGAACGTGTCCAAATATCCTTCTCTATGCAACTTAGTCAACCTTCTCTCATTGATGTGACCCAGTCTACAATGCCATAAGAAAGCTTTATTTAAATCTGGAGACTTTCTTTTTAGTGTGTTCTGGACATTGAAAATTTGGAGTTGGTTTAACACATATATGCCGTTATTTAGAGTACCGGACCCAATCAAACCATGATTAAGGTGGATGTTGACAACATCTCTTACAAACGTGAAATCATAACCTTTATTTGATAACAAGGAAACTGATATGATATTACACGTTAAGCTGGGTACAAAATAACAGTTATGTAAAACCAAAATGTGTCCACTCGTCAATCCTAGGTGAAAATCCCCGACGGACGCAGCTCCCACGCTAGCTCCGTTAGCAACCCTGAGGATCATATCACCTTCCTTCAGCACTCTACGGTTTCTCAGTGCCTGCAATGAATTGCAAATATGAGATCCTGATCCGGTATCCAATACCCAGGAAGTAGAGTTGATCGACAGACAATTCTCAATTACAAGCACACCTGAAGTCGAAGCCACAGCTTGCTTCGGTTCCTGGTTCTTGGCGTTCCACGCCTTGCAATCCTTCTTCCAGTGCCCTTTCCTGTGACAATGGAAGCACTCATCCAGGCCAACTACCGGTGCTGTAAACTTTTTCTTTCCCTTCTTTCCCACCTTACTAACACCTCCTCTAGGTCTGGGTGCGGCCTTCTTCTTCCTTCCTTTGGCCCTAGCCTTGGACCCGGAAGAAGATGAACCGCCAACAAACATAGCGGGTGTTTCCCTTGCCTTCTGCAAGGTGCCCTCTGCACTCCTTAACATGTTCAGGAGTTCCGCAAGTTCAACTTCTTTTCCTTGAAGATTGAAGTTGAGGATAAACTGGGCGTAGGTGGGAGGAAGGGACTGGAGAACAAGGTCTGTATAGAGCTCATTATCCAAAGTCGTCCCAAGGTCTGCGAGCTCTTCTATATAGCCAATCATCTGTAGGACATGTTCACCTACCGATGACCCGACAGCCAACCTCGCTCGAAACAATTTCTTAGAGGTCTCGTATCTTGCTATACGAGATTGCTCTCCATAAAGTTCCTTTGTATGGAGAAATATGCCATCTAGAGACATATCCTCGTGCCTCCTCTGATGTTCATTGTTCATCGAGGCAAGCACGATGCACTTGGCTCTCGCGCAATCTAAATCCCAGGTTTTGCGGATTTCCTTATCCGCATTGCTGGATTTGGGACCAAGGACAGCAGGTGCTGTAGCGGTGAGGACGTACCCCAGTTTGTCATAGGTCAAAGCCATCTTGACATTCCGCAGCCAATCTTTATAGTTTGGCCCCGTCAGTATATTTTTCTCTAAAAGTAACTTAAGTCCAGTCATTTTCAGGGTCGCTGCAATTAGGAGAGAGAGAAGAAAACTCTTTAGCATGATGCTCTTGCAAGTTTAGAATGGTTTTAAGTTTATCTAAACTGGATGGCTCCCACTGTTTCTCGAATCCTTCCTCAAACCATAAAAGAAGAATTAGCCAAGACTATTCTCACCGTACAATACTTGCTTAACCGTTCAGCCAGGCCGGTGTCGATACTTCGAGGGAGGTTTTCCAACGCTTTCGCGAAGTTCCTTAATTAAGTAACCTCTTTTCTCTAGGGGCGTAACCCCGCTGACACTTTTCTGGACACCTACTAGGTTTATAGCATTGATCGTTAAGCGACGAATATCCTGATAAGTAGCATATACTCACAGTAGGATCGGGATCCAAATATCATCGTATGATAATGTTGAAGGAATCCTACCAACATTCATCAAACTCCAAATGGTATGCATCTCTTTGCAAATTTCAGTTTCTTTAGAAATTCCCGATATAAGGTTTTTGCCCCATGCTCTTATGACCTTGGCTTTGGTCAAAATGTCATAAGTCACATGTCAAGTTCTACCCGTCATTATCTTGTCAATTTGAACCCATCCGTATATACCCCTGACTTTGGTCAAATGGTAATACGACTGTCCCAAACCAACTCATCTATCTTATGCAACAAATGTAAACCCAGTAGCTACCAAACACTATGCCTTGACTTTGGCCAAAATGCATAGCTTGAATACTACTGAATACCCAAATGAAATGACGGAGGGCTACGACTGGTTTTGGCGAAACCGTGAACGTAGTGAACTTGATATAACCGAAGGAACCTGATAGCTTTTAAAAGGAGTGGTTAAAGCTCCGCATTTAAAAATATTTGTTTTTAAAAATAACCGAGTGGTTTCTTTTAAATTGTTCCAACGGTTTAAACTTTGGTTTATTTTACTTTGCATTATAGATAATGCGTCCCATCATTAACCTATCATTGCAGAAAACAACGAAAATACAACGTCCTCTTATGCCATCCGCATTCGCCACGGGGTCCCGTCATCACCCGTTAGGTTACTTAACTAACGACAGAGCGGGGGCTGGGCTAGCGCGGGTGTAAAACATAAGTGGCGTCTAAATAGCTATCATAAATATAGATATTTTACATTCGTCTGACGCAATGATATTCATTCCAGAACACAGATAAACAATATTGGATTTGCAAGCAATCTGTATTTCTTTTGAGCCTGCAAGAAAAGACAGATTACACAGTTGTGATGAATAGCCGTTACCCCACCCTCGACCCCTACGGGTACGGCAAACTACCCACCCGGCAGTCTGTGTACCCCACCTTGGGTCAGTCCTAGGAGCAAAAACAGTAAAATGAAATAATACAACGGTGGCTACAACCGCAACCTGGAAGTGCCCCGCGAAAATAATATTACAACAAATTACATTTACAACAAATGAATTAATCAATAACCCATTGCTAACCCCGGCTATACACCACAACAGTCCAATACAGTTTATATGCACAAACAGATATAACCATTTCAGAAATGTGCAACCCCCTGCCAACCGACATACTAGCAGTTAGGGGAGGTTTACGAACACATTAAACAATCACAGATATAATCCAATACGCAAATACTGTACAATTCGATCGAATAAACAACATCAATATTGCTCCAAAATCTGCTCTGTTAAACAGTAACCTGAGCAATAATTAAATATTCCAGAAAACCCCAAACACCAGAGAGGACCCACCCATGAAAAATGAGCCCATGACTCGGCAACTCGGCCGCGGAAGCGCGGCGAATCGGTGGGATCCGCCGCCCTTCCGCGGCGCTTTAGTCGAATCATGTGCTCGAATTTCTTGGGTGTTCTCCTGTGGTCATGTCAAGCTCTCTGAACACACCAGAAAAATTTTAGGACTTCATTTTAACTTCGACAGAAACTTGGCAGAATTAGGGTTTTGCGGCTTTGTTTTTCCGTTCGAAATTCGTACAAATTTGCAATTAAGTTATTTAATGTTTAGCGAGGCTCTGATACCACTGTAAGTCGATGTAGTACACCCCAGTACTTATGGGGAGGCGGAATTTTCAAAAACGATCAAGTTTAAACAACGAACATCGACTAACCGCTTGAATCGAAGCTAAACAAATAATAACCAAACACATAGCTAAACTAAACTAAAGTGTTAAGGGATTATACCGATCGAAACTAGTCCTTCGTCTTTGTGTCCTCCTTTGTTCTCCTCGGCCTTCTCTAGGTAGTAGACGATCCACCCGAGAGCGAAACTCCAAGCTAAACCTCTAACTTGAGGTAACTAATCAACTTTGATTGCTAATCAAAGATGAAAGGATGATGTAGAGTGTAGGTTATGGATTGTTTAGTCTAACTAATCCTTTGATCTCAACACATGAGGATTAAGGATTAGGGTTTGAAGATGAGAGCTTGAGGAGAGAGAATGTGAGATAAGATAATGAGAGAAGAGAGAGAGTGTATCATAATATTATGAAGCATTCTTATTTTTCAATAATGAATAAAAAGAAATGAATAAGCATGCTTCATGAAATATCTAGTGGTGATTCATTAGCATGAGTCATTAAGCAATAAATGTGCATTAATGAAATGAATGAATCACCACCATGACTCACTCTCTTATCCAAAAGAAACCTCCTTAGTCACATCTTCTAGAAGCTTCTCGAGTAATTACGAGAACGCCCCTCCGATCCGTAAAAATACGGAAAAACTTTAGACTGTAAAAATCCAATAACCGGATACCAGTAACTGGCTTAAACCAAAGCCGACTGGTAAAAACTGTCCGAAAGTCGTACGCGCGTAAACGCACGTATGCGTCCGAACCCTTTGTCGCAAAACCATGCAACCTCTATATCGTTTCGCCTGGAGTAGGAAACTCTCTGTGTGGGACTCTAGAGACTCGACTACTACGCTGGCAGTGGGTTTAACCACAGACCGCAAGCGGCACTAGCTGTACGTAACGGTCCCCAGGTAGTTGTCGATAAGAAGGCCGATGAGTAAACCCATCCGAACTCCTACTGAGTCTGATGTGACAATCTCCATACAGTCCGGTCCGTTCGTCCAAGACTATCGCATATCGGGCCTAGGGGGGCGGCAAGCGTCGGTCCCCTAATAGCGGTATAAGTCGTGTCGGAGTGAAGCCCATTACACCCTGAGAAACTACTGGAACCTACCAGCAAATCTCGCTTGCCCTGGCCAGGGACTTTGCGTAATGGCTCTCTGACACAGCACGATATCTACTCCCAATACCGGGAGGGACGAATCCTGTCTAACCGCCACTGCCTCCAAGTGCTCGGGACTGCACCCAACTGCCACCTGTTTGCACGACTCCTTTGAGCCGTGGTAGGGTAGCAATCTAAGAACAGTGGGACACACTCGAGGCGAAGTAGCAGTGTCAAGTCTGCGGACTACGCTGTACTCATGTCACCTGGGAACTGTTCACTGACGACTGGTATCAAACCAACCAACAGTTCCCTGTGAGTCCTGTCCGGTGTACCCGTAACCTAACGAGCACCTGTATACTATCTCCAGTACGACGTACTGACGGCTGTGGGACAGACCATCTCCCCAACTGGGATGAGAAGCGTACACACTAGTCTACTCCGGAGTATCGATGCTCTGTCTCGATAATCCAACGACCAGGGACCTGAATAAGGATGTGCTTGTAGACTACCCAGCCCCACTAGTGTGACTGCCATCACAACGCTGGTAGACAAGCAAGATCCTAAGAGCTCTATCAATACGTACACTCACATATTAAGATAGAAAAACCAAGTAGCATACTACCATGTTTAGCAAGACTGTTATATACATGTGAATATCCCAAGCTTCCATTAAGTAATATACAAGCTAGTATGATACAGTAATGGCCTTCTAGGGCATAAACACTAACACAATATATATCATATATATATTTTGTGCAAAAAGAAAACAATACATTTAACATATATCACATAAATATCAATGTATCATAAGTAAGAAAAATGAATACTTAATTGAGCTAATATTAGTTAATGTAATGTAATATATCAAATATATAATTATACATTAAATTATTAAATCAACTCTTGATTTAATAATCCGGCTATATTACATATAACCGACTAATATCAAATGCAACAACTTATCGAATCAACACTTCATCCGATAACCCGGCTATATCACATATACCCGACCAATGTCACAAATCGCGAGAATAGAATTTGGTATCACATACTCGCATTAATCTCGAACCCGAACATATCACATATGTGCTCCTACTCCATTTCGCATGAACCAGGAAACCTCTGTGTAGGACTCTATAGACTCGTCAATACGCCGACAGTAGGTGATAATCATATCAAACACCTACAAGCCGCAAGCGGTCTGCTAAACGTAACGGCCTCCCGGGTATTGAGAGATCATAAGAACAACAAGTAAGCCTGCTCATACTCCTGCGAATCCAATCAGTAACATTACCGTACAGTCCGGTCTCTTCTTCTGATATGTCGCATATCACAGGCTGGGGGTGGTATAACGTCGGACCCCAATAGCCTGATAAGTTATGCCGATGCAAGGTCCATAACGGTTCGAGAAACTACTGATAACATTTATCAGTAAATCTCAGCAACCCTGGCCACGGATTTCATTTTAAGGCCAATCGAGCATAGCGTAACATCAACTCCCAATACCGGGAGGGACGAAACCCCTCCTATCGCTCATTGCCTCCATGTGACTCGAGACTGTACCCAAAAACCACCTTTTTGCATGATCTCTTGACCGTGGTATGGTGGAAATCAAAGCATAGTGGGAATCACACAAGACTCTATGACGATCTCGGGTCTACAGACTAACTTGTACCAGTGTCACCAGAGAACTGATATCCGACAATATGTAAAATACCATCTAGGAGTTCTCAGCGAGTCCGTTCAGTGTACCCAGTCTCCACTGAGCACCCGTATACCATCTCTGATGTCAAACACCAATGGATATGGGATCATCCATTGCCCATCATATGGGTCGAGAAGCGTATACGCTAGTCTACTCTGGAGTATCGATGCCCTGTCTCGATACTCCCATGACTAGGAACATTTGAAGGATGTACTTATCGACTACCCTGTCCCCACTAGTATGATCTGCATCATAGTCCTGGTAGTCAAGTACTGATCTTAAAGGCTTTATCAACATGTAATAGAGAGACAATAAGTGTACATGTTAAGATAAAGAACAACCAGATAGCATACTATCATGTCGAGCAAGAAAGTCCTCCCTATATATGTTCAAGCATCCAGTACAATATACATCACATGTACAGTAATGGCCTCTAGGGCATACATATAACTAACACTAATATCAAATGTAACAATGTATCGAATCAACCCTTGATCCGATAACCCGGCTATACCACATATAACCGGCCGATATCACATATCGCGAGAATAGAATGCGGTATCACATACGCGCATTAATCTCGGTCCCGCACATATCACATATGTGCTTCAACTTTGTTTCGCATGAACCAAGAAACCTCTGTATAGGACTTTAAAGACTCGTCAATACACTGGCAGTAGGTGATGATCATATCAAACACCCACAAGCCGCAAGCGGTCTGCTAAACGTAACGGCCACCCGGGTATTGAGGGATCAGAAGATCAACAAGCAAGCCTGCTCATACTCCTACGAATCCAATCAGTAACACCACCGTACAGTCCGTTCTCATCATCAAATATGTAGCATATCATAGCCATGGGGTAGTATAACGTCAGACCCTAATAGCCTCATAAGTCATGCCGATGCAAGGTCCATAATGGTTCGAGAAACTACTAATAACACTTACCGGTAGATCTCAGCAACCCTGGCCAGGGATTTCCTGTTATGGCCAATCGAGCATAGCGCAACATCAACTCCTAATAGTGGGAGAGACGAATCCCCTCCTATTGCTCATTGCCTCAATGTGACTCGGGACTGTACCCAAAAATCACTTTTGTGCACGATCTCTTAAGCATGGTATGGTGGAAATCAAAGAATAGTGGGAATCACACAAGACTCTATGACGATCTCGGGTCGACGGACTAACCTGTACCAGTGTCACCAGAGAACTGCTATCTGACGATAGGTATAATACCATCTAGGAGTTCTCGGCGAGTCCGTTCAGTGTACCGAGTCTCCACTGAGCACCCGTATACCATCTCTGATGTCAAACACCAATGGATATAGGATCATCCATTGCACATCACATGGGTCGAGAAGCGTATACGCTAGTCTACTCTGGAATATCGATAACCTGTCTTGATACTTCCACGACTAGGAACATTTGAAGGATTTACTTGCCGACTACCTCTGCCCCACTAGTATGATCTGCATCATAATCCTGGTAGTCAAGTACTCATCCTAAGGGATTTAACAACATATAATAGAGAGACAATAAGTGTACATGTTAAGATAAAGAGCAATCAGATAGCATACTATAATGTCGAGCAAGAAAGTCCTCCCTATATATGTCCAAGCATCCACCACAATATACATCACATGTACAGTAATGTCCAATCTCCTACTTGCACTATGGCCATTTGTTGCAGTTTCTCATACTCAACGATCTATAGAAGTCTCTCTAGGGAAAGACCTTTGTGAGTGGATCCGTTGTGTTTTCCTTCGCGTCAACTCTCCTAACCTCGATCCCATTGAGATCAACCATCTCCCTGATCAGGTGATACTGTCCTCAGAATATGTCTGGATCGCTGATGGTACCGGTGTTCCTAGGCCAAAACCACAACTCTATTGTTGTCACAATAACAGTTATTGGACGCTCAATGGTAGGAACCATGTTCATCTCATGAACAAAAAATGTCCAGACAGCCACTTTGGCAGTATCGTTGGTAGAGATGTATTCAGCATTTATTGTCTAGTATGTCACGGTATCTATCTTGGAACTCTTCCAACATACCGTCCCTCCACTGAGGGTCAAGACAATGCTTGTGACTGACTTTCAGTCGACCTTATCACTCTGGAAGCTCAAACCAAGAACATTCATTTAGTGCTTCTCAAGTACTTAAGAATGTCCTACGTAGCTTGCCAGTGATTCTCCCAAGATCTGATTGATTCCTGATCACTACACCTAGTTATTTAGCTACATCTGGTCTGGTACATAATATCGTATACATGATAGAGCCTACTGCCGAAGAATAGGGTATCCCTTGCACACGAGCTCTCTACAAATCAGTCTTGGAAGGCATCTTTTTGGAGAGAGTGATTCCTGAGTAAGTGGACAAACCACCATGCTTAGAATCCTCCATACTAAAACCCTTTAGTATGGTATTAATGTACCTGGATTTGGGACACTCCCAACATCCACTTAGATGTATCACCATAGATCATAATCCACAAGATGTAGTAGGTATCATCCAGATCTTCCATGGAGAATCCTCGTGATAAGTGGAGCGTGACCGAGTGTAGCATAAAAACCATTTCCTATCAAGAGTATGTCATCGACGTACAATACGTGGAGGACAACCTTACTCTCTACAACCTTCTTGTATATACAAGGTTCATCTACCATTTTGATGAAGTCAAACTCTTTGACTGCCACATCAAAACAGATGTTCCATCTCTGCGATGCTTGCTTTAATACTGATGGACTTAAGCATAGCTTTGAAAGTCTCACCTTTTCCATTTACACCAAGAATATTCTCAAGATCTATTTGCCCCCAATGGGTTTCACCTCTTCAGGTGCAACATTCAAAGTCATACTTTGTTAGTGTACATGGATTCCATCTTTGATCGTATAGCATCCAGTCATTTCACAAAGTCTCCACTTGTGATGGCCTGTATGAACCTAGTTGGGCCATCATCTACCATGATGTAATCCTCGCACCCACTGTCACCGAGAAGACCGTAGTATCTCCCAAGTGGATGAGGAACCCTACCAGATTCGTAGTGAGGCTGAGGTTCGTTGGAGACTATTGAATCCTTTGGTTTCACCAAATCATCAGTTGTTAGTTTGTCTACCTGGAATCCCTTCCGGTTCTACCTCATGACCACAAATTTCTTCACAAGAAATTCCTTTTCTAAAAAGGTGGCATGCCGAGAAACAAAACACATTTTGCTCCTCGGTGTGGTAGAAGATATTCTCTCGCAAATGTTTGGCATATCCTAACAAACTTATACAGAACCGACCTTGCCTCTAGCTTGTCCGGATTTTATTTTTCAACATAGGCCGGACAACCCCATATCTTAACTCGTTTAAGACATGGTCTCTTCCTATACCATATCTCATATGGAGTGGTAGGCATCGATTTGGTTGGAACCCCTTCAATAGGTATGCAGCTTCTCATGTGCATAAATCCAAAAGGAAACAGGCAACTCAATAGTACTCATCATAGAGCGCACCATATCTCATAGGGTGCGATATCTCCACCCCGATACACCGTTGTGCTGTGGTGTACTCGAAGAAGTAAGCTGAGAGAGAATCTCATTCTCCTTTTAGAAACTCCAAGAACTCCATGCTCAAGTATTCGCCTCCTCGATCACATCGAAGGACTATAATACTTCTACCCGTCTGGTTCTCAACTTTAAGCTTATATTCCTTGAATTTCTCAAAAATTTCAGACTCGTGTTTCAAAAGGAACACATGCCCGAATCTTGAGAGATCGTCAATGAATGTTATGAGGTACAAAGAACCAACCCTGGAATTTGTAGACATAGGACCGTATACATCATTATGTATCCGTCCTAAGAGTTCAGCAACTCATACTCTGTTTCCTGTAAACGGAGTATTAGTCATTTTACCTTTATGACAAGACTGGCAAGTATCATAAGATGAAAATTCAAACAGATTCTAATATTCATCCTTAATGTAACTTTAGCTAGTCGCGTCACATTGATATGACCTAGTCTACAATGCCATAAGAAGGATTCGTTCATTTCTGAACTACTCCTCTTCTGTGTGTTCTACATATTTTGAACTGTGGTTTGATTTAGAACTTATATGCTATTATATAATGTGCCTGATCCAATCAACTCTTGATTCAAGAAAATGTTCACAACATTATTCTCTAATACAAAATTATATTCGTCTTTAACTTAATAAAGAAAATGATGTAATTTTGTATATCAGGTTCGGTATCTAATAACAGTTCAGAATCAATGTATTTACCATTTGGTAATACTAGGTGAAATCTGCCAACTGAATTGGCTGCAACAATTGCACCATTCTCTAACACTTAGATACATATCACCCAATCTCAGTTCTCTACCTTTCTTTAGCCCATATAACAGATTACATATATGGGATACTGATCCGGTATCTCATACCTAGGACGTAGAGGAAACTGAGAAACAGTTCTTGGTAATGAACACACCCGAAGAATATGCATCATCATGCTTATTCTTCGATTGGGTTGCGTGGAAATCCGGTTATTCCCCTATTTCCGTCTCGGATTCATAACAATTATAAGATAGAGCGGAACCAACGTTCCCCGGCTCAGTATAATAAGCAGGTTCGGTCAATTCATCCAGATTATTATCTTGATTAAGGTGTGACATGGTCGCTACCAGGAAAGAGAGAAAGAAGAAAACACTCTGCGTGCGCTCTTGCAAGATCAGATTGGTTATTAGTTTATCTAATCAGGATGGCTCCCACTGTTTTTATTAAATCTTCCTTCAAACCCTAAAAGGTAAGACTAGCCGGGATTAATTACACTCTACAAGTTTGCTAATCTTTCGACCAGGCCATTATCGGTACTTTGACGGAGGTTCCCCGGGCTTTCGCACGGACCTAATTAAAATAAACCTCGTTTTCCCAGGGCGTAACCTTGTTAACACCTTTCTAGACACCAACTTGATCGGCTAATTGTAATGTGTAAAACTCTCCCAGGAGTAACTCTTACTCGCAGTGGGTATCGAGATCCAACTATCTCATAGAAGGTATGCAATCTCATTGCAAATTTCAACACTTGAAATTCCCGATATTATTCTGCCCCTAGCGTCCTATGACTTTGACGGAGGTCAACAAACTATAGGCTGCTTGTTAAGTTCAACCCGTAAATTTCATGATTGAATTAAACCAACCCGCACGACCCTTGACGGAGGTCAACAAGGCCGCACGACTACCCTAATCCAATCGCATCGTATGCAGCAGATAAGTACTAGTCAGCTACCGCACACTATGCCTTGATGGAGATCAACAAACGTAGCACGAATACTAAGTAGAACTTATTTGAAATGACGTAGGGCTACGACAGGTTTTTTTTAGAAAACCTTTTGCGTAATGAACTTGAAATCGTTGTAAGATCGAGTGATTTTGAAAAGGTGTGTTTTTGAGGTTTTTGTTAGTTTTGCTAAAGAGATCACTCCCGGTGAAGGGATCTCGACTATTTCCTTATCGAATGAGGGGTAGGATATTTCACAAATACCACTATGCAAAGCATGAACTAAAAAAGCAATCAAAAGACAAACCGAGTGGGTTGTAGCATCTTCCAGTTTTGCTAAAGAGGTCACTCTCGGTGAACGGATCTCGGATTTTTTCTTATCGAATAAGGTGCTGGATATTCTACAAGAAATTCCACTATGCAAAGCAAGAACTAGAGCTACCAGTTTTTAAAAGAAGTTTCTACAACATCTTTAGGTTTCTTTTTCTTTCATTAATCTCATTAATAAATTCCATCATTTATTCTTCCTAAAAGCATCACAGAAGAAACGAAAGAAGTAATATTTATTATATATCATATATATAAAACATAAGCATTCGTCTCAACAAATAAAGTGATCACATCATAGAATATCAGCAGCAGAAGAACACATATGAAATATTGGATATACTAGGAATTCCGTGTTTTAAATTAAGCCAATAAAAAACGCGGATTCCACGGTCGCGATGAATAGCCAAACCCATATCCCTAGACCCCTACGAGAGCGGTAAGCAACCCTACCAATTCTAGAGTTAGGAGACCCGGTCTCGACTCCTCGAGATGGTCTCCCACTGACCCTAGAACACGGTTACTTGTGCTCTCCACCTTGGGTCTATCCTAATGCGGAAAAGTAAATAACATACATCAATGGTGACATCGTCCTCAACCCGGAAGTGTCCCAATAAAAGAATCTTATATACAAGATTTTACATAAATGAAAATGAAAAACTCTCATCTCACATAAAAAAACCCGGCTATTCAAAACTCGACGATCCAATATAACATATCACAGGAACACATAACATCACATGTCATCAACGTAAGTATATATGTGTATCCCAATTATTGTTGACATATAGCAACGAAACCGGCCGTACACCACATATTACACTTACGGTCGCAGAAAAGAAAGTGAAAAACAACAACAATTGGAATCCGCAACGACCTTAGACATCATAAACCCAATGTATCACATACTTTGGATTTCATGCCTAACAATATGAATTCCTTAGACATCACATGCCTAACAATTATAAACCCCGCATTTTAGTCTTGATATTGAAAACACTTTCTAATAACATATCGGGTAATTCAACAAGATTCCAAATAACATGATCGAATGCTCGTCGGAAACTTTAGTAGACGGCCGCACCCCCGATGCCATCGACGAAGTGCACTTAGGCGGAACACCGCGGCCGTGAGCACCCGAACGGATGCTTTTGGCGATGGGGTTCTCCTATAGTCACTTGGTCGGGGCTATGGGGCATGGCTATCTAGTAAGGTTACCCGGCGAGTATCCACGTACACTACGTAATTGCGACGGACTTTTGATCCACATCAAAATTCCTTGGCAACCGATCAATTGAGACTAAATTGCTAGATTTATATAATTCAAACTAGTTATCTCATAACTAATTATGTGGATTCCAAATATTGTATCACAATCACAGATAGCTAGACGATGTTAAACTTTTCGATCGAATAAACAAACACCCAAAATTTCCCAAAGAGCTCAACACTTGAAAGGATTTTAAAAAGTACCCAGAACATGCCACTGCACCTATGGACCATCCGTAGAAGGGCCGACCCATGCCTCACTCATATCGCCGCGGAACTGCCGCAAACCCTAAGGTATGACAGCGATTCCGCGATTCAAAAGGTCGAGTTTGGGTATCGTTCTTCTAGAGGGTCCACAGAATCGCTTGCATGATTTTCTGATGATTTAAAACTTTAAAAAAATCCAACTCTTGGAAAATTTCCAGCGAGGAAAAATATGGGTTATTGATATCTGTTTGAACTTTTTTAACGTCGTCTAAATAACCCAAATAGATGTCAGAATTACAATTATGAAACACTCCGAATTGCCTTTGCAGAAAGTTAACATAGAATGTAGTTTTAGCAAAAACAAGCAACACCTGAAATACCAAAACCTAGAGACTGGAACACCCTAGAAATTTCAACCCGAAACAATGATATAAAACCAAGCATGCCGGTTTTGGGAGCAATGTGGCAGGCAATTTTCCGATGAGGGGGTTGAATTTTCTACTGAGTTCATGTTATCATATACAACATTCTGCAATTACTAAAAAAAATTTTAGAGGTCATTTAAAATTCGACAGAAACTAGGATTGTATATCTGGTGTTTCGGAGTTGTTTCGGTTTCGTAATCTAACAAACATCGTCTAATTCTCCAGCTTGGCTCTGATACCAGTGTAGGGTTCCCTAAGGAGGCAGCAAGGTTTCGGGAGGTATCGTCCATGCCAATTTCAAATTTTTGTCGTACTAAAGAACCTTAACCTAGAATCTTAACTAGAGATTTAGACGAACTACAATGTAAACAACTTTACATCTAAGTGAATGAGAAATACAACCTTTGTAGACCGGTCCTTCACTTCTAAAGCTCCGTGTAGTAGTCCCTTCGCTCCAAGTAGTGAACACCTGAACTCTAGTAAGGGTTCATATGAAGAAATGAACAAGCTTCCTCGAAGTCTTCGATGCCGAAGATGATCTACGTTGAGGAGACTCAAGCTCATGCTACCTCTTCACTAATAGTAGATTAGTGAAGCAAACACACTAAACTAAATGGCTAATATATAGAGGATGATGATGTAGGAATTGGGCTCACTTTAGATTATTTTTTCTCACATTATTTCTTCACCATATGAAAAGCTAGTGAGCTTTTTCATGAGGAAGAAGAAGTTGAAGTGGAGATGAGAATGAAACTCATGAAGTGAGAATAGCAACCATAGGTGATTTAGTGTCATACACTAACCCATGTAGAAAATAAACCATGGCTAATATTAATGGTTAGGTTAACAAATATCTATAAGTAAAACAAAATTAGTGGACTTGGTCAATGGTTCCACAAGCTTCTACAAGCTTGAACCATGCGACTAATTTCCAACAATTTTGATTAACTTTAAATAAATAGAACCTAACATTAACATAAACATGGTGTGGGTATCATACACCCATGTAGCATGTGGCATCAAGCATGACACAAATAAATGTACTCTAATTTATATCACATATATACTATATGCACACAAGTGAGAAAAAGAAATGTTTAAGTAAGCTAATATTAGTTAATGTAATTAAATATATTAAATATATAAATACATTAAATTATTAAATCAACACTTGATTTAATAATCCGGCTATATCACATACAACCGGCTAATATCAAATGTAACAATCTATCGAATCAATATTTGATCCGATAACCCGGCTATATCACATATAACTGACCGATATCACATATCGCGAGAATAGAATGCGGTATCACATACGCGCATTAATCTCGGTCCCGCACATATCACATATATGCTCCTATTTCGTTTCGCATGAACCAGGAAACCTCTGTGTAGGACTCTAAAGACTCGTCAATACGCCGGCAGTAGGTGATGATCATATCAAACACTCACAAGCCGCAAGCAGTATGCTAAACGTAACGGACACCCGGGTATTGAGCGATCAGAAGATCAACAAGCAAGCATGCTCATACTCCTGCGAATCCAAACAGTAACACTACTGTACAGTCCAGTCTCTTCGTCAGATATGTCGCATATCATAGCCTTGGGGTGGTATAACGTCAGACCCCAATAGCCTGATAAGTCATGCCGATGCAAGGTCAATAACGGTTCGAGAATCTACTGATAACACTTACCAGTAGATCTCAACAACCCTGGCCATGGATCTCCTGTTATGGCCAATCGAGCATAGCGCAACCTCAACTCCCAATACCGGGAGAGACGAATCCCCTTCAATCGCTCATTGCCTCCATGTGACTCGGGACTGTACCCAAAAACCACCTTTTTGCACATTATCATGAATGTGGTATTGTGGAAATCAAATCATAGTGTGAATCACACAAGATTCTATGACGATCTCGAGTTGACAGACTAACCTGTACCAGTGCCACCAGAGAACTGCTATCTGACGATAGGTATAATACCATTTAGGAGTTCTCGGCGAGTCCGTTCGGTGTACCCAGTCTCTACTGAGCACCCGTATACCATCTCTGATGTCAAACACCAATGGATATGGGATCATCCATCGCCAATCATATGTGTCGAGAAGCGCATACACTAGTCTACTCTGGAATATCGATGCCCTGTCTTGATACTCCCACGACTAGGAACATTTGAAGGATGTACTTGTCGACTACCTCTGCCCCACTAGTATGATCCGCATCATAATCCTGGTAGTCAAGTACTCATCCTAAGGGCTTTATCAACATGTAATAGAGAGACAATAAGTGTACATGTTAAGATAAAGAGCAACCAGATAGCATACTATCATGTCGAGCAAGAAAGTCCTCTCTATATATGTCCAAGCATCTACTACAATATACATCACATGTACAGTAATGGCCTCTAGGACATATATATAACAAACAGGCCCGGCCTCTGGTGTCCCCAAGGAGTGCACGCTCCAGCCCGCGGCTTTTCGGTTCAAACCATGAGCCCACGGGGTGTGCAAACAACTTAAAACATCATTTTGAAACTGTTTTTATCGGCAGTTTTTACGCGACAAAAACGGCGGATTTCTAATGTCGCTACAAGTTACCCTAATGTTCTAGTTTGGCTATGATACCATGAAAGTCGACCTTAGCACCACCATGTGGTTCTAGAGGTATCAAGCATGCCAAATTTTAATTTTTATTAAGTGCTAAGCTAGACTAACAAGATCTTTACTAGATTATTATAGTTTGTCGTTGTGATGTGATGAACTAAAGAGAAGAAAAGAGCAAACAACCTTTATAGTTCGAGTCATTTACTTCACATACTCCGTGTAGCAGTCCCGCGAATCCACAAGGCTCCACTTGAGATTTTGGACGAAATTCCTCCGATGACCTTCGTGCCGAAGATGATCGAAGTCCCTCCACCTCAAGCAACCTCTACACTAAAACACTTTAGCGTAGTAAACACGCTACACTCGATCGCTAGTCAAGTGTAGGATGGTGAAGTAGGGGATGTTAAAAGCTCACAAGTTTGTGTTCAAGCTTCATGATTCACATCTCATGTGAGGGTTGAAACTTGAACAATGGCAATTGAGGAAGACGATAAAGCTAGAGAGCAACCATGGGAGCAACTCAAGAAAAATGGCTAAGTGTTGTGAATGAGACTAGAATGAATGGCAACTCTTGACCCCCACTCATTCAAGCATGGAATTTTGCAATATAAAATTGCAACCATGCTTGAATAGTGAGTCAAGATGAATAAACTATGAATAAAGCTCATGCTTGCAACCATGCTCTTATTTTCCACCTCTTTTCTATTTTTCTCAAAAATAGAAATTTATGCCATGCTTCATTATTATTATTATTATTATTATTATTATTATTATTATTATTATTATTATATATATATATCATATATATTAATATATATATTATGAAGAAAAATTAGTGAGCTAATGATATTAGTTAAGATATAATTATATTACATATAATATAAATCACATTATTAAATCAACACTTGATTTAATAATCCGGTTATATCACATATGACCGACTAATATCATTCAACTGTATATCACATTATCAAATCACCACTTGATTCGACAATCATGTTATATCACATATAACCGAACCGATAATAGATAACTGCCAGTTTACAATATTGTATCACATACACGTATTTAATCAGGCCCACACACATATCACATATGTGTCCTAGTTCGTTTCGCTTGAACCAGGGAACTTCTGTGTGGGACTCTAATGACTCGTCAATACGCTAGCAGTAGGTGATGATCATATTAGTCACCCACAAGCCGTCAGCTGTACTAGCTGGACGTAACGGCTACCCGGGTATTGAGCGATATGAAGATCAACAAGCAAGCCTGTCCATAGTCTCCATGAAGCCTATCAGTAACACTACCGTGCAATCCGGTCTCTTCGTCTGATATGTCGCATATCATGTCTAGGGGTGGTAAACGTCAGACCCCAGTAACATGATAAGTCATGCCGATGTTTGGCCTATAACGGTTCGTGAAACTACTGATAACACTTATCAGTATATCTCATAAGAAGCCCTGGCTAAGGACTTCCTGTTATAGCCAATCAAGCATAGCGCAACATCAACCCCCAATACCGAGTGAGACGAAACCCCTCCTATCGCTCATTGCCTCCATGCGACTCGGGACTGTACCCAAAATCCACCTGTTTGCACGTCTCCTTTGAGCGTGGTAGGGAGGAAATCAAAGCACAGTGGGAGCCGCACAAGACTCTATGACGATCTCGGATCTACAGACTAACCTGTACCAGTGTCACCAGAGGACTGCTATCTGACGATAGGTATACTACCACATAGGAGTCCTCGGAGACTCCATTCGGTGTACCCATTCTCTAATGAGCACCTGTGTACAATCTTTGATGTCACACACCAATGGCTGTGGGATCAGCCATCGCCCTCTAAGGGACAAGAAACGTACACACTAGTCTACTCTGAAATATCGATACCCTAGTCTCGATATTCCCTCTCCTAGGAACTGATTAAAGGATGTACTTTTAGACCAACCTAGCCCCACTAGTATGATCTCATCATAGTCCTGGTATTCAAGTACATATCATAAGGACTTTATCAACATGTAAGAGACAGACAATATAAACACCAGTCTACATGTTAAGATAAAGGTAACCTGATAGCATTCTATCATGTCAAGCAAGAAAGTCCTCTATATATATGTCCAAGCATCCATTATATCAACAATAATGACCTTTAGGGCATACATATTCCTAACAAGGTCTTCCTAGATCAACCTAATTTAACCTAAGGTCTTCTAAATACCTTATTTGCTAAGTATCCCAATATCGCATCCAAACATACTAATATAGTAATACCCTATTCTATTATTGCGGGGGTGCTATACATGATTGATCCAAAATTCTCGATGTTGTTTAGTAAAATATAAAGTGTTCACAATCAAAGAATTTTGTAAACCGCAATCAATAACGGTGTCGTTTGAAGCGATCGTTAGTGAGCACGGGTCGTCCACTGAGATTCATGTATTTGATCGATCTTGTTTTAGATGAATTGAAAGGAAATAGTAAAGAAAAATTCAAGAAAGAGATTCATGATTTAATTGAGTTGTCATTTCAAGAAAATCAAGAAAACATTCAAGAATTTAAGAAAGATTAAGAATATATCCAAGATCAATATCGGTTATCAAGAATATGAAAAATAGCTTGTAGGATTCGATCAAATTAGTAGTAATGATTAATCTAATAATGACTAATCTTATCTATTGATAAATTGTAGCTAGATCGATGGTGATGAATGATGATTAGGGATCTATTGAAGAAACTAAGGTTTCTCCTTCACTATCCCTTGTCTTTTCATTGATCATCATTCAAATCTAGCCTCTAGCAAAGAAGATCATCAATCATTTGATCCCTAATTTGCAACGAAATTATCAAGAATGGTGATCTCGCTCCAAATTAGGTCATTGATGATTCTTTTTCCTAAAGCTCACAATTCTCATAAGACTTAAGATTAGTAAAAGAATTTCATCATCATTTGATCTACTGATTCTCTCGAATCCCATACAAGTGGAGATTTCACTCACACATTATGAAAATTAAAGAATAAAGAATGAGAAATTTCATAATTCAAGAATGTAAAGAAAGCGAAAATTAATAATTTATCACCTTTATTAAATCTTCTTCAAATTACACCTCTCAATTTGAGATTACAAGACTAGCACTCGATCACTCTTTTGAAAGGGAATTTTTCGTCGATCTTTGCGTGGCTCGATCGCCGTGAGACGTAGATCATCGCGGATCTCTTGCTCTTGATGACGATCGGCATTGCGATAAAGGATCTTTGAAGTAGTCGCTTGATTATGCTCTCAATTGATCTTGATTTGATTTGGAATTTGAATTGATTTGGATTTGTGCTAGAATTTTACCACCATTCAACCACCCCACAACCCTAAATCTAGATCCCCTTTTATAGATCTCAAATCAAGCTTCCCTCATAAGCTAGGTTGTTACAAGGAGCCTTCTAGAACAAGCTTGTTACAAGGAGCCTTCTAGAACAAGCTTGTTAGAAGGAGCCTTCTAGAACATGGTTGTTACAAGGAGCCTTCTAAAACAAGGTTGTTAGAAGGAGCCTTCTAGAACAAGGTTGTTGTAGAGAAGTTTCCAGAAGAAGGTTGTTACAATGGAGTGTCTCACGTAAGCAAGGTTGTTGAGATGAAGCATATGGAGAAACGACGTCACTTGATGCCCTAACTCAGCCGCGGAACCGCAGAAACTCGGCCAACTCGGCCGCGGTTCCGCGCCCGTTTGGTGAGATCACTACATGAATTCTTCTGTGTTGCTTGATATTGGCATTTGGGTCTTCTTCTGATGTCTGGAATCTTTTTATCCCTTCTGAATCTCTGCCAGATTTGAATTCTTTGACTTGCTGCATTTTATCGGCAAAATTGTGATTCCGATATCTGTCATGAAATGATTTCTGCACAAGATCTTAATGAAGGATGTTGAGATATACAATATCACGCGTGAAGTAATAAACACATAATTTCCCTCCGGAATGTTGAATATATATACAACACGTGGTATTTGATATTTTCCAGACAAACTGGTAATATGTGTTATATTTATATCAACTATCCTTAGATGATTAGAATAATGAGGAAATTGATGTGTTACAGATTGCATTATTTCGGACTGAACAATACGCCATCTAACCGACTTCCCCGTAGATATACATCTACTCACCTCGATCCTCGCTTGCCAAAGTCAATGACGCTTGTTTTCCCTTGTCATCCCGAAGCCCACACGAAGTACCTACAATTTTCAAATACATTATATTGTAAAACAAGAATGAAATACAAGAAAAACCCCATACGGCACACGAGACACATAGGTTAGAACCTATGGTCTACGTATGCGGGAATAGCCAACAACTCTCGACATTGACGTACGAACGCCAATTGATCGAGATAAAACACAAATATCAAAACTCAAGTTATTAAAATCCTCAAAACTCAAAACAACAAGTTAGAAAACTAGCTCCAGATTTTGACTCAGAGAATTTGGGATTAAACAAACAAAACAGGAGATAGTTAACAAGGTGTGTGAGGTATAGGCCAAAACCCATCACCAGAAGCAAACATTGGCCCGACGAGAACATCAAAATTACGGGTGTCGCCGGTTCAAGTGGGGACATTCGTTCTCGTGTTCTCGTGGTGGTCTCCTATTGGTCTAACTAGGTTAATTTACTTGTTTGATTTTTCTACAAACACCTCAGGTTGCTCCAGATACCCTGTAGTCCCCAAAATATCCACAAAACCGACACGGGAAAATGCTAAGCTAAATCTTAGGGTTTTAGTCTCTGTTTTGGGTCCATAAATTCGACACTACAGGGGTTTAAGGTCACTACTAAGCCCCAATTTCACCATATCAATTCAAAATAAACCCTAACCTCAACTTGGAAAATCCTATCATCACTAAACTATACCGTTTTTGCTCAAAACTACAATAGAATACAAGGAAAGCTAAATCTTGACTAAAGATGTGGATTTATACCTCATTTGGAAACTCAAGAATTTTCTTGAGTTGCTCAAAGTCTTCAAAATCATAGCTTGATATCACCATGGTTTTTGTAGTGGGGTTGTGAACAATTTTTGTGATGGGGTATATGGTTTTTGGCTTGGATTTGTGGGTGGCTTGAGGTGGTAGAAGAGGTGGAGGGTGAGGAGATGAAGGAGGAGAAGAATGGTGAAGAGAAAATGAAGAAATGAAGAAGAGGAACCATGAGGGTGTGTAAAAGTTTCCTTCTCTCTCTCTCACATGCCCCATGATACTTGTCCCATCAAGTCACTCTCATCTCATTTCTTTTTCTTTTTTCCATTTTTCTAAAAATCAAGAGCAAAACCAAGTTTAAATGTAATGAAACATAGGCATGGTTTTGTTTGTTTGTTTGTTTGTTCATGATGTATTCATACATCATATATATGCCATGTTTCTACTTTATGACACGGGCACGAGTACTTGGTATTACACTTATGCTTAGATCAATACCTTTGCCACTACTAGATGTCTCAGTGTTATATTATGAGTATATTATTGTATGACTTAGGAGATCGTCATACATGCGATTTCTACCCGGTGTTGTCTTCTACTCACGAGTTGGCAACTCACCCCCGTTGTGCCACAGTTTTTTGCAGGTTTAGCCATACAAGTTCCATAGCGGCTTCGCTGGCACACCACTTCCTTCCGGGTGATTGCTTTGGTAGGTGGGCTTACTTGCATCGTGACCACCGTTGCACATGTACTTTATATTTCAGTTGTACCTAGTCAAAAGCTCTATCAACCAGACTTGTGTATTTAGTAAACATAGATGACCACAGTTGTATATTCTTTCGGCCTTAGAGTCGCGCTTATTTATTTATTGTTGTTTCTGGTTTTCTTATGATGCTTAGTTTTCTCGCTTTCATTCTGTGTTTTGATTCTCGCCCTTCGGCATTGTATATTTATATTATCTTTCGTGGTTGTTCCTCCATTTGGCGAAGAGCTAGCTCCCGCTTGGGGATACCTTATATATTATTGCTTGTATTCATTTTTGGGTTAAAAATTACAAAGGAGGTGATGCCCAAATTCAAACGACAAAAAGGGTTTTCAAGTTAGATACAAATATAGCGTTTTCATATATTACTACTTATGTATATATAAGAATAAGTTTGATTTCAGTAAACCTTATTTCAAAACTGCACTTCCATTATTTTTCCCTTAAAAAGGTTTAGATTTATGGGATTTTGGCATACTTGAATTAGGTGGGGTCATATAGACTTCACGTGATTCAAGTGCCAGTCACATGCCTTTTCCGGATCGTGACAACTTCGCAAAGAACCTTATCGGCCATTAAAAGCTGGATCGAATCGTGAGCTTTGTCTAACATCACTTCACTCTCCACTGAAGTGGTCGTCACTGGAATTCTGCTTTTCGGAAATACAATCTTGTGCACATCTTGTTACTTCAGCAGCGCCGTCATCTTCAATTTCGATATATTACAATTATTGCACTCATCGAACTTTTCGATCTCGTAATTTTGAGACGTTATCTTCCCAAACAACTCCAAACCGCGAACTTGACGCTCTGATACCACTTGTTGTAAGTATTACGCATTTATACGCAGCGGAAATTCAAGACCATTGTTTTAGGGTATATTGGAGAAAAAAAACTATTCGACGGATATCAAATCACACGAAAAGAACACACCAACAACAACACAAAAAATTTAACCAAGTTCGGCGCAACTGGCACATTATCCTGCAAACCGCGACGAGAACTTCCACTATGAGAAAGAATTACAAAAGATTATACAAACTTCTCACTCTCCTTTACAAAGAATACCCACTCTTAGAATACCTCTCTCCATTGGCGACTGTGCTTGGTCGCCCTCTCCAACTCTAATCAAAACTTAGGTTATTAGAGAATTATGGATTACTCAAACTCTAAAGAAAACCAATATATTTACAGGGTAAATATATGCTTGGAGATAAATCCATATTTAAACCATAGATAAATATGTATTTAAACTAGATATTAGATTTAAATCTAAACTATAAACATTAGATTTAAATGCTAACTATTCTCTAACGAATCCCGAATTTAAATCAAATTCAACAAGAAGATGGAAAGTGATTCGCTAACAAGTGACTCCTTTTCAATTAGAAAGAATAGCCAAAACTGTTAGTGTATATGCCCTATAGGCCATTACTGTATCATACTAGTTTGTATATTACTTAATGGAAGCTTGGGATATTCACCTTGTATAGACAATCTTGCTCAAAATAGTAGTATGCTACTTGGTTTGTTTCTACTTTAATGTGTACATGTGTTTATTTTAGTATATCACATATACACATTAGTGGAGCCCTTAGGATCTTTGCTTGATTACCAGCGTTGTGATGGCAGTCACACCCGTGGGGGCTGGGTAATCCACAAGCACATCCTTATGCAGGTCCCTAGTCGTAGGACTATCGAGACAGGGCATCGATACTCCGGAGTAGACTAGCGTATGCGCTTCTCATTCCAGTGTGGGAGACGGTCTGTCCCACAGCCGTCAGTACGTCGTACTTGAGATAGTATGCGGGTGCTCGTTAGGTTACGAGTACACTGGACAGGACTCGTTAGGAACTGTTGGTTGGTACTATACCTATCGTCAGTTATCAGTTCCCAGGTGACATGAGTACAGCTTAGTCCGCTGACTTGACACTGTCACTTCGCCTCGAGTGTGTTCCCACTGTACTTAGATTACTACCCTACCACGGCTCAAAGGAGTCGTGCAAACAGGTAGTAGTTGGGTGCAGTCCCGAAGCACTTGGAGGCAGTGACGGTTAGACAGGATTCGTCTCTCCCGGTATTGGGGGTTGATATCGCGCTGTGTCTAGGAGAGCCATTACACAAAGTCCCTAGCCAAGGCAAGAGAGATATACTGGTAGGTTTCCAGTGTTATCTCAGGGTGTTCTGGGCTACACTCCGACACGACTTGTACCGCTATTAGGGGACTGACGTTTACCGCCTCCCTAGGCCCGCCATGCAATATTCTCAGACGAACAGACCGGACTGTACGCAGATTGTCACATTCAGGCTCAGTAGGAGTTCAGATGGGTTTCACCTCGTCCGTCTTCTTATCGGCATCTACCTGGGGGCCGTTACGCACAGCTAGTGCCGCTTGCGGTCTGTGGTTAAACCCACTGCCAGCGTAGTGTCGAGTCTTTAGAGTCCCACACAGAGAGCTATTCGCCTTTAGGCAAAAGAGTAGAGGTCACATGGTTTTGCGACAGGGTTCGGTCACATCCGTGCACTTGTGCACGTTTAGTGTCCGGGCAGTTAACACTAGCGGGCTTTGGTTTAAGCCAGATCCTAGTGTACGTTTTGGGATTGGTTCTATCTCGTTAGTATTCGTGTTCCTCGGAACGCGGATGCGGGTGTGTATGCACAGTTGACAGAGAGACATAGGCAAAGGATTCTCATTAGGGTTGTTGACTGTTGACTTTTGCTAAACCATAATGAGAATAAGAAATATGATTAACAATAATATTAATTAAGTATTATTGTGACATGGTTGTTGATGGTTGACTTTGTTGACTTGTTGACTTAGTTGACCGGTTGACTAGGTTGGACTTGTTGACCATCATCATGACAATGGCTATCATTTCTTGGCATTGACCTTGGCTTGCTTATTTGTTCACACATTGCATTTAATGCAAGAAATGATATGGCCACTTGATATGATAACAACCATCAAATAATACTCAATTATTATTATGTGTTATGATGATTTTGGATTATGAGAGCAAGGGTGACAAAAGTCTTGCTCATTCTTTCATTTGCTTTCTCACTCTTGAAAGCTCTCTCATCCTCAAGCTCTCCCTCTTCTTCTTGCTCTCTCTAGTCCATGGTTCTACTTGTCTCATGTGTTGAGAAGAAAGAACCATAGAGATAAAACCCAACACAATCCTCTACTCATCCTAGTACACAAGGTTTAGCAAACCAAGTGTTCTAGTTTCCTCAAGTTTGAGGTTGAAGCCAAAGGTAGAAGCTTTCAGGTGGATCCATCTTCGGCAGAAAGACGCGACAAGAAGAGAACCATCCGACCACCACAAGGAGACCAAGAGAAGGAGTTCAAGTTAAGGTATAACCCCTAACCGAGTAGGTAAAACTCTTGTTAGGTTTGTTAGATAGTTGTTTAACAAAGATCCGTATTTTGAGTCCATGTTACCACCAAAAGAAAAATCGTTTTTCATCATTTCCGCAAGCCCGTAAGTACCGAGAGAGGTAACGTGGACTTACAGTGGTATCAGAGCCTAGTTAAACACTATCTAACATGTTAGCAAAGTAACTAGAAGTTCGATCGGAGAAAAAGTCGCGAAACATGCCCGTATTTTCAAGTTTCTGCCGATTCTGTTTTCTGTTCAAAAATTAATTAATCTGACACTAAAAATCGGTTCAGGCTTTTTAAAACACACCCAAGAAAACTGGTCGACCGACTCGGTCAAAGCGCCGCGGTTCCGCGGCCGAGTTGACTCGATCGTGGTTTTCCTGCAGTGTTTTTCTGGGGCTGTTTTGGGATTTTTGGAATATGTTTTTTCTGCCCAGATTTTACAGAAAGCAAAATTTGTTTTTGGGGTTTAAAAATCCGTATTTTGATCGAACTTCTAAAGACTTAAGCTAACGGGTTATATCTGTGATGTGATATATGTATTGAACGTCTGCTAATCGCTATACGTCGATTAGTGGGGGTTATACATATCTGTGATCTGTAATGTTGATGGTATGTGTATATGAATTCATTGGATTGTCTCGGATGAATAGCCGGGGGGTTGTGAGATGAAAGTTTTCTTTTCCTTTCAATTCTTGTAATTTGTAATTGATGTAATATTATTTATATGGCCGCACAACCGGGATGGGGTTGTAGCCGTCATTGTATAATTTCT
Source organism: Agapanthus africanus (assembly GCA_030015575.1). Classification (NCBI taxonomy): domain Eukaryota; kingdom Viridiplantae; phylum Streptophyta; class Magnoliopsida; order Asparagales; family Amaryllidaceae; genus Agapanthus; species Agapanthus africanus. The sequence continues at coordinate 263,061,343 of JASDDO010000008.1, forward strand.
TTTACTGTTTTTGCTCCTAGGATAGACCCAAGATGGGGTGCACAAACTACAGGGTATCTCGAAGTGCCGAGTGGCCTACTCACGGTGTTGAGGGAGGTTGCTTCACTTCGGGTACTTGGCGGGTAGTTTGCAGCATCCGTAGGGGTCTAGGGTGGGGTCTTGGCTATTCATCGCGACCGTGTAATCCGCTCTTCGTTATAGGCTCGTACGGATTGCGGATTCCTAGTATATCCAATGTGTTCATCTGTGATCTGGAATGGCTATAATTGCATGTGATGAATGTGTATATCTATATATGATATCTATTTAGGCGTTGCTTATGTTTTGCATCCGCGCTAGTCCAGCCCCCGCTCTGTCGTTAGTTAAGTAACCTAACGGGTAATGACGGGGCCCCGTGGCGAATGCGGATGGCATAAGCGTACGTCATATTTTCGTTGTTTTCTGCAATGGTAGGATTAAATGATGGGACACATTAAATTAATGCAAGAAAATAAACCAAAGTTGAATCGTTGGAACACTTTCAAAACCACTCGGTTTCTTTTGAAAAACAACTTTTAAACGCGGAGCTTAAGCCATTCCTTTTAAAAGCTATCTCGTTCCATCGATTATATCAAGTTCACTACGTTCACGGTTTCGCCAAAACCATTCGTAGCCCTCCGTCGTTTCACATGGATAGTCAATAGTATTCAAGCTATGTTTGTTGGCCAAAGTCAAGGCATAGTGATTGGTAGCTATTGGGTATTCATGTGCAGCATAGATAGATGTGTTGGTTTGGGACAGTCGTACTGCCTTGTTGGCCAAAGTCAAGGGTAGGTACGGGTGGGTTCAAATTAACCTAGAGAATGACGGGTAGAACTTGACATGTGACTTATGATTTGTTGGCCAAAGTCAAGGTCATAAGAGCATGGGGCAAAAATCCACATCGGGAGTTTCAAAAGAACTGAAACTTGCTAGCGCTGCATACCATTTGGAGTGTGATGATTCTGGTAGGATTCCTTCAGTTTTGTCACGCGATGATATTTGGATCCCGATCCTACTGTGAGTATATGCTACTCCTCGGGAAATTTCTCACTTAACGATCAATGCTATAAACCTAATAGGTGTCTAGAAAGGTGTTAGCGGGGCTACGCCCACAGGGAAAAGAGGTTATTAAATTAAGGAACTTCGCGAAAGCGTTGGAAAACCTCCCTCGAAGTACCGACACTATCGTGGCTGAACGGTTAAGCAAGTATTGTACGGTGAGATTGATCCTGACTAATTCTTCCTTTTAGGTTTGAGGAGGGATTTGAGAGACAGTGGGAGCCATCCTGTTTAGACAAATTAAAAACCACTCTAAACTTGCAAGAGCATCATGCTAAAGTGTTTCTTCTCTCTCTCCTAATTGCAGCGACCAAATATCATGACTGGACTTAAGTTACTACTAGATAAAAACATACTGACAGGGCCAAACTACAAAGATTGGCTCAGGAATGTCAAAATGGCAATCACTTATGACAAGTTGGGGTATCTCCTCACCACTAAAGCTCCCCTGTCCCAGGTCCCAAAACCAGCGTCGCGGATAGGGAAATCTGTAAGACCTGGGAAATCGATTGCGCGAAGGCCAAGTGTCTCGTGCTTGCCTCTATGGAAAATGAACATCAGAGGAGACACGAGAATATTGACCTTGAATCCATATTTCTCCATACAAAAGAACTGTATGGAGAGCAATCCCGTATCGCCAGATACGAAGTCTCGAAAAAGCTGTTTTCGGCGAGATTGGCCGTCGGATCATCGGTAGCAGAACACGTGCTTAAGATGATTGGCTTCATTGAGGAGCTCACGGACCTTGGGACCACGTTAGAGAACGAGCTCTACACGGACTTGATTCTCCAGTCCCTTCCTTCCACTTACGCCCAGTTTATCCTGAACTTTAACTTGCAAGAAAAAGAAGTTGAACTTTCAGAACTCCTCAACATGCTGAGGAGTGCAGAGGGCACCCAACAGAAAGGTAGGGAAACATCCACTTTGTTTGTAGGAGGATCTTCCTCTTCTAGGTCCAAGGCAAGAGCCAAGGGAAAGAAGAAGAAATCCCCCGCCAAACCAAGGGGTGGTGTTAGTAAAGTGGATACGAAAGGAAAGACAAAGGAAACAAAGGTAGCGGGAAAGCTTGTTGGAAAGGAAGAATGCTTTTACTGTCACAAGAGTGGACACTGGAAAAAGGATTGCAGGGCTTGGAAGGCCAGAACCCAGGATCTGAAGCAAGTTGCGGCTTCAGCTTCAGGTGTGTATGTTATTGAAAACTGTCTATCAAAAAACTCTACATCCTGGGTATTGGATACCGGATCAGGATCTCATATCTGTAATTCTTTACAGGCACTGAGAAGGCGTAGGGTTTTGAAGGCAGGTGATATGACCCTCAGAGTTGCAAACGGAGCTGGCATGGATGCTGAGTCCGTGGGGGACTATCACCTTGGGTTGTCAGATGGACATGTTTTGGTTTTGCGTGATTGTTATTTTGTACCCAATGCAACCTGTAATATCATATCTGTATCTTTATTATCTAAAGAAGGTTATGAATTTGCATTTGTAAGTAATGTTGTGAACATTCACCTTAATCAAGTTTTGATTGGGTCAGGTACATTAAGTAATGGTATATACGTATTAAACCAACCACAGATTTTCAATGTCCAGAATACACACAAAAGAATGTCTCCGGAAACAAATCAGGCTTTCTTATGGCATTGTAGACAGGGTCACATCAATGAGAGAAGGTTGACGAAGTTACATACAGAAGGATATTTGGATCCGTTCGAATATCAATCATATGCAGCTTGTCAATCCTGTCTCAAAGGAAAGATGACAAAGACTCCGTTCACTGGACACGGAGTAAGAGCGAGCGAGCTCTTGGAACTCGTACACAGCGACATGTGCGGTCCAATGTCTACGCATGCACGAAGCGGTTATTCTTACTTCATTACTTTTACGGATGACTTTTCAAGGTACGGATATGTCTTCTTAATGAAACATAAATCCGTAGCCTTTGGAAAATTCCAGGAATATAAGAATGAAGTAGAAAAACAAACAGGCAAAAGTATCAAGACACTGAGATCTGATCGAGGTGGTGAATACTTAAGTGCCGAGTTCCTGGATTATTTAAAAGAGAATGGAATTCTCTCTCAGCCTACTCCTCCATACACTCCGCAACATAACGGTGTATCGGAGAGACGGAACCGGACCCTATTGGATATGGTACGTTCCATGATGAGTAACGCTGAGTTACCGCGATCATTCTGGGGATATGCACTAGAATCAGCTGCATACCTTTTGAACCGAGTTCCAACTAAGACTGTGCCTACCACACCATATCAGATGTGGTGTGGGAAGAAACCCTATCTTAAGCACATTAAGACTTGGGGATGTCCAGCTTTTCTCAAAAAGCAGCATGCGGACAAACTCGAGGCACGCTCAGTGAAGTGCAAGTTTATGGGATATCCAAAGAATTCCAAGGGATATTACTTCTATTGCGAAGAGGAACAAAAGGTTTTTGTTTCTCGTCATGCCCATTTCTAGGAAACAGAGTTTTTGGAAAATCAGATAAATGGGAGCGCAATAAAACTGGAAGAAATTCCAGAACCACGAGCTATTACTGAAAGCTTAGTAGAACTAGAGGGTTCGAAAGATCAGGACATTCTTGCGCCGCTCCGCAGGTGTAGTAAGCAGTCTCATCTGCCCGAGAGATACTACGGTTTTCTCATAGACGGGGATAGAGAGGATTGCATCATTGATAGTGATGAGCTGACTAGCTTCCAGCAAGCCATTCAGAGCGTCGACTCGGTAAAATGGCTGGATGCAATGCGGACCGAAATGGAGTCCATGTACACCAACAAGGTATGGACGTTAGACGTTGCTCCAGATGGGGTAAAACCCGTAGGATGCAAGTGGATCTTCAAAAGGAAGATTGGTGTAGATGGACAGGTTGAGACCTATAAAGCTAGACTTGTTGCAAAGGGTTTTCGTCAAAGACCTGGTTTGGACTATGACGAAACCTTTTCTCCAGTGGCTATGCTGAAATCCATTCGGATCCTTCTTGCCATTGTTGCCTTCCACGATTATGAGATTTGGCAGATGGACGTAAAGACCGCTTTTCTGAATGGAAATTTAGAGGAGTGTGTCTATATGGACCAGCTAGAGGGTTTCATTCAGAGTGGGAGCAGCGGAAAGGTGTGCAAGTTGCTTAAGTCCATCTATGGACTAAAGCAGGCATCGCGGAGTTGGAACATCTGTTTTGATGAGACGGTCAAAGAATTTGGCTTTATCAAAAATCCAGATGAACCATGCATCTATAGTAGATTTGTAGCAAGAACTGTCGTATTCGTCGTATTGTACATGGATGACATTCTTTTGATAGGAAATTACATTCCTATGCTACAATCTGTCAAGGGATTCTTGTCACACAGGTTCTCCATGAAAGACCTGGGTAATGCCTCTTACATTCTGGGGATCCGGATCTATCGTGACAGATCCAAGAGGATATTGGGACTTTCACAGTCCAGGTACATCGACACCATACTAAGAAGATTCAGCATGGAAGATTCCAAGCGCGGTAATCTACCGGCTTATCACGGGATCGCCCTCTCCAAGGAGATGTCTCCCAAGACTGATTTGGGAAGAGATCGCATGTCTATTATACCCTATGCTTCTGCGGTAGGCTCTATAATGTATGCGATGTTGTGTACCAGACCAGATGTAGCTTATGCACTGAGTGTGGTAAGCCGGTATCAGTCAAACCCTGGGGAGAAGCACTGGATAGCGGTAAAAGAACATTCTCAAGTACCTGAGAAGGACTAAGGAGATGTTCTTGGTGTATGGCGGAAAAGACCTCCAGATCGAGGCCTTTGCTGACTCCAGCTTCCAAAGTGACAAGGATGATTCCAAGTCCATGTCGGGTTATGTCTTTACCCTCAATGGAGGGGCGGTGTGTTGGAAGAGTTCCAAACAGGAAACCGTTGCTAACTCGACGATGGAAGCGGAATATATCGCTGCTGCAGATGCCGCAAAAGAAGCCGTCTGGATAAGGAAGTTCTTGATAGAACTTCAGGTGGTTCCGTCCATTGTTGATCCAATACCTCTGTATTGCGACAACAACAGGGCTATAGCTTTAGCGAAGGAACCCAGGTCCCATCAGAAGTCCAGACACATCTTGAGGCGGTATCACCTGATCCGGGAGATCGTGGGTCGCCAGGAGATCGAGGTTCGGAGAGTTGCTACGGAAGATAACACTGCTGATCCATTCACGAAGGCCTTACCCCAGACTCATGTAAGTCGATGTAGTACACCCCAGTACTTATGGGGAGGCGGAATTTTCAAAAACGATCAAGTTTAAACAACGAACATCGACTAACCGCTTGAATCGAAGCTAAACAAATAATAACCAAACACAAAGCTATACTAAACTATAGTGTTAAGGGATTATACCGATCGAAACTAGTCCTTCGTCTTTGTGTCCTCCTTTGTTCTCCTCGGCCGTCTCTAGGTAGTAGACGATCCACCCGAGAGCGAAACTCCAAGCTAAACCTCTAACTTGAGGTAACTAATCAACTTTGATTGCTAATCAAAGATGAAAGGATGATGTAGAGTGTAGGTTATAGATTGTTTAGTCTAACTAATCCTTTGATCTCAACACATGAGGATTAAGGATTAGGGTTTGAAGATGAGAGCTTGAGGAGAGAGAATGTGAGATGAGATAATGAGAGAAGAGAGAGAGTGTATCATAATATTATGAAGCATTCTTATTTTTCAATAATGAATAAAAAGAAATGAATAAGCATGCTTCATGAAATATCTAGTGGTGATTCATTAGCACGAGTCATTAAGCAATAAATGTGCATTAATGAAATGAATGAATCACCACCATGACTCACTCTCTTATCCAAAAGAAACCTCCTTAGTCACATCTTCTAGAAGCTTCTCGAGTAATTACGAGAACGCCCCTCCGATCCGTAAAAATACGGAAAAACTTTAGACTGTAAAAATCCAATAACCGGATACCAGTAACTGGCTTAAACCAAAGCCGACTGGTAAAAACTGTCCGAAAGTCGTACGCGCGTAAACGCACGTATGCGTCCGAACCCTTTGTCGCAAAACCATGCAACCTCTATATCGTTTCGCCTGGAGTAGGAAACTCTCTGTGTGGGACTCTAGAGACTCGACTACTACGCTGGCAGTGGGTTTAACCACAGACCGCAAGCGGCACTAGCTGTACGTAACGGTCCCCAGGTAGTTGTCGATAAGAAGGTCGATGAGTAAACCCATCCGAACTCCTACTGAGTCTGATGTGACAATCTCCATACAGTCCGGTCCGTTCGTCCAAGACTATCGCATATCGGGCCTAGGGGGGCGGCAAGCGTCGGTCCCCTAATAGCGGTATAAGTCGTGTCGGAGTGAAGCCCATTACACCCTGAGAAACTACTGGAACCTACCAGCAAATCTCGCTTGCCCTGGCCAGGGACTTTGCGTAATGGCTCTCTGACACAGCACGATATCTACTCCCAATACCGGGAGGGACGAATCCTGTCTAACCGCCACTGCCTCCAAGTGCTCGGGACTGCACCCAACTGCCACCTGTTTGCACGACTCCTTTGAGCCGTGGTAGGGTAGCAATCTAAGAACAGTGGGACACACTCGAGGCGAAGTAGCAGTGTCAAGTCTGCGGACTACGCTGTACTCATGTCACCTGGGAACTGTTCACTGACGACTGGTATCAAACCAACCAACAGTTCCCTGTGAGTCCTGTCCGGTGTACCCGTAACCTAACGAGCACCTGTATACTATCTCCAGTACGACGTACTGACGGCTGTGGGACAGACCATCTCCCCAACTGGGATGAGAAGCGTACACACTAGTCTACTCCGGAGTATCGATGCTCTGTCTCGATAATCCAATGACCAGGGACCTGAATAAGGATGTGCTTGTAGACTACCCAGCCCCACTAGTGTGACTGCCATCACAACGCTGGTAGACAAGCAAGATCCTAAGAGCTCTATCAATACGTACACTCACATATTAAGATAGAAAAACCAAGTAGCATACTACCATGTTTAGCAAGACTGTTATATACATGTGAATATCCCAAGCTTCCATTAAGTAATATACAAGCTAGTATGATACAGTAATGGCCTTCTAGGGCATAAACACTAACAATCTCCCACTTGCACTAGGGCCATGTACTGGCATATCGCAGACCAATGATCTCGAGCAGCCTCTCGAACTGAATCTGAGGAAGGGCCTTCGTGAATGGATCAGCAATGTTCTCTTCTGAAGCAACTCTCCGAACCTCGATCTCCTGACGATCAATGATCTCCCTGATCAGGTGATACCGCCTCAAGATGTGTCTGGACTTCTGATGGGACCTTGGTTCCTTCGCTAAAGCTATAGCTCCGTTGTTGTCGCAATACAGAGGTATTGGATCAACTATGGTAGGAACCACCTGAAGTTCTGTTAGGAACTTCTTCATCCAGACTGCTTCTTTTGCGGCATCGCAAGCAGCTATATACTCCGCTTCCATCGTCGAGTCAGCAACGGTGTCCTTCTTGGAGCTCTTCCAGCACACCGCCCCTCCATTGAGGGTAAAGACATAACCCGACATGGACTTGGAATAATCCTTATCACTCTGGAAGCCGGAATCAGCAAAGGCCTCCAACCTGAGGTCTTTTCCGCCGTAAACCAAGAACATCTCCTTAGTCCTCCTCAGGTACTTGAGAATGTTCTTTACTGCTATCCAGTGTTTCTCCCCTGGGTCTGACTGATACCGGCTTACCACGCTCAGTGCGTAAGCTACATCTGGTCTGGTACACAACATCGCATACATTATAGAGCCTACCGCAGAAGCGTAGGGTATAATAGACATGCGTTCCCTTTCCAAATCAGTCTTGGGAGACATCTCTTTGGAGAGGGTGATTCCGTGACAAGCCGGTAGATTACCGCGCTTAGAATCTTCCATACTGAATCTTTTCAGTACAGTGTCGATATACCTGGACTGCGAAAGTCCCAACATCCTCTTGGATCTATCACGATAGATCTGGATCCCCAGAATGTAAGAGGCATCACCCAGGTCTTTCATGGAGAACCTGTGTGACAAGAATCCTTTGACAGATTGTAGCATAGGAATGTCATTTCCTATCAATAGAATGCCATCCACGTACAAGACGAGGAATACGACACTTCTGGCCACAACTTTACTATATATGCACGGTTCATCTGGATTTTTGATAAAGTCATATTCTTTGACTGTCTCATCAAAACAGATGTTCCAACTCCGCGATGCCTGCTTTAGTCCATAAATGGACTTAAGCAGCTTGCATACTTTCCCGCTGCTCCCACTCTGATTGAAACCCTCTGGCTGATCCATATAGACGCTCTCTTCTAAATTTCCATTCAGAAAAGCCGTCTTTACGTCCATCTGCCAGATTTCATAATCATGGAAGGCAGCAATAGCAAGAAGGACCCGAATGGATTTGAGCATAGCCACTGGAGAAAAAGTTTCGTCATAGTCCAAACCAGGTCTTTGACGAAAACCCTTTGCAACAAGTCTAGCCTTATAGGTTTCCACCTGTCCATCTACACCAATCTTTTTCTTGAAGATCCATTTGCATCCTATGGGTTTTACCCCATCTGGAGCAAAGTCCAAAGTCCATACTTTGTTGGTGTACATGGACTCCATTTCGGTTCGCATTGCATCTAGCCATCGTACCGAGTCGCCGCTCTGGATGGCCTGCTGGAAGTCAGTAGGTTCATCATCTTCTATAATGCAATCCTCTCTATCCCCGTCAATGAGAAAACCGTAGTATCTCTCAGGCGGATGAGACGGCCTACTACTTCTGCGGAGGGGTGCGGGAATGTCCTGTTCTACTTGAACCTCTAGTTCTATCAAACTTTCAGTAACAGCTTGTGGTTCTGGAATTTCTTCCAGTTCTATTGCGCTCCCACTCTTCTGATTTTCTAAAAATTCAGTTTCTAAGAAGGTGGCATGACGAGAAACAAAGACCTTTTGTTCCTCTGCGTAATAGAAATAATATCCCTTGGAGTTCTTTGGATATCCCACAAGCTTACACAGTACTGATCGTGCCTCGAGCTTGTCCACATGCTGCTTTTTTACAAAAGCTGGACACCCCCATGTCCTAAAATGTTTTAGACAGGGTTTCTTCCCACTCCACATCTGATATGGTGTGGTAGGCACAGTCTTGGTTGGAACCTGGTTCAAAAGATATGCCGCTGATTCTAGCGCATAACCCCAGAAAGATCGCGGTAACTCAGCATTACTCATCATGGATCGTACCATATCCAATAGGGTTCGATTCCGTCTCTCCGATACACCGTTGTGCTGTGGAGTGTATGGAGGAGTAAGCTGAGAGAGAATTCCTTTCTCTTTTAGGTAACCTAGGAACTCGGCACTTAAGTATTCTCCACCTCGATCAGATCTTAGTGTCTTAATACTTTTGCCTGTTTGGTTTTCCGCTTCATTCTTGAATTCCAGGAATTTCTCAAAGGCCTCTGATTTATGCTTCATTAAGAAAACATATCCATACCTAGAGAAATCATCTGTAAAAGTAATGAAGTAGGAATAACCACCTCTCGCATGTGTAGACATTGGACCGCATACATCACTGTGTATGAGTCCTAAGAGCTCGCTCGCTCTTACTCCTTGTCCAGTGAATGGAGTCTTTGTCATCTTTCCTTTGAGACAAGATTGACAAGTGTCATAAGTTTGATATTCGAACGTGTCCAAATATCCTTCTCTATGCAACTTAGTCAACCTTCTCTCATTGATGTGACCCAGTCTACAATGCCATAAGAAAGCTTTATTTAAATCTGGAGACTTTCTTTTTAGTGTGTTCTGGACATTGAAAATTTGGAGTTGGTTTAACACATATATGCCGTTATTTAGAGTACCGGACCCAATCAAACCATGATTAAGGTGGATGTTGACAACATCTCTTACAAACGTGAAATCATAACCTTTATTTGATAACAAGGAAACTGATATGATATTACACGTTAAGCTGGGTACAAAATAACAGTTATGTAAAACCAAAATGTGTCCACTCGTCAATCCTAGGTGATAATCCCCGACGGACGCAGCTCCCACGCTAGCTCCGTTAGCAGCCCTGAGGATCATATCACCTTCTTCCAGCACTCTACGGTTTCTCAGTGCCTGCAATGAATTGCAAATATGAGATCCTGATCCGGTATCCAATACCCAGGAAGTAGAGTTGATCGACAGACAATTCTCAATTACAAACACACCTGAAGTCGAAGCCACAGCTTGCTTCGATTCCTGGTTCTTGGCGTTCCACGCCTTGCAATCCTTCTTCCAGTGCCCTTTCCTGTGACAATGGAAGCACTCATCCAGGCCAACTACCGGTGCTGCAATCTTTTTCTTTCCCTTCCCTCTCACCTTACTAACACCTCCTCTAGGTTTGGGTGCGGCCTTCTTCTTCCTTCCTTTGGCCCTAGCCTTGGACCCGGAAGAAGATGCACCGCCAACAAACATAGCGGGTGTTTCCCTTGCCTTCTGCAAGGTGCCCTCCGCACTCCTTAACATGTTCAGGAGTTCCGCAAGTTCAACTTCTTTTCCTTGAAGATTGAAGTTGAGGATAAACTGGGCGTAGGTGGGAGGAAGGGACTGGAGAACAAGGTCTGTATAGAGCTCATTATCCAAAGTCGTCCCAAGGTCTGCGAGCTCTTCTATATAGCCAATCATCTGTAGGACATGTTCACCTACCGATGACCCGACAGCCAACCTCGCTCGAAACAATTTCTTAGAGGTCTCGTATCTTGCTATACGAGATTGCTCTCCATAAAGTTCCTTTGTATGGAGAAATATGCCATCTAGGGACATATCCTCGTGCCTCCTCTGATGTTCATTGTTCATCGAGGCAAGCACGATGCACTTGGCTCTCGCGCAATCTAAATCCCAGGTTTTGCGGATTTCCTTATCCGCATTGCTGGATTTAGGACCAGGGACAGCAGGTGCCGTAGCGGTGAGGACGTACCCCAGTTTGTCATAGGTCAAAGCCATCTTGACATTCCGCAGCCAATCTTTATAGTTTGGCCCCGTCAGTATATTTTTCTCTAAAAGTAACTTAAGTCCAGTCATTTTCAGGGTCGCTGCAATTAGGAGAGAGAGAAGAAAACTCTTTAGCATGATGCTCTTGCAAGTTTAGAGTGGTTTTTAGTTTATCTAAACTGGATGGCTCCCACTGTTTCTCGAATCCTTCCTCAAACCATAAAAGAAGAATTAGCCAAGACTATTCTCACCGTACAATACTTGCTTAACCGTTCAGCCAGGCCGGTGTCGATACTTCGAGGGAGGTTTTCCAACGCTTTCGCGAAGTTCCTTAATTAAGTAACCTCTTTTCTCTGGGGGCGTAACCCCGCTGACACTTTTCTGGACACCTACTAGGTTTATAGCATTGATCGTTAAGTGACGAATATCCTGATAAGTAGCATATACTCACAGTAGGATCGGGATCCAAATATCATCGTCTGATAATGTTGTAGGAATGCTACCAACATTCATCAAACTCAAAATGGTATGCACTTGGTTCTTTGAAAATTTCAGTTTCTTTATAAATTCCCGATATAAGTTTTTACCCCATGCTCTTATGACCTTGGCGTTGGTCAAAATGTCATAAGTCACATGTCAAGTTCTACCCATCATTATCTTGTTAATTTGAACCCATCCGTATATATCCCTGACGTTGGCCAAATGATAATACGACTGTCCCAAACCAACTCATCTATCTATGCAACAAATGAATACCCAGCAGCTACCAAACACTATGCCATGACGTTGGCCAAAAGTGCATAGCTTGAATACTACCGAATACCCAAATGAAATGACGGAGGGCTACGACTGGTTTTGGCGAAACCGTGAACGTAGTGAACTTGATATAACCGAAGGAACCTGATAGCTTTTAAAAGGAGTGGTTAAATCTCCGCATTTAAAAATATCTGTTTTAAAAATAACCGAGTGGTTTCTTTTAAATTGTTCCAACGATTTAAACTTTGGTTTGTTTTACTTTGCATTATAGATAATGCGTCCCATCATTAACCTATCATTGCAGAAAACAACGAAAATACAACGTCCTCTTATGCCATCCGCATTCGCCACGGGGTCCCGTCATCACCCGTTAGGTTACTTAACTAACGACAGAGCGGGGGCTGGGCTAGCGCGGGTGTAAAACATAAGTGGCGTCTAAATAGCTATCATAATATAGATATTTTACATTCGTCTGACGCAATGATATTCATTCCAGAACACAGATAAACAATATTGGATTTGCAAGCAATCTGTATTTCTTTTGAGCCTGCAAGAAAAGACAGATTACACAGTTGTGATGAATAGCCGTTTACCCCACCCTCGACCCCTACGGGTACGGCAAACTACCCACCCGGTAGTCTGTGTACCCCACCTTGGGCCAGTCCTAGGAGCAAAAAACAGTAAAATGAAATAATACAACGGTGGCTACGACCGCAACCTGGAAGTGCCCCGCGAAAATAATATTACAACAAATTACATTTACAACAAATGAATTAAACGATAACCCATTGCGAACCCCGGCTATACACCACAACAGTCCAATACAGTTTATATGCACAAACAGATATTACCATTTCAGAAATGTGCAACCCCCTGCCAACCGACATACTAGCAGTTGGGGGAGGTTTACGAACACATTAAACAATCACAGATATAATCCCCTATGCAAATACTGTACAATTCGATCAAAATAACAACATCAATATTGCTCCAAAATCTGCTCTGTTAAACAGTAACCTGAGCAATAATTAAATATTCCAGAAAACACTAAATATCACAGGGGACCCACACAAAAAATTTGGGATCATGACTCGGCAACTCGGCGGCGGAACCGCGGCGGATCGGTGGGATCCGCCGCGCTTCCGCGGCGCTTTAGCCGAGTCATGGGCCCAATTTTCTTGGGTGTTCTCCTGGACCCATGTCAAGCTTTCTGAACATCCCTGAAAAATTTTAGGACATCATTTTGGATTCGACAGAAACTGATTTTTATTAGGGTTTTCCGGCTTCGTTTTTCCGTTCGAAATTCGTACAAATTTGCAACTAGGTTATTTATTGTTTAGCGAGGCTCTGATACCACTGTAAGTCGATGTAGTACACCCCAGTACTTATGGGGAGGCGGAATTTTCAAAAACGATCAAGTTTAAACAACGAACATCGACTAACCGCTTGAATCGAAGATAAACAAATAATAACCAAACACAAAGCTATACTAAACTATAGTGTTAAGGGATTATACCGATCGAAACTAGTCCTTCGTCTTTGCGTCCTCCTTTGTTCTCCTCGGCCTTCTCTAGGTAGTAGACGATCCACCCGAGAGCGAAACTCCAAGCTAAACCTCTAACTTGAGGTAACTAATAAACTTTGATTGCTAATCAAAGATGAAAGGATGATGTAGAGTGTAGGTTATGGATTGTTTAGTCTAACTAATCCTTTGATCTCAACACATGAGGATTAAGGATTAGGGTTTGAAGATGAGAGCTTGAGGAGAGAGAATGTGAGATGAGATAATGAGAAAAGAGAGAGAGTGTATCATAATATTATGAAGCATTCTTATTTTTCAATAATGAATAAAAAGAAATGAATAAGCATGCTTCATGAAATATCTAGTGGTGATTCATTAGCATGAGTCATTAAGCAATAAATGTGCATTAATGAAATGAATGAATCACCACCATGACTCACTCTCTTATCCAAAAGAAACCTCCTTAGTCACATCTTCTAGAAGCTTCTCGAGTAATTACGAGAACGCCCCTCCGATCCGTAAAAATACGGAAAAACTTTAGACTGTAAAAATCCAATAACCGGATACCAGTAACTGGCTTAAACCAAAGCCGACTGGTAAAAACTGTCCGAAAGTCGTACGCGCGTAAACGCACGTATGCTTCCGAACCCTTTGTCGCAAAACTATGCAACCTCTATATCGTTTCGCCTGGAGTAGGAAACTCTCTGTGTGGGACTCTAGAGACTCGACTACTACGCTGGCAGTGGGTTTAACCACAGACCGCAAGCGGCACTAGCTGTACGTAACGGTCCCCAGGTAGTTGTCGATAAGAAGGCCGATGAGTAAACCCATCCGAACTCCTACTGAGTCTGATGTGACAATCTCCATACAGTCCGGTCCGTTCGTCCAAGACTATCGCATATCGGGCCTAGGGGGGCGGCAAGCGTCAGTCCCCTAATAGCGGTATAAGTCGTGTCGGAGTGAAGCCCATTACACCCTGAGAAACTACTGGAACCTACCAGCAAATCTCGCTTGCCCTGGCCAGGGACTTTGCGTAATGGCTCTCTGACACAGCACGATATCTACTCCCAATACCGGGAGGGACGAATCCTGTCTAACCGCCACTGCCTCCAAGTGCTCGGGACTGCACCCAACTGCCACCTGTTTGCACGACTCCTTTGAGCCGTGGTAGGGTAGCAATCTAAGAACAGTGGGACACACTCGAGGCGAAGTAGCAGTGTCAAGTCTGCGGACTACGCTGTACTCATGTCACCTGGGAACTGTTCACTGACGACTGGTATCAAACCAACCAACAGTTCCCTGTGAGTCCTGTCCGGTGTACCCGTAACCTAACGAGCACCTGTATACTATCTCCAGTACGACGTACTGACGGCTGTGGGACAGACCATCTCCCCAACTGGGATGAGAAGCATACACACTAGTCTACTCCGGAGTATCGATGCTCTGTCTCGATAATCCAACGACCAGGGACCTGAATAAGGATGTGCTTGTAGACTACCCTGCCCCCACTAGTGTGACTGCCATCACAACGCTGGTAGACAAGCAAGATCCTAAGAGCTCTATCAATACGTACACTCACATATTAAGATAGAAAAACCAAGTAGCATACTACCATGTTTAGCAAGACTGTTATATACATGTGAATATCCCAAGCTTCCATTAAGTAATATACAAGCTAGTATGATACAGTAATGGCCTTCTAGGGCATAAACACTAACAGTTCGAGCGGCTGATCGAGATGATAGGTCTTCGATACGCCAGTACATGGCCTTAGTGCAAGTGGGAGATTGTTAGTGTATATGCCCTAGAAGCCATTACTGTATCATACTAGTTTTTATATTACTTAATAGAAGCTTGGGATATTCACCTTGTATAGACAATCTTGCTCAAAATAGTAGTATGCTACTTGGTTTGTTTCTACTTTAATGTGTACATGTGTTTATTTTAGTATATCACCTATACACATTAGTGGAGCCCTTAGGATCTTTGCTTGATTACCAGCGTTGTGATGGCAGTCACACCCGTGGGGGCTGGGTAATCCACAAGCACATCCTTATGCAGGTCCCTATTCGTAGGACTATCGAGACAGGGCATCGATACTCCGGAGTAGACTAGCGTATGCGCTTCTCATCCCAGTGTGGGAGACGGTCTGTCCCACAGCCGTCAGTACGTCGTACTTGACATAGTATGCGGGTGCTCGTTAGGTTACGAGTACACTGGACAGAACTCGTTGGGAACTGTTGGTTGGTACTATACCTATCGCCAGTTATCAGTTCCAAGATGACATGAGTACAGCTTAGTCCGCTGACTTGACACTGTCACTTCGCCTCGAGTGTGTTCCCACTGTACTTAGATTACTACCCTACCACGGCTCAAAAGAGTCGTGCAAACAGGTAGTAGTTGGGTGCAGTCCCGAAGCACTTGGAGGAAGTGACGGTTAGACAGGATTCGTCTCTCCCGGTATTGGGGGTTGATATCGCGCTGTGTCTAGGAGAGCCATTACACAAAGTCCCTGGCCAGGGCAAGAGAGATATACTGGTAGGTTTCCAGTGTTATCTTAGGGTGTTTTGGGCTACACTCCGACACGACTTGTACCGCTATTAGGGGACTGACATTTACCGCCCCCGTAGGCCCGCCATGCGATATTCTCAGACGAACAGATCGGACTGTACGCAGATTGTCACATTCAGGCTCAGTAGGAGTTCAGATGGGTTTCACCTCGTCCGTCTTCTTATCGGCATCTACCTGGGGGCCGTTATGCATAGCTAGTGTTCGTGTTCCTCGGAACGCGGATGCGGGTGTGTATGCACAGTTGACAGAGAGACAGAGGCAGAGGATTCTCATTAGGGTTGTTGACTGTTGACTTTTGCTAAACCCTAATGAGAATAAGAAATATGATTAACAATAATATTAATTAAGTATTATTTTGACATGGTTGTTGATGGTTGACTTTGTTGACTTGTTGACTAAGTTGACCGGTTGACTAGGTTGGACTTGTTGACCATCATCATGACAATGGCTATCATTTCTTGGCATTGACCTTGGCTTGCTTATTTGTTCACACATTGCATTTAATGCAAGAAATGATATGGCCACTTGATATGATAACAACCATCAAATAATACTCAATTATTACTATGTGTTATGATGATTTTGGATTATGAGAGCAAGGGTGACAAAAGGCTTGCTCATTTTTTCATTTGCTTTCTCTCTCTTGAAAGCTCTCTTATCCTCAAGCTCTCCCTCTTCCTCTTGCTCTCTCTCTAGTCCATGGTTCTACTTGTCTCATGTGTTGAGAAGCAAGAACCATAGAGATAAAACCCAACACACTCCTCTACTCATCCTAGTACACAAGGTTTAGCAAACCAAGTGTTCTAGTTTCCTCAAGTTTGAGGTTGAAGCCAAAGGTAGAAGCTTTCAGGTGGATCCATCTTCGGCACAAAGACGCGACGAGAAGAGAACCATCCGACCACCACAAGGAGACCAAGAGAAGGAGTTCAAGTTAAGGTATAACCCCTAACCGAGTAGGTAAAACTCTTGTTAGGTTTGTTAGATAGTTGTTTAACAAAGATCCGTATTTTGAGTCCATGTTACCACCAAAAGAAAAATCGTTTTCCATCATTTCCGCAAGCCCGTAAGTACCAGGAGAGGTAACATGGACTTACAAAAACAACACAGCTGGCTGATGGTCAATCTAAGTGATCTTTTCGACCGATAAACCTAAAACGGGCGTGTTAGTGTATATGCCCTAGAGGCCATTACTGTATCATATTAGTATGTATATTACTTGAAGGAAGCTTGGGATATTCACAGTTGTATAGATAATCTTGCTCGAAATGGTAGTATACTACTTGGTTTGTCTCTGCTTTAATGTGTACATGTGTTTCTTTTATTATATAACCTATACGCATTAGTGGAGCCCTTAGGATCTTTGCTTGATTACCAGCGTTGTGATGGCAGTCACACTCGTGGGGGCTGGGTAATCAACAAGCACATCCTTATTTACACGTCCCTGGTCGTGGGATTATCGAGACAGGGCATCGATACTCCGGAGTAGACTAGAGTATGCGCTTTTCATCCCAGCGCGGGAGACGGCCTGTCCCACAGCCGTCAGTACGTCGTACTTGAGATAGTATACGGGTGCTCGTTAGGTTACGAGTACACTGGACAGGACTCGTCGGAAACTGTTGGTTGGTATTATACCTATCGTCAGTTATCAGTTCCCAAGTGACATGAGTACATCTTAGTCCGCTGACTTGACACTGTCACTTCGCTTCGAGTGTGTTCCCACTGTACTTTGATTACTACCCTACCACGGCTCAAAGGAGTCGTGCAAACAGGTAGTAGTTGGGTGCAGTCCCGAAGCACTTGGAGATAGTGACGGTTAGACAGGATTCGTCTCTCCCGGTATTGGGGGTTGACATCGCGCTGTGTCCAGGAGAGCCATTACACAAGTAGTCCCTAGCCAGGGAAAGCGAGATATACTGGTAGGTTTCCAGTGTTATCTCAGGGTGTTCTGGGCTACACTCCGACACGACTTGTACCGCTATTAGGAGACTGATGTTTACCGCCCCCGTAGGCCCGCCATGCGATGTATCAGACGAACAGACCGGACTGTACGGAGACTGTCACATTCAGGCTCAGTAGGAGTTCAGATGGGTTCACCTCCTCAGTCTTCTTATCGGCATCTACCTGGGGACCGTTACGTACAGCTAGTGCAACTTGCGGTCTGTGGTTAAACCCACTGCCAGCGTAGTGTCGAGTCTTTAGAGTCCCACACAGAGGGTTATTCGCCTTTAGGCAAAATGAGTAGTGGTCGCATGGTTTTGCGACAGGGTTCGTTCACATCCGCACACTTGTGCACGTTTGCTGTCCGGACAGCTTATAATAGCGGGCTTTGGTTTAAGCCAAATCCTAGTATATGATTTGGGATTGGTTTATCTCATTGTATTCGTGTTCCTCGGATCACGGATACGGGTGCGTATGCATAGTTGACTGAGATAGAGGCAGAGGACTTTGATTAGGGTTGATGACAATAGTCATTTTCTTAACCCTAATGCTTATGTGTGAATTATGATTAATTGATATTAGTTAATTATAATTGTGCATGGTTAGGGTTGTTGACCATTTGACTATACTTGAATTGTTCACCTAGGTTGACATGTTGACCATCATCATTCCATATGAAAGATGCTCTTTGATCCTTGCAAATGGCATTTAATGTGAAATGATAATGGTCAAGTCTTGATTAACCATGACAATTATCTTACCTAATTATATAATTTCCATAATTCACATATATGAGAGAATGATGGTTCATTTTCTTTTCATTCTATCATTTAGATTCTCTCTCCTCCTCTTCCTCTCTCTCTAGCTCCCCCCTCTCATGAGTTGAGAATCCCTTGAGCTTGAGATAAACCCTTCTAAGATACTCTCTACTCTCTTCTAAGGTTCTAGGATTAGCACTCCAAGCATCTTAGTTACTTCTAGCTTGAAGTTGAAGCCAAAGGTTGAGGCTCTCGGGTGGATCCTTCTTCGACAAGAGAAGACGACAAGGAGATCACTTCCATTCACTCCAAGGAGCAAGGAGAGAAGGACTAGAAGCCCTAGGTATAACCGCTTTTCTGAGTAGCTAAACTTTTTAGCTTTGTAGTTAGTTTTAATTTAGCAAAGATCCTCCTTTAGTTAGTCCATGTTGCCTTGTGTGCTAAAAAATCAGATTTTTATACCGTTTTCGCCTCCCCGCAAGTACCGGGGTGGGCAACGTGGACTTACAGTGGTATCAGAGCCTAACTAAACATAAACTAGCTAGTTAGTAAAGTGTATAGAAGTTCGATGGGTAAAAATCGCAAAAACTAAATTTCAAAACTCTAAGTTTCTGTCGATTTTTTTTCTGCTCTAAAAATAATAAATCATACTTCAAAAATCGGCTCAGGGTTTTGTTAAGAAACACACCAAACCCGATCCAGTGAACCGTTCAACTCACCGCGGTTCCACAGCAAGAACATGCTTCTTACCGCGGATCCGCGGCCGAGTTGACTCGGCCGTGGACTGAGTTTGGTGCAGTGTTCTTCTGTTAAGGTTTTGGGATTTTTAAGATATTTTATTTCTGCCTAGATTTTCCAGAAAAGAAATTTGTATTTGGGGTGGTTATAAATCCGTATTTTTGATCGAACTTCCCTATACTTTGACTAATGGGTTATATCTGTAATGTTTTATATGTATTGAACGTCTGCTAATCGCTATACGTCGATTAGTGGGGGTTATACACATCTGTGATCTGTAATGTTTGTTGGTTTGTGTATATGAACTCGGTGGATTGTCGCGGATGAATAGCCGGGGTGGATGTGAGATGAGTTCTTTCATTCATGTAACATGTAATTTGATGTAATATTATTTGTTTGGCCGCACAACCGGGTCGGGGTTGTAGCCGTCATTGTATAATTTCTTTTTACTGTTTTTGCTCCTAGGATAGACCCATGGAGGGGTGCACAAACTACCGGGTGTCTCGAAGTGCCGAGTGGCCTACTCACATCGTTGAGGGATGTTGCTTCACTTCGGGTACTTGGCGGGTAGTTTGCCGCACCCGTAGGGGTCTAGGGTGGGGTTTGGCTATTCATCGCGACCGTGTAATCCGCTTTTCGTTGCAGGCTCGAACGAATCGCGGATTCCTAGTATATCCAAAGTGTTCATCTGTGATCTGGATTGACTATCATTGTTATATATCTATATATGATATCTATTTAGGTGTTGCTTATGTTTTGCATCCGCGCTAGTCCAGCCCCCGCTCTGTCGTTAGTTAAGTAACCTAACGGGTGATGACGGGGCCCCGTGGCGAATGCGGATGGCATAAGCGTACACCATATTTTGGCTGTTTTCTGCAATGGTAGGATTAAAAGATGGGACGCATTAAAATTAATGCAAGAAAATAAACCAAGTAAAAGTCGATTGGAACACTTTGAAAACCTCTCGGTTCTTTTCAAAACTAAACTTTTAAATGCGGAGCTTGAACCACTCCTTTTAAAAGCTATCTCATTCCATCGATTATATCAAGTTCACTACATTCACGGTTTCGCCAAAACCATTCGTAGCCCTCCGTCATTCCACATGAATGGTCAAAAAGTATTGAAGCTATATATGTTGGCCAAAGTCAAGACATAGTGATTGGTAGCTATTGGGTATTCATGTGCAGCATAGATAGATGTGTTGGTTTGGGACAGTCGTGCTGCCATTTTGGCCAAAGTCAAGGGTAGGTACGGGTGGGTCCAAATTAACCAGGAGAATGACGGGTAGAACTTGACATGTGACTTTTGATATTTTGGCCAAAGTCAAGGTCATAAGAGCATGGGGCAAAAATCCACATCGGGAGTTTCATAAGTACTGAAACTTGCTAGCGCTGCATACCATTTGGAGTGTGATGATTCTGGTAGGATTCCTTCAGTTTTATCACATAATGATATTTGGATCCCGATCCTACTGTGAGTATATGCTACTCCTCGGGAAATTTCTCACTTAACGATCAATGCTATAAACCTAGTAGGTGTCTAGAAAGGTGTTAGCGGGGCTACGCCTACAGGAAAAAGAGGTTACTTAATTAAGGAACTTCGCGAAAGCGTTGGAAAACCTCCCTCGAAGTACCGACACTGGCCTGTCTGAAGGTTAAGAAAGTATTGTACGGTGAGATTGATCCCGACTAATTCTTCCTTTATGGTTTGAGGAGGGATTCGAGAGACAGTGGGAGCCATCCTGTTTAGACAAACTAAAACCACTCTAAACTTGCAAGAGCATCATGCTAAAGTGTTTCTTTTCTCTCTCCTAATTGCAGCGACCAATCAAGATGACCGGACTTAAGTTATTACTAGATAAAAATATACTGACAGGGCCAAACTACAAAGATTGGCTTAGGAATGTCAAGATGGCAATCACTTATGACAAGTTGGGGTATATCCTTACCACCAAAGCTCCCCTTGTCCCAGGTCCCACCTCCAGCGTCGCGGATATAGAAATCCGTAAGACATGGGAGATCGATTGCGCGAAGGCCAAATGCCTCGTGCTTGCCTCTATGGACAACGAACATCAGAGGAGGCACGAGAATATGGACCTAGAATCCATATTTCTTCATACAAAAGAACTGTATGGAGAGCAGTCTCGTATCGCCAGATACGAAGTGTCGAAGAAGCTGTTTTCGGCAAGATTGGCCGTCGGATCATCGGTAGCGGAACACGTGCTTAAGATGATTGGCTACATAGAGGAGCTCGCGGACCTTGGGACCACGTTGGAGAATGAACTCTACACTGACTTGATTCTCCAGTCCCTTCCTTCCACTTACGCCCAGTTTATCCTTAACTTCAACATGCAAGGAAAGGAGGTTGAACTTTCCGAACTTCTGAACATGTTGAGGAGTGCTGAGGGCACCCTACAGAAGGGTAGGGAGACATCCATTTTGTCTGTAGGAGGATCTTCCTCTTCTAGGTCCAGGGCGAAAGCCAAGGGAAAGAAGAAGAAAGCCCCCACCAAACCAAGGGGCGGTGTTAGTAAAGTGGATACGAAGGGAAAGGGAAAGGAAACAAAGGTAGCGGAAAAGCTTATGGGAAAGGAAGAATGCTTCTACTGTCACAAAAGTGGACACTGGAAACAGGATTGCAATGCTTGGAAGTCCAGAACCCAGGATCTGAAGCGAGTTGCGGCTTCAGCTTCAGGTGTGTATGTTATTGAAAACTGTCTATCAATAAACTCTACTTCCTTGGTATTGGATACCGGATCAGGATCTCATATCTGTAATTCTTTGCAGGCGTTGAGAAAGCGTAGGGTTTTGAAGGCAGGTGATATGACCCTCAGAGTTGCAAACGGAGCTAGCATGGATGCTGAGGCCGTGGGAGACTATCACCTGGGATTGTCAGATGGACACTTTTTGGTTTTGCGTAGTTGTTATTTTGTACCAAATGCAACTTGTAATATCATTTCTGTATCTTTATTGTCTAAAGAAGGTTATGAATTTGCATTTGTAAGTAATGTTTTGAACATTCACTTTAATCAAGTTTTGATTGGGTCAGGTACATTAAACAATGGTATATACGTATTAAACCAACCACAGATTTTCAATGTCCAGAATACACACAAAAGAAAGTCTCCGGAAATAAATCAGACTTTCTTATGGCATTGTAGACTGGGTCATATCAATGAGAGAAGGTTGACTAAGTTGTATACAGAAGGATATTTGGATCCGTTCGAATATCAATCATATGCAACTTGTCAATCCTGTCTCAAAGGAAAGATGACAAAGACTCCGTTCACTGGACACGGAGTGAGAGTGAGCGAGCTCTTGGGACTCGTACACAGCGACGTGTGCGGTCCAATGTCTACACATGCACGAAGCGGTTATTCTTACATTATTACTTTTACGGATGACTTTTCAAGGTACGGTTATGTCTTCTTAATGAAACATAAATCCGAAGCCTTTGAAAAATTCCAGGAATATAAGAATGAAGTAGAAAAACAAACAGGCAAAAGTATCAAGGCACTAAAGATCTGATCGAGGTGGTGAATACTTGAGTGCCGAATTCCTGGATTACTTAAAAGAGAATGGAATTCTCTCTCAGCTTACTCCTCCATACACTCCGCAACATAACGGTATATCGGAGAGACGGAACCGAACCCTATTGGATATGGTACGGTCCATGATGAGTAACGCTGAGTTACCGCGATCATTCTGGGGATATGCGCTAGAATCAGCTGCATACCTTTTGAACCGAGTTCCAACTAAGACTGTGCCTACTACACCATATCAAATGTGGTGTGGGAAGAGACCCTATCTTAATCACATTAATACATGGGGATGTCCAGCTTTTGTCAAAAAGCAGCATGCGGACAAGCTCGAGGCATGCTCAGTACAGTGCAAGTTTGTGGGATATCCAAAGAACTCCAAGGGATATTTCTTCTATTGCGAAGAGGAACAAAAGGTTTTTGTTTCTCGCAATGCCCACTTTCTAGAACATCAGTTCTTGGAAAAGGAAATTAGTGGGAGCGCAATAGAACTGGAAGAAATTCCCGAACCACGAGCTATTAATGAAAGCTTAGTAGAACCAGAGGGTTCGAAAGATAAGGACATTCCTACGCCGCTCCGCAGGAGTAGTAGGCAGTCTCATCCGCCCGAGAGATACTACGGTTTTCTCATAGACGGGGATAGAGAGGATTGCATCATTGATTGTGATGAGCCTACTAGCTTCCAGCAAGCCATTCAGAGCGTTGACTCGGTAAAATGGCTGGATGCAATGCGGACCGAAATGGAGTCCATGTACACCAACAAAATATGGACGTTAGACATTGCTCCAGATAGGGTAAAACCCGTAGGATGCAAGTGGATCTTCAAAAGGAAGATCGGTGTAGATGGACAGGTTGAGACATATAAAGCTAGGCTGGTTGCAAAGGGTTTTCGTCAGAGACCTGGTTTGGACTATGACGAAACCTTTTCTCCAGTAGCTATGCTGAAATCCATTCGGATCCTTCTTGCCATTGCTGCCTTCCACGATTATGAGATTTGGCAGATGGACGTAAAGACCGCTTTTCTAAATGGAAATTTAGAGGAGTGTGTCTATATGGACCAGCCAGAGGGTTTCATTCAGAGTGGGAGCAGCGGAAAGGTGTGCAAGTTGCTCAAGTCCATTTATGGACTAAAGAAGGCATCGCGGAGTTGGAACATATGTTTTGATGAGACGGTGAAGGAATTTGGCTTTATCAAAAATCCAGATGAACCATGCATCTATAGTAGATTTGTAGCGAGAACTATAGTATTCCTCGTTTTATACGTGGATGACATTCTCTTAATAGGAAATGACAATCCTATGCTACAATCTATCAAAGGGTTCTTGTCACACAGGTTCTCCATGAAAGACCTGGGTGATGCCTCATACATTCTGGGGATCCGGATCTACCGTGACAGATCCAAAAGGATTTTAGGACTCTCACAGTCCAGGTACATCGACACCATACTGAAAAGATTCAGTATGGAAGATTCCAAGCGCGGTAATCTACCGGCTTGTCACAGGATCACCCTCTCCAAAGAGATGTCTCCCAAGACTGATTTGGAGAGGGATCGCATGTCTATTATACCCTACGCTTCTGCGATAGGCTCTATAATGTATGCGATGTTGTGTACCAGACCAGATGTGGCTTATGCACTGAGTGTGGTAAGCAGGTATCAGTCAAACCCTGGGGAGAAACATTGGATAGCGGTAAAGAACATTCTCAAGTACCTGAGAAGGACTAAGGAGATGTTCTTGGTGTATGGCGGAAAAGACCTCCAGATTGAGGCCTTTGCTGACTCCAGCTTCCAGAGTGACAAGGATGATTCCAAGTCCATGTCGGGTTTTGTCTTTACCCTCAATGGAGGGGCGGTGTGTTGGAAGAGTTCCAAACAGGAAACCGTTGCTGACTCGACTATGGAAGCGGAATATATCGCTGCATCTGATGCCGCAAAAGAAGCTGTCTGGATGAGGAAGTTCTTGAAAGAACTTTAGGTGGTTCCGTCAATTGTTGATCCAATACCTCTGTATTGCGACAACAACGGGGCTATAGCTTTTGCGAAGGAACCCAGGTCCCATCAGAAATCCAGACACATCTTGAGGCGGTATCACCTGATCAGGGAGATCGTGGATCGCCAGGAGATCGAGGTTCGGAGGGTTGCTTCAGAAGATAACACTGCAGATCCATTCACGAAGGCCATACCCCAGACTCAGTTCGAGCAGCTGATCGAGATGATAGGTCTTCGATATGCCAGTACATGGCCTTAGTGCAAGTGGGAGATTGTTAGTGTATATGCCCAAGAGGCCATTACTGTATCATACTAGTATGTATATTACTTGATGGAAGCTTGGGATATTCACAGTTGTATAGACAATCTTGCTCGAAATAGTAGTATGCTACTTGGTTTGTCTCTGCTTTAATGTGTACATGTGTTTTTTTATTATATCACCTATACGCAATAGTGGAGCCCTTAGGATCTTTGCTTGATTACCAGCGTTGTGATGGCAGTCACACTCGTGGGGGTTGGGTAATCTACAAGCACATCCTTATTTACACGTCCCTGGTCGTGGGATTATCGAGACAAGTCATCGATACTCCGGAGTAGACTAGCGTATGCGCTTCTCATCCCAGCGCGGGAGACGGCCTGTCCCACAGCCGTCAGTATGCCGTACTTGAGATAGTATACGGGTGCTCGTTAGGTTACGAGTATACTGGACAGGACTCGTCGGGAACTGTTGGTTGGTATTATACCTATCGTCAGTTATCAGTTCCCAGGTGACATGAGTACAGCTTAGTCCGCTGACTTGACACTGTCACTTCGCCTCGAGTGTGTTCCCACTGTACTTTGATTACTACCCTACCACGGCTCAAAGGAGTCGTGCAAACAGGTAGTAGTTGGGTGCAGTCCCGAAGCACTTGGAGGCAGTGACGGTTAGACAGGATTCGTCTCTCCCGGTATTGGGGGTTGACATCGCGCTGTGTCCAGGAGAGCCATTACACAAGTAGTTCCTGGTCAGGGCAAGCGAGATATACTGGTAGGTTTCCAGTGTTATCTCAGGGTGTTCTGGGCTACACTCCGACACGACTTGTACCGCTATTAGGGGACTGACGTTTACCGCCCCCCTAGGTCCGCCATGCGATGTATCAGACGAACAGACCGGACTGTACGAAAACTGTCACATTCAGGCGCAGTAGGAGTTCAGATGGGTTCACCTCGTCAGTCTTCTTATCGGCATCTACCTGAGGACCGTTACGTACAGCTAGTGCCACTTGCGGTCTGTGGTTAAACCCACTACCAGCGTAGTGTCGAGTTTTTAGAGTCCCACACAGAGGGTTATTCGCCTTTAGGCAAAATGAGTAGAGCTCGCATGGTTTTGCGACAGGGTTCGTTCACATCCGCACACTTGTGCACGTTTGCTGTCCGGACAGCTTATACTAGTGGGCTTTGGTTTAAGCCAGATCCTAGTATATGATTTGGGATTGGTTTATCTCATTGTATTCGTGTTCCTCGGATCACGGATACGGATGCGTATGCACAGTTGACTGAGACAGAGGCAGAGGATTTTGATTAGGGTTGATGACAATAGTCATTTTCTTAACCCTAATGCTTATGTGTGAATTATGATTAATTGATATTAGTTAATTATAATTGTGCATGGTTAGGGTTGTTGACCATTTGACTATACTTGACTTGTTGACCTAGGTTGACATGTTGACCATCATCATTCCATATGAAAGATACTCTTTGATCCTTGCAAATGGCATTTAATGTGAAATGATAATCGTCAAGTCTTGATTAACCATGACAATTATCTTAGCTAATTATGTAATTTCCATAATACACATATATGAGAGAAGGATGGTTCATTTTCTTTTTATTCTATCATTTAGATTCTCTCTCCTCCTCTTCCTCTCTCTCTACCTCTCCCCTCTCATGAGTTGAGAATCCCTTGAGCTTGAGATAAACCCTTCTAAGATTCTCTCTACTCTCTTCTAAGGTTCTAGGATTAGCACTCCAAGCATCTTAGTTACTTCTAGCTTGAAGTTGAAGCCAAAGGTTGAGGCTCTCGGGTGGATCCTTCTTCGACAAGAGAAGGCGACAAGGAGATCGCTTCCATTCACTCCAAGGAGCAAGGTGAGAAGGACTAGAAGCCCTAGGTATAACCTCTTTTCCGAGTAGCTAAACTTTTTAGCTTTGTAATTAGTTTTTGTTTAGCAAAGATCCTCCTTTAGTTAGTTCATGTTTCCTTGAGTGCTGAAAAAACAGATTTTTATACCGTTTCCGCCTCCCCGCAAGCACCGGGGTGGGCAACGTGGACTTACAGGGCGGTCACTGATGGAGATCTTTTTTAGATCTCCTTCAGATGTTGTCTTCCGTCGATCTCCCGGCGGATTCTGCAGGGGATCCTCTGTTGTGTGTGGTTCTCAATGGGTTTTGAGGAAGTTTGGTGATTAGAGGAGTTGGACGCCAAGTACCTGCAAAGAAGTCCCGGGATGGTTTGACACCACCGAGGACCCTCCGACGATCTAGTTAGTACTAGATCCAAGCATCATAATGGCTAAGTGGAATCAAAAATGGCTTACTTGACCCCTCTGTGATGGGGGGTTATATAGCGGTGATGGCACGCAGCAGCAGGCGCGAGAATCTCGCCGGCAGTTACGCTCCCGACGTCACGCCCGCGTAGAGAGCAGATCGCCTATTATTGGGGATCGCGGAGACGTGGAACGTGGGATGTTGCTGGCGGAGAATCCGCGCATGGCGAGATTCGCGGCGCGGCGGTTACGCCTCCGAGCGGTGGAGCTGGTCGGAGGACCGACGAAGACGGCTTTGGCCGAGGGGCTCGGAGACGAGCGAGAAGGCCGAGGAGACTTAGTCTTGTGGCAGCTCAGGACGAGCTGAGGGGCCGAGGAGGCCAATCTGCAGGGAGCCCCGAGTAGGGCTAGCTTGTGATTGTAGGTCGGCTACAGGGGAGGCATGGTCGGCCTCTGTGGGCCCTTTCTTCCGGGTTAGGGGACATGCCATCCGCCACGTGTCCTGATCCAGGTGTCGCGAATATTGAGCATCATCAGTCACAATCGCAGCCTTACCTGCACCCTAAGTTTACTAATCAATGATCTCAACCCAATCAGTTTTTTGACCATTTATATATCATGCATATGAATATATGCCCATGTTTCAACCGTTCATATATCATCAAGGCCCTAATGTAATAAATAACAACAATAGAGGTAAGTCTACCAGTCCTAATCGACAAAATTTCAAAGACAGGACCCACAAGGGGCAGAGATTTTGGTGACATGTGAATGAACCCATTCACCATAGCCCATCTGCCCACCCTAGGTTCCCCACTGCGATTCTAGGGCTCACATGTGGTGTCTGTATAGGTTGTGACAATGATATGCTTGCAGATATGATACTCTGAAATGGGAGCTCTCTTGCACAGTTAATTAGATACCCTGTTCCCTAAATCAAGCTCTTTTGAGTGTGGAATTCTATTAGCAGAGATGTGGTGGTTGGCTTTGGAAACCCTTTTTATTCAATGCGAAGACATTGACATCTCAAAGAAGAATAGCTTGAGATGTGGAGGGAGATTGAAGATTATGCAAGTGCTTGAAGAGCGTTAGAATACAAAATTGTGATCATTACAGCTTCAATGTTTGATTTAGTGGGATAATACTTTTAAGATCTTAGCAAATCCAGGCTTCAGACATTGTAAACTCACTTTCAAAAGCTACCAAAAAAGTTTATGTTAGAGTCATATGTTAACTTGACTAATGTTTGCCGACAAATGTGAAATCTTTCATGAATGCAAATTTTAAAGTTGATGTTCTCTATAAACAATATATAGAGATAATCATGTATTCTTTTGTTGATCTCAACTAAAGTACCGCTGTCCGAAATACAAATAAATTAATAAAAAAAATGGGTAGGAAAAAAATCAAAGTGGTGATGCTCAATATTGGGGACCCCCAAAAGCAGGACACGTGGCAGATGACGTGTCCCAGAACTCAGAAGAAAGAGACCGACCAGGACACCCCAATACCCGACCTGCACGCGCGAGCTGGCCGTCTTCGGGGCCCCCTTCAAATGGGCCTCCTCGGCCCCTCAGCTCGCCGCGAGCTGCCACAAAACTAAAACTCCTCGGCCTTCTCGCTCGCCCCCGAGCTCCCCAGTCGAGGATGTCTTCCTCGGTCCTCCGACCAACTCCACCGCTCATGGGCGTAACCGCCGCTCCGCAAATCCCGCCATACGCAGATTCTCCGCCAGCCATATCCCACGTTCCACGCTATCACGATCCCCATTAATGGGCGATCCGCTCTCCGCGCGGGCGTGACGTCGGGAGCATAACTGCCGGCGGGATTCTCGCGCCTGCTGCTGCGTGCCACCACCGCTATATAAACCCCTATCACAGAGGGGTCAAGTAAGCCATTTTTACTCCACTTAGCCGTTACGCTGCTCGGATCTAGTATTAACTTGATCGTCGGAGGGTCTTTGATGGTACCTAACCACCCCGGGACTTCTTTGCAGGTACTCGGCGCCAAACTCCTCTAAATCACCTATCTCCTCAAAACCCATTGTGATCCGTACGCAATGGGAGATCACCTCCAGAATCGACCGGGAGATCGTCAGAAGACAACATCTGAAGGAGACCCGAAAAGGGCCTCCATCAGTTGGCGCCGACTGTGGGAAAGAAAACTTCACAAAAATAAAGTTGGCCTTCCGATCTCCATCAACATGGCAAGTAATCGCCCTGAGAATCCAGGTACCAGCCGCCACCTCCCCCTCAATGGAGGTGCGGACGAACCTCAACCGAATGTCATCGGCTCCTCCACCGGCCACCTGTTAGTGTATATGCCCTAGAGGCCATTACTGTATCATACTAGTTTTTATATTACTTAATGGATGCTTGGGATATTCACCTTGTATATACAATCTTGCTCAAAATAGTAGTATGCTACTTGGTTTGTCTCTACTTCAATGTGTACTTGTGTTTATTTTACTATATCACTTATACGCATTAGTGGAGCCCTTAGGATCTTTGCTTGATTACCAGCGTTGTGATGGCAGTCACACTAGTGGGGGCTGGGTAATCTATAAGCACATCCTTATACAGGTCCCTAGTCGCAGGACTATCGAGACAGGGCATCGATACTCCGGAGTAGACTAGCGTA
The DNA here is from genome assembly GCA_030015575.1 of Agapanthus africanus. NCBI lineage: Eukaryota > Viridiplantae > Streptophyta > Magnoliopsida > Asparagales > Amaryllidaceae > Agapanthus > Agapanthus africanus. The sequence goes on from JASDDO010000008.1 coordinate 263,091,360, forward strand.
TGCGCTTCTCATCCCAGTGTGGGAGATGGTCTGTCCCACAGCCATCAGTACGTCGTACTGGAGATAGTATACGGGTGCTCGTTGGGTTACGAGTACACTGGACAGGACTCGTCGGGAACTGACAGGTTGGTATTATACCTATCGTCAGTCATCAGTTCCCAGGTGACATGAGTACAGCTTAGTCCGCTGACTTGACACTGGCACTTCGCCTCGAGTGTGTTCCCACTGCACTTTGATCACTACCCTACCACGGCTCAAAGGAGTCGTGCAAACAGGTGGTGGTTGGGTGCAGTCCCGAAGCACTTGGAGGCAGTGACGGTTAGACAGGATTCGTCTCTCCCGGTATTGGGGGTTGACATCGCGCTGTGTCTAGGAGAGCCATTACACGAGTAGTCCCTGGCCAGGGCAAACGAGATATACTGGTAGGTTTCCAGTGTTATCTCAGGGTGTTTTGGGCTTCGCTCCGGCACGACTTGTACCGCTATTGGGGGACTGACGTTTACCGCCCCCTAGGCCCGCCATGCGATGTATCAGACGAACAGACCGGACTGTACGGAGACTGTCACATTCAGACTCAGTAGGAGTACCGATGGGGTTTCACCTCGTCAGCCTTCTTGTCGACATCTACCTGGGGACCGTTACGCACAGCTAGTGCCGCTTGCGGTCTGTGGTTAAACCCACTGCCAGCGTAGTGTCGAGTCTTTAGAGTCCCACACAGAGGGTATTCGCCTATGGGCAAAACAGAGTAGAGGTCGCATGGTTTTGCGACAGGGTTCGTTCTCATCCGCGCACTTGTGCACGTTTGGAGTCCGGACAGATATTACCAGCGGGCTCTGGTTTGAGCCGGATACTGGTATAGTATTTGGGGTTGCTTTTATCTCTCAGTATTCATGTTCCTCGGAACAAGAATGCAGGTGTGTATGCACAGTTATTTGAGGAGGAGGAAGATGATTTCCATTAGGGTTTCGGAACGGGTGCGTATGCACAGTTGACAGTCGTCTTTTTCCAAACCCTAATGGATTTGTATTATATCATTTAATAATATATAATAAAATGAAATTGTGTCATGGTTAGTTTTTGTTGACTTGTTGACCATGGTTGACTTGTTGACCATGGTTGAACATTTGACTACCATCATTACAAATGCAAGATGCCTTTTCATTCTTGCTTTATTCATTTAATGCTTGTAATGATATTAGTCATTCTAAACTATCCATCAAACCTTTTTCATTTTGATGATTATTATTATTTGATTATTCTTTTTTCTTTTGTTATGGTTGCAAAAGGAAAAGAAAAGGCTCATTCTATCATATTCACTCTCTCTCTTCATTCTCATCTTCTTCTTCCTCTAGTCAAGAGAAACCTTCTCATGAGTTGAGAATCCTTCTCTTGAAAAACAAAAGCAAACCCTAAACACTCTCTACTCATTCTAGGATCAAGGGTCTAGCAAGCCGGCAATTCTAGTTCACTCCAAGTACGAGAAAGAGCCCAAAGGTCGAGCCTTCGAGGTGGATCCATCTTCGACGGGAGAAGGCGACAAAGGAGAACCATCAACCTCTACAAAGTTTGAAGACGAAGGAGTTCAAGTCTAGGTATAACCATCTTCATCCGAGTAGCTAAACTTCTTTAGCTAGTTTGCTAGTTTTAGTTTAGACAACGATCCCGACCTTGCATAGTCCATGTTGCCTCTTGCACTAAAAACTTGATTTTTATACCGTTTCCGCCTCCCCGTAAGAACCGGGGGTCGCAACGTGGACTTACAGTGGTATCAGAGCCTAACTAAACTTAAACTAGCTTGGTAGTGAAGTGTAACGAAGTTCGGAACCGTAAAAAACCCAAAAACCATACTTTTTCAAAACCTGAGTTTCTGTTGAAATTTTTTTGGCTCAAAATGAAAAACTTTATACTTGTAAAATCATCTCAGGGTTTTCTAAGAACACCCACGAAAAACGATCCACTGTTGAGCTCAAAGCGCCGCCCTTCCGCCGCGCGAGGTGGGCTCGTGCCGCGCAACCGCCGCGCTTTGTCCTCTTCTCTGCATCGTTTTTCGTGCAGTGTGTGTAGGTGTTGGTTTTGGGATTTTTAAAATATATTATATGTGCCCAGATTTTCCAGAAAAGAAATTTCCTTTTGGGGTCCTATAATTCCGTATTTTTCCGAACTTCACTGCACTTTGACTATGATGGTTATATCTGTATTGTTTGCATGTATTGAACATCGGCTAATCGCTATAAGACGATTAGTCGGGGTTATACATGATCTGTAATGTGCTGGAATGTGTATATGAATGTGTTGGACTGTCGCGGGTGAATAGCCGGGGTGGATGTGAGATGAGCTTTTATTTTTCTTTCATTCATTGTAAATGTAAATTGATGTAATAATATTATTTGTTTGGCCGCACAACCGGGTCGGGGTTGTAGCCGTCATTGTATAATTCTTTTTACTGTTTTTGCTCCTAGGATAGACCCATGGAGGGGTGCACGAACTACCGGGTATGCCGAAGTGTCGAGTGGCCTACTCATGGAGATGAGGGAGGTTGCTACGCTTCGGGTACTTGGCGGGTAGTTTGCCGCACCCGTAGGGGTCTTGGGTGGGGTATTTGGCTATTCACCGCGACCGTGTTATCCGCTTTTCGTTTCAGGCTCGAAAGGATTGCGGATTGCTAGTATATCCAATGCATTCATCTGTGATCTGTAATGTCTACTATTGCTATATCTATAACTATTTAGGCGTTGCTTATGTTTTACAGACGCGCTAGCCCAGCCCCCGCTCTGTCGTTAGTTAAGTAACCTAACGGGTAATGACGGGGCCCAGTGGCGAATGCGAATGGCATAAGCGTACGTCATATTTTGGTTGTTTTCTGCAATGGTAGGATTAAATGATGGGACGCATTAAAAGTACTAATGCAAGAATATCACGCATTAAAAGAACTAATGCAAGATAATAAACCAAGTTAAAGTCGTTGGAACACTTTCGAAAAACCACTCGGTTCTTTTCAAAACTAACTTTTAAAATGCGGAGTTTGAGCCACTCCATTTAAAAGCTATCTCGTTCCATCGACCAAATCAAGTTCACTACGTTCACGGTTTTGCCAAAACCATTCGTAGCCCTCCGTCGTTTCGCATGAATAGTCAATAGTATTCAAGCTGTGTATGTTGGCCAAAGTCAAGGCACAGTGATTGGTAGCTATTGGGTGTTCATGTGTAGCATAGATAGATGCGTTGGTTTGGGACAGTCGTACTGCCATTTTGGCCAAAGTCAAGGGTAGGTACGGATGGATCCAAATTAACCTGGATAATGACGGGTAGAACTTGACATGTGACTTATGATATTTTGGCCAAAGTCAAGGTCATAAGAGCATGGGGCAAAAATCCACATCGGGAGTTTCATAAGTACTGAAACTTGCTAGATTTGCATACCATTTGGAGTGTGGTGATTCTGGTAGGATTCCTTCAGTTTCGTCACGCGATGATATTTGGATCCCGATCCTACTGTGAGTATATGCTACTCCTCGGGAAATTTCTCACTTAACGATCAATGCTATAAACCTAGTAGGTGCCTAGAAAGGTGTTAGCGGGGCTACGCCCCCAGGGAAAAGAGGTTCTTTAATTAAGGAACTTCGCGAAAGCGTTGGAAAACCTCCCTCGAAGTACCGACACCAGCCTGGCCGAACGGTTAAGCAAGTATTGTACGGTGGGATTGATCCTGGCTAATTCTTCCTTTATGGTTTGAGGAGGGATTCGAGAAACAGTGGGAGCCATCCTGTTTAGACAAACTAAAAACCACTCTAAACTTGCAAGAGCATCATGCTGAGTGTTTCTTCTTCTCTCTCCTAATTGCAGCGACCAATCAACATGACTGGACTTAAGTTACTCCTAGATAAAAACAAGCTGACAGGGCCAAACTACAAAGATTGGCTCAGGAATGTCAAGATAGCAATCACTTATGACAAGCTGGGGTATCTTCTTACCACCAAAGCTCCCCCTGTCCCTGGTCCAACTTCCAGTATCGCGGATAAGGAAATCCGCAAGACTTGGGAGATTGATAGCACGAAGGCCAAGTGCCTCCTGCTTGCCTCGATGGACAACGAACATCAGAGGAGGCATGAGAATATGGACATGGAGTCCATATTGCTTCATACAAAAGAACTGTATGGAGAGCAATCACGTATCGCAAGATACGAAGCGTCGAAAAAGTTGTTTTCGACAAGAATGGCCGTCGGATCATCAGTAGCCGAGCACGTGCTAAAGATGATCGGCTACATTGAGGAGCTCGCTGACCTAGGGATCACATTGGAGAGTGAGCTATATACAGATATAGTTCTCCAGTCCCTTCCTTCCACTTACGCCCAGTTTATAATGAACTTCAACCTACAAGAAAAGGAGGTTGAACTTTCAGAGCTCCTCAACCTGCTGAGGAGCGCAGAGGGCACCCTACAGAAAGGTAGGGAAACATCCACTTTGTTTGTAGGAGGATCATCTTCTTCTAGGTCCAAGGCGAAAGCCAAGGGAAAGAAGAAGAAAGCCCCCGCCAAACCAAGGGGCGGTGTTAGTAAAGTGGATACGAAGGGAAAAGGTAAAGCAACAAAGATAGCGGGGAAGCTTGTGGATAAGGAAGAATGCTTCTTTTGTCATAAGAAAGGACACTGGAAGAATGATTGCAGGGCCTGGAAGGCCAGAACACAGGAATTGAAGCAGGTTGCAGCTTCAGCTTCAGGTGTGTATGTTATTGAAAACTGTCTTTCAATAAACTCTACTTACTGGGTATTGGATACCGGATCAGGATCTCATATCTGTAATTCTTTGCAGGCGTTGAGAAACCGTAGGGTTTTGAAGGAAGGTGACATGACCCTCAGAGTTGCGAACGGAGCTAGCATGGATGCTAAAGCCGTGGGGGACTATCACCTAGGAATGTCAGATGGACATGTTTTGGTTTTGCGTGATTGCTTTTTTGTACCCAACGCAACTTGTAATATCATTTCTGTATCTTTAGTTTCTAAAGAAGGTTATGAATTTGCGTTTGTAAGTAATGTTGTAAACATTCGCCTTAATCAAGTTCTGATTGGGTCAGGTACATTGAGTAATGGTATATACGTATTGAACCAACCACAGATTTTCAATGTCCAGAATAGACACAAAAGAAAGTCTCCAGAAATAAACCAGACTTTCTTATGGCATTGTAGATTGGGTCACATCAATGAGAGAAGGTTGACGAAGTTACATACAGAAGGGTATTTGAATGCGTTCGAATATCAGTCGTATGCCACTTGTCAATCCTGTCTCAAAGGAAAGATGACAAAGACTCCGTTTACTGGACATGGAGAAAGAGCGAGCGAGCTCTTGGGACTCGTACACAGTGACGTGTGCGGTCCAATGTCTACACATGCCCGAAGCGGACACTCTTACTTCATTACTTTTACGGATGACTTCTCAAGGTACGGTTATGTCTTCTTAATGAAACATAAGTCCGAGGCTTTTGGAAAATTCCAGGAGTATAAGAATGAAGTAGAGAAACAGACCGGCAAAAGTATTAAGATTCTAAGATCGGATCGAGGTGGAGAATACTTAAGTGCCGAGTTCCTGGACTATTTAAAAGAGAACGGAATTCTCTCTCAACTTACTCCTCCTTACACCCCGCAACATAACGGTGTATCGGAGAGACGGAACCGCACCCTATTGGATATGGTGCGGTCCATGATGAGTAACACTGAGTTGCCACGATCATTCTGGGGATATGCGCTAGAATCAGCCGCATACCTTTTGAACCGAGTTCCCACCAAGACTGTGCCTACTACGCCATTTGAGATGTGGTGTGGGAAGAGACCCCATCTTAATCACATTAAGATATGGGGAAGTCCAGCTTTTGTCAAAAAGCAGCATACGGACAAGCTCGAGGCACGCTCAGTACTGTGCAAGTTTGTGGGATATCCAAAGAATTCCAAGGGATATTTCTTCTACTGCGAAGAGGAACAAAAAGTTCTTGTTTCTCGTCATGCCCACTTTCTAGAACACCAGTTCATAGAAAAGGAAATAAGTGGGAGCGCAGTAGAACTGGAAGAGATTCCAGAACCACGGACTATTACTGAAAGTTTAGTGGAACCAGAGGGTTCGGAAGAACAGGACATTCCTACGCCGCTCCGCAGGAGTAGTAGGCAGTCTCATCCGCCCGAGAGATACTGCGGTTTTCTCATAGACGGGGATAGAGAGGATTGCATCATAGATTATGATGAGCCTACTAGCTTCCAGCAGGCCGTTCAGAGCGTTGACTCAGTGAAATGGCTGGATGCAATGCGGACCGAAATGGAGTCCATGTACACCAACAAGGTATGGACGTTGGACATTGCTCCAGACGGGGTAAAACCCGTAGGATGCAAGTGGATCTTCAAAAGGAAGATTGGTGTAGATGGACAGGTTGAGACCTATAAAGCTAGGCTGGTAGCATAGGGTTTCCGTCAAAGACCTGGCTTGGACTATGACGAAACCTTTTCTCTAGTAGCCATGCTGAAATCCATTCGGATCCTTCTTGCCATTGCTGCTTTCCACGATTATGAGATCTGGCAAATGGACGTAAAGACAGCTTTTCTAAATGGAAATTTAGAGGAGTGTGTCTATATGAACCAGCCAGAGGGCTTCATTCAGAGTGGGAGCAGCGGAAAGGTGTGCAAGTTGCTTAAGTCCATCTATGGACTAAAGCAGGCATCGCGGAGTTGGAACATCTGCTTTGATGAGACGGTCAAAGAATTTGGCTTTATCAAAAATCCAGATGAACCATGCATCTACAGTAGATTTGTAGCGAGAACTGTAGTATTCCTCGTTTTATACGTGGATGACATTCTCTTAATAGGAAATGACATTCCTATGCTACAATCTGTCAAAGGGTTCTTGTCACACAGGTTCTCCATGAAAGACCTGGGTGATGCCTTATACATCCTGGGGATCCGGATCCATCGTGATAGATCCAAGAGGATATTGGGACTTTCTCAGTCCAGGTACATCGACACCATAGTGAAGAGATTCAGTATGGAAGATTCCAAGCGCGGTAACCTACCGGCTTGTCACGGGATCACCCTCTCTAAAGAGATGTCTCCCAAGACTGATTCGGAGAGGGATCGCATGTCTATTATACCCTACGCTTCTGCGGTAGGCTCTATAATGTATGCGATGTTGTGTACCAGACCGGATGTAGCTTATGCACTGAGTGTGGTAAGCCGGTATCAGTCAAACCCTGGGGAGAAACACTGGATAGCGGTAAAGAACATTCTCAAGTACCTGAGAAGGACTAAGGAGATGTTCTTGGTGTATGGCGGAAAAGACCTCCAGATCGAGGCCTTTGCTGACTCCAGCTTCCAGAGTGACAAGGATGATTCCAAGTCCATGTCGGGCTTTGTCTTTACCCTCAATGGAGGGGCGGTGTGTTGGAAGAGTTCCAAACAGGAAACCGTTGCAGACTCGACGATGGAAGCGGAATACATCGCTGCATCTGATGCCGCAAAAGAAGCTGTCTGGATGAGGAAGTTCTTGAAAGAACTTCAGGTGGTTCCGTCCATTGTTGATCCAATACCTCTGTATTGCGATAACAATGGGGCTATAGCTTTAGCGAAGGAACCCAGGTCCCATCAGAGATCCAGGCACATCTTGAGGCGGTATCACCTGATCAGGGAGATCGTGGATCGCAAGGAGATCGAGGTTCGGAGAGTTGCTTCAGAAGACAACACTGCAGATCCATTCACCAAGGCCCTGCCCCAGACTCAGTTCGAGCGGCTGATCGAGATGATAGGTCTTCGATACACCAGTACATGGCCTTAGTGCAAGTGGGAGATTGTTAGTGTATATGCCCTAGAGGCCATTACTGTATCATACTAGTTTTTATATTACTTAATGGATGCTTGGGATATTCACCTTGTATATACAATCTTGCTCAAAATAGTAGTATGCTACTTGGTTTGTCTCTACTTCAATGTGTACTTGTGTTTATTTTACTATATCACTTATACGCATTAGTGGAGCCCTTAGGATCTTTGCTTGATTACCAGCGTTGTGATGGCAGTCACACTAGTGGGGGCTGGGTAATCTATAAGCACATCCTTATACAGGTCCCTAGTCGCAGGACTATCGAGACAGGGCATCGATACTCCGGAGTAGACTAGCGTATGCGCTTCTCATCCCAGTGTGGGAGATGGTCTGTCCCACAGCCATCAGTACGTCGTACTGGAGATAGTATACGGGTGCTCGTTGGGTTACGAGTACACTGGACAGGACTCGTCGGGAACTGACAGGTTGGTATTATACCTATCGTCAGTCATCAGTTCCCAGGTGACATGAGTACAGCTTAGTCCGCTGACTTGACACTGGCACTTCGCCTCGAGTGTGTTCCCACTGCACTTTGATCACTACCCTACCACGGCTCAAAGGAGTCGTGCAAACAGGTGGTGGTTGGGTGCAGTCCCGAAGCACTTGGAGGCAGTGACGGTTAGACAGGATTCGTCTCTCCCGGTATTGGGGGTTGACATCGCGCTGTGTCTAGGAGAGCCATTACACGAGTAGTCCCTGGCCAGGGCAAACGAGATATACTGGTAGGTTTCCAGTGTTATCTCAGGGTGTTTTGGGCTTCGCTCCGGCACGACTTGTACCGCTATTGGGGGACTGACGTTTACCGCCCCTAGGCCCGCCATGCGATGTATCAGACGAACAGACCGGACTGTACGGAGACTGTCACATTCAGACTCAGTAGGAGTACCGATGGGGTTTCACCTCGTCAGCCTTCTTGTCGACATCTACCTGGGGACCGTTACGCACAGCTAGTGCCGCTTGCGGTCTGTGGTTAAACCCACTGCCAGCGTAGTGTCGAGTCTTTAGAGTCCCACACAGAGGGTATTCGCCTATGGGCAAAACAGAGTAGAGGTCGCATGGTTTTGCGACAGGGTTCGTTCTCATCCGCGCACTTGTGCACGTTTGGAGTCCGGACAGATATTACCAGCGGGCTCTGGTTTGAGCCGGATACTGGTATAGTATTTGGGGTTGCTTTTATCTCTCAGTATTCATGTTCCTCGGAACAAGAATGCAGGTGTGTATGCACAGTTATTTGAGGAGGAGGAAGATGATTTCCATTAGGGTTTCGGAACGGGTGCGTATGCACAGTTGACAGTCGTCTTTTTCCAAACCCTAATGGATTTGTATTATATCATTTAATAATATATAATAAAATGAAATTGTGTCATGGTTAGTTTTTGTTGACTTGTTGACCATGGTTGACTTGTTGACCATGGTTGAACATTTGACTACCATCATTACAAATGCAAGATGCCTTTTCATTCTTGCTTTATTCATTTAATGCTTGTAATGATATTAGTCATTCTAAACTATCCATCAAACCTTTTTCATTTTGATGATTATTATTATTTGATTATTCTTTTTTCTTTTGTTATGGTTGCAAAAGGAAAAGAAAAGGCTCATTCTATCATATTCACTCTCTCTCTTCATTCTCATCTTCTTCTTCCTCTAGTCAAGAGAAACCTTCTCATGAGTTGAGAATCCTTCTCTTGAAAAACAAAAGCAAACCCTAAACACTCTCTACTCACTCTAGGATCAAGGGTCTAGCAAGCCGGCAATTCTAGTTCACTCCAAGTACGAGAAAGAGCCCAAAGGTCGAGCCTTCGAGGTGGATCCATCTTCGACGGGAGAAGGCGACAAAGGAGAACCATCAACCTCTACAAAGTTTGAAGACGAAGGAGTTCAAGTCTAGGTATAACCATCTTCATCCGAGTAGCTAAACTTCTTTAGCTAGTTTGCTAGTTTTAGTTTAGACAACGATCCCGACCTTGCATAGTCCATGTTGCCTCTTGCACTAAAAACTTGATTTTTATACCGTTTCCGCCTCCCCGTAAGAACCGGGGGTCGCAACGTGGACTTACACCACCGCCTCGCGTACCCCGCCGGAGGGAACCAAGGCCCATCAAGAACTATGGTCATGACGACAGGGGCAAGTCAAGCTCCCGCGAGGCTCGGCACCCCACGCCGGCAACAAACGCCAACGGCCGCCCGAGCAAAATGGCTAGAGGCCACGAGCCATCACCTTTGGAGACGGAGACCTCCACGGCATATCCGTGCCTCACAACGACCCACTGGTGATCACGGCCCGAATCCACCGGTACGAGGTCCACCGGATACTTTCCGACTCAGCCAGCTCGGCAGAAATCCTCTTCCACGACTACTTTCTACGCATGGGGCTCACCCCAGCAGACTTGAAACCGACCTCTCACGTCCTTTCGGGGTTCACCAACCACTCCATCCCGGCGCAAAGGGTGGTCACCCTACAGTTCAGCAACAGGGAGCCCGGCCGCACACGTACGTTGCCGGTGGACTTCATCGTAGCAAAAGTCCCCTCGACCTACAACGTCCTCCTCGGCCGTCTGACGCTGAACTCCCTCCAGGCCCGGATATCGACCTACCACCTGGCGATGAAGTTCCCTCTCGATCAGGACGGGATAGGTCGGGTTTACGGGAACCAGCGGGTCGTGAAGATATGCCTTACTGAAACGTCTTCGTCCGAGCGGCCAGCTGACGACGCTGAGGTAAATAACAACGTCAAGGGTTCCCTAGACACCCTAGACGAGCGGAAGGAGGTCCGGGGACGCCGGTCGAACCTCTGACCGAGGTGCCCTTGACAGAAGGGGACCAGGAAAAAACCGTCCAAGTCGGATCACTTCTGACGGAGACTCAGTGAGATGACCTGGTCAGATTCCTCAAAAATAACTCTGACGTCTTTGCCTGGGCGCCTGCTGACATGCCTGGGATCGACCCAAAAATCATCTCCCACAAGCTCGGGGTTGATCCTGCAGCCCGACCCGTCAAACAGAAGGCTATCGAAGAAGAGGTTGATCGGCTTCTCGCCGCCAACTTCATCAGAAATGTACCCTACTCGGAGTGGCTGGTGAACGTAGTTCTGGTCAGGAAGTCAATCGGGAAGTGGCGCATGTGCGTCGACTTCACCGACCTCAATAAGGCCTGCCCCAAGGACAACTATCCACTCTCTCGGATAGATCAGCTAGTCGACAGCTCGGCCGGCCACAAGCTGTTGAGCTTCATGGATGCCTTCTCCGGCTACAACCAAATCCGTATGAATCCAGAAGATGAAGATCTCACCGCATTCACAACGGACCGGGGGGTATATTGCTACAGGGTGATGCCCTTCGGCCTCAAGAACGCCGGGGCGACGTACCAACAGTTGGTCAATCGCATGTTCAAGCCACAGATCGGCAGGAATATGGAAGTCTACGCTGAAGACATGCTCGTCAAATCTGTCTCGTCGGCCGACCATTCCAGGGATCTGGGCGAGGCCTTCGAAGTGCTCCGCAAGATTAAGATGAAGCTAAATCCCGCCAAGTGCGCATTCGGAGTCACCGGGGGAAAATTCCTCGGGTTCATGGTCACTCACCGTGGAATCGAAGCTAACCCAGAGAAAATCGACGCTATCCTCAACATGGTCGCGCCCAAGACCAACGTCGAGATCATGCGGCTCACGGGACGAGTCGCCGCTCTGGGCCGTTTCATGTCCAGGTCAGGGGAGAAATGCCTCCCGTTCTTTAAGGCTCTGAGGAAGATCCTGAGGTTCGAGTGGTCGGAGGAGTGCCAAGCCGCCTTCGACCAATTGAAGAAGCACATCGCGACGCCACCACTGCTCACCCGACCAGTTGAAGGAGACGAGCTGTCGCTGTACTTGGCGGTATCCAACCAAGCAGCAAGCTCGGTGCTCGTCCGGGAGGCCGATGGAGCACAGAAGCCTGTGTACTATGTGTGCCATGTATTTAAGGACACAAAAATGAGGTACCCTGCCATAGAAAAGATTGTCTTAGCCCTCGTGGTGGCCTCAACGAAGCTGCAGCACTACTTCCAAGCACACACCATCATCGTCCTCACCGAGCGCCCGTTGGGGGCTATCCTTGCATCACCAGAATCCTCGGGCTGCTTAGAAAAGTGGAGGTGGGAACTATCTCAGTTTGATATAAAATATCGAGCGATGCAGGCCATCAAAGTGCAAGACCTGGCCGATTTCACCCTTGAATGCACCATCCCTAGCACGAAACCGGAGTCCACGCCGCCCCTCGCAACTCAGTGTCCCATCGCGGAAAGGCCTGGCTCGGTTGCTGAGTGGGTCATCTACGTTGATGGGTCTTCAACCGAGGAAGGCTGTGGTGCCGGCCTCATTATCCGGGGCCCGAACGAAGCAGAAATGGAGTACTCTCTGAAGCTCGGTTTCAAGGCCTCGAACAACGCGGCAGAGTACGAGGCCCTCCTGGTTGGACTGTGCATGGCCGCCGGGCTGGGACTGAAGATAATTTGAATCCGCGGTGACTCGGCCCTTGTTGTCGGTCAGGTGACCGGCCGCTTTGAAGCCCGGGAGCCTCTGATGATGAAGTACCTGGACGAGGTGAGGAAACTCCGGAGGAACTTTGACGAAGTCCAAGTAGAACAAATACTCAGGCAGCCGAATGCCCAAGCCGACGCCCTGAGCAAGCTGGCTTCGTCATAGTCTGCCAACAATAATCGGTCTATCCTCTTCGAAACCTTGCCTCAGCCCAGCGTAGAAGACGGAGCGACAACATGTATATGCGGCGCAGGAGGGCGACCAAGATTGAAGGGAGCCCCTCGTGGAATTCCTGAAGGACGATACGCTACCAGAAGATCGGGAAGCCGCCCGCCGTCTCCGGGCCAAGCCCCGCCACTTCGTCTGGAGCAATGGGAACCTCTACAAGAAGGCCTTCACTCAGCCCCTGCTCCGGTGTGTCGACCCCCACGAAGCTGACTACGTCCTTCGCGAAATTCATGAAGGGGTTGGCGGTGCGCACCAAGGGGCCCGAACCTTGATCCAAAAGGCGTTGCTCCAGGGGTACTACTGGCCTACTATTCACGAGGACGCCCAGAAGCTAGTCAGGAGATGCAAGAGCTGCCAGCTCCACGGCAGCATCCCTCACCTCCCCGCTACCGAGCTGACTGCCCTAACATCCGCATGGCCGTTTGCCCAGTGGGGATTGGATATGATCGGCCCGTTACCCACCGGTACAGGCGGGCACAAATACGTCCTCGTCGTAGTAGACTACTTCACCAAGTGGATCAAGGCCGTCCCTATCAGGAAACCGGACGCCGCCATAACCATCAAGTTCCTGCAAAATAATCTGATATTCCGGTTCGGCATCCCGAGATGTATCATCACCGACCATGGGACAAACTTCGAGAACGAGAAAGTGAAGGATTTCTGCAAAGAATACCATATCCTCATGAAGTTCACCGCGGTCGCGCATCCCCAATGCAACGGGCAGGCCGACGTCGCTAACCGAGACATCCTCCAAGGTCTCCGGACCCGCCTAGAAGGGCGACAAGGCAGTTGGGTCGAAGAACTACCCCGGGTCTTATAGGCCCTGCGCATGTCAAAGAAGACTCCCACCGGGGAGATCCCCTTCAGCCTCTGCAACGGGACCGAACCAATGGTCCCAGCAGAGGTCGGGCTACCCAGTCACCGGGTCGAGCACTTCGATGATGATATAAACACCTCGGCGCTACGGACCAACCTGGACATCCTGTTGGAGAAGAGAGAGAGAGCGGGCTAAGATCAGGGCTTCCGCTTATCAACAACAAACGGCCCGATACTACAACGCTCGGGTCATGCAACGCTCCTTCAAGACCGGGGATCTGGTTTTATGGCAAAACGAATTCATTGGCCAAGGCAGGCTTCACAAGTTCTCCCCGAAGTGGGATGGTCCCTTCCTCGTCTCTGAGGCGCTCCCCGGCAGAGCCTACCGCCTACAAGACGCGGACGGACACAAGCTCCCATGGCCTTACAACGCCGAGAAGCTCAAGCTATACCAATGAGGTCAAGGACAACAAGTGTGTACCCCCCTTTTTTCTTCGCAAAGATGATGTAAATGTTCTCTAAAAATTCTGTCCATTCGAATAAAGAAACGTCGGGAGATCTCGAATAAAGTTCTGTCTTTACAATACAAATCCCTCGCCAAGAGGCGGCCGCGCAGCTTCACTGCCCGGTCATCCTTAGTAGGCTTCCTACAGCCCCTCCAATGCTAAGGATCAAGGTCCTCCTAAGAGGCAACCCAGCAGCTACCCTGCTCGGACCCGTCCCGAAGGATCAAAGCCCTCGCAAGAGGCAAACGAGCGGCTGCCCTGCTCGGTCATCTCCGGCTGGTAGCTCCCTACCCATGAAGCTAGGGATCGAAGCCCTCGCAAGAGGAATCCGAGCGACTACCTCGCTCGGTCATCCCAGGCTGCTAGATGCCTACCCACGGCGCCAGAGATCAAAACCCTCGCCAAGAGGCAGCCCATCAGCTGCCCTGCTCGGTTATCCCTGGCGGGTAGCTTCCATACCGCAATGCCAGGGATCGGAAGTCCTTTCAGAGGCAGTCGAGACCATCCGTCACTCGGCTATCCGTGGTGGGTAGCTTCCCTACCACAACGCTAGAGATCAGAAAGCCCTCCCAGAGGCAGTCGAGCCCGAGGATCCCTCGCTCGTCTATCCTTCAGGACAAAAGCCCTCACCAAGAGGCATCGGGCAGTAACCCTGCCCGGCCAAGGGTCCTTGGTAGGCTTCTACAGCCCCTCCCGCGCCAAGGACCAAAGTCCTCCCAGAAGCAGTCGAGTCCTTGCTCGGCTATTCCCGGCTGGTAGCTTCCTACCACAACCGACATGGATCAAAGTCCTTGCCAAGAGGCACTAGGCAGTAACCCGGCTCGGTCCCCGTCCTGAAGGATCAAAGCCCTCGCAAGAGGCAACCGGGCAGCTACCCTGCTCGGTCATCTTCGGCTGGTAGCTCCCTACCCATGACGCCAGGGATCGAAGCCCTCACAAGAGGCGTCTGAGCGGCTACCCCACTCGGTCATCCCAGGCTAGTAGTTGCCTACCCATAGCGCCAGAGATCAAAGACCTCGCCAAGAGGCAACCGCACAGCTTCACTGCCCGGTCATCCTTGTTCAGTTATCCCCTACGGGTAGCTTCCCTACCGCAACGCCTGGGATCAGAAAGCCCTCCCTGAGGCAGTCGAGCCCGAGGATCCCTCACTCGGCTATCCTTCGGGACAAAGCCCTCGCCAAGAGGCACCGGGCAGTAACCCTGCTCGGTCCCCGTCCTGAATGATCGAAGCCCTCGCAAGTGGCAACCAAGCGGCTGCCCTCGCAAGTGGCAACCAAGCGGCTGCCCTGCTCGGTCAACTCCGGCTGGTAGCTCCCCACCCATGATGCCAGGGATCGAAGCCCTCGAAAGAGGCCTCCGAGCGGCTACCCCGCTCGGTCATCCCAGGCTAGTGGTCGCCTACCCACAATGCCAGAAACCAGAAGCCCTCGCCAAAAAGCAACGGAGCAGCTTCCACCCACCCTCGGCACAAATAAGGTGGACAGCCCTCTGCCCATCGCATGCAGAGGATCCAAGCCACCAACAAGAGGCATCAGGTCTATCCAAGTCTCGAGCGATCTCCCCTCGACTTCGGGGCCATGGAGACACCTCCTTCTCAGCAGCGCTTGGCATGCTTCGCAAGTGATCGTACACGGAGACGCCTCATCCTCAGCAGCACTTGGCACACTTGGCAAGTGATCGAAATCAACTCGACGAACGATCGCTAGACAGATGGCCGACCTGACATGAAAGCCTAACAGCGCAAGCAGGGATATCTTACAAGCATTCCTCACAAACAGGAGATAAAGTGCGGACCGATGAAACGAAAGAAGAAGTTTTATTATCAAGCGCACAGTCTTTACAAAGGGTATTTCGGGCTCCCCAACTTTACAAACTGCCCGGAGGCATACAAAAAGGGGACGAGGAAATATCCAAAAAAAGGCTAAGTCGCAACCCCCCCCCCCCCGCGCCTCGCTTCCCTCATCACAAGGGGCTTCACCACCGGATGTTTTGCCACCAGGGGCGCGCCTCTCTTCCCTCATCGTTGTCAGTCGGAGGCCTTGCCACCGGGAGTGGGACCCGAGCACGGAGCTCGCCATCGGCGAACTCCGGAAGCTGCTCTTTCATGGCATCCAGAGCCTTATTCCACGCGACGGCGGAGTACTCACTAAGCTCGGCGTAAAACTGTTCTGACACCTTGTAATCGGCCACGGCTTTCCTAGCCCGAACCTCGGAAGTCTGGGCCGCCAGAAGCGCCGCCTCGGCATCCCTCCTGATGGCATCTCTCTCCTTCTCCATGGCCGCAAAGCGATCGGCCAGGTCCGCCAGCTTCCTCTCGGCAACCCGGAGGGACGCACTCAGGCGACGATGGACTCCCCGATTCGCTGAATTGGCGAGCTCCGCAGCCTCCGCACGGGCTTTCAGGACATCAGCCATAGCCCACTCCAGATGCAGGTCACGCCGCAGGTCCTCGACCTCTGAAGGAGACGCCCCTACCGGCCTCGATGCGTGGAACGCCTCGTCGGCCTCCATACGGGTAGCGATGGCGCGGTGTTCAAGGACCTGACGGGAAGCGGATGAGAAACTGGGAGGCGCTCGGGCCAAAGAAAGGAAGACCAAAAACAACGCGTGGAAAAGTTCGTACCTGGACCGCCCTTTGGTCTATGGCCTCCATTTGGGCCCTTAGGGTGCCATACGGAAGTCTTCCTCCTGCCGACTCTTCCATCCCAGCGAGTAGGACGGTAGCGACGGAAAGCCCAGACGGAACCATGAAGACGGCATCACCCTCCTGCACGGGGATCCCCTCAGGGACCATCGACGGCGGCACACGAGAAATTAACCTTTTCCTCTTAAGAGGGACCCCGTCCTTGCCCTCCCCTCCATCTCCCGCATGGGGCTCGGATGACCGTGGGCGTCTCTGACCGGCGCCGGAACAATCACCAGGAGCCGCCAACGAAGAGGACGGCCCTATTGCCGACAGAACGTTCGACGCAGGACATGGCCAGCCAGGGGCATGGCCGCGTCGCTGGCCTCCCTCTGGAACGAGCAACCCAAAGAGTGGGAACGAACCATGTACCCCAAAGAAGAAGAGCACCGAGCAGCCAAGGCTTAGAAGAAAGGAAATATGAAGGAGTAGGGGCCCTGGAACGGGACCCGCCCTTATTTATCACCACGAGCGACCTCATCCAACGGCACCCTTCATCTCCCGCCTAAACGCCTCCTCGCATCCAACGGCTCCGGTTGCTCCACTTGTCGTTCCCACACTGGACCGCACCCTTTTAGGTGTCGCAGACCAGCACACGTCGCGTCAGCCAACCGACGCTTAACACGTGGACCGTTGCTTCAAAGGCAAGATGCACGAACCGGCGCACCTTCCTTAAATGCAGAGATCTCGCCCTGATTCGCTGGCAGAAAAGACAGCTCACGGCCCGGGGACGCGTCCCAGCGAAACCTTAGGAGGGAGCTCACCCCGGGCGGTCCGGCAGTCCACTCCTGACCTGACCCGCTAGCTGGTCGGGACAAGAGTGGGGGACTAATGGTGATGCTAAATATTGGCGACCCCCAAGAGCAGGACATGTGGCAGATGACGTGTCCTAGAACTCAGAAGAAAGGGCCCACAGGGACCGACCAGGCCTCCCCAATATCCGACCTACACGCGCGAGCTGGCCCTCCTCGGGGCCCCCTGCAAATGGGCCTCCTCAGCCCCTCAGCTCGACCCGAGCTGCCACAAGACCAAGACTCCTCGACCTTCTCGCTCGCCCCCGAGCTCCCCAGCCGAGGACGTCTTCCTCGGTCCTCCGACCAACTCCACCGCTCACGGGCGTAACCGCCGCTCCGCAAATCCCGCCATGCGCAGATTCTCCATCATCCATATCCCACGTTCCACGCCATCACGATCCCAATTAATGGGCGATCCGCTCTCCTCGCGGGCGTGACGTCGGGAGCATAACTGCCGGCGAGATTCTCGCGCCTACTGCTGCATGCCATAACCGCTATATAAACCCCCATCACAGAGGGGTCAAGTAAGCCATTTTTACTCCACTTAGCCGTTACGCTACTCGGATCTAGTATTAACTTGATCGTCGGAGGGTCCTCGGTGGTACCAAACCATCCCGGGATTTCTTTGCAGGTACTCGGCGCCAAACTCCTCTAAATCACCTATCTCCTCAAAACCTATTGAGATCCGCACGCAACGGGAGATCACTTCCAGAATCCACCAGGAGATCGACGGAAGACAACACCTGAAGGAGACCCGAAAAGGGCCTCCATCACAAAGTCTTATAATTATCATCAACATCTAAAAGTCAAATTTATATCATTTTTTCCATAGAAATTCTTTTTCCACCATTTTCTTGTCATGCTAAATAGTCCCAACAAATTGATGTCAATATTCATTACACACAAAAACCCTAAGTGGGCCCCATCATGGTCCAATGCCACACCACCCCAAACTGGCTGAGTCTTGTCAGGGCCCAGAGCCAAACCAGCAAATGGGCCCCGCACGTGCAAGCTTTCCTCCACCGTCAGGTGCGGCTCTTTAGTCAAAACAGAGCACGTGGGGGCTCATCTCATTTTTTAGTACTTTCCTTTTCCCCTGCCCAAAACCATTGCAGTCTCTCTGCTCATTTTCTTGTTGCCTTATTGCCCCCTCAACCTTCAATAATTATACTCTCTCCGTCAATGAGCAGCTCCATGGGTATAACCTTCTCTAGCAAGAGCACGGGGTTTGGATTCCCGGAAAAGAATGTGACCATAATTTAACGTTTTCGAGACAAATTTATGAATCTTCTGGAATGGGTGTGTTGTGTATTTCTCTTGTGTGAATAGGTAATCTATATGGGATAGTAAAATAAATAAATAAATAATCTCTCCCTCTCTTCTCTCATTGATCAGATGTTGTGGACGTACGCGTCAGGGAGCACATGCACAGGGTCACACGAGTGACAGCTACACTTTGGTTACTGCAGTAAATCTTTTTTCCTCCGATCGGCCCTGCCTTTCCCCCCACTCTCTTCTGAATATTAAGGACAGGCCTGAGCGAGTGCTTTCGTGGGAGCCTTATCAAATTTTGAGAATTTTATGATTGTTTAAATTAAAATTAATTGCCCAATAACTCTTTGTACTGTAGAATTAATCTCATTTTAATTTTCTCCCCTTTTATAAAAGGGTTTTGGTATTTATATAGCATGTTGTTCAAGCAAAAATATTGCAGGCCTTTTGGTCAATAGTTGACGTGCGTCGGATCACGTCAAGATGTTACCTTCCGTAGATCCTCTGGGAGCGGCGATGGACGGCTGAGATTGGATCTGGAGGCTGGCTCCTGAGCATGTGGTGTAAGTCCATGTTACCCATCCCGGTGCTTACGGGGAGGCGGAATAGGTAAAAATCAAAATTTTAACACAAGATAACATAGATTAAAACTTGAGGATCTTTACCAAACCATTGCTAACAAACAATAAGAGGTTCTATCTACTATACTTAGGAGATTATACCTCATGCAACAAGTCCTTCGGGTCTTCTTTCCGCTTTCCTCCTCGTCCATGCAAGCTCCAAGGATCGATCCGGATCTTGGTCACCTCCGCGGCCTCCTAGAGTCGAAGACGATCCACCCGAGAGTCTGTAGTCCGAGCTCCACCTCAAGCCGAGATAACTAGGGCAACAAGTTTGCTATTCTTGAAGTCCTAGGTAGTGTAGAAGATGATGGTGGATTTGTTTGCCTATTTTATTTCTATTTTTCTCAACACATGAGAGCTATAGAAAAATCAAGAGAGGAAAAAGAAGGAGGAACCATGGGAGCTCACACTTGAAGAGAGAAAATGAGCAAGAGATAATGATCCATAAAAATAATAATTACTAATCTCTTATCATGATAAAGTTGATGGCTACATTGATTTGACAATTATCATCTCAAATCAAATCCAAAGCCAAAAGAAAAAGAAGGATCTAGTGCTCTCAAGAAAAGTCCAAGTCAACAATGGTCAACTAGGTCAAATGGTCAAGAATGGTCAAATGGTCAAAGCAATTAGGCATAACACAATTATCATTAAAAAGATTAGTAAATATTTTCCTCACCTCATAATGGTTTTAACTGAACCAACGGTCAAAACCCTAATGAGGCACGTCCTTCTTCTTCGCTCCTCACAACCGTGCATACACACCCGCATCCGCATTCCGTAGAATGCGAATGCACAGAAGACAAAACTAATCCATCCATACAATACAAGGATCTGGCTTAAACCAAACCCCACTAGCATTGTCTGCCCGAACAGCATACACGCACAAGTGCACGTAAGTGATCGCAGCCCTGCCGTAAAACCATACGGCCTCTACACCTTTCGCCCGGTGCAGGGAAACTCTCTGTATGGGACTCTAAAGACTGGACACTACGCTGGCAGTGGGTTTAATCACAGACCGCAAGCGGCACTAGCTGTACGTAACGGTCCCCAGGTAGATGTCGATAAGAATGCCGATGAGATAAACCCATCCGAACTCCTACTGAGCCTGAATGTGACAATCTCCGTACAGTCCGATCTGTTCGTCTATGAGTATCGCATGTAGGGCCTAGGGGGCGGTAAACGTCAGACCCCTAATAGCGGTACAAGTCGTGCCGGAGTGTAGCCCAGAACACCCTGAGAAACTACTGGAAACACCACCAGTAATTCTCGCTTGCCCTGGCCAGGGACTTTGTGTAATGGCTCTCCTAGACACAGCGCGATATCAATCTCCAATACCGGGAGAGACGAATCCTATCTTACCGCTACTGCCTCCAAGTGCTTCGGGACTGCACCCAACTACTACCTGTTTGCACGACTCCTTTGAGCCGTGGTAGGTTAGTAATCAAAGTACGGTGGGAACACACTCGAGGCGAAGTAGCAGTGTGAAGTCGACGGACTAAGCTGTACTCCAGTCACCTGGGAACTGTTATCTGACGATAGGTATAGTTCCAACCAACAGTTCCCGATAAGTCCTGTCCAGTGTACTCGTAACCTAATGAGCACCCGCATACTATCTCCAGTACGACGTACTAATGGCTGTGGGACAGACCATCTCCCCTGCTGGGATGAGAAGCGCATACGCTAGTCTACTCCGGAGTATCGATGCCCCGTCTCGATAATCCTACGACTAGGGATCTGTATAAGGATGTGCTTGTAGATTACCCAGCCCCCACAAGTGTGACTGCCATCACAACGCTGGTAATCAAGCAAAGATCTTAAGGGCTCCACTAATATGTATAAAAGAAACACATGCACATATTAAAATAGAAACAAACCAAGTAGCATACTACCATTTTGAGTAAGATTGTCTATACAACTGTGAATATCCCAAGCTTCCATTAAGTAATATACAAACTAGTATGATACAGTAATGGCCTCTAGGGCATATACACTAACACTTATATAATTGGCAAAGGTCTGTCCAGATGTCCATTTCCTACGACGTACTAATGGCTGTGGGCCATGTACTGGCGTATCGAAGACCTATCATCTCGATCAGCCGCTCGAACTGAGTCTGGGGTATGGCCTTCGTGAATGGATCTGCAGTGTTATTCTCCGAATCTACTCTCTTCACCTCGATCTCCCGGCGATCTACGATCTCCCTGATCAGGTGGTACCGCCTCAAAATGTGTCTGGACTTCTGATGGGACCTGGGTTCCTTCGCTAAAGCTATAGCGCCGTTGTTGTCACAATACAGCGGTATTGGATCAACAATGGTAGGAACCACCTGAAGCTCCGTGAGGAACTTCTTCATCCATACAGCTTCCTTTGCGGCATCGCGAGCAGCTATGTACTCCGCTTCCATAGTTGAGTCAGCAACGGTTTCCTGCTTGGAGCTCTTCCAGCAAACCGCCCCTCCATTGAGGGTAAAGATATAACCCGACATGGACTTGGAGTCATCCTTGTCACTCTGGAAGCTGGAGTCGGCAAAGGCCTCGATCTGGAGGTATTTTTCGCCATACACCAAGAACATCTCCTTAGTCCTTCTCAGGTACTTGAGAATGTTCTTTACTGCTATCCAGTGTTTCTCCCCTGGGTCCGATTGATACCGGCTTACAACGCTTAATGCATATGCTACATCTGGTCTGGTACACAACATTGCATACATTATAGAGCCTACCGCAGATGCGTAGGGTATAGATGACATGCGAACCCTTTCCAAATCAGTCTTGGGAGACATCTCTTTGGAGAGTGTGATTCCGTGACAAGCCGGTAGATTACCGCGCTTTGAATCTTCCATACTGAATCGTTTCAGTATGGTGTCGATGTACCTTGACTGCGAAAGTCCCAACATCCTCTTAGATCTATCATGATAGATCTGGATCCCCAGAATGTAGTTGGAATCGCCCAGGTCCTTCATGGAGAACCTCCGTGACAAGAATCCTTTGACTGACTGTAGCATAGGAATGTCATTTCCTATTAGGAGAATATCATCCACGTACAAGACGAGGAATACCACAGTTCTCCCTACAATCTTACAGTAAATGCATGGTTCATCCGGATTTTTGATAAAGTCGAATTCTTTAACAGTATCATCAAAGCAGATGTTCCAACTCCGCGATGCCTGCTTCAGTCCATAAATGGACTTAAGAAACTTGCACACTTTACCGCTGCTCCCACTCTGAATGAAACCCTCCGGCTGATCCATATAGACGCACTCTGTAAGTCTATGGTAGCGCCCCGGCCGTCAATCTGACGCCAAATGCGGAACAAAAACTTTTATAACTGGCTCTATCACATACTATAACCCTGATCTGCCATTAACGCTAAACTAACAAACTACAAAGTGGGTAGAAAGGCTATACCGAACAATCCGAGTCCTTCGTTCTTTAGCCATCATCCCATGCTCTTTTGCGGCATCTGTGATCTCGCTCGATCTCCGTTCTCCTCGTCCAGGTGGCACCACGTCAACGGATCTTTATACGGGCTCTCGCCTCTGAACCGAGGCAACTCGGACATGATGTTTGCTAGCCGACATGTCCAAGATTGATGTAGAGAATGAGTAGATTAGTTTGTCTCGTTTCATCCAAAACCATGGACGAACGGTTAATCAAGTTGCCTTTTATCAAGAAATGAGAAATGAACATATCAAATTTCTATGAACCAAATCAATAATCTTTTTCCAACAACCATCATGTTTCCAAGAGGGGGCCGACCACTATAAGAAGAGGGGGGGTGAGTGTAGGAGCCAAGGAAGGTGACCATTAGCACTAAAAGAAAAGTATGAGTCAAATTAACACCTTGCATAACATTAAATGAAACAATGAGTCATAATAACACATCATCAAATCATTTAATGCATCCTATGAATCACTAATCCTAGTCACCTCTTCTATTAATGCAAAATGGTGACTCACAAACCTAGTCACCAAACAAGAAGCTTCCTATCATGACTCACCCTCATGACCCACCCTCAAGAAAAGATAAATCCGTATTAAACCGAATGTTTAATACGGGTGATAGAAAACTGGCAACTTCCAAAAGCGATCCCGAAACGAATTTCATGATAACCCCGTAACAGTATAAACATACCTGCATTTGTATCACGACCGAATACAAATGCAACCGAGACAAAGATATTATATCTACACAGTATAATACAAGGATCCGGCTTAAACCAAAGCCCACCAGTATTATCTGCCCGAAATATGACACGTGCGTAAACGCACGTACATTTTCCGAACCCTGCCATAAAACCATACGGCCTTTACAACGTTTTGCCCGAACTTAGGAAACTATATGTGGGGGACTCTAATGACTCGTCAATACCCTGGCAGTGGGTTTAACCACAAGCACGTCAGTGGGATATTATATCTACTCATAACCCAATAAGCACCTGTATACATCTTAGGTGATCCAACTGACACCAGTGGCTTGTGAGACCGGCCACCGCCCCTCGTCGGGGTCTCGACTGTATACACTAGTCTACTCCGGAGTATCGATGCCCTGTCTCGAAACTCCCACGACTAGAGACTACTTTTAAGGATGTGCTTATAGACTACCCAACTCTCACATATAAGATCGCCATCATACTGTTGGTAGTCAAGCAAGATCCTAAGGGCTCTATCAACGTATAATAGTGATCGGTCACCTGAACCTGTACACGACTGATAAAGGCAAACCAGATAGCATACTATCATCTCGAGTAAAACTGTCCTACCGGTATAGGTCCTCCTCAATCATTGCAATCACGTACCTGCGATCCAAGAATTGACTTTGAGGGCACTATATCCAACAATCTCCCACTTGCACTTAAGGCTAATTATTGCGATGTCGCATACTCACAGCCCGTGTGATACCGAACACCCAACTCCTCTACTAATCAGTTTCACAAAGCCCGTTTGTAAAACTATTGTGTTCAAGAAATTGCCTCAGCGAGTGGATCCGCCCTGATGTTTCTTTCTATGTCTCTCTTAATCTCAAGTTCGCGGAGAAACCCATCTCCCGAATTGAGTAATACATGTCTTAGAATATGTCTGGATATCTGATGGGACCTAGTTCATAAATGAACTCCAAATCCAAATTTCTTAGACTGTATCGTCAACTGAACCTAATCAGTATCCTGCACCATGCCTCCCATAGTATCCTCTTGGACCACCTGTCCATAATACTATCCCTCGTCAGAGGGAAAACTATAACTCTGACAATCACTCTGTCATCCATGTCACCTTTGAAGCCTGGAATGATAACCGTCTCCGAAGGAGGCTGCCGTCATCAAATCCGTAGAACATCCACTTATGTTCTAAAACTGCTTCCTTATGTTTCTCTAGGATTGGATTAATACAAACTTATCGCATCTAGTGCAAAAACAACATCTGGTGTGGTACTTGATATCTCACGATTGACTCAATTGCCTAAGCAAGTGATCTGCCAATCATGCACATCCCTCTCCCCTTTAGTCTGTAAGACACCTTTAGAGAGGGTGACTCCATCACCTGCAGGTATACCACTATGTCAGGAGTCAACTATTCTAAAATACTATTAGAATACTGTCAAAGTACCCACATTGGGAAACTACCCAAATCTAGATCTAAAACCATAGATCTAGTAACCAGAATATCAGATATTATATCCATATCCTTTGTGGAGAAACAATTGTGTGACGAACACAGTATAACCGATCGTAGTATAGGAATGTTACTTCCTACTCAGTGTATGTCATCCAAATACCAGGACATCACACCCTACTACCTTCTTAACCGATCCATCCCCTATTCTGATGAAGTCAAACCCATTACTGTCACATCAAAATTAGATGATCTATCTCCGCTATAACTGCTTAAGTCTATAAATAGACATAAGCTACTTGCCCACTATACTTCCGCTGCTCCCACTGACCACAATAACCCTCTGGCAGAATAATATATACGTGCACTTCTAAAGTGAGTTTAGAACGACGCTATACTTAACCTCCTGCCGGGTCTCATAGCCTGGAACAACAGTAGTGTCAAGTCTGGATAAACAAGAACCTCCCTGTCACTGTCCTTGAGGCTACCAGAGTACCTCTTGGGTGTCTGAGGTTACCCACCATATCTGCGGAGTGGCTATTGGAATGTCAAACCTGATTGAATCTATAGGTCCTATTAAATTTTCCGTAATCGTTTGCGGTTCTGGAATCACTTCCAGTTCTACCATACTCCCACTACTGTTTTCTGAAAAAATCCATTTTACTAAAACTGTGGTGAGTCAAGAACAATATCACTATTGATCTTCCAGATGGTAGAAAATCAACCCTTGACAAAGTTTCTATATTGGACATAACGTTAAGATATGAACCATTCTATATCCAATATAGAAACTTTGGCACTTATTTAATTAGAACAAGATTCTAATCATGCAGCTGTCTCCAGTGCATATCAACTTAATGGAGAGAGGCCTGATCAGCATTACTCAACTTAGGAATGCATCCAATTATGAGTAACCTGAAAGAGAAACAAGTTTCTCAAAAACTATTACTATCAACTGAATACCAATCACAAGTATCTACATCTTCGATCTCTTTGAAGAATCCCGATACTTGCGACATCTGGTTCTCCACTTTATTCCAATACCCATAACTTCTCAAAAACTTAGACCTTGTATTTCTACGAAACACTTGTCTAAAAGCTAGAGAAGTCATAAGTAAACAGAACATAGTACGAGGACCAACCCCTTTGTCCTGATGGACACTGGACAACATACAATACTCTGTATAAGTCCGCTGAGTTGAATAACTCAAAACCTGTGCATCGTAGGTTGAAAACTGTACTTATGGTTAAGAACTACTCCGCTTGTTCAATGCTCCTTACCCAATCGCCAACTGATATAGGTAAATGTCATCGACATAATATCAAAAAGTTATATCTCACTATATAAAAATAAACGTACAGATATATCATTTTGAATTTTGGTGCACAACAACGGATACTCAAAACCAAACACATGCCGTCCGGCAATAACCCAGGCGATTTCCTCAAATATCATCAATTACAACGAATTCCGATATAATGAGGATGATCACCTTATTCCCAATAACTTCCTCCTACTCATCATCTGTAAAACCATACGGATGTGAGAATCATACCTGGTAAATACATACCCTGGAGTAAGTATCTACTCGGGAAATCAGTTTTCCTTTAATAACGCACAGTGAAACTGAAACATGAAAATGTTTCGTAGGGGTATCCTAGTATTCCTAGTAATGCCTCTTCCATAATCCAATTCATGACTGTAACCGTATCTGCGGAGTGGCTATTGGAATGTCAAACCTAATTGAATCTATAGGTCCTATTAAATTTTCCATAATCGTTTGCGGTTCTGGAATCACTTCCAGTTCTACCATACTCCCACTACTGTTTTCTGAAAAAATCCATTTTACTAAAACTGTGGCGAATCAAGAACAATATCACTATTGATCTTCCAGATAGTAGAAAATCAACCCTCGATATAGCCCGGGACAATCCACAAACTGCCATTACAGAAACGTGCCCTGAGAATCATACCTGGTAACCTGAGAACTCCATGTGGAGACTGGGTACACTGGACGGACTCGCCGAGAACTCCTAGATGGTATTTTATCTATCGTCGGATAGCAGTTCTTTGGTGACACTGGTATAGGTTAGTCTGTAGACCCGAGATCGTCATAGAGTCTTGTGTGATTCCTACTGTGATTTGATTTCCACCTTACCATGTTCAAGAGAACGTGCAAAACGGTGACTTTTGGGAACAGTATCGAGTCACATGGAGGCAATGAGCGATAGGAGGGGTTTCGTCTCTCCCGGTATAGGGAGTTGATGCAGCGCTATGCTCGATTGCCATAACATGAAATCTATGGCCAGGGTTGCTGGGATCTACTGGTAAGTGTTATCAGTAGTTTCTCGAAACATTATGGACCTTGCATCGGTATGACTTATCAGGCTATTGGGGTCTGACGTTATACCACCCCCAGGCTGCGATATGCGGCATATCAGACGAAGAGACCGGACTGTATGGTAGTGTTACTGATTGGATTCACAGGAGTGTGAGCAGTCTTTCTTGTTGATCTTCTGATCGCTCAATACCCGGGTGGCCGTTACGTTTAGCAGACCGCTTGCGGCTTGTGGGTGTTTGATATGATCATCACCTACTGACCGACGTATTGACGAGTCTTTAAAGTCCTACACAGGGGTTTCCTGGCTCAAGTGAAACGGAGTAGGAGCACATATGTGATATGTGCGTGTAACGTTTTGATAATCGTTTCGGGGAAATTTCGGAAAAATCGGTAAAATAAGGGGGTTTTCCGTAAAAAGTCAAAATATAAATATCTTTTAATATAAAATTAAATATACATATTCTAGCTATATAATTGCTAGTATTTGGTGTTTATTGAGCCACTGGTAAAATTTTTAATTTTCTGAAATTTTTTCTGAAATTAATTATTTTTATATTATTTTAAGTCGTCACTAATACATTTAATTAGGGAAAATTACAAATTGGAATGAGCTGAAACAAATTTTGTTCATCATAACACATTAAACAAAATTTTACCATGTTATTTTTGAAATGAAATGAAGTTGTTAAACGGTTTTAGAAAATATGGAAGAAAAAGGCTTAAATGGTGAAATTAAAGGAATTTATTAAACAAGGAAGTGTGGTACCTATTGAATTGGTGTTTGGTGTTCATTGCTTCATACATACACACCACCTCCCCCTCCCCCTCTTGCTGGC
This sequence comes from Agapanthus africanus, assembly GCA_030015575.1. NCBI lineage: Eukaryota > Viridiplantae > Streptophyta > Magnoliopsida > Asparagales > Amaryllidaceae > Agapanthus > Agapanthus africanus. Next base: position 263,119,432 of record JASDDO010000008.1, read on the forward strand.
CGAAAATGGGGCTGCCCCAATCCCCATGTTTCAACACTTTGTTCACAAAGAAATGAAAAGAAAAGAATCAATATATATAAGTATGGGCTTTTGACTTTTATTTTGACTTTGAAACCCACACCCCTCACTCTCTCACCTCTCCCCCCTCATTAGCAGATCCCACTACAGAAATTCAGCAGCCCCTCCCCTCTCTTTCCCCCATCTCATCTCTTCTCCAAAAATCCTCAAAAAATTGGTCAAAAATCAAAGTAAAACCTCACCAAAATCAAAATCCAACTCCTACCCATTTCTCATTTGCCTATCTAGCATGGATCTAGGAGCATGGAAGCTATTTTGGAGGCAAGGATTTGCATGGTAGATCTCAATTTGTGAGGTATAAATTTGTGCCCCATGGTTTGTTTGTTGATTAGTTGCTTAAATAATTTTGTTTATAAGTGTTTAATTAGGGTTTTAGTTTCAAGACTTGAATTTTCAAGTGAAGGCTTTGAATTAAAGGGTTAGGATATGGATTCAAGTAGAATGGTGGTCACTTGATTAAGGCTACAATGAGTAGATTAACATCTTAATTGAATGCAAAACCCAAATTGGTTACTAATTGTTAATTGTTAGTTTAAAATTTTTGATAATTATGCTAATTTGCTAACTAGGTTTTTAGAAATTGGTTAAATAATTGGGATTAAAATCTTATTAGGGTTTCATGACATTATTAACATTTTAAATGGTGGTTTAATACCTTAGTATATGCAAAACCAAGCTTAATTGTTAAATTGTGAATTTTGCTTTAAAAAGTGTTAAAATCGGTTATTTTTGCAAACTAGGAATTTGGAATTTATACAAATTGATGAGATTAAAATATGAAAGCGGTTTGTATGACCTAATTATGATATTTAATGAGCATTTTGGCCATTTTAATCGTTAACATATGTAGATTGGTTAAAACGTCAAGTTTCGAATTAAAACGGTAATTAAGTGTTTTCTAGGTTTTGTGAAATAAACCGATTTGATCAATTTATTGTTTTTGATGATTTGTATCGTATTTAGTATATTTTTAGTGATTTATGATACCATGATTGGTACGTTTGGTGTTTTTCTCGATCAATCGGCGTTTGTATGTTGAGGATTTTGGGTTGATTTGAGAGAGCAAAACATAGGTTTTGACCTATGTGAGATTAATGTGTCGTTTTGGTCATGCGTCGGATTTTAATGCGATACGGTGCATTATGATTTGTAGGTACCCTCATGAAGACTTCGAGACGACAAGCAAGCGCGTGGCGACCTTGGCATCGGCAAGCGAAGATCGGTGAGTAGATTATATCTACGGGGGAAGTCGGGTGGATGGCGTATAACACCCCCACAGTCCGTAGTATAGTTTATATATATATGTTTATATAGGTGTTTTATGTTACGAGAATGATTATTCATGATATGATTATGTGTTCATGGATTAGCTTAGGGTTAGTTGCGAAACCTAGAGTAGTTGTTACACCCACACACGCACACACACACACACACTTGCATACATTACTTTGTTGTGCGTAGATGTGGATGTGTATATTTGAATATACGCATGGGTGTGTGACTATGCATATATACATTCATATACACATGCATGGATGATGAGGAAAGTTGTAACACCTTAGGTCGTGTTTAGGGGTTAATTATAGTTTACTAGATAGTTTTTGGTAAAAAGTTTACCAAATTAAGTTTCAGATAATTTATTCTAATTAATGAATGTTTTATTAGGATTTTTCTAGGCACACACACACTTGTGCATGTAAACTAGGGTTTAGATTTGGGGTTAAAACCATGATTAGCTAGCATGAAGGGTTAGCCTATTTGTATTAAGTGTTTTGGGATTTAATTGGGTTTTAATTATTGTGTGTTTGTTATTTGAATTTCTTTTCTTTTGTTGACTTGGTGAGAGAGAAGGAGTATGGGCTTCATCGTTGAGCCATGCTCATTAAATGAAGAGAGAGGGGGGGGGGGGTCTTTGACTTGTACTCTAATTTCCCTTCTCATTCTCATTCTCACAACTCTCTCTCACTCACACACACACACACACTCAGCTGAGAGAGAGAGAGAGGCAGCAGCTGCTGAAGAAGCACCAGCAGCAGCAACACCGAGCATCAGCAACAGCATCATCATCAGAAGCATCAGCAGCAGCAGCAGCAACACCAACAGCAGCCCCAGGAGCTGCAGCAGCACTCCCATCTTCTCCACCTCCTTTCTCCTTGCACCTAGGGTCTTGTAAGGTATAGAATCCGAGCCCAACTACTTGTTTGTTTAACGTATGCGTAGTTTAGCTTCGGTTTGTGTAAAAAGTGAGATTTTGTGCTTGAAATGGTGATTTGGGTGGACTTATGGTTTAGTGCTGTTAATATTGGTTAATCTAGCCTAATTAGGTGTTATTAAGGCCATGTAAACCTAGTTAGACCCCAGATTACACCAAAATACCATAGGGTTTCAAATTGTGCAAATTTAGTGTTTTTAAGTGAACTTTTTGGATTTCTGTGATCTGCTATAGGCTCGAGTAGTTCAGGTTGAAATTGAGTTAACTGGAGCTTGTATACAAGGCATAGACCACACCACTAGAGCCCGAGACCCCCACCCCATAGAGAGGCCGCCGATTTATTCTTTCTGGCCGCAATTTGCGGCCAGATAGGGGAGTTTTTGGTTGATGTTGCATGGGTAGGAGTCTGTTGTTATTTCTAGGCCAGTGGTATGTATAGTTTTGTAATTTGTTAGCCTAGGTAGAATCTGGGATGTTATATCGTATTTCTAGTACGTTTGGTTCGCGCGATACGCGCGATACACGAGAGGGTTCCATGATTCAGCGTATCGCGGCATATCGGGGTTAGTTTTAGACGCATGCACACGTTTAGCGTATCGTATACACGCGCGTTTAGTTCGCGACGCGAGCGTATCGTTTAACTTCGATATCACGTTTTGCGAGATGGTTGCTTATATATGGATTCTTGTGTAATTCCAGGTTCGCAGGCGGGTACGTCGGACGAAGCTAAGAAAGGAAAGCAGGTGGTCGGCTACGAGTAGCGCACGACCAGGTGAGTAGATTTAACATCTACGGGGAAATCGCCCGTATGGCGTTAAGCGTCAGGGCGAGTCAGGATATTAGATTGTAGATGTTCATATGGACTGTAGTAGCATACCTTATTGTTGCATATAGAAATGATAGCATAGGACACTGCACTGTCACTAACGGTTCAAGTCGCACGAGCACGATTGATATGCTACACTCACACCGTTAGTGATTGCCATGACACTCACATTATAGGATTGCTATAAATCATACATCATACAGATTCTACCTTATTGATGTTGTCATGATTTGCCGCATAACATCATATGTTATATCCCTATTTGGGCACATATGCATCACATACCCCTACTGGTACTAAATGCACACATATATTGATATCTTCATACCCGCGCACATGCACACTGTATATTCATACCAGTGCACACATATATTGATATCTTCATACCTGCGCACATGCACACTGTATATTCACACCAGTGCACACATATATTGATATCTTCATACCTGCGCACATGCACACTGTATATTCATACCAGTGCACACATATATTGATATCTTCATACCTGCGCACATGCACACTGTATATTCATACCAGTGCACACATATATTGATATCCTCATACCTGCGCACATGCACACTGTATATTCATACCAGTGCACACATATATTGATATCCTCATACCTGCGCACATGCACACTGTATATTCATACCAGTGCACACATATATTGATATCTTCATACTTGCTTAGATTACGCATTGAGATATGTTGTTTCCATGTTAATTCTGGATTTAGGGAACTGTGGATATTTCAAAGAGAATAGTTAATTATTTAAAAACCCGGTTTCCCTTGATATGATATTTCGGTGCGTCCACCATGTGTTTTCTCGGTACTAGAGTGATATATGTGAACCCGAATCGAGGAGTTGGATGAGGCCGATTACGGGTACATGGTGGACCCGGTATGGTACCCCTGGGCGAGAACGGTTTCGCTGTGTAGTAGACGGTGAGCCTGGCAGAGGGACTACTACCTACCGGTGATTGGTTCAACCTGGCGGTTATCCGGAGGATACCGACCAGGGTTGATGGATGGATACGGGACGACTCGTACTGCCGGGGCCGAGGGCCGATACCGCAGACAGAGCCCGTGGGCAGAGCCGGATTGACGGATGCCCTATACAGGAGGATTTGCGTGTCGATGCTTGGCACGAGTATTTCTTGATATTTTGGATGCCGATGTTGGGCACTCACGGTTATATGAGATTTACAGGATTGGAGGACCGAGGAGGATGACGACGCCTGAGTAGTATTAGGATTTGGGTACATTGATGGGTACCGATTATACCTTCCACGATGACGTTCCGGGTAGATGTTATATTTCCCATGCTCAGTATATAGTAATTGATATCTCATCCTGTATCTATTGTACCTAATATAGATTGCATTGCTATACCTGATCATTGCATACCCTGTTCATTTTATATAGTGTTGTTAGATTGCATTGCTATACCTGATCATTGCATACCCTGTTCATTCTATATAGGGTTGCTAGATTGCATTGCTATACCTGATCATTGCACACCCTGTTCATTCTATATAGGGTTGTTAGATTGCATCGTTATACTTGCTCATCACATGGAGATGTTATTAGATCGCACTTGTTGCATGATTGAGCATTCCAGTTCTTCATATAGACGTTATCTGTTGATATAGGTTAGAGTATCGTAGCACGTGCATACTCGCGATTACCTTTATATGTTATCTTCTATTCACGAGTTGGCAACTCACCCCCGTTGTGTCACAGTGTTTGCAGGTTGCCCTTCGGAGTAGTCGCGGCAGGCTGCATTCTTGCATCTTTTGACATAGATACCCCTACAGTTGGTGTACTAGCTCTTTTGCTGATAGGTGGGTTTTGTGCGGTATCTGGTTATCTTTCAGTTATGTACATTGTTGTATCTAGTGTAAGCCCGCGGGGGCGCCCCGGCCGTCGATCCGACGCCGGAAACGCGGAAACAAAAACTTTGCGAACTTTGCAAAACGGCACCTCCGCGCACTTTTCACCCGGATCGACGTCCCCATCTGAAGTCTATAGGACCCCATCTGATCCAAGTAAGCCAAAAGCCCAGCAATCTAAAACCATTTAAAGAGTAAATAAGGAAAACTGTTTTTGAAAAGTAAGGAAATCATGTTTGGAAATCAAAGTTTTTAAATAACTAAGCCGAATATGCATTTTTTTAAAATGTGTAACCTTTCCTGAAAATTTCGGCAGAGTTTCCTTTGTAAAAACTGGCCCCGAACGGGGTACAACAAGAATAATATATATGAAATGATAAAAGGCATCCCCAAGCGGGAGCTAGCTCTTCGTCCATCGACGGTCACAACCACGCAAGCAATAATAATATACAACGCCAAAGGGCGAGGATCAAAACCCAAAAAAAAAGAAACTCAAAACAGCCAGAAAACCGTAATACTACTAGCGCGACTCTAAGGTCGAAATAAAACAACACTGTTTTCTAAGTCTGAAATAATAAACAAGTTTTGGTTGATGGAAATTCTAGATACAATAAATGATACATGAACAATGGCGGTTCTGATACAAAAGAACCCACCTATCCAAGCAAGTCACCCATAAGGAAGCAGTGTGCCAGAAATGCCGCTATGGAATCTGTACGGCAAAAACCTGCAAGGACTGGGGCACAACGGGGGTGAGTTGCCAACTCGTGAATAGAAAATATCTACAAGCAGAGATCGAATGCATGACCCATCCTAGGTCAATACGATCAGATATAAATAAACCTCAATATGAATAAAGCTGAAGCATGCTAAACTGGCAATGTAATCTCTACATGAGTGTAATGCCAAGTGCTCGTGCTAGTGCCTCAGGTAATAGCATGTCATGAATATGAGGTATGATCAATGTAATCAAATCTGCGCACACGTGGATCCCGTCCACTCGTCACCCAATGACAATAACCATCATGCAAGTAAATATCATGAAACCTGTGCATGGAAATATGAGGATATAACCAACCCGTGTCCCTCGCGACACGTCAAAATCATGGAACCGGAGTGCCCAGCATCGGCACTCGAAAACATCATGAAAACTATGCCCAGCATCGGCACATAAATCCTCATATATCGGGCTCCGTCAGTCCGGATCGGCCCGCGGGCTCTGTCTGCGGTATCGGCCCTCGGCCCCGGCAGGACGCCCAAATCTATCCATCGACTCTGGTCAGTATCCTCCGGATAACCGCCAGGTCCAACCAATCACCGGTAGGTACTCGCCCGCCTCCAGGCTCAATCGGCAAAGCTCATCGATCATCTTGCCGAGGGGAACCATACCGGGTCCACCATGTACCCGCAATCGGCTCATCCACTCCTCGATTCGGGTTTTACATGTCGCTCTCAGCACCGAGAAAACACATGGTGGACGCACTGAAATATCATATCAAGGGTAACCGGGTTTTTAAAGCAATGACATATTCTCTTTTGAAACACTCTCGGTTCCCAAATCCAGAAATATCATAGAAACAACATATCTCAATGCGTATAATCAAAAGCATGAAGTATGCGACATGTAAAGAAAGGTATGCATATCATCATGTCATGCAAGGATCATATACTGAATGCAATAGTACTACAGTGTAGTGACATGGCAATTATCGATGATGAGTGTGTGAGCCGGCAACAAGTGTACGTGGAACATATGCATCATCGATAATGGTGCTGGTGTCCTAGCAGCATGACTGAAATATAACCACAGTACAAGCGATGCAATGCAAATAGCATGAAAATGCGGAATCGAATAATCAACGCAAAAGTAAAGAATCTACACCAATCTGTACAAGTCATGCAGGGGTGCCATTTGAAATAAGACGAATCAGGGCTTTTGGAAAAACAAGGGCTACAGTGTTTTAAGAAAAGATACATCATTTGAAAATATTCGTATGACCCTTCTGCCTATCTTTAAAATATCCCCGATTCGTTAGTTTGAAATAGGTATGACTCGGTCCAGTCTAATGTCTACTAAGTAATCTAGACAGGAGGGGTAAGAAACCACCTAATCTGAGTCAATATATATAGATATGATAGTCGGTGATCCCGCCTCAATAACATATCGTAAGATATCCTCGAGTCATGAGTTCGGATCAATCATCAATATCGGCTCGTACGGTAGATCGTCGTACGTCATCCCAATAGCTGGGTAGGGGTCAATGTCACAGTACCTCATCACATATCAGATATCACTATCATCAGATCGCATAATCTGGGGTACTACTCTAAGTCTAGTACAAATCGATACCATCTATAAAAATATGAATGCGGGTAAAGCACATGTCCAAAGGCCCGCTAAAACTATCATATCGCACCTCGAAGACAAGCTATGTCACATCGCCGATCTCACGGCCTCACATCAAGTATCATCTCAAACCACGTATCATCCTCAAATCCCGTATATAAACACATAGTTCCATACCCATGTGTAGATATACGCACCATCATATGCACTCTAATAAATGAAAGAATGAATGCAAGTATGTGTGTAAATGTATGTGTGAGTGCAACCACTACTCTAGGGTTCGCACTATACTAAACCAATATATTCTTATCATCAAAATATCATTATTACCATCAATAACCCTAAACAACACATAATAAATATTCGTGTGTATACGTATTCGTATACATCACCACGGACTGCGGGGGTGCTATACGCCATCCACCCGACTTCTCCCCGTAGATATAAATCTACTCACATTGCTTCTCGTATGCCAAAGCCGATGTCGCTATCTTCACCTCCTTTGCCTCAACATCACGCGGGGTACCTACAAGTATATCACAATGCTAAAGCACATGAAAATCACATCGGAAACCAAAATAGCACACGCTACCCGCATAGGTAAAAACCTATCGACTCGCATGTAAACACAATCAAAATCCACTTGTCGTTGACGTCCAAACGCCACCCGACAGGAATGAATCACCAAATACCAAAATCCATGCTTAAACAAGTCCCAAATTATACACCAACATAGGAAAATCAACCCAGATTTCACCCTAGATGGAATCAGTCAAAACTAGACATACTCAGGGTCAAAACTAGAGGACGAGGCAATTCCTTAAAATACCTTATTTTAGAATTTTCCATAATTTTTCCCCATTTATCTGTATTTAATTATACCAGAATATTAAAATATTCATTAAAATAATATTAAATTATAAAATTTCCCAAAAATCATATTTTATTATTTTGAAGACGTTACAATCTACCCCCCTTAAAGAAATTCGGTCCCCGAATTTAAATTTAAACCCCCAAATACTAAAATATTTCAATACAAATTCCAAGTCATCGGGGCTCCGAAATCATCTATACATAAAACATCATAGCGCAATGCATGCGCATGAGTACTGAGCAGATAACTCAAAAGCAACACTCCATCAAGCATCCGCAATCATCGGAGTCATGGTAACGACACAATGTCAAATCCAATACAAAATCAATATGATATGGACCAAGACTATACATGTAGACACCCAATCTATACATGTAATTAGCTGATGCAACTGTATGCCAAATCTTTTTAAGTCGCTGTGCGATGCGCGTAACACTGCACAGTGGCGGACGTTTCTCATAAGAAAATAACTATATATGTGTATATATATCCTTTGTTTAATAAGCACGTTCCATCATTTTGAAAATAATCAGAAGGGTTTCCTTGTTTTTAAAACGTTTTGTGTCATATCGGACACGTAGGTATATATTGAGACTATAGCTCGCTTTTCGGAAATCCCTTCGATAACTATCAATGCATGCAAAATATATTCAGGCACTGTCCACTGACTAGTCCTGCTCAGTATGAAAGCAAATATCCCACATCATAAAAATGTACTGCTCCAAAAGGAATAAATTCCAAAAATGCACATAACACCACCCTGTGCGTTTGACGCGCACGGAAATCAAAATCCATATATGCGCTAAACATGTGCACAAAACAACATCTAGGTGCAACGGGTGTGCACGAAGCATCTGTCATAGGCAACATGTGTGCCTGACAGCCAAAACAGGTGCATCTGACATGCACGAAGAATCTCGATTTAGTGCATCTGGTGTGCCCCAAAATCGTATCTCAAAACATGCGCCCAACATGCGCGAAAATCCAAATCGGTGCATCCATCATGCACGAATGAAAATCTAGACCCTGCGCACTCAATATGCACGGAATCACAAAATCCAATAGCAACGTCGAATATGCGTAAGTCCAGTCAAAAGCACGGAGTGAAAGAATCCACATCAATATCACAATCAAAATCGACATACCGAAAGGCATCAAATCGAAGTCAGGTGCAATCGTAATGCACAAAATATAAATCCGGTGCAACAAAGGCACGAAATATAAATCTGATGCGATAAACGCAAGAAACATAAAACTGGTGCGACAAATGCACGAAGTATAGAACTGGTGCATCCCATGCACAAATACCAAGCAATAACTCAAATACGTAAGCAGCAACACCAAGTGTATCCAGATATGAAGAAAATCATAAACGTGTGCAGCTGCGGGCACAAAACACATATCGATGCACTACAAGCACATATAAGCTATACCGAGTGCAAAATCAAAACACTAAAATTACATGAAACTCTGCTGGAAGCGTAAATCAAATCACCAGCATAAAATAGGCATGAAATCGCAATCAACAGCTCAAGAGTAATAACTATGTACAAGGTATAAATACCCAGTAGGTGCAACCATGGTGCACAAAATCAAATATCATGAAACTCAGTCATCAAGACTAAATCATGCGAATAGATCGCCCAAAATACCGAAATCCAAAGCAACGGATACGTGATAATCAAATCACAAAATCACAAATCATAATTACCGTCGTCGGTATACCCTCCTTCAGGGTCGAGAAGGTAACGGTACATCCGATGCTAACGGCGCAAGATATCTACTTGCCTCTTGCTCGCGGCTGGCGTCCTCTGCCTCTGGTTCCTGATCTTTCCTGTAGATTACCAACTCGCAATCCATCGGCTCATCGGCCCGGTCAGGTGTGCTGACAGGAACGATTCCGTTCTTGCACTTCCCTGGTCATCTCTCGGTCAATCCTCACGACCGCTCGTAAAGCAGCACATCTCTGGCGCCGACCTCGGGTCCTCTGAATGCATATCACACATCCGATCCTGGGTGCAACTCTTATTGCAGCAGTGTACTGGAAGGAATCCTACTCAAGGTCTGTTCTGATCTTGCCTAAGCCAAACTGTAAGGAGGCTGGTACTCTGGCGTAATCTTTTCTCGCTCTCTGGACCTCTGCGTCCTTAGTACAACATCTCCTCGGAAGCTGGTCGCATCTCTGCGCCTCTGTATGCATGTCCGGCCTTTAATCTTAACGGGGTGTAGTAACAGCTCGTCTGCCTCTCGCACAAACTTCTTGTCCCGCTTGTCTGTATCATCGACCATTCGACGTCGCGTCTTTATCTGCACACTGCAATGTCCTCGGCTACGGTCCACCCGAAGTCTCTAACACGGACTCGAAATCACGAACTCAGTATCTTCATCACTCAGTAGAAGATATCTAGCCGAACACGTCCTCAGCGTGCATATCGCATCTCTGATGTCAGCGGAGTGGAACGTCATCTCGTCGAAATCTCGTGCAAACTCCTTACTCCACCTTGCTCCACTATCGACTGATTCAGACTCATCTCATCATGGCTACACAGACTGCGCTCCGACGGCTATGCTCGTATCTGGAGTCTCCCAAGCAGTGTCCCATCACATGATATCCGAATGATGTCGAATCATCCGATCGACTCGTCAGAACCTCACAATCCCCCAAGAGCTCAACATCTCGGGTACAGTTTAATAGTATCGAGTACATGCCACAGCGTCGGTGGTCCAGCCGTAGAAGGGCAAACCCAAGCCTCACTAATGGCGCCGAGGAACTGCCGCAAACCCTAAGGTTCAAAGGCTTTCACACGGTCATTAAGTCGAGTTAGGGTTTCATTCTTCTAGAGGGTCCATAGAATCATCTGCATGTCTTTCCGTATACTTTAAACTTGGAAAATGGGTTCCTGACCTTCGATCGTCTCAATCGACTCTCAACGAATCTGCGTGAAGTCGCCTCTAGCTGGAATCAATCTATCTGATGACCTCGCATCGGGGTAAGCGAACGAACCACATGTCCTAGTCATTAATCCTCGGTGACTAGCGACTCACTATCACATCTCTAAGAATATGCTCATGCTGCAGTAGCTCCAATCATCTGGGCGATATCTCATCACTCGCAGCAACAACTGGCTCATTCGTCGGTACGCTAAGCAGCGCCTCAACCATCATGAATAAGCGATAAATCAACGGTCATCACATCCTGGCTGGCCTCTATCAGTGGCTCAATCCTCTGGTACCGTCCGGTACATCCTAGAAATCTCACAGCAGCGATTTGTCAAACGCCCATAGTGCGGAAACACAAAATACGAAGCCTCAATGCAACCGTATGTCTCTGGAATCACGCCCCGGTCAGTCCTCGTCCGCGACGAGCTCATGCTGACAACTCGAGCCGTAGCTCACTCTGCCCGTGCAATCGCGGCAGCAAAACCATAACCAGTATCGATGAAGATAGATCATAGGAAGGAATATGACACAATGCAAGGAAATGTACAACCTAAGGTTTCTTGAGCGGAGTGGCGTGTCGTAAGTATGCCGCGGAACATACCCACGGTACGTCACTCTACTTTAGTCACCTATTCCATCAACCAAGGGTCATCCTACACGACGAAAGTTCGGGTCTAATACCCCCTCGACCAAGTCTAAGTTCCGTAAGGTCAAGCCTAAGTTCCTTATATAGATAACGCCCTAGGCTCCACATAGTCAAACTTAGACTCGAACCAAGGTCAACCTAGCGCTCTGATACCATCTTTGTCACGACCCGAAAGAGCACGTGACTGGCCCTTGAACCATATGAAGTCTATAGGACCCCATCTGATCCAAGTAAGCCAAAAGCCCAGCAATCTAAAACCATTTAAAGAGTAAATAAGGAAAACTGTTTTTGAAAAGTAAGGAAATCATGTTTGGAAATCAAAGTTTTTAAATAACTAAGCCGAATATGCATTTTTTAAAAATGTGTAACCTTTCCTGAAAATTTCGGCAGAGTTTCCTTTGTAAAAACTGGCCCCGAACGGGGTACAACAAGAATAATATATATGAAATGATAAAAGGCATCCCCAAGCGGGAGCTAGCTCTTCGTCCATCGACGGTCACAACCACGCAAGCAATAATAATATACAACGCCAAAGGGCGAGGATCAAAACCCAAAAAAAAAGAAACTCAAAACAGCCAGAAAACCGTAATACTACTAGCGCGACTCTAAGGTCGAAATAAAACAACACTGTTTTCTAAGTCTGAAACAATAAACAAGTTTTGGTTGATGGAAATTCTAGATACAATAAATGATACATGAACAATGGCGGTTCTGATACAAAAGAACCCACATATCCAAGCAAGTCACCCATAAGGAAGCAGTGTGCCAGAAATGCCGCTATGGAATCTGTACGGCAAAAACCTGCAAGGACTGGGGCACAACGGCGGTGAGTTGCCAACTCGTGAATAGAAAATATCTACAAGCAGAGATCGAATGCATGACCCATCCTAGGTCAATACGATCAGATATAAATAAACCTCAATATGAATAAAGCTGAAGCATGCTAAACTGGCAATGTAATCTCTACATGAGTGTAATGCCAAGTGCTCGTGCTAGTGCCTCAGGTAATAGCATGTCATGAATATGAGGTATGATCAATGTAATCAAATCTGCACACACGTGGATCCCGTCCACTCGTCACCCAATGACAATAACCATCATGCAAGTAAATATCATGAAACCTGTGCATGGAAATATGAGGATATAACCCACCCGTGTCCCTCGCGACACGTCAAAATCATGGAACCGGAGTGCCCAGCATCGGCACTCGAAAACATCATGAAAAATGTGCCCAGCATCGGCACATAAATCCTCATATATCGGGCTCCGTCAGTCCGGATCGGCCCGCGGGCTCTGTCTGCGGTATCGGCCCTCGGCCCCGGCAGGACGCCCAAATCTATCCATCGACTCTGGTCAGTATCCTCCGGATAACCGCCAGGTCCAACCAATCACCGGTAGGTACTCGCCCGCCTCCAGGCTCAATCGGCAAAGCTCATCGATCATCTTGCCGAGGGGAACCATACCGGGTCCACCATGTACCCGCAATCGGCTCATCCACTCCTCGATTCGGGTTTTACATGTCGCTCTCAGCACCGAGAAAACACATGGTGGACGCACTGAAATATCATATCAAGGGTAACCGGGTTTTTAAAGCAATGACATATTCTCTTTTGAAACACTCTCGGTTCCCAAATCCAGAAATATCATAGAAACAACATATCTCAATGCGTATAATCAAAAGCATGAAGTATGCGACATGTAAAGAAAGGTATGCATATCATCATGTCATGCAAGGATCATATACTGAATGCAATAGTACTACAGTGTAGTGACATGGCAATTATCGATGATGAGTGTGTGAGCCGGCAACAAGTGTACGTGGAACATATGCATCATCGATAATGGTGCTGGTGTCCTAGCAGCATGACTGAAATATAACCACAGTACAAGCGATGCAATGCAAATAGCATGAAAATGCGGAATCGAATAATCAACGCAAAAGTAAAGAATCTACACCAATCTATACAAGTCATGCAGGGGTGCCATTTGAAATAAGACGAATCAGGGCTTTTGGAAAAACAAGGGCTACGGTGTTTTAAGAAAAGATACATCATTTGAAAATATCCGTATGACCCTTCTGCCTATCTTTAAAATATCCCCGATTCGTTAGTTTGAAATAGGTATGACTCGGTCCAGTCTAATGTCTAATAAGTAATCTAGACAGGAGGGGTAAGAAACCACCTAATCTGAGTCAATATATATAGATATGATAGTCGGTGATCCCGCCTCAATAACATATCGTAAGATATCCTCGAGTCATGAGTTCGGATCAATCATCAATATCGGCTCGTACGGTAGATCGTCGTACGGCATCCCAATAGCTGGGTAGGGGTCAATGTCACAGTACCTCATCACATATCAGGTATCACTATCATCAGATCGCATAATCTGGGGTACTACTCTAAGTCTAGTACAAATCGATACCATCTATAAAAATATGAATGCGGGTAAAGCACATGTCCAAAGGCCCGCTAAAACTATCATATCGCACCTCGAAGACAAGCTATGTCACATCGCCGATCTCACGGCCTCACATCAAGTATCATCTCAAACCACGTATCATCCTCAAATCCCGTATATAAACACATAGTCCCATACCCATGTGTAGATATACGCACCATCATATGCACTCTAATAAATGAAAGAATGAATGCAAGTATGTGTGTAAATGTATGTGTGAGTGCAACCACTACTCTAGGGTTCGCACTATACTAAACCAATATATTCTTATCATCAAAATATCATTATTACCATCAATAACCCTAAACAACACATAATAAATATTCGTGTGTATACGTATTCGTATACATCACCACGGACTGCGGGGGTGCTATACGCCATCCACCCGACTTCTCCCCGTAGATATAAATCTACTTACATTGCTTCTCGTGTGCCAAAGCCGATGTCGCTATCTTCACCTCCTTTGCCTCAACATCACGCGGGGTACCTACAAGTATATCACAATGCTAAAGCACATGAAAATCACATCGGAAACCAAAATAGCACACGCTACCCGCATAGGTAAAAACCTATCGACTCGCATATAAACACAATCAAAATCCACTTGTCGTTGATGTCCAAACGCCACCCGACAGGAATGAATCACCAAATACCAAAATCCATGCTAAAACAAGTCCCAAATTATACACCAACATAGGAAAATCAACCCAGATTTCACCCTAGATGGAATCAGTCAAAACTAGACATACTCAGGTTCAAAACTAGAGGAAATGGGGGCATGCACAGAAAACGAGGCAATTCCTTAAAATACCTTATTTTAGAATTTTCCATAATTTTTCCCCATTTATCTGTATTTAATTATACCAGAATATTAAAATATTCACTAAAATAATATTAAATTATAAAATTTCCCAAAAATCATATTTTATTATTTTGAAGACGTTACATAAGGTCACCTAAAGCAGTACACGATGATAAAGATAAACCAGATAGCATACTATCATCTTGAGTAAGACTGTCCTACTGGGACAGGTCCTCCCCTCAATCATTGCAATCACGTGCCTGTGATCCAATAATTGACTCTGAGGGCACTATCTCCAACATCTAGTACTCTCCATCTACCACTTATGTATTGACTTAGAGACCAGTGTGAGGACGATGTATATTATTTTGTATTCTGGCGTCGAGCTCGTTGTGAGCCGACTTTACGTATGCAGTTTATTCTATCTGTGATGTTTCCCACTTGTTGTTCATTTTCTTCGCTACGACGTCGTATATTGTTATCTTAGTAATTGGTTCTATAAATTGCTTAAATCACTCTATACTTTTACTGGTTTGATTTCTGGGTTTCCGGCTTACTTGGTCGCATTACGCCTGTAGAAGTTACGTGGTTAAGTGCCGGTCACGGGCCAAACTTTGGGTCGTGACAAAGTTGGTATCAGAGCGTAGGTTTTACCTTCGGAGTGTAGGATGACCCTGGTATGATGGAGTAGGTAGCTGCAGCAGAGTGGCGTAGCGTGCGTATGTTCCGCGGCATACTCACGACTCGGTACTCCGCCTAAGCGACCTTAGGACTTATTGATTGAATTTCCTTTATGATCGTATATATCCTTGTGATTCGATTTTCGTATCCTTATCGAATCCTACCTTCTTTCCAGCCATTATGCCGCCAAGAACTACTAGGGTGCAGAGAGAGGCCGGGAGAGCCGAGGTTCGAGTTGATTTATCGGAGACGAGGACTGATCCGAGTAGTACTCATGTTGTACCAGGACAGATTGTTTCTCCTACGACAGATCAGATCACTAGACTAGTGGCAGAGATGCAGAGCTTGCGCCAGACGATAAGCTCATTGGTAGAGGTCGTTCGAGCGCAGCGACAGATGGTTGCCACCCCTGTTACCCAGTTGTTCCTTGCGATCATCATGCAGTATTCCGTCCCCTACATAGCACCGGTGGAGGCAGCCCCCGTTTACGAGACACGTCTTCCAGAGACCGTGAGAATTCCGGAACAATTGTGGAATCGTACTGGTGTACCAGCCCAGAGTAGAGGCTTAGGGCGAGGACAGTCGTTTGGCTTCTAACCCCAGGCAGGACAGCATTCAGTGCGTAGGTGTTACAATCTCATCAGGCAGTGTTCCTTCACAGCACGTCAGGGTCGTGTTCTGAGACGTCGTGGACGCGGAGGGTTTGCACAGAGGGGTAAGGCTAGTAGAGGAGGAGTTCGATCAGTCGCAAATGAAGGGCAGGCATAAGTTTTCGCTTCGACTCATCGGGACGCGCGGGTGTCCAATGCTGTGGTTTCAGGTACTCTTTCAGTATGTCTTTTTGTTGCACTCGTATGTTTATACACTTCGTGCCGAGTTTAGGACGAGAGTTGTGTTGGGTAGATTAGCCGTTTGTTGTGTTAACCTCCGTCAGCAATCCTTTTGTTGTGCAACACGTACTTCGGTCTTGTGCCGATCGGATAGGAGATAGAGATTTACCTGCAATTTTGATCCTCCTAGAGATGTTGGATTTGGCGATCTCCTGGGCATGGACTGGTTAGTTACGTGGTAGGCGTTGTGGGCTACCGTGAGGAAACAGTTAGGTTTTGTTTTTCCGGGCAAGTCAGATCTTGTTGTGCAGGTGGATAGTGGTGCCACCTCTTACCGCTTGAATTCAGCCATGTTCGCTAGTCGGCCCTGAGGAGATGTCGTGGATTCTTGGCGTTTTTCGTGATGCTGTAGCCACAGTTGGGTTGTTGTGTTAGTGTATATGCCCTAGAGGCCATTACTGTATCATACTAGTTTGTATATTACTTAATGGAAGCTTGGGATATTCACCTTGTATAAACAATCTTGCTCAATATAGTAGTATGCTACTTGGTTTGTTTCTACTTCAATGTGTACTTGTGTTTATTTTAGTATATCACCTATACACATTAGTGGAGCCCTTAGGATCTTTGCTTGATTACCAGCGTTGTGATGGCAGTCACACTAGTGGGGGCTGGGTAATCTATAAGCACATCCTTATACAGGTCCCTAGTCGCAGGACTATCGAGACAGGGCATCGATACTCCGGAGTAGACTAGCGTATGCGCTTCTCATCCCAGTGTTGGAGATGGTCTGTCCCACAGCCATCAGTACGTCGTACTGGAGATAGTATACGGGTGCTCGTTAGGTTACGAGTACACTGGACAGGACTCGTCGGGAACTGACAGGTTGGTATTATACCTATCGTCAGTTATCAGTTCCCAGGTGACTTGAGTACAGCTTAGTCCGCTGACTTGACACTGTCACTTCGCCTCGAGTGTGTTCCCACTGTACTTTGATTACTACCCTACCACGGCTTAAAGGAGTCGTGCAAATGGGTAGTAGTTGGGTACAGTCCCGAAGCACTTGGAGGCAGTGACGGTTAGACAGGATTCGTCTCTCCCGGTATTAGGGGTTGACATTACGCTGTGTCTAGGAGAGCCATTATACGAGTAGTCCCTGGCCAGGGCAAGCGAGATATACTGGTAGGCTTCCAGTGTTATCTCAGGGTGTTTTGGGCTTCACTCCGACACGACTTGTACCGCTATTAGGGGACTGACGTTTACCGCCCCCTAGGCCCGCCATGCGATGTATCAGACGAACATACCGGACTGTACGGAGATTGTCACACTCAGACTCAGTAGGAGTTCAGATGGGGTTCACCTCATCAGTCTTCTTGTCGGCATCTACCTGGGGACCGTTACGCACAGCTAGTGCCGCTTGCGGTCTGTGGTTAAACCCACTGCCAGCGTAAGTGTCGAGTCTTTAGAGTCCCACACAGAGGGTTATTCGCCATTGGGCAAAACAGAGTAGAGGTCGCATAGTTTTGCGACAGGGTTCGTTCTCATCCGCGCACTTGTGCACGTTTGGAGTCCGGACGGATATTACTGGCTGGCTCTGGTTTGAGTCAGATACTGGTATATGTTTTGGGGTTGCTTTTATCTCTCAGTATTCATGTTCCTCGGAACAAGAATGCAGGTGTGTATGCACAGTTGTTTGAGGAGGAGGAAGAGGACTTTCATTAGGGTTTCGGAACGGGTGCGTATGCACAGTTGACAGTCGTCTTTTTCCAAACCCTAATGGATTTATGTTATATCAATTAATAATATTAATAAAATTAAATTGTGTCATGGTTGGGATTTTGTTGACTTGTTGACCATGGTTGACTAGTTGACCATAGTTGAATGTTTGACCATCATCATTACTTTGCAAAGATGCTCTTTGATTCTAGCAAAATTCATTTAATGAATGAAATGATAATGGTCATTCCAAACCTTCCATCAACCATTTCATTTTCATTATTATTATTAATTTTATAATTCTTTTTGCTTTTGTTATGGTTGCAAAAGGAAAAAGAACTCATTCTATCATATTGCTTCTCTCTCCTCACTTCATCTTCTTCTTCCTCTAGTTCAAGGAGAATCCTTCTCATGTGTTGAGAATCCCTCTCCTTGAAAGAAAAACACCCCAAAGACACTCTCTACTCTCTCTAGGGTTAAAGGTTTAGCAAGCCGGAGATCCTAGTTCACTCTAAGTTCGAGAAAGAGCCCGAAGGTTGAACCCTCAGGTGGATCCATCTTTGACGAAAGAAGGCAACGAGGAAAGAACCATCAACCTCTACAAGGTTTCAAGAAGAAGGAGTTCAAGTTAGGTATAACCTTTCATCTGAGTAGCTAACTCCCTTTAGCATGATAGCTAGTTTTAGTTTAGAAAAGATCCCGACTTTTTTAGTCCATGTTGCCCCATGCGCTAAAAATTTGAGTTTTATACCGTTTCCGCCTCCCCGTAAGAACCGGGGGTCGCAACGTGGACTTAAAGTGGTATCAGAGCCTAACTAAACTTAAACTAGCTTTGTAGTAAAGTGTATGGAAGTTCGATCGGAAAAAATTCACAAAACCGGAAAAACCAAAACCCTAAGTTTCTGTTGAAATTTTTTGTGCTCTAAATGTAAAAAGTTTTTCTCCTAAAATCGGCTCAGGGTTTTGTGATAACACCCACGAAATACGATCGCATGATTCCTTCAAAGCGTCGCGGTTCCACGGCAATGGGTGGCTTAGGCCGCGGAACCGCCGCCGTTTTGTCTCTTCTTGTGGTCCTGTTTCGTGCAGTGTTCTTCTGGTAGGGTTTTGGGAATTTTCAGATATGTTATTTGTGCCCAGTTTTTCCAGAAAAGAAATTTATTTTTGGGGGCCTATAATTCCGTATTTTTATCGAACTTCACTACATTTTGACTATATTGGTTATATCTGTGATGTTTATATGTATTGAACGTCGGCTAATCGCTATATGTCGATTAGTCGGGGTTATACATATCTGTGATCTGTGTTTGATGATGGTTTGTGTATATGAATGCGTTGGACTGTCGCGGGTGAATAGCCAGGGTGGATGTGAGATGAGCTTTTGTTTTTCTTTCATTCATTTGTAACATGTAAATTGATGTAATATTATTATTTGTTTGGCCGCACAACCGGGTCGGGGTTGTAGCCGTCATTGTATAATTCTTTTTACTGTTTTTGCTCCTAGAATAGACCCATGGAGGGGTTCACAAACTACCGGGTACTTGGCGGGTAGTTTGCCGCACCCGTAGGGGTCTTGGGTGGGGTATTGGCTATTCACCGCGACCGTGTAATCCGCTTTTCGTTGCAGGCTCGAACGGATTGCGGATTCCTAGTAATCCAATGTATTCATCTGTGATCTGTAATGTCTATCATTGCTTTACATTTATAACTATTTAGGCGTTGCTTATGTTTTACAGCCGCGCTAGCCCAGCCTCCGCTCTGTCGTTAGTTAAGTAACCTAACGGGTGATGACGGGGCCCCGTGGCGAATGCGAATGGCATAAGCGTACGTCATATTTTGGTTGTTTTCTGCAATGGTAGGATTAAATGATGGGACGCATTAAAAGAACTAATGCAAGAATATCACGCATTAAAAGAACTAATGCAAGATAATAAACCAAGCAAAAGTCGTTGGAACACTTTCGAAAAACCACTCGGTTCTTTTAAAAAATAACTTTTAAATGCGGAGCTTGAGCCACTCCTTCTAAAAGCTATCTCGTTCCATCGATTATATCAAGTTCACTACGTTCACGGTTTTGCTAAAACCATTCGTAGCCCTCCGTCGTTTCACATGAATAGTCAATAGTATTCAAGCTGTGTTTGTTGGCCAAAGTCAAGGCATAGTGATTGGTAGCTATTGGGTATTCATGTGCAGCATAGATAGATGCGTTGATTTGGAACAGTCGTGCTGCCTTGTTGGCCAAAGTCAAGAGTAGGTACGGGTGGACTCAAATTAACCTGGAGAACGACGGGAAGAACTTGACATGTGACTTATGATTTGTTGGCCAAAATCAAGGTCATAAGAGCATGGGGCAAAAATCCACATCGGGAGTTTCATAAGTACTGAAACTTGCTAGATATGCATACCATTTGGAGTGTGGTGATTCTGGTAGGATTCCTTCAGTTTCGTCACGCGATGATATTTGGATCCCGATCCTACTGTGAGTATATGCTACTCCTCGGGAAATTTCTCACTAAACGATCAATGCTATAAACCTAGTAGGTGCCTAGAAAGGTGTTAGCGGGGCTACGCCCCCAGGGAAAAGAGGTTATTTAATTAAGGAACTTCGCGAAAGCGTTGGAAAACCTCCCTCGAAGTACCGACACTGGCGTGGCTGAACGGTTAAGCAAGTATTGTGCGGTGGGATTGATCCCGACTATTTCTTCCTTTATGGTTTGAGGAGGGATTCGAGAGACAGTGGGAGCCATCCTGTTTAGACAAATTAGAAACCACTCTAAACTTGCAAGAGCATCGTGCTAAAGTGTTTCTTCTCTCCCTCCTAATTGCAGCGACCATTCGACATGACTGGACTTAAGTTACTTCTAGATAAAAACATACTGACAGGGCCAAACTACAAAGATTGGCTCAGGAATGTCAAAATGGCAATCACTTACGACAAGCTGGGGTATCTTCTTACCACCAAAGCTCCCCCCGTCCCAGGTCCCACCTCCAGCGTCGCGGATAAGGAAATCCATAAGACTTGGGAGATTGATTGCGCGAAGGCCAGGTGCCTCGTGCTTGCCTCTATGGACAACGAACATCAGAGGAGGCACGAGAATATGGACTTGGAATCCAGATTTCTTCATACAAAAGAACTGTATGGAGAGCAGTCTCGTATCGCAAGATACGAAGTGTCGAAGAAGTTATTTTCGGCAAAGTTGGCCGTCATATCATCAGTAGCGGACCACGTGCTTAAGATGATTGGCTACATTGAGGAGCTCGCGGAACTTGGGACCACGTTGGAAAGTGAACTCTATACGGATTTAATTCTCCAGTCCCTTCCATCCACTTACGCCCAGTTTATACTGAACTTCAACTTACAAGAAAAGGAAGTTGAACTTTCAGAACTCCTCAACATGCTGAGGAGCGCAGATGGCACCCTACAGAAAGGTAGGGAAACACCCGCTTTGTTTGTAGGAGGATCTTCTTCCTCTAGGTCCAAGGCGAAAGCCAAGGGAAAGAGGAAGAAAGTCCCCGCCAAACCAAGGGGCGGTGTTAGTAAAGTGGGTACGAAGGGAAAAGAAAAGGCAACAATGATAGCGGGGAAGCTTATAGGTAAAGAGGAATGCTTCTATTGTCATAAGAGTGGACACTGGAAGAAAGATTGCAGGGCTTGGAAAGCCAGGACACTGGAATTGAAGCAGGTTGCAGCTTCAGCTTCAGGTGTGTATGTTATTGAAAACTGTCTTTCAATAAACTCTACTTCCTGGGTATTGGATACCGGATCAGGATCTCATATCTATAATTCTTTGCAGGCGTTGAGAAACCGTAGGGTTTTGAAGGCAGGTGACATGACCCTCAGAGTTGCAAACGGAGCTAGCATGGATGCTAAAGCCGTGGGGGACTATCACCTGGGAATGTCAGATGGGCATGTTTTGGTTTTGCGTAATTGCTTTTTTGTACCCAACGCAACTTGTAATATCATTTCTGTATCTTTGGTTTCTAAAGAAGGTTATGAATTTGCGTTTGTAAGTAATGTTGTAAACATTCACCTTAATCAAGTTCTGATTGGGTCAGGTACATTGAGAAATGGTATATACGTGTTAAACCAACCACAGATTTTCAATGTCCAGAATACACACAAAAGAAAGTCTCCGGAAATCAATCAGACTTTCTTATGGCATTGTAGACTGGATCACATCAATGAGAGAAGGTTGACTAAGTTACATACAGAAGGGTATTTGGATCCGTTCGAATATCAATCGTATGCCACTTGTCAATCCTGTCTCAAAGGAAAGATGACAAAGACTCCGTTCACTGGACACGGAGTAAGAGCGAGCGAGTTCTTGGGACTCGTACACAGCGACGTGCGCGATCCAATGTCTACACATGCGCGAAGCGGTTATTCTTACTTCATTACTTTTACGGATGATTTTTCAAGGTACGGTTATGTCTTCTTAATGAAACATAAGTCCGAAGCCTTTGAAAAGTTCCAGGAATATAAGAATGAAGTAGAAAAACAAACCGGCAAAAGTATCAAGATTCTAAGATCGGATCGAGGTGGAGAATACTTAAGTGCCGAGTTCCTGAATTACTTAAAAGAGAATGGAATTCTCTCTCAGCTTACTCCTCCATACACTCCGCAACATAACGGTGTATCGGAGAGACGGAACCGGACCCTATTGGATATGGTACGGTCCATGATGAGTAACGCTGAGTTACCGCGATCATTCTGGGGATATGCGCTAGAATCAGCTGCATATCTTTTGAACCGAGTTCCTACTAAGACTGTGCCTACCACACCATATGAAATGTGGTGTGGGAAGAGGCCCCATCTCAGTCACATTAAGACTTGGGGAAGTCCAGCTTTTGTTAAAAAGCAGCATGCGGACAAGCTCGAGGTACGCTCAGTACAGTGTAAGTTCGTGGGATATCCAAAGAACTCCAAGGGATATTTTTTCTACTGTAAAGAGGAACAAAAAGTTCTTGTTTCTCGTCATGCCTACTTCTTGGAAACTGAGTTTTTGGAAAACCAGATAAGTGGGAGCACAGTAGAACTGGAAGAAATTCCAGAACCACGAGCTATTACTGAAAGCTTAGTGGAACCAGAGGGTTCAAAAGAACAGGACATTCCTATGCCGCTCCGCAGAAGTAGTAGGCAGTCTCATCCGCCCGAGAGATACTACGGTTTTCTCATAGACGGGGATAGAGAGGATTGCATCATAGATTATAATGAGCCTACTAGCTTCCAGCAGGCCGTTCAGAGCGTTGACTCGGTAAAATGGCTGGATGCAATGCGGACCGAAATGGAGTCCATGTACACCAAGTATGGACGTTGGACATTGCTCCAGACGGGGTAAAACCCGTAGGATGCAAGTGGATCTTCAAAAGGAAGATTGGTGTAGATGGACAGGTTGAGACCTATAAAGCTAGACTTGTTGCAAAGGGTTTTCGTCAAAGACCTGGTTTGGACTATGACGAAACCTTTTCTCCAGTGGCTATGCTGAAATCCATTCGGATCCTTCTTGCCATTGCTGCCTTCCACGATTATGAGATTTGGCAGATGGACGTAAAGACCGCTTTTCTAAATGGAAATTTAGAGGAGTGTGTCTATATGGATCAGCCAGAGGGTTTCATTCAGAGTGGGAGCAGCGGAAAGGTGTGCAAGTTGCTTAAGTCCATCTATGGACTAAAGCAGGCATCGCGGAGTTGGAACATCTGTTTTGATGAGACGGTCAAGGAATTTGGCTTTATCAAAAATCCAGATGAACCATGCATCTATTGTAGATTTGTAGCGAGAACTGTAGTATTCCTCGTTTTATACGTGGATGACATTCTCTTATTAGGAAATGACATTCCTATGCTACAATCTGTCAAGGGGTTCTTGTCGCACAGGTTCTCCATGAAAGACCTGGGTGATGCCTCATACATCCTGGGGATCCGGATCTATCGTGATAGATCCAAGAGGATATTAGGACTTTCTCAGTCCAGGTACATCGACACCATAGTGAAAAGATTCAGTATGGAAGATTCCAAGCGCGGTAACCTACCGGCTTGTCACGGGATCACCCTCTCTAAAGAGATGTCTCCCAAGACTGATTTGGAGAGGGATCGCATGTCTATTATACCCTACGCTTCTGCGGTAGGCTCTATAATGTATGCGATGTTGTGTACCAGACCGGATGTAGCTTATGCACTGAGTGTGGTAAGCCGGTATCAGTCAAACCCTGGGGAGAAACACTGGATAGCGGTAAAGAACATTCTCAAGTACCTGAGAAGGACTACGGAGATGTTCTTGGTGTATGGCGGAAAAGACCTCCAGATCGAGGCCTTTGCTGACTCCAGCTTCCAGAGTGACAAGGATGATTCCAAGTCCATGTCGGGTTTTGTCTTCACCCTCAATGGAGGGGCGGTGTGTTGGAAGAGCTCCAAACAGGAAACCGTTGCAGACTCGACGATGGAAGCGGAATACATCGCTGCATCTGATGCCGCAAAAGAAGCTGTCTGGATGAGGAAGTTCTTGAGAGAACTTCAGGTGGTTCCGTCCATTGTTGATCCAATACCTCTGTATTGCGACAACAACGGGGCTATAGCTTTAGCGAAGGAACCCAGGTCCCATCAGAGATCCAGACACATCTTGAGGCGGTATCACCTGATCAGGGAGATCGTGGATCGCAAGGAGATCGAGGTTCGGAGGGTTGCTTCGGAAGAAAACACTGCAGATCCATTCACCAAGGCCTTGCCCCAGACTCAGTTCGAGCGTCTGATCGAGATGATAGGTCTTCGATACGCCAGTACATGGCCTTAGTGCAAGTGGGAGATTGTTAGTGTATATGCCCTAGAGGCCATTACTGTATCATACTAGTTTGTATATTACTTAATGGAAGCTTGGGATATTCACCTTGTATAAACAATCTTGCTCAATATAGTAGTATGCTACTTGGTTTGTTTCTACTTCAATGTGTACTTGTGTTTATTTTAGTATATCACCTATACACATTAGTGGAGCCCTTAGGATCTTTGCTTGATTACCAGCGTTGTGATGGCAGTCACACTAGTGGGGGCTGGGTAATCTATAAGCACATCCTTATACAGGTCCCTAGTCGCAGGACTATCGAGACAGGGCATCGATACTCCGGAGTAAACTAGCGTATGCGCTTCTCATCCCAGTGTGGGAGATGGTCTGTCCCACAGCCATCAGTACGTCGTACTGGAGATAGTATACAGGTGCTCGTTAGGTTACGAGTACACTGGACAGGACTCGTCGGGAACTGACAGGTTGGTATTATACCTATCGTCAGTTATCAGTTCCCAGGTGACATGAGTACAGCTTAGTCCGCTGACTTGACACTGTCACTTCGCCTCGAGTGTGTTCCCACTGTACTTTGATTACTACCCTACCACGGCTCAAAGGAGTCGTGCAAACGGGTAGTAGTTGGGTACAGTCCCGAAGCACTTGGAGGCAGTGACGGTTAGACAGGATTCGTCTCTCCCGGTATTGGGGGTTGACATCGCGCTGTGTCTAGGAGAGCCATTACACGAGTAGTCCCTGGCCAAGGCAAGCGAGATATACTGGTAGGCTTCCAGTGTTATCTCTGGGTGTTTTGGGCTTCACTCCGACACGACTTGTACCGCTATTAGGGGACTGACGTTTACCGCCCCCTAGGCCCGCCATGCGATGTATCAGACGAACATACCGGACTGTACGGAGATTGTCACACTCAGACTCAGTAGGAGTTCAGATGGGGTTCACCTCGTCAGTCTTCTTGTCGGCACCTACCTGGGGACCGTTACGCACAGCTAGTGCCGCTTGCGGTCTGTGGTTAAACCCACTGCCAGCGTAAGTGTCGATTCTTTAGAGTCCCACACAGAGGGTTATTCGCCATTGGGCAAAACAGAATAGAGGTCGCATAGTTTTGCGACAGGGTTCGTTCTCATCCGCGCACTTGTGCACGTTTGGAGTCCGGACGGATATTACTGGCTGGCTCTGGTTTGAGTCAGATACTGGTATATGTTTTGGGGTTGCTTTTATCTCTCAGTATTCATGTTCCTCGGAACAAGATTGCAGTTGTGTATGCACAGTTGTTTGAGAAGGAGGAAGAGGACTTTCATTAGGGTTTCGGAACGGGTGCGTATGCACAGTTGACAGTCGTCTTTTTCCAAACCCTAATGGATTTATGTTATATCAATTAATAATATTAATAAAATGAAATTGTGTCATGGTTGGGTTTTTGTTGACTTGTTGACCATGGTTGACTAGTTGACCATAGTTGAATGTTTGACCATCATCATTACTTTGCAAAGATGCTCTTTGATTCTAGCAAAATTCATTTAATGAATGAAATGATAATGGTCATTCCAAACCTTCCATCAACCATTTCATTTTCATTATTATTATTAATTTGATAATTCTTTTTGCTTTTGTTATGGTTGCAAAAGGAAAAAGAACTCATTCTATCATATTGCTTCTCTCTCCTCACTTCATCTTCTTCTTCCTCTAGTTCAAGGAGAATCCTTCTCATGTGTTGAGAATCCCTCTCCTTGAAAGAAAAACACCCCAAAGACACTCTCTACTCTCTCTAGGGTTAAAGGTTTAGCAAGCCGGAGATCCTAGTTTACTCTAAGTTCGAGAAAGAGCCCGAAGGTTGAACCCTCAGGTGGATCCATCTTTGACGGAAGAAGGCAACGAGGAAAGAACCATCAACCTCTACAAGGTTTCAAGAAGAAGGAGTTCAAGTTAGGTATAACCTTTCATCCGAGTAGCTAACTCCCCTTAGCATGATAGCTAGTTTTAGTTTAGAAAAGATCCCGACTTTGTTAGTCCATGTTGCCCCATGCGCTAAAAATTTGAGTTTTATACCGTTTCCGCCTCCCCGTAAGAACCGGGGGTCGCAACGTGGACTTACATGTTGGACCGGTTTTCTTTCGTGCGAGAATTTTTCCGACGTCGTTCCAAGATAAGCCGGCGAAGCTTAAGGAGCTAAGGATCTTCTGCAGAGTAGTTGTTGAGGGAGTTATGCGTCTGAGTGTTTCACATTTAGGAAGCTCCTATTTCTGTTCGTCCAGGAGGAAACGACAGATTGAGGTTGTGTTGATGGATCGTCTTTTGAATCGGCTTACGGTGCGGATAAGTATCTTGTACCTCGCACTGACGAATTCCTCGATCAGCACCAGAGTGCGAGACCTTGTCTAAGTTCGTTAGGGATCAGGTCATCATTGTTGCGGGTCCGGAGTGATGACATTCCGAAGACTGCCTTGTGCGTGCTACGGGCTTTGTGTGTTTTGGGTGTGTCACTGGACTCACCAATGCTCTAGCAGCATTAGTAGGTGTGATGAACTGGTTTTCTTCGGTCCGTTCCTCGACCAGTTATTGTTGTGTTATTTACGACATCCTGGTCTTTTTAGTGTGTCTTGAGGGATAGGAGTAGCACTCGAGGATCTGTTATACGGATACTGGGAGAGCCCAGCGGTTTACTAGATTCTCGGAGTGTTCACTTCAAGCTTGTTGTGTGGACTCCTAGGTTTTGTAGTTACGGAGACGAATTGGTATGGTTTCGAGGAAGATCGTGGCCGTACAGCTTAGGCCCAAATTTGTGAGCAGGACGGAGGTCCGCAGATTTTTGGCTTAGCAGGTGTTACAGCCGTCTCATGCAGGATTGCTAGTGTGATGCTGCCCCGTTGACTAAATTGACTGGAATGGAGGTTTCTTTTCTGTAGACTGAGGCTTGTGTACGGAGTTTCCGCAGTTGAATATTCGGTTAACAACTGCATCAGCTCCTTCTTTGCTTTTGGTTCGGGCGACCTTGTGGTTTAACTGTGATGTTTCGTGAGTAGGACTCGATTGTGTACTGAGGTGACACAATGGAGTTAATCGCTTTTGCTTCCTTACATTTGGAGGAAGTACGAGAAGGATATCCCACTCAAGATCTGGAGATGGCCGCGATGGTTTTGCGTTGGAGATTAAAGACACCACTTGTTTAAGAGTCATGTCAGATTTTCACGGACCACCAGAGTTAAAGGTACCTCTTCCTGCGGCGGAAATTGATTGTTGTGATAATCCTCCGCAGATTCACAGTTCTTGTGCGCTCGTTGAGTACGGCATAAGTTTATCTCTTCTGAGGAGACAGCTTGCTCATGTCCGCGCCCGACCACTTTTTCTTAAATCGCTTTCGCGAGACACTGGCCGCCGACGCTCGTTCGTCAAGGATATTGGAGCCTACCCGGCTGGGTAATGTTTTGGAATCCTTGACTTGTGGCAAAGGTGTGCTAGGCTAGAGAGACACTTAAGTACCTAGTATTATAGGGAAGAGACGAGGAATCCTAGGGCAGGCACATCGGTCAACTCTCTGTACTCATTTAAGCCCCACCAACTGTTAACGTGACTTGAAAGGTAGTTACGGGTGGGCAGGGATAGAAAGAGAAGTCTTGGGATTCGTTTCAAATGTCTGTCTTGTTGTGTGCTTGAGTTGAGCAACTGTGACTGACGAGAGAGTTGCAACCTTTAACCGTTCCGAAGAGGGAACGAGAGCATATCTCCCCGAATTTTCATTATGGTGTCCACCCAGGAATTGTCAGGATGTGACTCCATTCGGATGCTTCTCATCCGGTGATACTCAGTTGTTCTTGTTAAGTTGTGCGTATGCAGAAATTGTTGTCGGCAGTTGGGGATCGTTGTTTGCCATCGATAGGGTTCTCCTTTGATAGCAGTTATCAGGAGACACTCCAATTGGTGACCTTTAGGATTAGAGGTTAGGTCACGACGATCACCAGTCTGTTTTTCCTAACTCCGTGTTATAGGATTTTTGGACCTCAGCTAGTTTAGAAATTTCGGAAATTGACTCGGTTGTTTTGGGTTAGGATGAAAACGGTATATTGCGGATAGAGATCAGATGCTGACCAAGAGGGTCGCAGATTCAAGTTCGCAATGGCAGATCATGTATTCCCACGGAAATTTCCGATAAATGACATGTTGAGTTTTGGGAAGTTTTCCAGGATAGTAAGTCTTTTTAGGATCCCTAAGGCAAGTTGGTTCGTTGCCTTAAGTTGGGCACTTCCACCCAGATTATTGAATATTCACCCCGTATTTCCTATGTCGATACTTGCAATTACCTTCAGGACCTTTCTTTTGGATTTAGCGCCAGACCATTTAGTTCGAGCGTGATCCTTCGTTCACCAAATAGCAAGTCGTAATATTGGACCGGCAGGTGAAGAAACATTGATCGAAGGTCTTGCCATCAGAGAAGGTATTTTGGTGCATCCCAAACAGTGAAGAGGTCACCTGGGAGGTTGAGGGCGAGGTGCAGCAGAAGTTCCCTCATCCCTCTGAGGGTATGCGTAGCTTTGTAATTTTAAAATTCGGGGACGAATTTTCTTTAAGGGGGGAAGATTGTAACACCTTAGGTCGTGTTTAGGGGTTAATTATAGTTTACTAGATAAGTTTTGGTAAAAAGTTTACCAAATTAAGTTTCAGATAATTTATTCTAATTAATGAATGTTTTATTAGGATTTTTCTAGGCACACACACACTTGTGCATGTAAACTAGGGTTTAGATTTGGGGTTAAAACCATGATTAGCTAGCATGAAGGGTTAGCCTATTTGTATTAAGTGTTTTGGGATTTAATTGGGTTTTAATTATTGTGTGTTTGTTATTTGAATTTCTTTTCTTTTGTTGACTTGGTGAGAGAGAAGGAGTATGGGCTTCATGGTTGAGCCATGCTCATTAAATGAAGAGAGAGAGAGAGGGAGGGGTCTTTGACTTGTGCTCTCATTTCCCTTCTCATTCTCATTCTCACAACTCTCTCTCACACACACACACACACTCAGCTGAGAGAGAGAGAGAGGCAGCTGCTGCTGAAGAAGCACCAGCAGCAGCAACACCCAGCATCAGCAACAACATCATCATCAGAAGCATCAGCAGCAGCAGGCAGTGGCAGCAGCAGCAACACCAACAGCAGTCCCAGCAGCTGCAGCAGCACTCCCATCTTCTCCACCTCCTTTCTACTTGCACCTAGGGTCTTGTAAGGTATAGAATCCGAGCCCAACTTCTTTTTTGTTTAACGTATGCGTAGTTTAGCTTCGGTTTGTGTAAAAAGTGAGATTTTGTGCTTGAAATGGTGATTTGGGTGGACTTATGGTTTAGTGCTGTTAATATTGGTTAACCTAGCCTAATTAGGTGTTATTAAGGCCATGTAAACCTAGTTAGACCCCAGATTACACCAAAGTACCATAGGGTTTCAAATTGTGCAAATTTAGTGTTTTTAAGTGAACTTTTTGGATTTCTGTGATCTGCTATAGGCCCGAGTAGTTCAGGTTGAAATTGAGTTAACTGGAGCTTGTATACAAGGCATAGACCACACCACCAGAGCCCGAGACCCCCACCCCATAGAGAGGCCGTCGATTTATTCTTTCTGGCCGCAATTTGCGGCCAGATAGGGGAGTTTTTGGTTGATGTTGCGTGGGTAGGAGTCTGTTGTTATTTCTAGGCCAGTGGTATGTATAGTTTTGTAATTTGTTAGCCTGGGTAGAATCTGGGATGTTATATCGTATTTCTAGTACGTTTGGTTCGCGCGATACGCGCGATACGCGAGAGGGTTCCATGATTCAGCGTATCGCGGCGTATCGGGGTTAGTTTTAGACGCGTGCACACGTTTAGCGTATCGTATACACGCGCGTTTAGTTCGCGACGCGAGCGTATCGTTTGACTTCGATATCACGTTTTGCGAGATGGTTGCTTATATATGGATTCTTGTGTAATTCCAGGTTCGCAGGCGGGTACGTCGGACGAAGCTAAGAAAGGAAAGCAAGTGGTCGGCTACGAGTAGCGCACGACCCGGTGAGTAGATTTAACATCTACGGGGAAATCGCTCGTATGGCGTTAAGCGTCAGGGCGAGTCAGGATATTAGATTGTAGATGTTCATATGGACTGTAGTAGCATACCTTATTGTTGCATATAGAAATGATAGCATAGGACACTACACTGTCACTAACGGTTCAAGTCGCACGAGCACGATTGATATGCTACACTCACACCGTTAGTGATTGCCATGACACTCACATTATAGGATTGCTATAAATCATACATCATACTGATTCTACCTTATTGATGTTGTCATGATTTGCCGCATAACATCATATGTTATATCCCTATTTGGGCACATATGCATCACATACCCCTACTGGTACTAAATGCACACATATATTGATATCTTCATACCCGCGCACATGCACACTGTATATTCATACCAGTGCACACATATATTGATATCTTCATACCTGCGCACATGCACACTGTATAATCACACCAGTGCACACATATATTGATATCTTCATACCTGCGCACATGCACACTGTATATTCATACCAGTGCACACATATATCGATATCTTCATACCTGCGCACATGCACACTGTATATTCATACCAGTGCACACATATATTGATATCTTCATACCTGCGCACATGCACACTGTATATTCATACTAGTGCACACATATATTGATATGTTCATACCTGCGCACATGCACACTGTATATTCATACCAGTGCACACATATATTGATATCTTCATACCTGCGCACATGCACACTGTATATTCATACCAGTGCACACATATATTGATATCTTCATACCTGCGCACATGCACACTGTATATTCATACCAGCGCACACATATATTGATATCCTCATACCTGCGCACATGCACACTGTATATTCATACCAATGCACACATATATTGATATCTTCATACTTGCTTAGATTACGCATTGAGATATGTTGTTTCCATGTTAATTCTGGATTTGGGGAACCGTGGATATTTCAAAGAGAATAGTTAATTATTTAAAAACCCGGTTTCCCTTGATATGATATTTCGGTGCGTCCACCATGTGTTTTCTCGGTACTAGAGTGATATATGTGAACCCGAATCGAGGAGTTGGATGAGGCCGATTACGGGTACATGGTGGACCCGGTATGGTACCCCGGGGCGAGAACGGTTTCGCTGTGTAGTAGACGGTGAGCCTGGCAGAGGGACTACTACCTACCGGTGATTGGTTCAACCTGGCGATTATCCGGAGGATACCGACCAGGGTTGATGGATGGATACGGGATGACTCATACTGCCGGGGCCGAGGGCCGATACCGCAGACAGAGCCCGTGGGCTGATCCGGATTGACGGATGCCCTATACAGGAGGATTTGCGTGTCGATGCTTGGCACGAGTATTTCTTGATATTTTGGGTGCCGATGTTGGGCACTCACGGTTATATGAGATTTACAGGATTGGAGGACCGAGGAGGATGACGACGCCTGAGTAGTATTGGGATTTGGGTACATTGATGGGTACCGATTATACCTTCCACGATGACGTTTGATTGTTAGGGATTCTGCGTGTTCAAGTTTAGTTAATTACCGCAATCAAGACGGTTTCGCTTGTAGCTAGCTGGTTGAGTACGGGTCGTCCGCAGGGAGATGGGAATCTTTTTCTAAGTGTTTTAACGAGTTAAGTCCAGTTTTCCAGATTTTGTTGTGATTAATTAAGTGTTAAAATGATATGTAAAGAGAGCTTGTTAGGGTTAGGATTAGGTTAGTTTGAGTTAGGAGTCGCTCATCTCTTTCGTTGCCACTCTTAATATCGGTGTTACGGTAATCGACAACAACGGGAATTAGCACGACTAGGAAGGAACTTGCGAGTATAAGCTAAGCTTTCCAACGCATAAGTTCTTCCTTTTGGTGCTTGTCCGTCCGTTCTTGGCTCTTAGCCATAACCTCCGGTTAATTCAACCACAACCGGTCTCACTACGGAATCACCGGTATCATGTAGGATAGGGTGCCATAAGGAGCGGATTGTGGTTCAATTAACGGGAGTCGATTTAAGATGTTGGGCAAGGAAAGAGTGAGAGAGATTTCCTTCTCTCAAACTTCCCTTATCCTACCCTAACAAGTATGAAATTACTCACACATCATAATGAAAAGAAAACAAAACAAAAGAGGAAGATAGAAAGAAGGAGATTAGAAGATAACAACTAGCTATTTGCGACCTCACCTTGGCAAGGATCAAGCGTAAGCATCATGGTTGTTTTAAGGATAAAGGAAAAGAGAAAAGAAAGAAACAACAAGAAATAACAACAACTAAGTTAACAAATGAAAATTACAAGCAATAATAATAATTAAAGAACAAGACAAGCATGATAAGTAAAAGGATCTTCTTTATTCATCATTCTTCACTCACAAAAGCTCATTACAAGTTTTTCAATGGAGAAGAGATGAGAAGAGGAAGAAGAAACAAGTATTCTAAACCCTAGGAAAATACAAGATTATGCCCCTCCTTGGCTTCACAAGTTCTGGACTATTTATAGGCTGGAGAAGGAAAACCTAGGGTAACATTCAGAACCCTTATAAAAATACCAAACTGCCCCTGAAAAGTTTTCTGCTGAGGAGACCATACGGCCGCGGATCCGTGGCCTAGACCCCCTATTGGCCGCGGATCCGCGGCCCTATGGTAGAGTTGGGCCCTCCAACTTTCTGTGCTTCCCTGGTTTTCTCTGTACTTTATTCTGGTATATGTATTTTCTCATATTTTCTTCACGATTTTTCCAGAATTCTAGTGGATCAAAAGGTGATTGGACATGGATCTTTTGTCATGATTTTCTTGAGCTCCGCGTAGATTTCTTGGATCTTGTGTTGCAATTGAGCCTTGTGCATGAAGGTGACAATCGATTTACCATTTTGTTTCCTAAACTGGTGTGTGGCAACAGACGGATAAAGAGCGGAGACCCGTGTTTTATCTGTGGTTGGCAGGAACCCGGATTTTGTCGTGTTTTCCATGAATTTTACCGTTTAGAGTCGAGAACCTATATCCTGCAATTGACTAGCAAACACGGCTCAAGAGTACCTACCGATAAGCAATGTGATAAAAATTGGGCGGTATAAAAATGCAAAAATCTGATATGAACAACGTTCCGTGTAGATGTTATATTTCCCATGCTCGGTATATAGTAATTGATATCTCATCCTGTATCTATTGTACCTGATATAGATTGCATTGCTATACCTGATCATTGCATACCGTGTTCATTCTATATAGGGTTGTTAGATTGCATTGCTATACCTGATCATTGCATACCCTGTTCATTCTATATAGGGTTGCTAGATTGCATTGCTATACCCGATCATTGCATACCCTGTTCATTCTATATAGGGTTGTTAGATTGCATTGCTATACCTGATCATTGCATACCTTGTTCATTCTATATAGGGTTGTTAGATTGCATTGCTATACCTGATCATTGCATACCCTGTTCATTCTATATAGGGTTGTTAGATTGCATTGCTATACCTGATCATTGCACACCCTGATCATTCTATATAGGGTTGTTAGATTGCATTGTTATACTTGCTCATCACATGGAGATGTTATTAGATCGCACTTGTTGCATGATTGAGCATTCCAGTTCTTCATATAGACGTTATCTGTTGATATAGGTTAGAGTATCGTAGCACGTGCATACTCGCGATTACCTTTATATGTTATCTTCTATTCACGAGTTGGCAACTCACCCCCGTTGTGCCACAGTGTTTGCAGGTTGCCCTTCGGAGTAGTCGCGGCAGGCTGCATTCTTGCATCTTTTGACACAGATACCCCTACAGTTGGTGTACTAGCTCTTTTGCTGATAGGTGGGTTTTGTGCGGTATCTGGTTATCTTTCAGTTATGTACATTGTTGTATCTAGTACTCTCCATCTACCACTTATGTATTGACTTAGAGACCAGTGTGAGGACGATGTATATTATTTTGTATTCTGGCGTCGAGCTCGTTGTGAGCCGACTTTACATATGCAGTTTATTCTATCTGTGATGTTTCCCACTTGTTGTTCATTTTCTTCGCTACGGCGTCGTATATTGTTATCTTAGTAATTGGTTCTATAAATTTCTTAAATCACTCTATACTTTTACTGGTTTGATTTCTGGGTTTCCGGCTTACTTGGTCGCGTTACGCCTGTAGACGTTACTTGGTTAAGTGCCGGTCACGGGCCAAACATTGGGTCGTGACAATAGTACTTGGGATTTGAGATGAGTCGATGAATTTGGGCTTGAGGCCGTGAGATCGGTGATGTGACAGGGTTCTTATTTGAGATACGACATGATGTTTTAGCGGGTCCTTTCGACAGGGTGTTTTCATACACACACATGCATATAGATAGATGGTATCAGTTTTGTACTAGACTTAGATCAGTACCTCGATCATGATATTTGATAAAGAGGATACCAGATGAATAATAAGATAAATGAGATATTGATCCGTACCCAGTTTGGGATGCCGTACGACGGATTTACCGTACGAGCTATATATTGATGATAGATCCGCACTCCTGATTTGAGGATGTCATATCAGATGTGTATCATATGGGATACTATTGAGGCGGGATCATCGACTATTATATAGACGGATATATATATATGTATCGACTCAGATGTTAGGCGGTTTCCTTACCTTTCGTTTAGCATGTTAGCTCAGCCCGATAGTTTAGTGTAGTTGATAGACTAGATTCGATTCCTACCTATTTCAAAAACTAACGAATCGTGGGTATTTTAAAAGACAGGCCAAGGGATTCTACGGATATTTCAAAGGACGTATCTTTTCTTAAAAACACCGTAGCCCTTATTTCCAAAACACCACGATTCGTGTTATTTCAAATGGCACCACTATATGACTTATATTATATTAAATGCAGATTAGTTATCATTGTGTTTATCATTCAGTTCCCGCACATTATTGCTGTTCACTTCGCATCGGATGCTTATATTGTGATTTCATATACCATTATTGATATCATGCTGTCAGGACACCAGCACCATTACCGATGATGCGTATGTTCCACGTACACTTACTTGCCGGCTCACACACATCATCATCGGTAATTGCCATGTCACGTACACTTTAGAGAATACTATTTCTTTAACATAGCTTGTTAGCTGATAGTTTCTACATGATATTAGTGCACTTGCCTTATATGCCAGTTTAGACATTGCAGTTATTACTTGCTACTTCATGCATATTATTATTCACTGTTATGCAGTATTATAGAGTTTTATGCCTATATTCACTGTTTACGTGCTATTGATGATTGGATTTCGGATTTTCATGAGATTTCCTGGATTTGGAAGAAAACCGCAAGAATATATATAAAATTCTTTTTCTCTCTTTTTAAAATGAAAAGTGCGGTTTTCTCATGATGTATGAGTCGTCCACCATGATGTTTTCTCGGTTATGAGATAGATTTCGAGACCCGATTCGAGGAGTTGGATGAACCGTCTGCGGGTACATGGTGGACCCGGTAAGGTACCCCAGGGCAAGAAAATCGAGTAGTAGACGTTGAGCCCGGCAGGGGAAGACTGCCTTCCGGTGATTTTATCTGACGCGTCGGATATCCGGAGGATACCGTCATGGTCGTGTGATTGATGTTAGGGGCCGATCCGGACTGACGGCGCCCTAGATAGTGAGATTTGAGACACTGGGATTTTGAGATATTGAGGTATTGAGATTTGATGATACAGGTCAGTCCGGGTAGCCGGAGCCTGAGATATTGAGATATTGGGATTTATGTTTTGTGTCGATGCTAGACACTGTTTATGTTGATTTCCTTGATGATACCTTGTTTTAAATATACAGAAATCTCACTAAGTTATGAAAGCAGTTTCTTCATTTACTTGTATTCTGTTTTCATGCATTCATACCTCATTCATATGATATGTTGCTACCTGAGGCACTGACACGAGCATATGGGATTACACTGATGTATAGATGTTTACCCTTGCCACTTTTTCATGCTTCAGACTTTATCATTTGAGGATTATATATTGATCGTATGACCTAGGATTGCGTCATACATGCGATTTCTACTCGTAGATGTTTTCTACTCACGAGTTGGCAACTCACCCCCGTTGTGCCACAGTTCCTTGCAGGTTTTGCCGTACAGGTTCTTTGCGGCTTTGCTGGCACACTATTCTTTCCAGGTGATTGCTTTCGCGGGTGGGTTCTTTGCATCAGAACCACCATTGTTTTTTTTATTATTTCAGTTGTATCTAGAAACTCCATCAACCAGATTGTATATTTGAGAGAGAGAAAACCAGACCTGTTATTCTTTCGACCTTAGAGTCGCGCGTTGTATTATTATGTTTTTCATGTTAATTTGAGTTTCTTTTGAGTTTTGATCCTCGCCCTTGGCGTTCTATATTATATTGCTTGCGTGATTGTGACCGTCGATTGACGAAGAGCTAGCTCCCGCTTGGGGATGCCTTTTTATTGATTTCGTATACTATTCATGTTGTATCCCGTTGGGGGCCAGTATTTACAAAGGAGACTCTGCCGAAATTTTCAGAAAATACTTAAGATTTTAAAATACATACTTCGGCCTATGTTGATTAAAACTACTTACTTTACTTTGGTTTTTCCTTCGCTCTACTCTTCTTTGGTTTTGATTTTCTGGGTTTTGGCTTACTTAGATTACTGTAACATTCCAAAAAGATAAAATATTAATTTTGGGAATTTTTATAATTTAATATTTTAATATTTTGGTATTATTAAATACAAATAAATGGGGAATTTTTTTGGAAAATTCTAAAATAGGGTAAATTAGAGAATTATGCCATTTCTAAGTTTAATTGATTAGTTATATGCTAAATTAGTGCTAATCGCGATTAAAAATCGCTAATCGGTTTTTAGCATTTTTGTGCAAAACATGCACATATCACTTTTTCACACTTATGTTACATTTTTATTGCCATGGTTTGTTTTGGGGTTACTATTTGAGTGAGAAGGGGTTTAAGGAATAAGAAAAAGAAAAGATAATAGGTATGGTGAGAGAGAGAGAGTAGGTGAGGACTTCTTTGACTTGGCTCCTTCACCTTTTTCCACCACCATTTCCTCTCTCCCTCTTCATGGTTGCTGCTGCTGCCCTAGCTCCTCATTCCCTCCCTTTTCAACTCCTCAAATCACCATGAAAACAAACTCAAAACCCTATCTTCATTTCACTAAAAAGGTGCACGAGCTCAAGATCTACACTTGGAGCTAAAGAAGCAAGGATTTTGGCCACTAGGGGCAACTCAAGAAAATTCTTGAGTTGCCAAATGAGGTATTTACTGAACCCTTAGCTTAGTTTTAGCATTACTTTCACCCCCATGTTGTGATAGAACTGATATTGTTTGATATTGTGGATTTGAGGATAACCAAGTTAGGGTTTGAGGGAAACTTGTGTTGTATTGTGAAATTGAGCACAGTTGAGGTTATATAAACACCCTAGTGCATGAATGGAGACCAAAAACCTGAGAGTTGAAACCCGGAATATGGATTTAGAAACCGATATCGGGGAATTTGTGAAATCTGTGAAGGGTATATTGAATCTGCTATCACCCGAGACATCCTAAATTAAAATTGATTGGACAGTGACATGTGCAGGCACCCAGGAAGCTACCACCAGAACCCTAGCTCCTACCTCCTATACCCGGCCTCAGATTTATCCATTCTGGCCGCAATTTGCGGCCAGACAATGATGGATTTGCCTCGTTTTGGTTTTGGTGTCCCCTTACCAGTAGATTAGACCCCTGGCATATATAGATTTGTCTAATTTGACCTAGGGTGAAATCTGGAGCATATTTCCTTAGTTGTTGTTTTGGATTCGTGTTTCCGTATTCCCTATTTTTAAGTCTGAATTTGTGTCTTGTGTTTTACCTCGACTATTTGGCGTTTATACGACGATATAGAGGATTTATTGATGGTTTTGAAGGCGTGCCATAGGTTCTAACCAATAGGCCTCTTATCGTATCGTTTTGGGTTTCGTGTGCCGTTTTAGCTTTGATTTGGTTTTAATGCGCATATACGACACTTTGATGTGTAGGTACCCCATGAAGACTACGGGACGACAAGCAATTGCGTGGTGACATCGAAAGATGGAGACGCAAGGTGAGTAGATTATATCTACTGGGGGAAGTCGGGTGGATGGCGTATAGCACCCCCGCAGTCCGTAGTTGTTATATATATATATGATACTTAGGTGTATTATGGACAGTGTATGGTTAGAAGTAACTAGTGTAGTTCATAGTCGCGAACCCTAGAATAGATTTACACCTACACGCACATCCTTGCATATTCCTTATACTTGCACTGTGTTTGACGATATTGGATGACATTAGAGATGAGTCGATGATGTTGGGCATTGTGCCGTGAGATCGGTGATTTGATGTGATTCGTATTTGGGATACGATACGTGATCTCTAGCGGGCCTTGGGACGTGTGCTTGCACACGCAGTATATTGATGGTATCAGTTGTACTAGACTTAGATCAGTACCCCAGATTATGTGATATGATGATAGTGATACCTGAGACGTGATGAGATAGTGTGATATTGACCCGTACCCAGCTATTGGGATGCCGTACGACGATTTACCGTACGAGCCTATATTGATGATAGATCCGCGCTCATGACTTGAGGATGTCATATGATATACTATATCGTACGCGATACTATAGAGGCGGGATCACCGACTATTATATCTATATATCGACTCAGATTTAGGCGGTTTCCACACCCCCCCCGATTTACTTGATACTTAGATCTGTCGTTTGCATAGTAGATGTTAGACTAGACCCGAGTCATACCTATTTCAAAATCTACGAATCAGGAATATCTTAAAAGACAAGTAAAGAGATTCTACGGGTATTTTTCAAAGGACGTATCTTTCTTAAAATATACGGTAGCCCTTATTTTACTAAAAATCCTGATTCGTCTTACTTCAAACGACATAACTGCATGATATATACATATTGATGTAGATTCTTCACTGTGGTGTTGATTATTTGATTGCCGCATATTCATGCTATTCACATTGCTTTGCTTATGATTATTGCTATATTATTATCATGTTGTTAGGACACCAGCACCATTATCGATGATGCGTATGTTCCACGTACACTATTTGCCGGCTCACACACTTCATCATCGATAATTGCCATGCCACTACACTGTAGTACTGTTGCGTTCATGATATGATTCTTGCATGGCATATTGTACACTTATACTTGTACACAAACATAGATGATTCTGACTTGATTAGAGATTTGGGAACCGCAAGATGTTCTTCAAAACTGATTCGTTTTAAAAGAGCGGTTTCCCTCGACATGTGCACATTACTATTCCATGTAGCATGACTTCTGATATGCTTACCTTTCTTTACATGTCGCATACATCATGTTTTGATTATACGCATTGAGATATGTTGTTTCCATGATATTTCTGGATTTGGGAACCGTGGGTATTTCAAAAGAGAATATATGATTGTTTTAAAAACCCGGTTACCCTTGATATAATATTTCAGTGCGTCTACCATGTGTTTTCTCGGTGCTGAGAGCGACATGTGAAACCCGATTCGAGGAGGCGGATGAGGCCGATTGCGGGTACATGGTGGACCCGGTATGGTACCCCGGGGCGAGAACGGTTTCGCTGTGTAGTAGACGGTGAGCCTGGCAGAGGGACTACTACCTACCGGTGATTGTATTTGAGCTCGGCGGATATCTGGAGGATACCGACCGGAGTTGAGAGATGGATATGGGCTGACCCGTACTGTCGGGGCCGAGGGCCGATACCGCAGACGGAGCCCCATATGGATGAGGATATGGGCTGACCCGTACTGCCGGGGCCGAGGGCCGATACCGCAGACGGAGCCCCATATGGACGAGGATTTACGTGTCGATGCTAGGCACGGGTTTCATGATGTTTTTCCATGATTGTGTTTATATCCTCATATTTGCATACATGATGCTTATTGTCATTGGGTGAAGGGTGGACGGGTTCCACGTTTATTGTCATTGGGTGACGGGTGGACGGGTTCCACGTTTTTACAGACTTGATCACATACAGACTGGATTTATATTGATCATACTTCATTTGTATATATAACAGGGTATGAGGGCGCTGTTATATATACCCTTACACCAATATTAGTGGTATGGGACGCTAATATATGTGTATTGATATCCTTTTGATACTTCATCATATTTACTTCATGCAGACATACCTTATACTGATGACATGTTATTACCTGAGTACTTGGCACTACATACCTGTTTAGATGTTGCTTTGCCACCTTATCATGTATCAGGCTTATTCTTGAGGTTTATATACTGATCGTATTGACTTAGGATCATGTCTTGCATTCGGTTTCTGCTTGTAGATATTCTCTATTCACGAGTTGGCAACTCACCCCCGTTGTGCCACAGTTCTTGCAAGTTTTGCCGTACAGGTTTCTTTGCGGCATTTCTGGCACATTGCTTCCTTGCGGGTGAATTGCATTTGGTAGGTGGTTTCTTTTGCATCAAGAACCACCATTGTACTTATATTATTCATTGTATCTAGAATTTCCATCAACCAAAACTTGTATATTGTTTCAGACTTAGACACTAGTGATGTATTATTCGACCTTAGAGTCGCGCTTAGTAGTATTGCAGTTTTCATGCTTATTGAGTTCTTTGGGTTTGACCCTCGCCTTTCGGCGTTGTATATTATTGTTGCTTGTGTGGTTATGACCGTCGTTTGACGAAGAGCTAGCTCCCGCTTGGGGATGCCTTTTATCGTTGCATATATTGTTATTCTTGTTGTACCCCATTCAGGGCCAGTTTTTACAAAAGAGACTCTGCCGAAATTTTTAGAAAGGACTTTACTGTTTTTAAAATGCATATTCGGCTTAGTTATTTAAAACCCTTCACTTCTTTAAACCAGTTTCTTTATTTACTCTTAAAATGGTTGTAGATTTCTGGGCTTTTGGCTTACTTGAATCAGATGGGGTCCTATAGACTTCATATGGTTCAAGGGCCAGTCACGTGCTCTTTCGGGTCGTGACAATTACGTACGCCTCGAGACGTTCGTAATTTAAGTGCCGGTCATGTTCCGTACAGTTCGGGTCGTGACAAAGTTGGTATCAGAGCGTTAGGTTTTACCTTCGGAGTGTAGGATGACCCTTGGTTGATGGAGTAGGTAACTTGAGTAGAGTGACGTACCGTACATATGTACCGCGACATATTTACGATACGATACTTCGCTTAAGGAGCCTTAGGATGTACATTTCTTTGCACAACATTATATTCCTTCCTATGATCTAGCCTCATCGGTACCAGTTTATGGTTTTGTTATCACGGTGGTACGGGCAGAGAGAGCTATGGTTAGAGTTGCGGTCTGCATGAGCTCGTTACGAACGAGGACTGACCAGGACGTGATTCCAGGGACGTACGATTGCATAGAGGCGTCGTTTCATTGTATTTTCGCGCCACGAGCGTTTGATGGATCGCTTATACGAGATTTCTCGGACGTGCAGATCAGCACCAAAGGATAGGCCACTGCAAGAGGCCAGCCAGGATATGATGACCGTTAATGCACCATATTTTGATGATTGAGGCACTGTTCAGCGTGCAGACGAATGAGCCAGTGATTTTGGCAAATGAAAAGATATCGCCCCAGATGTTTGAAGCTAATGCCGCACGATTTATACTTCGAGATATGATAGAAGGTCGCTAGTCACCTGAGGATGAATGACTAGGACATGTGATTCATTGCCTACTCCGATGCGAGGTCATCAGATTGATTGGATCCAGCTAGAGACGACATCACGCAGGTACGTTGAGAGTTGATTATGGCGATCGAATGTCAGAAACCAATATTCCAAGTTTAATGTATTCGGAAAGACATGCAAGCAATTCTATGGACCCTCTAGAAGAATGAAACCCTAACTCGACATAATGACCGTGTGAAAGCCTTTGAACCTTAGGGTTTGCGGAGGTTCTGCGGTGCCATTAGTGAGGCTTGGGTTTGCCCTTCTACGGCTGGTCCACCGATGCTGTGGTATGTACTCGATACTATTAAACTGTATCCAAGATATTGAGCTCTTGGGGGATTATGAGGTTTTGACAAATCGATCGGATGGTTCGACTTCATTCAGATATCGGGTGATGGGATGCATTGCTTGGGAGACTTCAGATATGAGTATAGCCGTTGGAGCGCAGTCCATGCAGCTACGAGGAGACGAGTCCGAATCAGTCGACATTAGAGAAAAGTGGAGCAAGAGGTTCGTACGAGATTTTGATGAGATGACGTTCCACTCCGCCGACATCAAAGATGTGATACGCGTGCAGAGGCGTTGTATATGGATATACCTTCCAGATAGAGTCGCGATGAGTATACAGCCGTTCCGGAACAAGAAATAGATATAGTTAAGATGATGACTTCCGGGCAGTTCGGCAGCAACGAGATTTGGGGAGAGACCTTGACAAGATCTTTCTGGAATGCTATACGAGAAGGCTTGGACCCTGGAGCGGTCATATTGTGCGCACCCAGCAGGCCAGAGTTCGGCATCATCGACGAGACATGTTATGGGTGACCAAAAGAGTTGGACAGAGATCTTTAGAGGATGTGCCAGAGCGGACTACTTCCGTTATCGTTTCTATATTGGACCGTTGAGCCGAGGAGCTATGTACTTAGCAATCTGCAGTGAGAGACGAGGGACTAAGGGCACTAGGCAACAGGCCATGATCAGAAGGAAAGTAGATATCTTGCTCTGCTAACATTGGATGCACCGACACCTTCTCGACTTTGAAG
This sequence comes from Agapanthus africanus, assembly GCA_030015575.1. NCBI lineage: Eukaryota > Viridiplantae > Streptophyta > Magnoliopsida > Asparagales > Amaryllidaceae > Agapanthus > Agapanthus africanus. Next base: position 263,163,350 of record JASDDO010000008.1, read on the forward strand.
GACGGACATATCGACGATAGTATTTATGAGTTTTGATTTTGTGATTGACTATCACGTATCCTTCACTTTGGATTTCAGTGTTCTTGGGTGATTTATTTCATGACTGAGTTTTGATGACTGAATTTCATGATATTCGATTTCATGCCTAGGGCATGAATATGATTTGACTTATGCTTTCGGCCTAGTTTTCATGCACTTTTAGTATTTGATTTGCTTTTGCACATGCCGATGCACAGGATGGTGAGATTTTATACCACGGTATACTTGATTGGGATTTTGATTGGAGTGTGTTGTATACCGTCGATTTCGATTGTGATATTCGATATTCGTTTTCATGCACATTGTGCACTTAATTTGGATTTTGTGCATACTTAAGGCACTTGATGCGATTTAGGTGCACACCAGATGCACTAAATCGAGATTTTCGTGCATATCAGATGCACCTGGTTTTGCTGTCAGGTACCACGTTGCCTCTGATAGGTGTTTCGTGCACACCCGTTGCACTTAGATGTTATTTCTGTGCACATGTATGGCACATTCGTGGATTTCGATTTCCGTGCGCACCAGATGCACGTGGCATTCATATATATATTTTGGATTGATTTCTTTTGGAGCAGTATATTTTATGATACTTGCTATCTGGTTTAGTATGGAGCAGGACTAGTCAGAGGATAGTACCTGAGTATATTTTTGCATGCATCGATAGTTATCGAAGGGATTTCCAAAGAGGAGCTATAGTCTCAGTATTTACCTACGTGCCCGTGATGACACGAAACTGTTTAAAAGGGAAACCCTTCTAAATTATTTTCAAAATGGAGGGACATGTATGTTAAACAAAGGATATATATATAAGTATATAGTTATTTTCTCACAAAGGACGTCCGCCACTGTGCAGTGATACACCCATCGCACAACGATTTGAAAAAGGTTTGGCATGCATTGCTTCCAGATGTTTTAATGATATTTACCTAAATAGTTTTGACGTTTACAGGTATAGTTTTGATGTATATCATATTGATTTTCTTTTTGAATCTTGACATTGGTGTCTTCATCATAACTCCGATGATTGTGGGATGCTTGACGGAGTTTTGATTTTTGGTTTATATATCTATTTTTCATGCGCATGCATTGCGCTACGATGTGTTTTATGTATTTATGATTTCGGAGCCCCGACGATTTGATGGTTTTGGATGAAATATTTTAGTATTTGGGGGAGTTTTAATTTAAATTCAGGGACCGAATTTCTTTAAGTGAGGAAGATTGTAACGTTTTGAAAATCGTTTCGGTGAAATTTCGGAAAAATCGGTAAAATAAGGGGGGTTTCCGTAAAGTCAAAATATAAATATCTTTTAATATAAAATTAAATATACATATTCTAGCTATATAATTGCTAGTATTTGGTGATTATTGAGCCATTGGTAAAATTTTTAATTTTCTGAAATTTTTTCCGAAATTAATTATTTTTATATTATTTTAAGCCGTCACTAATACATTTAATTAGGGGAAATTACAAATTGGAATGAGTTGAAACAAATTTTGTGCATCATAACACATTAAACAAAATTTTAACATGTTATTTTTGAAATGAAATGAAGTTGTTAAACGGTTTTAGAAAATATGGAAGAAAAAGGCTTAAATGGTGAAATTAAAGGAATTTATTAAACAAGGAAGTGTGGTACATATTGAATTGGTGTTTAGTGTTCATTGCTTCACACACACACACCACCTCCCCCCCCCTCTTGCTGGCCGAAAATGGGGCTGCCCCAATCCCCATGTCCCCACACTTTGTTCACAAAGAAATGAAAAGAAAAGAATCAATATATATAAGTATGGGCTTTTGACTTTTATTTTGACTTTGAAACCCACACCCCTCACTCTCTCACCTCCCCCCCCCTCATTAGCAGATCCCACTACAGAAATTATGCAGCCCCTCCCCTCTCTTTCCCTCATCTCATCTCTTCTCCAAAAATCCTCAAAAAATTGGTCAAAAATCAAAGTAAAACCTCACCAAAATCAAAATCTAACTCCTACCCATTTCTCATTTGCCTATCTAGTATGGATCAAGGAGCATGGAAGCTATTTTGGAGGCTAGGATTTGCATGGTAGATCTCAATTTGTGAGGTATAAATTTGTGCCCCATGGTTTGTTTGTTGATTAGTTGCTTAAATAATTTTGTTTATAAGTGTTTAATTAGGGTTTTAGTTTCAAGACTTGAATTTTCAAGTGAAGGCTTTGAATTAAAGGGTTAGGGTTTGGATTCAAGTAGAATTGTGGTCACTTGATTAAGGCTACAATGAGTAGATTAACATCTTAATTGAATGCAAAACCCAAATTGGTTACTAGTTGTTAATTGTTAGTTTAAATTTTTTGATAATTATGCTAATTTGCTAACTAGGTTTTTATAAATTGGTTAAATAATTGGGATTAAAATCTTATTAGGGTTTCATGACATTATTAACATTTTAAATGGTGGTTTAATACCTTAGTATACGCAAAACCAAGCTTAATTGTTAAATTGTGAATTTCGCTTTAAAAAGTGTTAAAATCGGTTATTTTTGCAAACTAAGAATTTGGAATTTATACAAATTGATGAGATTAAAATATGAAAGTGGTTTGTATAACCTAATTATGATATTTAATGAGCATTTTGGCCATTTTAATCGTTAAAATATGTAGATTGGTTAAAACGTCAAGTTTCGAATCAAAACGGTAATTAAGTGTTTTCTAGGTTTTGTGAAATAAACCGATTTGATCAATTTATTGTTTTTGATGATTTGTATCGTATTTAATATATTTTTAGTGATTTATGAAACCATGATTGGTACGTTTGGTGTTTTTCTCGATCAATCGGCGTTTGTACACCGATGTTGAGGGTTTTGGGTTGATTTGAGAGAGCAAAACATAGGTTTTGACCTATGTGAGATTAATGTGTCGTTTTGGTCATGAGTCGGATTTTAATGCGATACGGTGCATTATGATTTGTAGGTACCCTCATGAAGACTTCGAGATGACAAGCAAGCGCGTGGCGACCTTGGCATCGGCAAGCAAAGATCGGTGAGTAGATTATATCTACGGGGGAAGTCAGGTGGATGGCGTATAGTACTCCCGCAGTCCGTAGTATAGTTTATATATATATATATATATGTTTATATAGGTGTTTTATATTACGAGAATGATTATTCATGATATGATTATGTGTTCATGGATTAGCTTAGGGTTAGTTGCGAAACCCTAGAGTAGTTGTTACACCGACAAACGCATACAAACACACACACACTTGCATACATTACTTTCTTGTGCGTAGATGGGGATGTGTATATTTGTATATGTGCATGGGTATGGGACTATGCATATATACATTTATATACACATGCATGGATGATGAGGATAGTACTTGGGATTTGAGATGAGTCAATGAATTTGGGCTTGAGGCCATGAAATCGGTGATGTGACAGGGTTCGTATTTGAGATACGACATGATGTTTTAGTGGGTCCTTTCGACAGGGTGTTTTCATACACACGCATGTATATAGACAGATGGTGTCGGTTTTGTACTAGACTTAGATCAGTACCCCGATCATGATATTTGATAAAGAGGATGCCAGATGAATAATAAAATAAATGTGATATTGACCCGTACCCAGTTTAGGATGCCGTACGACAGATTTACCGTACGAGCTATATATTGATGATAGATCCGCACTCCCGATTTGAGGATGTCATATCAGATGGTGTATCATATGGGATACTATTGAGGCGGGATTACCGACTATTCTATAGACGGATATATATATATATATATATATATATATATATATATATGTATCGACTCAGATGTTAGGCGGTTTCCTTACCTTTCGTTTAGCCTGTTAGCTCAGCCCGATAGTTTAGTGTAGTTAATAGACTAGATTCGATTCCTACCTATTTCAAAAACTAACGAATCGTGGGTATTTTAAAAGACAGGCCAAGGGATTCTACGGATATTTCAAACGACGTATCTTTTCTTAAAAACACCGTAGCCCTTATTTTCAAAACACCACGATTCGTGTTATTTCAAATGGCACCACTATATGACTTATATTATATTAATGCAGATTAGTTATCATTGTATTTATCATTCAGCTCCCACACATTATTGTTGTTCACTTCGCATCGCATGCTTATATTGTGATTTCATATAGTATTATTGATATCATGCTGCTAGGACACCAGCACCATTACCGATGATGTATGTTCCACGTACACTTACTTGCCGGCTCACATACATCATCATTGGTAATTGCCATATCACGTACACTTTAGAGAATACTATTTCATTAACATAGCTTGTTAGCTGATAGTTTCGACATAATATTAGTGTAATTGCCTTATATCCCAGTTTAGACATTACAGTTATTACTTGCTACTTCATGCATATTATTATTGTAATGCCTTGAAAAGTCGTTTTGGTATTTTCCCGAAAATCGGTGAAAATTTGGTATTTTTCCGTAAATCGTCTTTTTGTTATTTTGCAGTTTAGGCCTAATTATACCTAATTTGGATAGGTAATTGTTAGTTTTTAGTAGCTAATGAGTTACTTATAAAATTCTGGTCATTTAAAAATTTTCCCTAATTTTTCAATTTTTTATTATTATTTTAAGCCGGTAAAAATACATTAAATTAGCGATAAATACAAATTTCTTTGGGCTAATTTTAATCTATAGAACCATGAAAACTAAAATCTAGTTTGTAATATAAATTTTTAGTATTTTATTTTAAGTTCTATTTAGTTATAATCGATGGAAAATTAAAATTTTAATTATTTGAGCTAAAACTTGCAAATATGATATTGTGGGGGGTCTTTTTGCATTGAATTCTTTTTGTAATCACTCACACACACCCTCACCCCTCCATGGCCGAGCCCACCATCAACAGCCTACTTTCCCCCCCCCCTCAAAAATTTTCTCCATCTCATTTGTATGTGTGAAATAGAGTTTAAAGGTATATGTTAAGATGTATTGTTTTGGAGGCTTAGTGTACCTTGATTTGAGGGGGGTTGACTTAGAAAATTTTGCACAACACCCACACCATCCCCCCCATCACCCCCTGGCCGAAAATCTGCAGCCCCTCCCCCTTCACTTTCCTCTTTTCATTTCCTTCAATTTTAATCAAAAAATTGCTCCAAAATCCAATTTAAATCTCACAAATTAATTTCCATTCTTCATCCTATTCTCCTTAGCTTTTATAACTTGAATCATGGTGTTATGAAGCCATCATTGGAGGCAAATTCTTCTTGCTAGATCTCTAGATTTTTAAGGTATAATTTCTACCCATTTAAATTCTTATTGTTAGATTTCTTTAATTGAGTTGTTTTAGTGTTAATTTTAGTGCTATTTGCATACTAGTTTTTTTTATAGTTTATGGCTTGAGTTGAATTAGGGTTTGGAAAACCATTATTAGGTTAATTAAGTTATTTTGTTATATAGTTATTATACAAACCAAATTTAAGAGGTTACTTTGCTTAGTGGGCTCAAATTAGTGTTAATTTAGTGTTTTCATGTATAGTTTGGATTGAAATTGCTCATTTTGAAAAATTCAAGAGAGTTGGTTGTGATCAAGTTAGGGTTTGTAGTGTTTGATCATGGTTTTAACGGGTAGATTAGCATGTTAATTTGAAGGGTTTTTTTAGCACCCTATGAGGTGTTTTGAAGCATCACATGTCCAAAAGATATGATTTTTATTGTGCTAAACATACACTCGCATGGATCGATCCTAGAAAATTAGGTTTATAAAACTTTGGCTAACAAAAATTAGGGTTAGAAGGCTACAACCTTTGTAGCTCCCATTTTTGATTCGCTCCTTAGGCTCTTTGGTGTTGAGTTGAGGTCTTCTTGATGTCCTCTTGTATCCACGACGATCCACCACGGAGATATCCGTCCAAGCTCACAACTTCGACAATCCGAAGGAAACACTCTAAACGAAGCGGCTAAGCTAGTGTAGAATGATGTTTTGGTGTGGAATCTCACTTCAAAAACCTATCTTTGAGTGGTATTTGCTCACTAGGAAAATCAAGAGAGCAAGAGATGGAGGAGAATGAAGATGGTGGCTTTTCTTTGCAAGAGATAAAATGATAACCATAAGGTTAAGCTAACAAAAGAAATAAATATCACTATATATATTTATTCCTTCTTGACTCCAACCATGATTAAATGATAGATGATTAATTTAACTTGGGTTTAGAATGATAAAGGAAAAGATAACCATGGTTTAGTGGTAGGTGAGCAAGGTTAGGTTAAAAGAAGCATGTAGAAACTAGCATAATTATCCTTTCCTTTTCATTTTCTTTTTAAATCCATAATCAAATAATAATCCATTAAATAATCAATGGTGTGAGTCTTATATTGCCACCATTTCCATATATAATCAACCATGATGGTTTGATGTATGTATGTGTACATGTATGCACATCTACATGTGCATGAAACTAGAAAAGAAGAAAGAAGCATATGCATGCATGCATACATCCATCAAACCCTAGAAAGGTTTTAAGTGAGAAAACTAATGATTAAATGATAAATCAACATTTGATTTATCAATCCGGTCATATCTCATATGACCCCACCAAAAGCAGTTCACCCGATCGATGTTTGGTATCATATACGCACATTTCAATCGGGTGCATGCGCATATCGCATATGCACACCACAACGTTTCGCCTGGACTGGGTAACTCCTCTGTGGGACTTTAAGACTCGTCAATACGCCGGCAGAGGGTAATGATCATATCAAGTACCCTCAAGCCGCAAGCGGACAGCTAAACGTAACGGCCACCCGGGTATTGAGCGATCAGAAGACAACAAGCGAACCTGCTACAACTCCCGTCGAGCCATCCGGCAACACCACCGTACAGTCCGGTCTCTTCGTCAGATATGCTGCATATCGAGCCTAGGGATGGTCACGTCGAACCCAATAACTCAATAAGTCGTGCCGGTGAATGGTCTATAACAGTTCGAGAAACTACTGATAACACTTATCAGCAAATCTCAGCAGCCCTGGCCAGGGACTTGCTGCTATAACCAGTCGGGCACAGTACAGCATCAACTCCCAATATCGGGAGAGACGAAACCCCTCCTATCGCTCATTGCCTTCGTGTGTCTCGGGACTGTACCCAACGGCCACCTGCTTGCACGACTCAGTAGAGCCATGGTAGGGTGGTAATCAAAGTACAGTGGGAGAACACACAAGGCTCTATGACGATCTCGGGTCTACAGACTAACCTGTACTAGTGTCACCTGAGAACTGCTATCCGACGATAGATATAATTCCATATAGGAGTTCTCGGCGAGTCCGTCCAGTGTACCCAGTCACCACTGAGCACCCGTATATGATCTTGATGTCAAACATCGATGAATGTGGGAACATCCATCGCCCATCACATGGGTCTAGTATCACATACGCTAGTCTATTCTGATATATCGATGCCCCGTCTCGATACACCTCCGACTAGGGACATTTCAGGATATGCTTATAAACTACAGATGTCCCACTAGTATGATCTCCATCATAATCAGAGTAGTCAAGCCGATATCCTTAGGGCTTTATCAGCATGTCTGAATGAATAGAAGCATGATCAAATAAACATGTCAGATAAAGAAAAACCAGATAGCATACTATCATGTCGAGCAAGAATGCAAACTAAATATATATACATGTATAAATACATCCACTATCACATAATGGCCTCTAGGGCATACATATATCCAACAATCTCCCACTTGCACTAAGGCCAGTTATTGGCGTATCTCATACCCAACATCTCAAAAAGTCGCTCATGCTGCGGCTGAGGGAGGGCCTTGGTGAATGGATCCGCGGCGTTGTCCTTTGTATCAACTCTCTTAATCTCGATCTCGCGGCGATCTACAATCTCCCGGATCAAATGAAAGCGCCTCAGGATGTGTCTGGACCGCTGATGGGATCTGGGCTCCTTGGCTAACGCCATAGCCCCATTATTATCACAATACAAGGGTATTGGATCAATAATGGTTGGAACTACTCCTAGCTCCGAGACGAACTTCTTCATCCAGACGGCTTCCTTGGCGGCATCATTTGCAGCAATGTACTCAGCTTCCATCGTAGAGTCTGCAACGGTATCTTGTTTGGAACTCTTCCAACTTACCGGCCCTCCATTGAGGGTAAATACAAACCCTGAGATAGATTTGCTGTCATCCTTATCGCTCTGGAAGCTCGAATCGGTAAAGGCCTCCATTTGGAGATCCTTGTTACCATACACCAAGAACAATTCTTTAGTCCTTTGCAAGTACTTAAGAATGTTCTTCACAGCTGTCCAGTGGTTCTCCCCTGGGTTGTATTGATACCTGCTTACAACACTAAGTGCATAAGCTACATCTGGGCGTGTACACAACATCGCATACATTATAGATCCTACTGCCGAAGCATAAGGTATAATGCTCATGCGAGCTCTCTCTTCATCGGTCTTTGGGCAAGAATCCTTGGAGAGAGTGACTCCATGGCAAGCGGGTAAGGCACCCCGCTTGGAGTCTTCCATACTAAACCTCTTTAGGATGGTGTTGATGTACCTGGTTTGGGACAATCCCAATAACTTCTTGGATCTATCCCTATAGATCCTTATACCCAGGATGTATGTGGCATCACCCAGGTCCTTCATGGAGAACCTCAGTGATAAGAATGATTTGACCGACTGTAGCATAGGAATATCATTTCCTATCAGAAGAATGTCATCCACGTATAATACGAGGAATGTGACAGCTCTTCCTACAGCCTTCCTATAAACACAAGGTTCATCCGGATTTTTGATGAAATCAAACTCTTTGATAACATCATCGAAACAGATGTTCCAACTCCGAGATGCCTGCTTTAACCCATATATGGATTTAAGCAATCTATATGCTTTCTCGCTGCTCCCACTGTCAATGAAGCCCTCTGGCTGATCCATATAAACACATTCATCTAAATCTCCATTTAGAAATGCTGTTTTAACGTCCATCTGCCAGATTTCATAGTCGTAGTGAGCAGCAATAGCAAGTAGGATCCGAATAGATTTAAGCATGGCTACGGGCGAAAAAGTTTCGTCATAGTCCAAACCTGGTCTTTGACGAAAACCTTTCGCCACAAGTCTTGCCTTATAGGTCTCTACCTGCCCATCCACACCAATCTTTCTTTTAAAGATCCATTTGCACCCTACAGGTTTTACCCCAGGGGGTACAACGTCCAAATTCCATACTTTGTTGGTGTACATAGACTCCATTTCGGATCTCATGGCATCCAGCCACTTCACAGAGTCACCACTCGTGATAGCTTGCTGAAAACTGGTGGGATCATCATCATCCATGATGCAATCTTCTCTGTCACCATCAATGAGGAAACCGTAGTACCTCTCCGGTGGGCGAGAAGTCCTACCAGACCTACGGAGTGGCCGAGGTTCTTCAGTTTCTGTTGCAACAGTCGGTTCAACCAAATCGTCATTTGTATTTTGTGTCTCCAGAACCTCTTCTAGATCTACCACCTTGCCATCATCTTTATCTGTGAAAAACTCTTTTTCCAAGAATGTGGCATGTTGAGAAACAAACACTTTTTGTTCCTCTTTGTGGTAGAACAGATATCCATAAGAATTCTTTGGATATCCCACAAAGTTACACATGACTGACCGTGTCTCGAGTTTGTCCGGATTCTGCTTTTTAACATAGGCCGGGCAACCCCAAATCTTAATTCTTTTAAGAGATGGTCTTTTCCCATTCCATATCTCATATGGCGTGGTAGTCACGGCTTTGGTTGGAACCCTGTTTAGCAGAAACGCTGCAGTCTCCAATGCATGTCCCCAAAACGAGACTGGTAACTCAGCGTCACTCATCATGGACCGGACCATATCTAATAGGGTCCTATTCCGTCGTTCTGACACACCGTTGTGCTGTGGTGTGTAAGGAGGAGTGAGCTGAGAGAGAATCCCATTCTCTTTTAGGAAGTTTGCAAATTCTGCACTGAGATACTCTCCACCTCGATCTGATCGAAGCATTTTAATACTCAAGCCGGTTTGTTTTTCTACTTCTTGTTTATATTCAACGAATTTCTCGAAAGCTTCGGACTTGTGCTTTAATAAAAATACATGACCGAATCTTGAGAAATCGTCGGTGAATGTAATGAAGTATGAAAAACCGCCTCTAGCCTGTGTAGACATTGGCCCACATACATCACTATGTATGAGGCCAAGGAGCTGAGTAGCTCTTTCTCCGTGTCCTGTAAACGGAGTTTTGGTCATTTTACCCTTGATACAAGACTGGCAAGTCGCATAAGATTTATATTCAAAAGGATTTAAATATCCATCTTGGTGTAACTTGTTTAGTCTTGTTTCGTTAATATGACCAAGTCTACAGTGCCAAAGAAAAGCTTCATTTAATTCTGAAAGTTTTCTTTTATTAGTGTGTTGTATACTGAAAACTGTGTGTTGACTTAGGACATATATTCCGTTATTTAGTGTACCATACCCAACCAACATTTGATTCAGGTGAATGTTCATAACATTGTTTTGCAATACAAAATTATATCCTTCATTGTCCAACAAAGAAACGGATATTATATTACATAGCATATCAGGTACAAAATAACATGGATTCAAAATCAAAATACATCCAGATGGCAACCCCAAGTGATACTCTCCCACTGCGACTGTATGTACATTGGAACCATTTCCAACGCGGAGAGTATGGTCACCTCTCTTCAAAACCTTGCTATTTCTCAACCCCTGCATAGAATTGCAAATGTGAGAACCTGAACCGGTATCCAATACCCAGGAAGCAGAGTTTATAGAAAAACAGTTTTCAGTCACAAACGCACCTGAAGCGGAAGCATCACCATGCTTCTTCTTGAGACTTAGGTACTCTGTGCAGTTGCGCTTCCAATGTCCTGTCTTGTGGCAATGAAAACACTCGCCTTTCCCTGGGGCTCCAGCCGTGGACTTTCCCTTTCCCTTCGCCTTTTTGACTCCGCCCTTAGGATTAGTGGGTTTCTTCTTTTTCTTTCCCTTGGCCTTAGCTTTTGGGCGAGAAGAAGAAGACAGTCCAATGGTCATAACGGGAGTCTTTGCTGACTTCATAGTGCTCTCTGCACTCCTTAACATATTAAGGAGTTCAGGGAGTTCCTTCTCCATGCCATGCATGTTAAAGTTCACTATGAACTGAGCAAAGGTGGAGGGGAGGGACTGTAGAATAATATCTGTATATTGTTCATTGTCCATTGTCCATCCGAGGTCCTCAAGCTCTTCTATAAGAGCTATCATCTTCAAAACATGGTCTGCTACTGGTGTGCCAGGGGCCATCCGCATGTGAAACAGTTTCTTTGATGCTTCGTATCGTAATACGCGGGACTGTTCCCCATACAACTCCTTTGTATGGAGCAGTATCCCGTGAATGTCCATGTCCTCGTGCTGCTTTTGATGTGTGTTATCCATCGATGCAAGCGAGAGGCATTTTGCCGTGGCACAGTCAGCGTCCCATGTCTTGCGGACTTCAATGTCCGCAACTGAGGATTTTGGGCCTGGGACGGGCGGGGCTGAAGCCGTGAGGACATATGATACTTTATCATATGTCAAGGCGATCTTCAGATTCCTTAGCCAGTCTTTATAGTTGGTTCCATTCAGTTTGTTCTTATCTAATAGAAGCTTAAGTCCAGTCATTGGTATCTGCCATTAAGAGAGAGAAAAGAATACACTCAGCGAAAGCTCTTGCACAGATTAGATTGGTTTATTATCTTGTCTAATCGATGTTTCCCACTGCTTTTTATCAAGTTTTCTTTCAAACCTTAAAAAGAAAAACTAGCCAGGATTAATTACAGTCTACAACTTCGCTAACCGTTCAGCCAGGCCAGTGTCGGTACTTTGAGGGAGGTTCCCCGTGCTTTCGCACGGACCTAATTAAAGTAAACCTCGTTTTCCCAGAGGTGGAGCCCCGTTAACACCTTTCTAGACACCTAATGAGTTAGCTAATTGTAAACTGTAAAACTCTCCTAGGAGCAACTATTGCCCACAGTGGGATCGGGATCCAACCATCATATGGAAGGTATGCAATCTCATTGCAAATTTCAACACTTGAAATTCCCGATATGGTTTTTACCCCTAATACTCGTGACCTTGGCTAAGGTCAACAAATCACGAGCACTAGTCAAGCTCAACCCGTCATTTCTTGATTAATTAGACCCGCTCACATGACCCTTGGCTAAGGTCAACAAAGTCATATGCTCGTCCTAACTAATCTGCATCATATGCATTTGTAGGAAGACATCACTTAGCTACCGTACACTACGCCTTGGATAAGGTCAACAAACGTAGCACGAATACTAAGTACTCTACTTCCTAAAATGACGGAGGGTTGCGGATGATTTTTAAGAAAATCTTTAACGCTTTGAGCTTGATATCGTTGTAGAATCAAAAAGGTTTTCAAAAGGAGTGGCTTAAGCTCCGCAGTTTTGAAATATAGCTTTTTCATAAATAGCCGAGTAGTTTTTTAAATCCGATTCTACAACATCTTTTAGGTTTATTTTCTTTACATTAATCACATTAATGTAATCCCATCATTTAAGTCCTTAAGCCAATCACAGAAAAGAAACGAAAATAACACGTACGCTTATGCCATCCGCATTCGCCGCAATGTTCCGTTATGCACCGTTAGGTTACTTAACTAACGGCATACTGGGACGGGACTAGCGCGGGTGTAAAACATAAGCAACGTCTACTATATATCATATATACAATAAGTCATTCGTCTCAGATTTCACAGAACACAGGCAGCAGAAATATAGATATAACGTGGGATATACTAGGACGTCCGTATTTAGTATTTAGCCAGAATAGAAAATACGGATTCCACAGTCGCGATGAATAGCCAAGCCCACACCCTGGACCCCTATGAGAACGGCAAGTGACCCTACCAATCCTGGAGTTTAGGAGACCCGGTCTCGACTCCTCGAGATGGCCTCCCACTGAACCCCAGAACCCGGTCACCTGTGCTCCCCTCCTTGGGTCCATCCTAATGCGGAAAAGTAAATAATATACAACACTGGTGACACAACCGCAACCTGGAAGTGCCCCAAATAAAAGAATATTACATTACATTTGAATTTACATGAATGAAAATATAAAGCTTTCATCTCACAAAACCCCCCGGCTATTCAATCGCGACAATCCTAGACATCATATCTCAGCAACACATAATATCACATATCATCAGCGTAAGTAAGTATGCGTACCCCGATTGTCGTTGATGTATAGCAACGAAACCGGCGATATCTAACATACTACACTTACGGTCACAGAAAAGAAAGTGTAAAACAACAATATTTGGAATCCAGATTCTCTTTAGACATCATAAATGCGAAATATCACATATCTCGTATTTCATGCCTAAACCATGTGAATTCCACATATTGTATCACATTCCAGACAAACAGACAGTATTAAAGTTTTTCGAACGAACAATCAAACACCCAAGATTCACTAAAGCTCAACACTTGAGCAGGGTTCAAAAGATCCGGAGTGTGGCACAGTAGCGGCGGTCCAGCCGTAGAAGGGTCAAGCCAACGCCTCACATGAGGCACGCCGTACTGCCCCAAACCCTAGGGTTCAAAGGGCAGTTCGAGACGATCACATAATCGAGTTAAGGTTTGTTGTCTTCTAGAGGGACCATCGCAAAAAGACTTGCACGCATCTCCAAACTATTTAAACCCCGTGAATATTTGAGTAAATGATGTTCGTTCAAACACTTCAATAATCTCTAGTTTGCCCGGAAAAGAAAACGAAATGAAAAATTCGATCGAAACCACGAAGCCAAAAGCATCTCCAGAATTTTTCAACAGAAGATTCAGATTAAACATACTCAGAAAACACTATAGCAGGTAAAGAAAATTACTGTGCAAAAATTTGTCAAAGAGCCCCTAGTACGACCGCGGAAGGGCGACCTAAGCTTGCTTATGCCGCGCTTCCGCGGCCGAACTTACTGTTCACTTGCTCGAATTTTCCAGATCGTCTAATTTTTACCTGCTCTATTTTTTGAGAATTTTTAATTCTGAAAAAAGTCGGTTTCAAAAAAATTTCCAGAGAGCACCTTAAAAGTCGTATTTTTGTTTCGATCGGACTTTTTACTTCGCATAAAGGTCGCCTAATGTTCTAGGTCGGCTCTGATACCAATGAAGGGTTTGTTTAGCACCCTATGAGGTGTTTTGAAGCATCACATGTCCAAAAGATATGATTTTTATTGTGCTAAACATACACTCGCATGGATCGATCCTAGAAAATTAGGTTTATAAAACTTTGGCTAACAAAAATTAGGGTTAGAAGGCTACAACCTTTGTAGCTCCCGTTTTTGATTCGCTCCTTAGGCTCTTTGGTGTTGAGTTGAGGTCCTCTTGATGTCCTCTTGTATCCACGACGATCCACCACGGAGATATCTGTCCAAGCTCACAACTTCGACAATCCGAAGGAAACACTCTAAACGAAGCGGCTAAGCTAGTGTAGAATGATGTTGTGGTGTGGAATCTCACTTCAAAAACCTATCTTTGAGTGGTATTTGCTCACTAGGAAAATCAAGAGAGCAAGAGATGGAGGAGAATGAAGATGGTGGCTTTTCTTTGCAAGAGATAAAATAATAACCATAAGGTTAAGCTAACGAAAGAAATAAATATCACTATATATATTTATTCCTTCTTGACTCCAACCATGATTAAATGATAGATGATTAATTTAACTTGGGTTTAGAATGATAAAGGAAAAGATAACCATGGTTTAGTGGTAGGTGAGCAAGGTTAGGTTAAAAGAAGCATGTAGAAACTAGCATAATTATCCTTTCCTTTTCATTTTCTTTTTAAATCCATAATCAAATAATAATCCATTAAATAATCAATGGTGTGAGTCTTATATTGTCACCATTTCCATATATAATCAACCATGATGGTTTGATGTATGTATGTGTACATGTATGCACATCTACATGTGCATGAAACTAGAAAAGAAGAAAGAAGCATATGCATGCATGCATACATCCATCAAACCCTAGAAAGGTTTTAAGTGAGAAAACTAATGATTAAATGATAAATCAACACTTGATTTATCAATCCGGTCATATCTCATATGACCCCACCAAAAGCAGTTCACCCGATCAATGTTTGGTATCATATACGCACATTTCAATCGGGTGCATGCGCATATCGCATATGCACACCACAACGTTTCGCCTGGACTGGGTAACTCCTCTGTGGGACTCTAAGACTCGTCAATACGCCGGCAGAGGGTAATGATCATATCAAGTACCCTCAAGCCGCAAGCGGTCAGCTAAACGTAACGGCCACCCGGGTATTGAGCGATCAGAAGACAACAAGCGAACCTGCTACAACTCCCGTCGAGCCATCCGGCAACACCACCGTACAGTCCGGTCTCTTCGTCAGATATGCTGCATATCGAGCCTAGGGATGGTCACGTCGACCCCAATAACTCAATAAGTCGTGCCGGTGAATGGTCTATAACAGTTCGAGAAACTACTGATAACACTTATCAGCAAATCTCAGCAGCCCTGGCCAGGGACTTGCTGCTATAACCAGTCGGGCACAGTACAGCATCAACTCCCAATATTGGGAGAGACGAAACCCCTCCTATCGCTCATTGCCTTCGTGTGTCTCGGGACTGTACCCAACGGCCACCTGCTTGCACGACTCAGTAGAGCCGTGGTAGGGTGGTAATCAAAGTACAGTGGGAGAACACACAAGGCTCTATGACGATCTCGGGTCTACAGACTAACCTGTACCAGTGTCACCTGAGAACTGCTATCCGACGATAGATATAATTCCATATAGGAGTTCTCAGCGAGTCCGTCCAGTGTACCCAGTCGCCACTGAGCACCCGTATATGATCTTGATGTCAAACATCGATGAATGTGGGAACATCCATCGCCCATCACATGGGTCTAGTATCACATACGCTAGTCTATTCTGGTATATCGATGCCCCGTCTCGATACACCTCCGACTAGGGACATTTCAGGATATGCTTATAGACTACAGATGTCCCACTAGTATGATCTCCATCATAATCAGAGTAGTCAAGCCGATATCCTTAGGGCTTTATCAGCATACCTGAATGAATAGAAGCATGATCAAATAAACATGTCAGATAAAGAAAAACCAGATAGCATACTATCATGTCGAGCAAGAATGCAAACTGAATATATATACATGTATAAATACATCCACTATCACATAATGGCCTCTAGGGCATACATATATCCAACATAATTGAATGCAAAACCCAAATTGGTTACTAGTTGCTATTTGTTTGTCTAAAATTTTGCTAATTGTGTTAATTTGGTTAACTAGGTTTTGGGAATTTAATTAATCAATTGGGATAAAAATCTAATTAGGGTATCCATGGTATTATTAACTTTTTAAATTGTATTTTAATATTTTAGATCATGCAAATCCAAACTAAATTGTTGTTTATGCATTTTTGCTAAAATGGTTGAAATTTGGGTAAAATTGCAAACTAGTTTTTTGAACGTATATAGTTTGATGAGATTAAATTGTGGTTATGGGTTATATGACTTATTTAAGTTATTTAATAAGTATTATGGCCGCTAGAATTGTTTAAACGTCGAGTTCTGTACTAAAACGGGAAATTCAGCTTGCTAGTTTTTCGGAAAAACGGCTTTTAAAGTGAATTTGGGTTTTTGTGAGTTTTAACCTATTTTATATTAAAATTAGTGTTCATGAATGTGCAAATGAGTGTATTTGGGTTTTTCTCGATGGTCTGGCATTTGTACGCCGATGTCGAGGGTTTTTGGGTTGATTTGTGTAAGCAACCATAGGTTTTGACCTATGTGGGATTCGTGTATCGTTTTGGTCATGAGTCGGATTTTAATGCGATGAGTGCGTTATGATATGTAGGTACCCCCATGTGGACTTCGAGACGGCAAGCAAGCGCATGGCGACGTCGGCACCGGCGTGCGAGGACCAGGTGAGTAGATTTATATCTACGGGGAGAAGTCGGGTGGATGGCGTATAGCACCCCCGCAGTCCGTGGTGGTGTATACGGATGCGTATACACACCAACAATTATTATATGTTATTTGGGATTAATAACGATGTTAGGATGGATATTGGTGTGTTGGATTACCTTAGTGTTGCGAACCCTAGGGTAGTGTTGCACTACACATACACACATACTTACACACATACATACTTGCATACATTCCTATTTATATGTGCTCATGGGATTCTTTATAGTTATGTGTTCACATGGGTATGGGACTATGTGTTCACATACGGATATGAGGACGATTCTTGGGATTGAGCTGAGTCGATGAGATTTGTTTTGTGGTTGTGATATCGGTTTGTACGAGACTGTCGATCAGTAGTCAGATCATGACTATATTGATGATATTAGTATTGTACTAGACATAGGTCAGTACCCTGGACTATGATCTTGGATAAAGAGGATACCAGATGAATAGTGTGATGAATATGATATTAACCCGTACCCAGATTTGGGGATGCCGTACGACGGATTTACGTACGAGCTATATTTTGATGATTGATCCGCACTCTTGACTTGGGATGTCTGCTTATAGATATGGTATCAGATATGATATTATTGAGGCGGGATCACCGACTAATATATATACAGGTATGTATATGTATCGACTCAGATGTTAGGCGGTTTCCTTACCTGTAGTCCAGCTGGTTAGCTTAGCCCTTTAGTTTAGTTTAGTTGTTAGATTAGATTCGATTCTTACCTATTTCAAAAACTAACGAATCGTGGGTATTTTAAAAGATAGCCCAAGGGATCCTACGGATATTTCAAAAGACGTATCTTTTCATAAAAACACCGTAGCCCTTATTTTCAAAACCCCATGATTCGTGTTATTTCAAAAGGCACCATTTGTAGGACTTATATTAGATTAATGCAGATTAGTTATAGTTGCGTCTAGTATTCAGCTCCCGCTCATTATTGTGGTTCGCTTCGCATCGCATGCTTATATTATGTTTCATACTCCATTATTGATATCATGCTGTTAGGACACCAGCACCATTACCGATGATGCGTATGTACCACGTACACTTACTTGCCGGCTCACACACATCTTCATCGGTATTTGCCATGTCACGTACACCTTAGAAAATATTATTGCTTGACTTAGCTTGTTAGTTAGTAATTTGACATGATATTAGTATACCTGCCTTATATGCTAGCTTAACATTGTAGTTATTACTTGTCACTTCATGCATACTGTTATTCATTGTTATGCCTACATTCATGGTTTTACATGCTATTGATGATTTGGATTCGGATTTTCATGAGATTTTCTGGATTTGGGGGGGGGATGATTGAAAGAATTAAAGTTAACCGCAATCAAGACGGTGTCGCTATGCAGCTAGCCGGTTGAGCACGGGTCGATCCACAGGGAGATGGTTGTATTTCCGTTCTTGTCTTAGACGAGTCAATAAAGAATTTGTGTATGTTTGTTCGAGACTATCCTATGTGTAATATTTGCAAGTATAAAGTTATTAAGAAAAAGATACGAGATTATAAGCTAAAGAAATCTGTACTCAAAACCTCTGAGCCGAATCTTGACCAATTGAAGCTAGAGCAATCGGCAACAACGTGGATTAGGAGATTTAAGCGCGGTATTCGTGGAATACGGCTTATTTACCCTTGTCCTTCCGTTCTTGTCTCTTGCTTTCGCCTCCGGCCAAACCGAACGCAACCGGTCGCAATTAGAAATCACCGTTACCTTGTCAGGGTACGGTGCCTAACGGAGCGCTTGCGTATCGTTTGGGCGGAGTTCAATGGAAAATACGGGAAAAGGAAATGGGCAAAGAAACGTTAACTTATAATACCGTATTTCTTCTTAACAATAATAATTACATTCATTCACAAAAGAGAACCAAAAAGAGAGAACAAAAAGAAAAGAACAAAGAAAAGAAAAGATTACAAGTAAGTAAGTGCATGGAATGAAATTACAAGAAAGTAAAGCAAGATAATAATAAGCGAGTAATAAAAAAGCAAATAAAAAGAACAAGAAAGTAATTACAAGAACATAGAACTCAAGACAAGCATATGATCAATAGCCAACCCTTAAACTTGCAAGCTCAATCAAGAGGTTGCAAGATCAAGGGAAGGGTAGAGAACGCATGTGAAATGAAGAACTAGTCCCGTGAGAAAATACGACCCTTGAGATTAATAACTAACCCTTAACCATTCAAGCTCAATGAAGAGGTTGAATGATCAAGAGAAAGCAAGAATCTCAAGGGGAAGAAGAAACAAAAGAGAATGATACAAAACTCTCATTTTCATTAATCTCCCACTCAAAAAGCTCTCACTATAATTTTCATGGAAAAAGAATGAAGAAGAAGAAGAAAAAGAACTAAAACTACAAAAGAAAGAGGAACAAAAGAATGACCCTTGGTTGGGCTCAGATCTGGAGTATTTATAGGCAGGGAAATGGAAACCTAGGGCAACATTCTGGCATAAGATGAAAGTACCAAACTGCCCATAAAATTTGACCCAGCAAGGAGCCTACATGGCCGCGGATCCGCGGCCAATACCCCCTATTGGCCGCGGATCCGCAGCCGTATAGAGGAATTGGGTGCTCCGTTTTTCTGTGCTTCCCTGGTCTGCTGTCTCCTGTTGTCTGGTACATATATTTTCTGAAAATACTTTCACATTTCTTCCAGAATTTCTGTTGAGGAAAGGTGGACTTTTGTGGATGCTTTTGTCATGATTGCCTCGAGCTCCGCGTAGATTTCTTGGAACTTGTTGTTGCCATTGAGCCTTGTGCATGAAGGTGACATTGATTTGACATTTTGTCTTCCTAAACTGGTATCTGGCAACATACGGATGACGAGCGGAGACCGTGTTTTCTCAGTGGTTGGCAGGATCCCGGATTTTGTCGTGTTTTCCATGAATTTCACCGTTTTAGAACCGAGAACCTGTATCCTGCAAATATGTAACAAACACGGATTAAAAGCACCTACCTATAAACAACCGAGCGTAAGAATGGGCGGTATAAAATGCAGTATTCTGTGATGAACAAATACCCCCAAACTTAACTTTTGCTCGTCCCGAGCAAAACCAATTATTCACAAAAAATAAAATCCTAACCGCACTTTCGCAGGGAACGCGATTGCACTGAGCGCGTGCAACAAGCCGTTAAACCTCTAGGTGTCCCTAGTAGGAGGAGTGTTGTCTCCTGAGGGTTTTCAGCGGATTACACCCACAAAATCCCGTCAAATAGTGTCATAAGTTAACGTCGATTCTACTCCTACAATTTAGTATTTACGTTAGAAATTCTATCATCCTAAGTTAGAAATATCCAACCCTTATGCTTCACACCTCTAATCTATTTATTCTTAGATCATATACGTTCCAAAAAAAAGTTTAGAAAAATGTTGGTTCCCCTGAGTTTTCCTTCTAAAGTGCGGCCTCAAATTAGGGATTTTTATCAACTTTACAGAAAACACAAGTCTTATTCTTTATTTCTATCTTTTATTCAAACATCGATTGTATACCCCTACGTGTGTGTATATTTGCACCCCTACACTTTATAATTCAATTCAAGCTATAATACCCTTGCCCTACTACCTAATACTACTTCTTTTCATTAAGGATGGACGGATTTGCTCACACATCTTTCTTGCGACTATTAATGCTTCTTGAGGCACTAACGGCCGATTACTGAATATGTGAACTTAAAGCGTAAATAGCAGTTTCCAGGTCTTGACTTTATTCTATTTTTTTTTTTTTTTTTTTTTTTTCTTTTTCAAGACCGGATATATCTTTCAACATGCTCTTTTGGTGTTTAGCTTCAAATACCGTTTTTTCTTTCATACTAGGCTTTCAGGCAAGAGTATTTCTAGGTATCCTCTACTATCCCAAGTTTCAAGGTGCGTGTAAGTGCAGTTTGTAGGGTATATACTTTATAAATTTGAACTCAAGAAAAGAAACTATTTTTCAGACTTATCCTTCAGTAGAGCATCAATACTTTCCCTTCATCTTGACTTAACTAAAGAACTGAACTCAAGATTACCTATTTCTAAAAAAACTGTAAGGACGTATACTTACCAAGTTTAAACAGAATGAGGGTTATTTTTAGGGTTTTCAATTCCTAAGCCTAGAATTTAGTTATTTCTATCATATCAACTAATCTTTCGGAATAAAGATCTAAGTTACCCTATTTGCTAACTTGACGACAAAGTTTTTATATTTTTGGAAAATTTTCGATTTTTGTGGGTTTTTAATAAGGTATGCAAATGCAAAATATACAAATGAATGCGAAGGAAGAAAGCTTACCGAGCACACCCCCAAACTTAAACTTGACAGTGCCCTCACTGTCAGGCTATACTAAGAGGGTCAAAATTGCCGGCGCTCCCTAAAAACAAATTATATACAAAACAAAAAAGAAAACAAAAAATATATACAAAAAAGTCGTCCCCCCCAAACTTAAGTAAAACAATGTTTCTACTGTTAAGCGTTGAAATTCAGGATTAGGGGGGAAAGAAAACAGTATCAAGCTATACAAGGCCTTACACAGGCCAAAAGTGAGCACCAACCATTCAAAGATTTTATCGCTATAATGTACAGGTTGGTGGAAGAAGGCGTAGAGAAAAGAGAGGGACAATACGCGAGACCGTATGCGAAGAGAAGCGGGATACGGTCTCGGTATATGAGAGGAAGAAGAATGGCGGAAGGGAAAAAGAAGTGGAATACGAACTTGAGGGTGCAAATGGAGTAAATAGATTAGCACAATTTGTGATGAGCGATGTGTAAACAGCGATTGTGCTAATCTATTAACCCGTCGAGAGATTGGGTCAAATCCCTCAAGATTCGTAAGAAACCATGGGTACGCCGAACTTGGTAAACCAGACACAGTAAATGAAAGTGAGACGGGTTCTTGCAAGGTCGGAACGATGGAAAGGATGGAGGGAAGTGGTTGAGGAAGGGTATCGGTTAAGGGTTCTGGAGGGTGTACACAGTCAGTGAAAGGAACATGATGAATTGGAAAATCCGACTCATCATCTAGAACTGTTTCATCCTCAAAAATATCCTCAAAATTCTCCTCAAAGTTAAGCTTATCCATGCATATTTTGTCACGACCCGCAGGGTACGGAACGTGACTGGCACTTAAGTTTACGAAACGTCTAAAGACGTCCGTAAAATAAGTAAGCCAAAGCCCAGGAAACAGAACCAATTAAGCAAAAGAGTGAAGAAAACCCAATCAATTGAAAGCGAGTTTATCAAATAAGTCATGTAAAACCCTTTTTAAAAACAATACCAATTTTTCCGAAAATTTCGGCAGAGTCTCCTTTGTAAATACTGGCCCCCAAAATGGGTACAACAAAAATATATATGAATCCAACAAAATAGGGCATCCCCAAGCGGGAGCTAGCTCTTCGCCACAAGGCGGTCACAAATCCCACGCAATATAAAGCAACAACATGCGAAATAATCATAATGAAGCATAAGAAAACATCATGTCGACTCAAGTGAGCTCGACCCCAAAATACAGCATAAAAGTCCACAAACCTCACAGTCTCATCTCTAGGTCAATATACAATAATACTGGTAGAAAAGTAGATGGAGTACACTAGATACAAAGAATATACAAGGTGGTACAAAATAGTAACATAACCCACCTATGAGCAAAATCTCGAGTCCAGGCAAAAGAAGCAAGCGCACCCGCCGCTACTGTACTGACGGAGCGGACCTGAAAAAGGCTATGGCACAACGGGGGTGAGTTGCCAACTCGTGAGTAATAAATAACATCTACACAGGCTATCGAATGCATGCACACAAGCATCCTAGCATCTAAATACAGGTAAGGCAGGACATAATGGCAAGTATGTATGCAATATGGATATACTAGCAGGTATGAATGCAATGCGAATCAACTCGTGATCTGAATGTGTAAGTATAAGAAATCATGTTTTTCCCTTTAAGAATGTCTTTTGAAATACCAGCACAATACCAATAGAATCAACAAGAACCTGTGTCCAGCATCGACACCTCAAAACTGTCTCAAATCTCATATCAATGTATCTCTGGCCTCAGCCGTCCGGCTGACCCATCTCAAATATCAATATCTCATCATCTAGCGGCCACGGTCGGTATCCTCTGGATATCCACCGTCCCAAACAGTCACCGGTAGATAATCCGTCCCCTGCCAGGCTCAAAGTCAACACCACATTCCTCTTGCCCCGGGGTACCTTACCGGGCCCACCATGACCCGTGACGGTTCCTCCACTCCTCGACACGGATTTCCAAAACCACAGCAAACTCATGGTGGACGACACTTACATCACTAGAAAACCGCAATTTACATATTTTAAAAATATAATAAGTTTAGAAATTTTGCGGCTTTCCCCCGAAATCCAGAAATATCATAAATTCTCAAGAAATCCTCATAAGTGCATATGTCAATGATAATGAATGCATATGGTATCAATAATCAAGTTGCGATGTGTGATTAATAGATTAAGCATGAACAATTAATATGATGAAGTACATGCACATGAATAGCAATCCTACGGTTTCATTTTAAGGAATTAAAGGCACTAGCACAAGTTTAAGTATCAATTAGTAAAAGGTTTAAATTTAAAGGTTATCTAGTGTGGTGGCATGGCAATTACCAGGGTGTGTGTGTAAGCATGAATAGTGCTCGTGCTGCATATAAAAACCTGGCAATGGTGCAGGTGTCCTATAAAATGGTTTCGCATAGGTATGTCAATATAATGCATGGATGCAGCAAATAATCATATACGTATTTCACCCCTAATTACTAACATCACTAAGAATCTTGTAAGTTACTAAAACTATCGGGCGGCTTGCGCCATCCAACGATAGTCCCCCGTAGATGTTACATCTACTCACCGGAATCCCTGGCTAGCCGTGTCCAATCACCGCTTTCCCCTTTCGCGCCGCGTCTGACGTCTCCGCGACCGAACCTGGAGTTTACATCAATACCAAACATAAGGTTACATATCAAGAACGACGCAAAACCCCAACGAAACTACTAATGTTCACTAGCTAGGTACAACGTGCGCAGGGTGCGCGGAACATACGCGAAAATCGCAAAAACTGCCAAAAAAAACGCCGATTTGGTCGCCCGGAAAAACTAAAACCCGACTACTCAAAACTCCGCACTCACGCATCCTAAACGTCATAGGAGATGCTAAAAATATCCCCAAGGTATCACAAATAATTCACCAATTAATTTTAATAAAAACCTAGTAAGCACAAAACTAGCAATTTTGGTGCAAAAATCGAAAATTAGCGATACGGTTAACACAATCCAACACAATATCCAACCACACAACAAGCAATCTACAAACACTATAATTACAACACATTAGCAAAGATTCAAAACCTATTTTCCATAAACAACCAATACTTGAATTATATAACCTAGCAAATCTTAATCCAAACTATATATGAAAACCTTAAATTAACACTAATTTATAACTCAATTAGCAAGTTAACCTTCTAGATTAGGTTAGCAAAACAACTAGATAACAAATTAGATTTAATCAACTACATAATGGTTTCTAAACCCTAATTCAATTCAAACCATTCACTTTAAAAAAAACAAGATTAGAATTTAGCAATGAAATTTAACACTAAAACAATTTCATTTAAGGAATCAAACCATAAGTATATAAATGGGTCAAAATTATACCTCAATTTGAGATCTAGCAAGAATAAATTTGCTCCAAATGATGGCCTCAAGCATCAAGATCCAAGCTAGGGAGGTGAAGGAAAAGAAAGATGAAGGATGGGTTTAATTTGTAAGCTTGAAATTGCAATTTTGTTGAATTAAACATGAAGAATTTGAAGAAAATGAAAAGAAAAGAGATGAAGAGGAGGGGGTGCAGGTTTCGGCCAGATGAGGAAAGGGGATGGTGTGGGTGTGTGGGGAAAAGTCATGAGTCAACTCTCCCAAAAGTCAATGCACCATACCTCATCAACTATATTTAAAATCAATTCATAAACCAACTAATTCAACACAAGAAAGAAAACCAAAATGAGGCCAGAAATTTCTGGACCTGATCAAGGTGGGGCTGTCCTAGGGCTGAGGGAAGAGAGAGAGGCGTTTTACAAAAGAAATTTTATGCAAAAAGACCCCCTACAAGTCAAAAATTGCAAGTTTTAGCTTAAAATTCAATAATTTCGCTTCCTATAATAAAAATTAGTTAAAAATCAAAATAAATTACTAAAAATTTATGTTATAACTAGATTTTAATTATCATAATTTTAAAGATTAAAATTAGCCCGAAAAAATTTGTATTTATCGCTAATTTAATGTATTTTCTTACCGGCTTAAAATAATATTAAAAAATTGAAAAATAGGGAAAAATTTTTAAATGACCAAAATTTCATAAGTAACTCATTAGCTACTAAAACAAGCAATTACCTATCCATTTTAAGTATAATTAGTCCTAAACTGCAAAATAACGAGAAAGACGGTTTTCGGAAAAATACCGAATTTTCACCGATTTTTAGGAAAACACCAAAACGACTTTTCAAGACGCTACAATCTTCCCCCCTTAAAGAAATTCGGTCCCCGAATTTAAAAATATAACTACGCGTACCTTCAAAGAGATGGGGATATTTCTTCCTCATCTCGCCCTCGGTCTCCCAGGTAAACTCCTCGCTGCTCGGGCTATGCCAAAGGACCTTGACGGTTGGTATAATCTTCGACCTCAACTTTTTCACCTGCCGATCCAGGATGGCCACCGGCTGCTCTGCAAAAGAATGGTCGCGCTCTAGCTGGACTGTCGGGTGCTGAATCGCAGGCGAAGGGTCGTGAAGGTACTTGCGGAGCATCGAAACATGGAAGACGGGGTGAACATCGGGAAAGCTGGGAGGAAGAGCCAAACGATATGCAACTGCGCCGACACGCTCAAGGATCTCGAAGGGACCTACGAATCTAGGGCTAAGCTTCCCCTTTCGCCCAAAACGCATCACGCCCTTCATCGGAAAGACTTTCAGAAAAACATGGTCGCCAACTGCGAACTCTAATCTGCGACGGCGCCTGTCCGCATACGATTTCTGCCTGCTCTGAGCCGCTCTCATCCGGTCTCAGATCAACTGTATCTTTGCTGTCGTCTCCTCAACAAGCTGCGGCCCCAAAATGCTGCTCTCGCTGAGCTCTGTCCAACAGACGGGCGATCTGCATCTCCTCCTATACAATGCCTCGAAAGGTGCCATCTGAATAGTATCCTGGAAGCTGTTGTTGTAGGAGAACTCCACTAGAGGTAAATGACGATCCCAGCTACCACCAAAGTCTAAAACGCACGCTTTGAGCATGTCCTCGAGAGTCTGAATGGTCCGCTCTGACTGTCCGTCTGTCTGCGGATGAAACGCTGTGCTGAAGCTCAAACGGGTGCCCAAAGCCTCCTGAAGTCTCTGCCAAAGTCGGCTGGTGAACTGAGTGCCTCGATCTGACACGATACAAGTCGGTACGCCATGTAGTCGCACGATCTCGTCAATATAGAGCTGAGCATACTGAGCGAAGCTGAAAGTCGTCTTCACTGGAAGGAAGTAAGCCGCTTTCGTCAATCTATCCACGATCACCCAGATGGAGTCGTACCCTCGACTGGTCCTGGGTAGACCCATAACGAAATCCATCGAAATCTGCTCCCATTTCCACTCTGGAATGGGTAACGGCTGTAGCTCTCCTGTGGGCCTCTGGTGCTCGGCCTTGACTTGCTGACAAGTCAGGCATCTCGATACAAACTCCGCAATGTCCCTCTTCATCCCGTCCCACCAGTAGGTCTCTCTCATATCATGGTACATCTTGGTGGAACCGGCGTGGACACTATACACTGATCGGTGTGCCTCCTCAAGAATGTCGCGCCGTAATCCATCAGCATCTAGTACGTACAGTCTAGATCCATATCGTAAAATCCCCTGATCATCAATCACGAACTCGGAAAATCTGCCCTGTCCCATCTGTGTCATGATCTCTGAGCAACGGTCGTCGCTGCGCTGTGCCTCATATATACGGTCAAGCAACTGTGGGCGTGCACGAACATGCGCGAGCTGTCCCCCTGTCTGAGTGAACTCGAACTCAACTCGGCTGTCGCATAACATCTGTCAATCTGCTGACGACTGCCTCTGCACTGCGCGCAAAAAGGATAGACTACCCCCGGGCCTCCTACTCAACCCATCTGCCACCACATTCGCCTTGCCTGGGTGATATAAGATCTCGCAGTCGTAGTCTTTCACCAACTCCATCCAACGATGCTGTCTGAGGTTCAGGTCTCGCTGCTGAAATATGTACTTTAAGCTCTTGTGATCGGTGAATATCTGACACGACTCGCCGTACAGGTAATGTCGCCAAATCTTCAGTGCAAAGACCACTGCAGCCATCTCCAAATCATGAGTGGGGTAGTTCTGTTCATGCTTTTTCAACTACCGAGAAGCATAAGCGATCACCCGGCCATGCTGCATCAATACGCATCCTAATCCCACTCGCGAAGCATCACAGCAGACAACAAATCCGCCTGATCCAGAAGGCAAAGATAATACCGGCGCCGTAGTCAAACAAGTCCGTAGCTGCTGAAAATTGCGCTCGCACTCCTCTGTCCAGACGAAAGGAACTCCCTTCCGGGTCAACCCGGTCAACGGTGCAGCTATACGGGAGAAGTCCTGAACAAAACGCCTGTAGTAGCCCGCCAGGCCTAGAAAACTACGGATCTCAGTAACCGATGTAGGTCGGGGCCACTGCTGAACAGCCTCAATCTTCTTCGGGTCCACACAAATGCCGTCTCTCGTAACCACGTGACCCAAGAATCCGACGCTGTCCAGCCAGAATGCACACTTAGAGAACTTCGCGAACAGCTGGTGCTCCCTCAGAGTCTGTAACGTAATCCGCAAGTGCTGCTCGTGCTCCTCTCTGCTCCGGGAGTACACCAAGATATCGTCGATAAACACGATGATGAACAAGTCAAGATACGGCCTGAATGTACGGTTCATCAAATCCATGAATGCTGCTGGGGCGTTGGTGAGTCCGAACGACATCACCAAAAACTCATAGTGGCCATAGCGCGTGCGGAAAGCTGTCCTCGGTATATCCTCCTGTCGAACTCGCAGCTGATGGTATCCTGATCGCAAGTCGATCCTCGAAAAATTCCCCGCACCCTGAAGCTGGTCGAACAAATCATCAATGCGCGGCAACGGATATCTGTTCCGAACGGTAACTTTGTTCAGCTGGCGGTAGTCGATACATAAGCGCAAACTTCCATCCTTCTTCTTGACAAACAGGACCGGAGCACCCCACGGAGAAACACTCGGTCGAATAAGCCCCTTATCTAACAAATCCTGCAACTGATCCTTCAGCTCTCGAAGCTCTGCCGGGGCCATCCGATAAGGCGGTATAGAAATAGGCCCCGAGCCGGGAATCAAATCAATGCAGAACTCAACATCGTGCTCAGGCGGTAGCCTAGGTAGCTCATCAGGGAAAACATCAGGGAACTCACAAACTACCGGGACCCGGTCCAACGGAACCACTGCAGCTCGAGTATCACAAATACATGCTAAGAATCCCTGACATCCCTTCCGCAAGAGCTGACCAGCGCGAAGAGACGAAATCAAGCTGGGAAGGGTGACGCTGCGGTCTCCCTGAATAACAAGGACTGGCTCTCCCGGAAAGCTAAATCTGACTGCCTTCTCACGGCAGTCCACCGAAGCATAACAAGTGGCTAGCCAATCCATGCCCAGAAGCACATCAAAGTCCAACATATCGAGGAGAATCAAACCAACCGATGCATCCCTCTCCCCGATACGAACGGAACACAATCGAAATACAAACCGAGCGACAAACGACTCGCCTACCGGAGTAACAACAACAAGCGGATGATCTAACGACGACGACTCACGGCCCAACATCGGTGCAAAGTGTGTAGAGACGTACGAATGTGTGGAACCTGGGTCGAATAATACCCGTGCGTCGAAAGAACAAACTGGCAAGGTACCTGTCACAACGGCATTGGATGCCTGCGTATCCTGCGGTGTCGAAGCAAAAACTCGGGCCTGTCCTCCACCGATAGCGGGCTGACCTCGACCTCGGCCTCTGCCTCCTCGTCCTCTCTGAACAGGACCGCCGCGTCCACGGCCTCTGGGTGCACCTAACTGGCGTGGAGCATCGCCGGTGGTAGGAAGTAGGGCTCTCTGAGGAGGGGGTGGTGATGGTGGCAGGGTCACATGCAGAACTGTCGCTGCTCCCTGTCGTCTCGCCGGACAGTCTCTGACAAGATGGTGCAAACTCCCGCACCCAAAACACCCTGGCGACGGCTGCTGCCCCTGGGGATAAGAACCATATAACCGTCCCCGCCCAAATCCTCTGCCAGGCCTATCTCTCGGAAAGAATCTGGCGCGCTGCCTCTGAGACGGTACATCTGTGCGAATCCTCTTCGGCCCAGAAACGGCCGAAGTCTGTGATATGCGTGCCTCCATCCGTAATGCCGTATCCATAGCAGCTGAATAAGTGTCGTAGTGCTGGGCGCCAATGGCAAGATATAGCTGGGCATCAAGTCCCTGTACGAACCTCTTCACCATCTTCTCTTCGGTATCCACCAAATACGAAGCATATCGGGATAACTGTGTAAACTGGATGTCATACTCAGACACCGTCATCCCAGGTGTCTTGACTAAGGCCTCGAAGCTGCGAGCTCTGGCGTCACGAACGCTCTCTGGAAGGAAACGGGCTAGAAAGATCGCTGTAAACTCGACCCAAGTCATAGGTGGTAGACCTGCAGCTCGACCTCTCAAGACTGACTCCCACCATGTCTGCGCGAGACCCTATAGTCGGAAACTCGCAAGCTCTACCCATCGATCATCCGAACATCTCAGCGAACGGCAGATCCTGGCTAAACTGTCAAGGAACGTCTGTGGGTCCTCCGCTGCCTCGGTGCCGATGAATACTGGAGGTCTCAGCCTCATGAAATCCTGTAGTGAAACCGGAATGGCCATGGTGGTAGTAGTAGGAGCAGGTATCATGGTCGTCTGTGATGTAGTAGGTACGTCATCCGGCCTCGGTGTACGACTGGCTGCAACTAGGGATCCTACCATCTGACGTAGCTCCTGCATGCCTCCCATCATCTGTCGCAACTCCTCCATACCGGTCTCGAGCCTATCCATACGGCCTGGGGAAGGTGGATCGGTCTGTCCCTGCGGCGTAGGCATACCACCCTGCTCAGTCCTAGTCTCGGACGAGCCAGCTCAAATCTCGTCTCGGGCGGCAGCCCTCTATGCCCTCGTAGCCTTCGGCGGCATAGTGGCTGATATAGGAAAACGGATAATAAGAACAGTGCAATAGGATCATAGGATACTCGAAATTGAAGAAGGAATTTTCAAGCAAGTATATCCTAAAGTCACTTAGGCAGAGTACCGTATCGCAAGTATGCCGCGGACATACGCACGCTACGTTACCCTACTTAAGTCACTTACTCCATCTACCAAGGGTCATCCTACACTCAAAAAGGTAAAACCTATCGCTCTGATGCCAACTTTGTCACGACCCGCAGGGTACGGAACGTGACTGGCACTTAAGTTTACGAAACGTCTAAAGACGTCCGTAAAATAAGTAAGCCAAAGCCCAGAAAACAAAACTAATTAAGCAAAAGAGTGAAGAAAACCCAATCAATTGAAAGCGAGTTTATCAAATAAGTCATGTAAAACCCTTTTTAAAAACAATACCAATTTTTCCGAAAATTTCGGCAGAGTCTCCTTTGTAAATACTGGCCCCCAAAATGGGTACAACAAAAATATATATGAATCCAACAAAATAGGGCATCCCCAAGCGGGAGCTAGCTCTTCGCCACAAGGCGGTCACAAATCCCACGCAATATAAAGCAACAACATGCGAAATAATCATAATGAAGCATAAGAAAACATCATGTCGACTCAAGTGAGCTCGACCCCAAAATACAGCATAAAAGTCCACAAACCTCACAGTCTCATCTCTAGGTCAATATACAATAATACTGGTAGAAAAGTAGATGGAGTACACTAGATACAAAGAATATACAAGGTGGTACAAAATAGTAACATAACCCACCTATGAGCAAAATCTCGAGTCCAGGCAAAAGAAGCAAGCGCACCCGCCGCTACTGTACTGACGGAGCGGACCTGAAAAAGGCTATGGCACAACGGGGGTGAGTTGCCAACTCGTGAGTAATAAATAACATCTACACAGGCTATCGAATGCATGCACACAAGCATCCTAGCATCTAAATACAGGTAAGGCAGGACATAATGGCAAGTATGTATGCAATATGGATATACTAGCAGGTATGAATGCAATGCGAATCAACTCGTGATCTGAATGTGTAAGTATAAGAAATCATGTTTTTCCCTTTAAGAATGTCTTTTGAAATACCAGCACAATACCAATAGAATCAACAAGAACCTGTGTCCAGCATCGACACCTCAAAACTGTCTCAAATCTCATATCAATGTATCTCTGGCCTCAGCCGTCCGGCTGACCCATCTCAAATATCAATATCTCATCATCTAGCGGCCACGGTCGGTATCCTCTGGATATCCGCCGTCCCAAACAGTCACCGGTAGGTAATCCGTCCCCTGCCAGGCTCAACGTCAACACCACATTCCTCTTGCCCCGGGGTACCTTACCGGGCCCACCATGTACCCGTGAGGTTCCTCCACTCCTCGACACGGATTTCCAAAACCACAGCAAACTCATGGTGGACGACACTTACATCACTAGAAAACCGCAATTTACATATTTTAAAAATATAATAAGTTTAGAAATTTTGCGGCTTTCCCCCGAAATCCAGAAATATCATAAATTCTCAAGAAATCCTTATAAGTGCATATGTCAATGATAATGAATGCATATGGTATCAATAATCAAGTTGCGATGTGTGATTAATAGATTAAGCATGAACAATTAATATGATGAAGTACATGCACATGAATAGCAATCCTACGGTTTCATTTTAAGGAATTAAAGGCAATGGCACAAGTTTAAGTATCAATTAGTAAAAGGTTTAAATTTAAAGGTTATCTAGTGTGGTGGCATGGCAATTACCAGGGTGTGTGTGTAAGCATGAATAGTGCTCGTGCTGCATATAAAAACCTGGCAATGGTGCAGGTGTCCTATAAAATGGTTTCGCATAGGTATGTCAATATAATGCATGGATGCAGCAAATAATCATATACGTATTTCACCCCTAATTACTAACATCACTAAGAATCTTGTAAGTTACTAAAACTATCGGGCGGCTTGCGCCATCCAACGATAGTCCCCCGTAGATGTTACATCTACTCACCGGAATCCCTGGCTAGCTGTGTCCAATCACCGCTTTCCCCTTTCGCGCCGCGTCTGACGTCTCCGCGACCGAACCTGGAGTTTACATCAATACCAAACATAAGGTTACATATCAAGAACGACGCAAAACCCCAACGAAACTACTAATGTTCACTAGCTAGGTACAACGTGCGCAGGGTGCGCGGAACATACGCGAAAATCGCAAAAACTGCCCAAAAAAACGCCGATTTGGTCGCCCGGCAAAACTAAAACCCGACTACTCAAAACTCCGCACTCACGCATCCTAAACGTCATAGGAGATGCTAAAAACATCCCCAAGGTATCACAAATAATTCACCAATTAATTTTAATAAAAACCTAGTAAGCACAAAACTAGCAATTTTGGTGCAAAAATCGAAAATTAGCGATACGGTTAACACAATTCAACACAATATCCAACCACACAACAAGCAATCTACAAACACTATAATTACAACACATTAGCAAAGATTCAAAACCTATTTTCCATAAACAACCAATACTTGAATTATATAACCTAGCAAATCTTAATCCAAACTATATATGAAAACCTTAAATTAACACTAATTTATAACTCAATTAGCAAGTTAACCTTCTAGATTAGGTTAGCAAAACAACTAGATAACAAATTAGATTTAATCAACTACATAATGGTTTCTAAACCCTAATTCAATTAAAACCATTCACTTTAAAAAAAACAAGATTAGAATTTAGCAATGAAATTTAACACTAAAACAATTTCATTTAAGGAATCAAACCATAAGTATATAAATGGGTCAAAATTATACCTCAATTGGAGATCTAGCAAGAATAAATTTGCTCCAAATGATGGCCTCAAGCATCAAGATCCAAGCTAGGGAGGTGAAGGAAAAGAAAGATGAAGGATGGGTTTAATTTGTAAGCTTGAAATTGCAATTTTGTTGAATTAAACATGAAGAATTTGAAGAAAATGAAAAGAAAAGAGATGAAGAGGAGGGGGTGCAGGTTTCGGCCAGATGAGGAAAGGGGAGGGTGTGGGTGTGTGGGGAAAAGTCATGAGTCAACTCTCCCAAAAGTCAATGCACCATACCTCATCAACTATATTTAAAATCAATTCATAAAACAACTAATTCAACACAAGAAAGAAAACCAAAGTGAGGCCAGAAATTTCTGGACCTGATCAAGGTGGGGCTGTCCTAGGGCTGAGGGAAGAGAGAGAGGGGTTTTACAAAAGAAATTTTATGCAAAAAGACCCCCTACAAGTCAAAAATTGCAAGTTTAGCTTAAAATTCAATAATTTCGCTTCCTATAATAAAAATTAGTTAAAAATCAAAATAAATTACTAAAAATTTATGTTACAACTAGATTTTAATTATCATAATTTTAAAGATTAAAATTAGCCCGGAAAAATTTGTATTTATGGCTAATTTAATGTATTTTCTTACCGGCTTAAAATAATATTAAAAAATTGAAAAATAGGGAAAAATTTTTAAATGACCAAAATTTCATAAGTAACTCATTAGCTACTAAAACAAGAAATTACCTATCCATTTTAAGTATAATTAGTCCTAAACTGCAAAATAACGAGAAAGACGGTTTTCGGAAAAATACCGAATTTTCACCGATTTTCAGGAAAACAGCAAAACGACTTTTCAAGACGCTACATATTTCATCAAAGTCCAGATGCATATGTTGTTCGGGAAAAACATTTAATGACTCGGGATGATGAATTGGAGAGAAAAACTCAGTCAAATCTACGGGTTCATCATCCAAAATATTCCCGGCGTCAATATCCTTAATCAAGTGAAAATCAAAATTCTCTGACACCTCAACAAAAGCATGGATATCAATCAAGTCAGGTTCTAGAGTGGAGGTGTAGAGGGCAAAAGGATTGGGTGTGGTTTCACTTGGCAAGGTCCCTTCACAATCGGGTAAATCAAACATTACAAAGTCGCACAACTCATTAATCATTCTATCTTCAATTGATAAAGCATGTGGGACACTCGATAGACTTTCAAAACAAGAGTTGTGGGATTCAACTTGGGATGGGTAAGTTTGATTTGGAAGGGGGTACAACTCACTCTCTCCACTCAAATTCACAGCCTGTCCTGCCGCCTCATTATATATTGAAAAATTAGGAGCTAGTTGAAAACTAGCTACCGGGTCAGTATGTTGTACGAGAGCGGCCATGGACGCATTCAAATCCATTATCTGTTGGCTTGACGCTACCCTAAAGTCTTCCAAAGGCTGTTCCATACTAGACATGGGTTGTGAAGGGGTTTCAGGAAAAGATTCAAAGTTGTTTGGATACTGAAAACTCCCAAATGGCGGTTCTGAAGCAATGTCTAGGGAAGGTGCAAAAGTAGGGTAGCATTGGTAGGAATTGAATGGCTGGACAGGAGCAGGATCAACATCTGGATAGGAAGGTGAATGGAATTGTTGATCCCAAGAATTTGAAGTGGTGAAAGGAGTGAAAGATCAGCTACGAGATTGTTCAATACGTTCAGCAAGAGACATAGGTCTTGTGGCTACAACTGGACTTTCAAAAAGGGTATCAACGCAAGAAGGGGTGAATGTTTGAAACGGTTGGTACGAAGTGGATTGCGGGGTCCAGTTGTTCGTCCTAGACGCGTCTATCCGATCTTTCAAAGAAATTTTGGGCATGGAGGGGTCGTTTGAAGTTCGACCAAAACAAGAACCGTATGAAGTAATGTCTGGTTGTGGGTACCACAGTTCGGCAAGAGTTTTGCGAGGTGGAGTACCCATGATATGAAGAGATGAAGAGAGAAAGGCAGAGAAAAGGAGGGGAAAAAGAATGTGATAATTTTTTTTTTAAGTTATATATTAACAAAAGAATGAAGTATACACACAAAAAGAATATTGACTAAAACAACCACGACATGAAAATACCACACACCTAATCGTTCTAGGGTTAACCTAGGTCAACTAGACCTGCTCCAGAACTTGATTGTCGAAGTAATACTGTGTCGAGAAACAGGCTCAAGATACACTGATCACGAGGCCAGGTAAGTGCAGAGATAAGGGGAGGTTTTCCAACGCTTTCGCGAAGTTCCTTAATTAAATAACCCTTTCTCTTTTGGCGGTTTCTCCGTTAACACTTTCCTAGACACCCCGTAAACAATATACCGTTAAGCAAGGTTCTAAACACAGTTAACTTCTCCTAGTGAGCGCGAAGTCCTTAAGGCTTAAAGTCTAGTTTCTTTTAAATTTTGTCCGGGTAAACGTTATGCGCAAGTTCGTGATTTGTGGGCCACGGAAAAGGTGATGAAATCCTTTACCGTATGTTGTGGGGTTCGCTTGCCCTTAAGTCCGTATTAATGTATGCAATGCGCAATTCAATAAAAATTCTATAAAGAATCAAACAGTCGTTTTTTAGTTTAAGCGCGGCACTGCAACAAATACGGGCTAGTCAATTTTTAGCGTTTGCTAGCGAACTTGCAAAGAATCCTGCAAAGAATAGTGTATTGGAAGCGTCGGATTTGAGAAGAAGGTGTTAGTAAAGTACGTACCGTTAAGTTTTGGGTTAGGAAACCCCCGTTGAATCAAATCCGGTAAGCTTGAAAGGTTCGCTTGCGCGGGTCAAACTACCCGGATCTTTGGCACTGTACATCGTAATCACCTTTGCTTTGAATGTACACTTTGCTCCCCACAATTGCAATTTGCAAATACGCAAAAATCTGCACACTTGCCCACAAAAATTATCAAAAATAACAAAAAGATATATATATATATATATATATATATTTTTATATACAAAAAGAATATTAACCCGAATAACAAGAAAGAAAATACGCTACCGCCTCCCCGGCAACGGCGCCATTTGATTGAAAGAATTAAAGTTAACCGCAATCAAGACGGTGTCGCTATGCAGCTAGCCGGTTGAGCACGGGTCGATCCACAGGGAGATGGTTGTATTTCCGTTCTTGTCTTAGACGAGTCAATAAAGAATTTGTGTATATTTGTTCGAGACTATCCTATGTGTAATATTTGCAAGTATAAAGTTGTTAAGAAAAAGATACGAGATTATAAGCTAAAGAAATCCGTACTCAAAACCTTTGAGCCGAATCTTGACCAATTGAAGCTAGAGCAATCGGCAACAACGTGGATTAGGGGATTTAAGCGTGGTATTCGTGGAATACGGCTTATTTACCCTTGTCCTTCCGTTCTTGTCTCTTGCTTTCGCCTCCGGCCAAACCGAACGCAACCGGTCGCAGTTAGGAATCACCGTTACCTTGTCAGGGTACGGTACCTAACGGAGCGCTTGCGTATCGTTTGGGCGGAGTTCAATGGAAAATACGGGAAAAGGAAATGGGCAAAGAAACGTTAACTTATAATACCGTATTTCTTCTTAACAATAATAATTACATTCATTCACAAAAGAGAACCAAAAAGAGAGAACAAAAAGAAAAGAACAAAGAAAAGAAAAGATTACAAGTAAGTAAGTGCATGAAATGAAATTGCAAGAAAGTAAAGCAAGATAATAATAAGCGAGTAATAAAAAAGCAAATAAAAAGAACAAGAAAGTAATTACAAGAACATAGAACTCAAGACAAGCATGCGATCAATAGCCAACCCTTAAACTTGCAAGCTCAATCAAGAGGTTGCAAGATCAAGGGAAGGGTAGAGAACGCATGTGAAATGAAGAACTAGTCCCGTGAGAAAATACGACCCTTGAGATTAATAACTAACCCTTAACCATTCAAGCTCAATGAAGAGGTTGAATGATCAAGAGAAAGCAAGAATCTCAAGGGGAAGAAGAAACAAAAGAGAATGATACAAAACTCTCATCTTCATTAATCTCCCACTCAAAAAGCTCTCACTACAATTTTCATGGAAAAAGAATAAAGAAGAAGAAGAAAAAGAACTAAAACTACAAAAGAAAGAGGAACAAAAGAATGACCCTTGGTTGGGCTCAGATCTGGAGTATTTATAGGCAGGGAAATGGAAACCTAGGGCAACATTCTGGCATAAGATGAAAGTACCAAACTGCCCACAAAATTTGACCCAGCAAGGAGCCTACATGGCCGCGGATCCGCGGCCAATACCCCCTATTGGCCGCGGATCCGCGGCCGTATAGAGGAATTGGGTGCTCCGTTTTTCTGTGCTTCCCTGGTCTGCTGTCCCCTGTTGTCTGGTACATATATTTTCTGAAAATACTTTCACATTTCTTCCAGAATTTCTGTTGAGGAAAGGTGGACTTTTGTGGATGCTTTTGTCATGATTGCCTCGAGCTCCGCGTAGATTTCTTGAAACTTGTTGTTGCCATTGAGCCTTGTGCATGAAGGTGACATTGATTTGACATTTTGTCTTCCTAAACTGGTATCTGGCAACATACGGATGACGAGCGGAGACCGTGTTTTCTCAGTGGTTGGCAGGAACCCGGATTTTGTCGTGTTTTCCATGAATTTCACCGTTTTAGAACCGAGAACCTGTATCCTGCAAATATGTAACAAACACGGATTAAAAGCACCTACCTATAAACAACCGAGCGTAAGAATGGGCGGTATAAAATTGTTGGAGATAGTGCCCTCATAGTCAATTATTGGATCATAAGTACGTGATTGCAATGATTGCGGAGGACCTATACCGGTAGGATAGTCTTACTCAAGATGATAGTATGCTATCTGGTTTGCCTTTATCAGTCGTGTACATGATCAGGTGACTGATTACATGTTACACTTTGATAGAGCCTTTAGGATCTTGCTTTACCACCAACAGTATGATGGCGATCATATACGTGAGAGTTGGGTGGTTTATACGCATATCCTTAATTGTGGTTCCTAGTCGTGGGAGTTTCGAGACAGGGCATCGATACTCCGGAGTAGACTAGTGTGTACAGTCGAGACCCCGACGAGGGGCGGTGGCAGGTCTCACAAGCCACTGATGTCAGTTGGATCACCTAAGATATATACAGGTGCTCATTGGGTTATGAGTACACCGGACAGGACTCGCCGGGAATCTGCTAGTTAGTATTATATCTACCGTCAGATAGCAGTTCCCTGGTGACATGTGTACAGGTTAGTTCATCGACCTGAGGTCGTCATTTGTCTCGTGTGAGTTCCCACTGTGCTTTGTTTTCTACCCTACCACGGCTCAAAGGAGTCGTGCAAACAGGTAGTTTTTGGGTACAGTCCCGAGCCATATGGAGGCACGTGAGCGGATCGGCAGGGGATTCGTCTCTCCCGGTATTGGGGGCGAGGTCGTGCTGTGTCTAGGAGAGCCATTACACAAAGTCCATGGCCATGGAAGGAGATTTACTGGTAGGTACTCCAGTAGTATCTCAGAGTGTTATTGGGCTACACTCCGACACGACTTATACTGCTATTGGGGGTCTGACGTTACTAGCCCCCTAGGCAGATATGCGATACTCATAGACGAACGGACCAGACTGTATATACATTGTCACTGTTAGGCTCAGTAGGGTTTTCCGGATGAGTGCGCTCATCGGCATCCCTTGAGGTCAGTCCATGGGCAGCCGTTACGCATTGCTAGTGCCGCTGACGGTTTGTGGTTAAACCCACTGCCAGGGTACTGACGAGTCATTAGAGTCCCCCACAGACAGTTTCCCAAGTTCGGGCGAAACGTTGTAGAGGCCGTATGGTTTTATGGCAGGGTTCGGAAAATGCACGTGCGTTTACGCACGTGTTATTTTTCGGGCAGATAATACTGGTCGGCTTTGGTTTAAGCCGGATCCGAGTATTATATTGAGTAGATATAATATCTTTGTCTCAGTTGCATTTGTATTCGGTCTTAATACAAATGCGGGTGTATTTATACAGTTTCGGGGTTGTCCTGAAATTCGTTTCAGGATCACTTTTGGAAGTTGCCAGTTTCCAGTTTTCTATCAGCCGTCTTTTAACATTCGGTTAAAGACGGATTTATCTTTTCTTGGATGAGAGAGAGTCATGCTTCTAGAAGGTTCTAGATGATGACTAGGCTTCATGACTCATTAGTGCATTAATGGTTTTTTGATGATGTGTTTAATGACTCATGCTTTGATATTAATGGTTTTGTTTTCCTTAGGATATTTGTTCATAATATCTTTTGCTTAAGGTTACCCTCTTTCTCCTACGGTCACCCCCCCTCTTGCTATAAGAGGCCGGCCCCCTCTCTCTCTCTCTTACTTGAGTTATTTCATGGTTGTAAAAAGATTATGATAGATTTTGGGGTGTATGGAATTTCACAGTTCATTTCATTCCATCACCCGATTCCCTCGGCAACTTCATTAACCGATCGTCCACGGACTTGGACGAAGTGAGACAAAGTCATCTACTCATTCTCTACATCATTCTTGGTCGTCTCTTTTAGCAAACTTGATGATCGAGTTGCCTCAAGTCAGAGGCGGGAGCCCGTTTAAAGAATCGTCGATGTGGTGCCACCTCGACGAGGATATCGGAGATCGACGAGATCGGAGCAGCCGCAACGGAGCGTGGGATGATGGTTAAAGAACGAAGGACTCGGATCGTTCGGTATAACCTTTCTACACTCTTTACAGTTTGTTAGTTTAGCAATAATGGAAGATCCGGGTTAAAGTATACGATAGCGCTAGTTAAAAGTTTTTTGTTCCGCATTTGGCGTCTGTTGACTGCCGGGGCGCTAGCGTAGACTTACAAAAATGCAGTATTCTGTGATGAACAGGGGAACCGCAAAAACTTATATAAACTGATTTCTCTCTTTTTAAATAAAAAAGTGCGGTTTTTCCCATGATGTATGAGTCGTCCACCATGAGTTTGCTGATGGATTTCGAGACCCGATTCGAGGAGACGGATGAACCGTTTCGGGTACATGGTGGACCCGGTAAGGTACCCCGGGGCAAGAAGCGCGTGATGATGACGATGTGAGCCAGGCAGGGGAGCACTACCTACCGGTGATTTTACCCGACGTGTCGGATATCCGGAGGATACCGTCGTGGTCTTGAGATGGATGGTAGGGGCCGGTCTGGACTGACGGCGCCCTAGATATTGAGATTGTGATATTGAGATTTCGAGATATTGAGGTATATAGACTGTGATACAGAGATATCGAGATATTGGGATTACGTTTTGTGCCGATGCTAGGCACTGTTTTATGCTGATTTCAATATGATACCTCATTTTAAAAATACAAAGGAAATCTCACTAAATTATGAAAACAGTTCTTCATTTACATGTATTCTGTTTTCATGCATTCATACCTCATTCATATGATATATTGCTACTTGAGGCACTGACACGGGCACATAAGATTACACTCGGGTTAGATATCTACCCTAGCCTTGTTATAGGTTGCATGTTATTCTTATATTTTAGGATATATTATGATCATTAACCTAGGATTGCGTTATTTATGCGATTTCTTTTCGTAGATGTTTTTCTATTCACGAGTTGGCAACTCACCCCCGTTGTGCCCCAGTTTCTTGCAGGTTTGCCGTACAAGTTTCATTACGGCTTTGCGGGCATAGTTTCCTTCGGGTGATTTGCTAGTAGGTGGGTTTACTTATATCGTACCCCCATTATATATCTTGTATATCATTATTCTGTTGTATCTAGAAGTTCCATCAACCAAACACGTATTTATTTGAGATAGAGACCAGTGATGTTTATTCTTTCGACCTTAGAGTCGCGCGTTGTATTTCTGTGGATTTCTTGTTGTTTTGAGTTTCTATTTGAGTTTTGATCCTCGCCCTTGGCGTTGTATATTATATTGCTTGTGTGGTTGTGGCCATCGATTGACGAAGAGCTAGCTCCCGCTTGGGGATGCCTTTTTTTTGATTTCGTATACTATTCATATTGTATCCCGTTTGGGGGGCAGTATTTACAAAGGAGATCCTGCCGAAATTTTCAGAAAATACTTGATGTTTGTAAAAACCGCATAATTCGGCTTATGCTATTAAAACTACATTTTTTAAATTGGTCTTCCTTCACTCTACTACTTTTCTTGGTTTGGATTTCTGGGTTTTCGTCTTACTTAGATTACGTACGTCTCAAGACGTCTCGTAGTTTAAGTCCCGGCCATGTTCCGTACTTTCGGGACGTGACAAAGTTGGTATCAGAGCGTTAGGTTTTACCTTCGGAACGTAGGATGACCCTTGGTTGATGGAATAGGTGACTAAAGTAGAGTGACGTACCGTGGGTATGTTCCGCGGCATACTTACGACACGCCACTCTACTTAAGGAGCCTTAGGATGTACATTTCTTTGCTCAGTATTATATTCATTCCGATCTAGCCTCATCAGTACCAGTTATGGTTTTGCTGCCACGATTACGGGCAGGGAGAGCTACGGCTAGAGTTGCGGTCAGCACGAGCTCGTTACGAACGAGGACTAACCAGAACATAATTCCGGCGACACACGATTGTAGAGATGTGTCTTTTGATTGTGATTTCGCGCCACGAGTGTTGGATGGATCGATGTATGAGATTACTTGGACATGCCGATCAGCACTAGAGGATTGAGCCAATGATAGAGGCCAGCCAGATTTTGATGACCGTTGGTGTGTTGCTCACTCCTGATGATTGAGGCACCGTTCAGCGTGCAGACGAGCGAGCCAGTTATTGCTGCGAACGACGAGATATTGCCCTAGATGCTGGAGTTAGTGCAGAATGAGTTGTACTAAGAGATGATAGAAGGTCGCTAGTCATCGAGGATGAATGACTAGGACATGTGGATCGTTCGCCTACCCCGATACGAGGTCATCAGATAGATTGATTCCAGCTAGAGACGACTTCACGCGGAGACGTTGGGAGTCGACAGAGACGATCGAATGTCATAAACCTATTATTCCAAGTTTAAAGTAGTCGGAAAGACATGCAGGAAATTTTATGGTCCCTCTAGAAGAATGAAACCCTAACTCGACTTAATGACCGTGTGAAAGCCTTTGAACCTTCGGGTTTGCGGCAGTTCTACGGCGCCATTAGTGAGGCTTGGGTTTGCCTTCTACGGCTGGACCACCGATGCTGTGGTATGTACTCGATACTATTAAATTGTGCCCAAGATGTTGAGCTCTTGGGGGATTATAAGGTTTTGACGACTCGATCGGATGGCTCGACTTAATTCGGATGCTAGGTGGTGAGATGCATTTCTTGGGAGACTCCAGGTACGAGGATAGCCGTTGGAGCTCAGTCCATGCAGCCGCGATGAGACGAGTCCGAAGCAGTCGACATTAGAGAAAAGTGGAGTAAGAGGTTCGTACAAGATCTGGATATGATGAAGTTCCACTCCGCCGACATCAGAGATGCGATGCACATGCCGAGGCATTGTACTTGGATATACCTTCCAGAAGCAGTCGTGATGAGGATGCAGCCGTTCCGGGGGAAGAAGCAGATGTAGTAAAGGGCGATGACTTCCGGGCAGTTAGGCAGAGATGAGACTTGGATGAGACCTTGAGCAGGAATCCTTCCAGGCCACTGATGCAATGATATTTGCACCCAGGATCAGATGTGTCACGTGCATTCAGAGAGCCAGAGGCCAACGCCAGTGATATGCTGCCTTGACAGGGCCGATGAGCCGATGGATCGTGAGATTGGTAATCCACGGAGAAGACTTGGACCCAGGAGTGGTCATGTTACGCACACCAGCAGGCCAGAGTTCAGGATCGCCGGCGAGTTACGTTATGAGTGATCACGACAGTTGGCCAGAGATTCTTAGAGGGTGTACTTGAGTGGGACTATTCCGCCATACTTGATTTCGATGTTTTGGGCGATCTATTCACATGACTGATTTTGATGATTGAGTTTCGTGGTATTTGTTTTCATGGACCATGGTTGCGCCTATTGAGTATTTATGATTTTGCATAGTTGTTTCACTTAATATCGCTTTCGTGCCTTGGTTTCTCATGTTTATGATTTTATGGGTTTCGTACGGTTGAGTTGATTCCGTGCGTATGCACGCACACGATATGGTTTTTGCACTCGGTATAGTTCACGTATGCTGCAGTGCAGTGATTCGTATTTTATGCACTTGGATGCACTGGACTTCGATTTCGAGGGTGATGCTTAATATTTGTTTTGTGCATTTTATGCACCTGATTGGATTTTGCGCGTGCTCGACGGTTGATATTGGATTTCATGATTTCGTTCATGATGAATGCACCGGATTTGGATTTTTAGCGCATGTCGGGCGCATGTTATGAGATGCAATTTTGGTGCACACCAGATGCACTAAATCGAGATTTTTCGTGCATGTCAGATGCACCTGATTTTGCTGTCAGGCACACACGTTGCCTATGACCGATGTTGTGTGCACACCCGTTGCACCTTGATGTTGTTTCTGTGCACAGGTATGGCACATTCATGGATTTTTATTTCTGTGCGCACCGGACGCACAGGGTTTCCATATGCACTTTTGGGATTGATTCCTATGGAGCAGTATATTTTCATGATATTGCGATTTGTTTCGTACTGAGCAGGACTAGTCAGAGGACAATACCTGAGTGTGTTTTGCACGCATTTTCTTCAGATATTTACATGTATAGTTCCGAATTATAGCATATCGGTTTTGCTTTGGATTTGGCATTCGCGTCTTCACCTTGACTCCGATGATTTCAGGATACTTGACGGAGTTTTGATTTTGAGTTATATGCTCATTTTTCATGCGCATGCGCTGCGCTACGATTTGTTTTATGTACTTATGATTTCGGAGCCCCGACGACTGGATGGTTTTGCTTAGATGTTTTAGTATTTGGGGGGAGTTTTAATTTAAATTCGGGGACCGAATTTCTTTAAGGGGGGAAGATTGTAATGCCTTGAAAAGTCGTTTTGGTATTTTCCCGAAAATCGGT
This sequence comes from Agapanthus africanus, assembly GCA_030015575.1. Lineage (NCBI taxonomy): Eukaryota > Viridiplantae > Streptophyta > Magnoliopsida > Asparagales > Amaryllidaceae > Agapanthus > Agapanthus africanus. The sequence goes on from JASDDO010000008.1 coordinate 263,207,461, forward strand.
GAAAATTTGGTATTTTTCCGTAAATCGTCTTTTTGTTATTTTGCAGTTTAGGCCTAATTATACCTAATTTGGATAGGTAATTATTAGTTTTTAGTAGCTAATGAGTTACTTATAAAATTCTGGTCATTTAAAAATTTTCCCTAATTTTTCAATTTTTTATTATTATTTTAAGCCGGTAAAAATACATTAAATTAGCGATAAATACAAATTTCATTGGGCTAATTTTAATCTATAGAACCATGACAACTAAAATCTAGTTTGTAATATAAATGTTTAGTATTTTATTTTAAGTTCTATTTAGTTATAATCGATGGAAAATTAAAATTTTAATTATTTGAACTAAAACTTGCAAATATAATATTGTGGGGGGTCTTTTTGCATGGAATTCTTTTTGTAATCACTCACACACACCCTCACCCCTCCATGGCCGAGCCCACCATCAACAGCCCACTTCCCCCCCCTCAAAAATTTTCTCCATCTCATTTGTATGTGTGAAATAGAGTTTAAAGGTATATGTTAAGATGTATTGTTTTGAAGGCTTAGTGTACCTTGATTTGAGGGGGGTTGACTTAGAAAATTTTGCACAACACCCACACCATCCCCCCTGGCCGAAAATCTGTAGCCCCTCCCCCTTCACTTTCCTCTTTTCATTTCCTTCAATTTTAATCAAAAAATTTCTCCAAAATCCAATTTAAATCTCACAAATTAATTTCCATTCTTCATCCCATTCTCCTTAGCTTTTATAACTTGAATCATGGTGTTATGAAGCCATCATTGGAGGCAAATTCTTCTTGCTAGATCTCTAGATTTTTCAGGTATAATTTCTACCCATTTAAATTCTTATTGTTAGATTTCTTTAATTGAGTTGTTTTAGTGTTAATTTTAGTGCTATTTGCATACTAGTTTTTTTAAAGTTTATGGCTTGAGTTGAATTAGGGTTTGGAAAACCATTATTAGGATAATTAAGTTATTTTGTTATCTAGTTATTATACAAACCAAATTTAAGAGGTTACTTTGCTTAGTGGGCTCAAATTAGTGTTAATTTAGTGTTTTCATGTATAGTTTGGATTGGAATTGCTCATTTTGAAAAATTCAAGAGAGTTGGTTGTGATCAAGTTAGGGTTTGTAGTGTTTGATCATGGTTTTAATGGGTAGATTAGCATGTTAATTGAATGCAAAACCCAAATTGGTTACTAGTTGCTATTTGTTAGTCTAAAATTTTGCTAATTGTGTTAATTTGGTTAACTAGGTTTTTGGAATTTAATTAATCAATTGGGATAAAAATCTAATTAGGGTATCCATGGTATTATTAACTTTTTAAATTGTATTTTAATATTTTAGATCATGCAAATCCAAACTAAATTGTTGTTTATGCATTTTTACTAAAATGGTTGAAATTTGGGTAAAATTGCAAACTAGTTTTTTGAACGTATATAGTTTGATGAGATTAAATTGTGGTTATGGGTTATATGACTTATTTAAGTTATTTAATAAGTATTATGGCCGCTAGAATTGTTTAAACGTCGAGTTTTGTACTAAAACGGGAAATTCTGCTTGCTAGTTTTTCGGAAAAACGGCTTTTAAAGTGAATTTGGGGTTTTTGTGAGTTTTAACCTATTTTATATTAAAATTAGTGTTCGTGAATGTGCAAATGAGTGTATTTGGGTTTTTCTCGATGGTCTGGCGTTTGTACGCCGATGTCGAGGGTTTTTGGGTTGATTTGTGGAAGCAACCATAGGTTTTGACCTATGTGGGATTCGTGTGTCGTTTTGGTCATGAGTCGGATTTTAATGCGATGCGGTGCGTTATGATATGTAGGTACCCCCATGTGGACTTCGAGACGGCAAGCAAGCGCATGGCGACGTCGGCACCGGCGAGCGAGGACCAGGTGAGTAGATTTATATCTACGGGGAGAAGTCGGGTGGATGGCGTATAGCACCCCCGCAGTCCGTGGTGGTGTATACGGATGCGTATACACACCAACAATTATTATATGTTATTTGGGATTAATAACGATGTTAGGATGGATATTGGTGTGTTGGATTACCTTAGTGTTGCGAACCCTAGGGTAGTTTTGCACTACACATACACACATACTTACACACATACATACTTGCATACATTCCTATTTATATGTGCTCATGGGATTCTTTATAGTTATGTGTTCACATGGGTATGGGACTATGTGTTCACATACGGATATGAGGACGATACTTGGGATTGAGCTGAGTCGATGAGATTTGTTTTGTGGTTGTGATATCGGTTTATACGAGACTGTCGATCAGTAGTCAGATCATGACTATATTGATATATTAGTATTGTACTAGACATAGGTCAGTACCCTGGACTATGATCTTGGATAAAGAGGATACCAGATGAATAGTGTGATGAATATGATATTAACCCGTACCCAGATTTGGGTATGCCATACGACGGATTTACGTACAAGCTATATTTTGATGATTGATCCGCACTCTTGACTTGGAATGTCTGCTTATAGATATGGTATCGGATATGATATTATTGAGGCGGGATCACCGACTAATATATATACAGGTATGTATATGTATCGACTCAGATGTTAGGCGGTTTCCTTACCTGTAGTCCAGCTGGTTAGCTTAGCCCTTTAGTTTAGTTTAGTTGTTAGATTAGATTCGATTCTTACCTATTTCAAAAACTAACGAATCGTGGGTATTTTAAAAGACAGCCCAAGGGATCCTACGGATATTTTAAAAGACGTATCTTTTCATAAAAACACCGTAGCCCCTATTTTCAAAACCCCATGATTCGTGTTATTTCAAAAGGCACCATTTGTAGGACTTATATTAGATTAATGCAGGTTAGTTACGGTTGCGTCTAGTATTCAGCTCCCGTGTATTATTGTGGTTCGCTTCGCATCGCATACTTATGTTATAATTTCTTATCGCAATGTTGATATCATGCTGTTAGGACACCAGCACCATTACCGATGATGCGTATGTACCACGTACACTTACTTGCCGGCTCACACACATCTTCATCGGTATTTGCCATGTCACGTACACCTTAGAAAATATTATTGCTTGACTTAGCTTGTTAGTTAGTAATTTGACATGATATTAGTATACCTGCCTTATATGCCAGCTTAACATTGTAATTATTACTTGTCACTTCATGCATACTGTTATTCATTGTTATGCATACATTCATGGTTTTACATTCTATTGATGATTTGGATTCGGATTTCCATGAGATTTTCTGGATTTGGGGGGGGGGGAAACCGCAAAAACTTATATAAACTGATTTCTCTCTTTTTAAATAAAAAAGTGCGGTTTTTCCCATGATTTATGAGTCGTCCACCATGAGTTTGTTGATGGATTTCGAGACCCGATTCGAGGAGACGGATGAACCGTTTCGGGTACATGGTGGACCCGGTAAGGTACCCCGGGGCAAGAAGCACGTGATGATGACGATGTGAGCCTGGCAGGGGAGCACTACCTACCGGTGATTTTACCCGACGTGTCGGATATCCGGAGGATACCGTCGTGGTCTTGAGATGGATGGTAGGGGCCGGTCTGGACTGACGACGCCCTAGATATTGAGACTGTGATATTGAGATTTCGAGATATTGAGGTACAGAGACTGTGATACAGAGATATCGAGATATTGGGATTACGTTTTGTGCCGATGCTAGGCACTGTTTTATGCTGATTTCATTATGATACCTCATTTTAAAAATACAAAGGAAATCTCACTAAATTATGAAAACAGTTCTTCATTTACATGTATTCTGTTTTCATGCATTCATACCTCATTCATATGATATATTGCTACCTGAGGCACTGACATGGGCACATGAGATTACACTCGGGTTAGATATCTACCCTAGCCTTGTTATAGGTTGCATGTTATTCTTATATTTGAGGATATATTATGATCATTAACCTAGGATTGTGTTATTTATGCGATTTCTTTTCGTAGATGTTTTTCTATTCACGAGTTGGCAACTCACCCCCGTTGTGCCCCAGTTTCTTGCAGGTTTGCCATACAGGTTTCATTACGGCTTTGCGGGCATAGTTTCCTTCGGGTGATTTGCTAGTAGGTGGGTTTACTTGTATCGTACCCCCATTATATATCTTGTATATCATTATTCTGTTGTATCTAGAAGTTCCATCAACCAAACATGTATTTATTTGAGATAGAGACCAGTGATGTTTATTCTTTCGACCTTAGAGTCGCGGTTGTATTTCTGTGGATTTCTTGTTGTTTTGAGTTTCTATTTGAGTTTTGATTCTCGCCCTTGGCGTTGTATATTATATTGCTTGTGTGGTTGTGGCCGTCGATTGACGAAGAGCTAGCTCCCGCTTGGGGATGCCTTTTTTTGATTTCGTATACTATTCATATTGTATCCTGTTTGGGGGGCAGTATTTACAAAGGAGATTCTGCCGAAATTTTCAGAAAATACTTGATGTTTTTAAAAACCGCATAATTCGGCTTATGCTATTAAAACTACTTGTTTTAAATTGGTCTTCCTTCACTCTACTACTTTTCTTGGTTTGGATTTCTGGGTTTTCGGCTTACTTAGATTACGTACGTCTCAAGACGTCTCGTAGTTTAAGTGCCGGTCATGTTCCGTACTTTCGGGACGTGACAATTATTCACTGTTATGCAGTATTATAGAGTTTTATGCCTATATTCACTGTTTACGTGCTATTGATGATTGGATTTCTGATTTTCATGAGATTTCCTGGATTTGGGAGAAAACCGCAATAATATATATAAACTTCTTTTTCTCTCTTTTTAAAATGAAAAGTGCGGTTTTCTCATGATTTATGAGTTGTCCACCATGATGTTTTCTCGGTTATGAGATGGATTTCGACACCCGATTCGAGGAGTTGGATGAACCGTCTGCGGGTACATGGTGGACCCGGTAAGGTACCCCGGGGCAAGAAAATCCAGTAGTAGACGTTGAGCACGGCAGGGGAAGACTGCCTTCCGGTGATTTTATCTGACGCGTCGGATATCCGGAGGATACCGTCATGGTCGTGTGATTGATGTTAGGGGCCGATCCGGACTGACGGCGTCCTAGATAGTGAGATTTGAGACACTGGGATTTTGAGATATTGAGGTATTGAGATTTGATGATAAAGGCCAGTCCGGGTAGCCGGAACCTGAGATATTGAGATATTGGGATTTATGTTGTGTCGATGCTAGACACTGTTTATGTTGATTTCCTTGATGATACCTTGTTTTAAATATACAGAAATCTCACTAAGTTATGATAGCAGTTTCTTCATTTATTTGTATTCTGTTTTCATGCATTCATACCTCATTCATATGATATGTTGCTACCTGAGGCACTGACACGAGCACATGGGATTACACTGATGTATAGATGTTTACCCTTGCCACTTTTTCATGCTTCAGACTTTATCATTTGAGGATTATATATTGATCGTATGACCTAGGATTACGTCATACATGCGATTTCTACTCGTAGATGTTTTCTACTCACGAGTTGGCAACTCACCCCCGTTGTGCCACAATTCCTTACAGGTTTTGCCGTACAGGTTCTTTGCGGCTTTGCTGGCACACTATTCTTTCCAGGTGATTGCTTTCGCAGGTGGGTTCTTTGCATCAGGACCACCATTGTTTTTTTATTATTTCAGTTGTATCTAGAAACTCCATCAACCAGATTGTATATTTGAGAGAGATAGAAAACCAGACCTGTTATTCTTTCGACCTTAGAGTCGCGCGTTGTATTATTATGTTTTTCATGTTATTTTGAGTTTCTTTTGAGTTTTGATCCTCGCCCTTGGCGTTGTATATTATATTGCTTGCGTGGTTGTGACCGTCGATTGATGAAGAGCTAGCTCCCGCTTGGGGATGCCTTTTTATTGATTTCGTATACTATTCATGTTGTATCCCGTTGTGGGCCAGTATTTACAAAGGAGACTCTGCCGAAATTTTCAGAAAATACTTGAGATTTTAAAATACATACTTCGGCCTATGTTGATTAAAACTACTTACTTTACTTTGGTTTTTCCTTCGCTCTACTTTTCTTTGGTTTTGATTTTCTGGGTTTTGGCTTAGTTAGATTACGTACGCCTCGAGACGTTCGTAATTTAAGTGCCGGTCATGTTCCGTACTGTTCGGGTCGTGACAGTGCGGGACCGAGATTAATGCGATATGTGATACCGCAATCCATTCTCGTGATGTGTGACATTATTGGTTATATGTTATATAGCCGAGTTATCGAATGAAGCGTTGATTCGATAAGATGTTGCATTTGATATTAGTCGGTTATATGTGATATAGCCGGATTATTGAATCAAGAGTTGATTTGATAATTTAATGTATAATTATATATTTGATATATTATATTACATTAACGAATATTTAACTCACTAATGATTTCTTTTCTCACTTGATGTGCACATTGTATATATGTGAAATGTATAATTGTGTATATGTATTGTGTCATGTTTGATGATACATATAAGATAGGTATATGAGACTTATACCATGCTAAGGTTAAATTAGGGTTTTGATTATTTCTTAAGTTATTACAAAAGTGCAAAAGACTTGGTCAAAGTTCTCAAGCTTGGAGAAGCTTGTAGAACATTCTCAAGGTCAACTCTTTTGTCATTCCTTAGGATATTTTTCCTTAACCCAACCTTTAACCATAGCCTTGGGTTTATTCTCTACAAGAGTTAAGCATGATGGCTTTAACTCAACCATGGGTTCAATAATTCATTTGGATGAATTATTCATGTGAGATATTTTTCTTCTTCTTCTTCTTCATTAAAAGCTTCTAGCTTCAATGGAGTTTTGAGAAAACGTGTGAGAAAATGAAATCTAAAGTGAGCTCACTTCCTGTAGGGTTCCTAGGCACTCTAACAAGGTTCTACAAGGCATCAACCATGCCCGATTCAAAAAATAGCCGTGCCGAACAACCCTAACCAAGATCGTATACTAGAGATTATGCGAAAACTAGCAAGTTAAACATTTTAACACTAAGTGAAAAGGGATTACAACCTTTGTTGATCCGGTCCTTGACTTCTAAAGTTCCGTGTTGACGTCCCTTCGCTGCGATCATCGAGATCCCGGACTCGAGTGATGGTTTCCTCGGAGAAATGAGCGGGCTAGGTCATTGACTTCGAGGCCGAAGATGATCTACGTCGAGGAGACTCAAACTCAAGCTCCATCTTCACTAGGTCAAGAACTTTGTGAAGAGAACACCCTAAACTAAATGGCAAGTAGTAGAGGATGATGAAATAGGAAATGGGTTCACTTTAGATTTGGATTTCTCACTCTAAATCTTCACTTGAAAAATTCTAGAAAGCTTTTCTTCACTTGAAGAAGAGGAACAAGAAGAAAAGAATAAGAATGAATTATGTAAAAAGAATAATCAAGTGAAGTCTATCATCATGCAACCATGGGTGAGTTTACCTTTGTAGAGACTAAACCATAGTTTGAGGTAATGGTTTAGTTAATGAAAATCTTATGCAAAACAAAATGAGTGGACTTTGTCAAAGATGCTTAAAAGCTTCATGAAGATTCAAGCCAAGACAAAGAAAACCAACATTTTGTTTTACCAAAATAAATAAAAACCCAAACCATTATCTTAAATATGGTGTAAGTCATACACACACCCAAGTTTGCATGTATCATCAATCATGATACTAAGTAGTGCACCAACATATATCACATATACAACTTGTGCACATCAAGTGAGAAAATTAATCTTAAGTGAACCAATACTAGTTAATATAAAGTAATATATCAAATATATAATTATACATTAAATCATTAAATCAACTCTTGATTTAATGATCCGGTCGTATCGCATATAACCGACTAATATCTAGTGTATCAATATATCGAATCAACACTTGATTCGGTAACCCGGCTATATCTCATATAACCGTCCGATGATACAAATCGCGAGAATAGAATACAGTATCACATAATGGTATTATTCTCGATCCGCACATATCTCATATGCGCTCCTATTTCGTTTCGCTTGAGCTAGGAAACCTCTGTGTAGGACTCTAAAGAATCGTCAATACGCCGGCAGTAGGCGGTGATCATATCAATCACCCACAAGCCGCAAGCGGTCTACTAAACGTAACGGCCACCCGGGTATTGAGCGATCAGAAGATCAACGAGCAAGCCTGCTCACACTCCTGCGAATCCAATCAGTAACACTTACCGCACAGTCCGGTCTTTTTGTTTGATATGTCGCATATCTCGCCTAGGGGTGGTAAACGTCAGACCCCAGTAACTTGATATGTCATGCCGATGTAAGGTCCACAACAAGCGTGAAACTACTGATAACACTTACCAGTAAATCACTGCAACCCTGTCCAGGGATTTCCATTTATGGCCAGTCGAGCATAGCGCAACATCAACCCCCAATACCGGGAGAGACGAATTCCCTCCTATCGCTCATTGCCTCTATGTGAATCGGGACTGTACCCAAAAACCACCTGTTTGCACGACTCAGTAGATCCGTGGTAGGGTGGAAATCAAAGCACAGTGGGAGACACACAAGACTCTATGACGATCTCGGGTCAACAGACTAAGCTGTACCAGTGTCACCAGAGAACTGCCATCTGACGTGAGGTATAATACCATCTGGGAGTTCTCGGCGAGTCCGTTCAGTGTACCCAATCACCACTGAGCACCCGCATACTATCTCTGATGTCAAAAACCAATGGATATGGGATCATCCATCGCCCATCACATGGGTCGAGAAGATATACGTTAGTCTACTCTGGAATATCGATACCCCGTCTCGATATTCCCACGACTAGGAACATTGAAGGATGTACTCATGGACTACCCAGGCCCCACTAGTATGATCTGCATCATAGTCCTGCAAGTCGAGTACACATCCTAAGGGCTTTATCAACATGTAACAGAGAGACATAAATTATACATGTTAAGATAAAGAGCAACCAGATAGCCTACTATCATGTCGAGCAAGAAAGTCCTCCCTATATATGTCCCAGGATCCACCACATTATACATCTCATGTACAGTAATGGCCTCTAGGGCATACATATAACTAACAATCTCCCACTTGCACTAGGGCCATCTGTAGCAGTGGTTGTAGTATCTCATACTCAACCATCCCATAAAAGTCTCTCTCTGGGAAAAGGCCTTTGTGAGTGGATTCGCCGTGTTGTCCTCTGAGTCTACTCTCCTAATCTCGATCACCCTAGAGATCAACTATCTCCATGATCAGGTGATACTGCCTTGGAATATGTCTGGGTCACTGATGGGACCGTGGTTCCTGGGTCAAAAACCACACTTCCATTGTCACACAATGGTAGGAACCTAGTTCATCTCATGAATAAATATACACCCAAACTGCCTCTTTGGTAGTATCTTTGATAGCGATGTCACCAGCCTTTATCGTCTAGTTTGCCACGGTAGCTAGCTTGGAACTCTTCCAACATACCGTCCCTCCACTGAGGGTAAAGACAATGCCTGCGACTGACATTTAGTCGTCCTTATCACCCTGAAACTTTTCCAGTGATTCTCCCCAGGATCAACTGATACCATCTCACTACAACTAGTGAGAATCCTAACATCCAATTAGATCTATCTCATAGATCAAAAACCCAGGATTTAGGAGGTATCACTTTTGATCCTATATGGAGAATCCATGTGATAAGAGGAGATTGACCGAGCGTAGCATAGGAAACTCTTTTCCTATCAAGAGTATGTTGTCCACGTACAATACGAGGATGACCACCTTACTCTCTACTACCTTTATGTATATACAAGGTTCATCTACTATTTTGATGAAGTCAAACTCTTTGACTACCACATCAAAACAGACGTTCCAACTCCGCGATGCCTGCTTTATCCTGTAAAGCAACCTGCACACGTTTTCGCTGCTCCCACTGTCTACGAAGCCCTCTGGCTGTTACTTATAGACACTCTCTTCTAAATCAATATTTAGAAAAGCAGTCATGACATCCAACCACCAGATATTGTAATCATGGTATGTAGCAATGGCAAGTAGGATCCGGATGGACTTAAGCACAACCATTGGAAAAGGTTTCATCATTATCCACGCCTGGTCGATGACGAAAACCTTTAACAAGTCTAGCTTTGAAAGTCTCAAATTTCCATCTACACCAAGTAATCTTCTCAAGATATACTTGCTCATGATGGGGATTTAACCCTTCAGATATAGCATCCAAAGTCCATACTTTGTTGTTGTGGATTCCATCTCAGATCGCTAAGCATCCAGCCATTCTTACAGAGTCCCCACTCTTGATGTCCTTCTCGAAACTAGTTGGGTCATCATCTCATGATGCAATCCTCGCTCCCACTGTCATCGAGAAACCGAAGTATCTCTCAGGCGGATGAGGAACCCTGCTAGATCGGCGGAGAGGCTGAGGTTCGTCGGAATCTATTGAATCCTTTGGTTCTACCAAATCATCTGCTGTAGTTTGTATAGCTGGAACTCCTTCCAGTTCTACCTCATGACCACTAATTTCTTCATAAGAAATTCCCTTTCACAAAGGTGGTATATTGAGAAACAAAACATATTTTGTTCCTCTGTTAGGTAGAAGATATTCCCTTGCGAATGCTTGGGATATCCAACAAACTTCTACAGAACTGACTTTGCCTCGAGCTTGTACGGATTTTGCTTTTAGACATAGACCGGACTATCCCAAATCATAACAAACTTAAGATATGGGCTCTTCCCATTCCATATATCACATATGAAGTGGTAGGCAATGGATTTGATTGGAACCCTATTCAATAGGTATGCAGCTTCACAAGTGCATAACTCCCTAAAAGGAAAAAGGAAACTCAGTAGTACTCATCATAGAGCGCACTATATCAAATAGGGTGTGATTGCTCCGCCCCGATACACCGACGTGCTGTGGTGTATGTGGAGGAGTAATGCTGAGAGAGAATCTCATTCTCCTTTAGAATAATCCAGGAATTCCGTGCTCAAGTATTCTCCTCCTTGATCACATCATAGGACATAATACTTATACCCGGTTTTGGTTCTCTACTTCTATCTTACATTCTTTGAATTTCTCAAAAGTTTCAGATATGTGTTTCAACAGGAACATTTGCCCGAATCTTGAGAGATCATCAGTGAATGTAAGGAAGTACAAGGAACCATTCCTGGCATCTGCAGACAGGGGACCTTCATACATCACTATGTATCAGTCCCAAGAGTTCACTAACTCTTTCTCTGTTTCCAATAAACGGAGCTGTGGTCATCTTATCTCCGTGACATGACCGGCAAGTTTCACAAGATGTAAATTCAAACTGATTTAAATATGCATCTAAATGTAACTTAGCTAGTCGGGTCGCATTGATATGACCTAATCTATAATGCCTTAAGAAGAATTCGTTCATTTATGAACTCTTCCTCTTGTGTGTGTTCTGTTCATTAAGAACTGTAGTTTGATTTAGAACGTTAATGCTTTTAGATAACGTGCCTGAACCGATCAACTCTTGATATAGGAAATGTTCAAAACATTATTCAACAATACAAAATTATATCCTTCTTTAATAAATAAAGAGACTGATATGATGTTGTATATCAGGTTCGGTATCTAATAACATTCGTTAAGAATCAATGTATTCTCGTAATACAGGGTGATAGTGACCAACAGACTTGGCTGCAACACTTGCACCGTTTTCTGTCTCATAAAACTTATCACCCGTTCTCAGTTCTCTACCTTTCTGTAGCCCATGTAACATATTATATATGCGGGATCCTGATCCGGTATCTAATACCCAGGACGTAGAGGATACTGAAAAACAGTTCTCTGTAATGAATACACCCGAAGAAGATGCATCAGCATGCACTTTCTTCGTTTGGGCGGCATGGGAATTCTGGTAATCCCCTATTTCCTGCTTGGTCTTATAACAATTATAAGTTGGAGCAGGACCAACGTTCCCCAACTCAGTATAACAAGTGGGTTCGGTCAATACATCCATATTATTATCTTGATTAAGGCGTGACATGGTCGCTACCTGGAGAGAGAGAGAGAGAAGAAAACACTCTGCGTGCGCTCTTACAAGATTAGATTGGTTATATATATTTTATCTAATCAGGATGGCTCCCACTATTTTTATCAAATCTTCCTTCAAACCCTAAAAGGAAAGACTAGCCGGGATTAATTACACTCTACAAGTTCGCCAATCTTTCAGCCAGGCCAGTGCCGGTACTTTGAGGGAGGTTCCCCGTGCTTTCGCACGGACCTAATTAAAATAAATCTCGTTTTCCCAGGGGCGTAACCCCGTTGACACCTACTTGATCGACTAATTGTAAAGTGCAAAACTCTCCCAGGAGTAACAATTACTCGCAGTGGGTATCGGGATCCAACTATCTCATAGAAGGTATGCAATCTCATTGCAAATTTCAACACTTGAAACTCCCGATAAAGGTTTTTACCCCTATCACCTATGACCTTGGCTATGGTCAACAAATCATAAGCACTAGTCAAGTTCTACCCGTCATTTCATGATTAATTAGACCTACCCACATGAACCTTGGCTAAGGTCAACAAAGTCACATGACTGTCCTAACTAATCGCATCATATGCTGTGTGGGAAGACATCACTTAGCTACCGTACACTACGCCTCGGCTATGGTCGACAAACGTAGCACGAATACTAAGTACCCTACTTCCTAAAATGACGGAGGGTTGCGGATGGTTTTTAAGAAAACCTTTAATGCTTTGAACTTGATCTCATTGCGGAATCAAATGGTTTTAAATGGAGTGTTTTTGAGGCTTTCGCTAGTTTCGCTAAAGAGGTCACTCCCGGTGAAGGGATCTCGTCTCTTTCCTTGTCGAATGAGGTGCAGGATATTCACAATACCACTATGCAAAGCAAGAACTATAAAAGAAATCAAAAGACAAACTGAAGGTTGTAGCATATGCTAGTTATTGCTAAAGAGGTCGCTCCCGGTGAAGGGATCTCGGCTCTTTCCTTATCGAATAAGGTGCTGGATGTTCTACAAGGAACACCGCTATGCAAAGCAACAACTAGAGCTACCTAATTTTTGAAATTCGATTCCACAACATCATTTTGGTTTATTTTCTTTCATTAATCTCATTAATGAATGTCCCATCATTTAAGTGACCTAATCATCACAGATAAATACAACGTACGCTTATGCCATCCGTATTCTCCTCGATGTCCCGTCATGCACCGTTAGGTTAGGTAACTAACGGCATAGCGGGGCAGGGCTAGTGCGGGTGTAAAACATAAGCAACGTCTATATAATATATCATATATACTATATACAGTATCTATCTGAACATATCACATGATCACATCACAGATAACGCAGCAGAAAATATCATATGAAATATTGGATATACTAGGATGTCCGTGTTTTATTTTGAGCCTGTATAAAACACGGATTCCACGGTCGTGATGAATAGCCAATCCCACACCCCTAGACCCCTATGAAAGCGGCAAGCAACCCTACCAATTCTAGAGTTAGGAGACCCGGACTCGACTCCTCGAGATGGTCTCCCACTGGACCCTAGAACCCGGTTACTTGTGCTCCCCGCCTTGGGTCTATCCTAATGCGGAAAAGTAAATAATATACAATGGTGGCATCATCCTCAGCCCGGAAGTGCCCCAATAAAAGAATATTACATACAAGTTTTTACATGAATGAAAAATGAAAAACAGTCATCTCACATAAAAAAACCCGGCTATTCAAACACGACGATCCAATATAACATATCCAGCAACTCATAACATCACATGTCATCAACGTAAGTAAATATGCGTATCCCAATTGTCGTTGATGTATAGCAACGAAACCGGCGATACACCACATATTACACTTACGGTCGCAGAAAAGAAAGTGTAAAACTACAACAGTTGGAATCCGCAACCTCTTTAGACATCGCATGCCTAATCAAATGAATTCCTTAGACATCGCATGCCTAACTATTATAAACCCCGCATTGTAGTCTCATTATCAAAAACTCTTTTCAATACCAAGTCGGGCAATTCAACAAGATTTCCGACATCTTGATCGAATGCTCGTTGCAAACTTTAGTAGACGGTCGCACCCCGGTATGCCGTCGATGAAGTGCACTAAGGCGGAACACCGCTACCGCGAGCACCCGAACGGATGCTTTTGGCTACGGGGTTCTCTTACAGTCACTTGGTCGGGGCTATGGGGCGTGGCTGTCTATTAAGTTTACCCGGCGAGTATCCGTGTACGCTACGTGATTGCGATGGACTTTTGATCGCATCAAAATCCCGTGGCAACCAATCATTTGAGACTGAAGTGCTAGATTTATAACATTCAAATCAGTTATCTCATAACAATTTGTGGATTCCAAATATTGTATCACATTCCAGATAAATAGACAATGTTAAACTTTCCGATCGAATAATCAAACATCCAAGTTTTCCCAAATAGTTCAACACTTGAGGGGAGTTTAAAAACATCCATTTCATGCCACAGTACCAACGGTCCAGCCGTAGAAGGGTCAAGCCAACGCCTCACATGTGGCAACGCCGTACTGCCCCAAACCCTAAGGTTCAAAAGGCAGTTCAAGACGGTCACATAATCGAGTTAAGGTTTGTTGTCTTCTAGAGGGTCCATCGCGTTACTTGCATGACTTAGAACGTTCTTAAACTACGAAAAAATCCAACACTTGGAAATTTTCTGGCAGGGGAAAAATGAGTTATTAATATCCGTTCGAACTTTTTAACACGTTCAAAAATTACCCGGAAAAACAAAAACAAATTTAAATTATCCGATCGAATCAACGAGTCCCCAATACACCCAAGAAAACTCAACACTTGAGTAAATATAAAAATATCCAGAAGAATCAGGAATTACAGAAGGACATTACTGTGCAAACTACGTGCCATGATTCAACTTTTTGGCCGCGGAACCGCCGCGCAAGCCTTGGTACGGCCGCGGTTCCGCGGCGCTTTAAGGTGATCAGTGGCACGTGTTGCACAGTAATCCTTGTATTTCCTTGCTGATTTTTTTTAGTATTTTTAATTCACAAAAAATCACATTTTGAAATTTTTCCCAGAAAATAGGGTATATCGGGTTTTCCGGGTTCGATCGGACTTTAAACTTCATCTAGACTTCGCCTAGACTTCGCCTAAAACTCTAGTTTGGCTCTTATACCACTGTAGGGTTCCTAGGCAATCTAACAAGGTTCTACAAGGCATCAACCATGCCCGATTCAAGAAATAGCCGTGCCGAACAACCCTAACCAAGATCGTATACTAGAGATTATGCGAAAACTAGCAAGTTAAACATTTTAACACTATGTGAAAAGGGATTACAACCTTTTTAGATCCGGTCCTTGACTTCTAAAGCTCCGTGTTGACGTCCCTTCGCTGCGATCATCGAGATCCCGGACTCGAGTGATGGTTTTCTCGGAGAAATGAGCGGGCTAGGTCATTGACTTCGAGGACGAAGATGATCTACGTCGAGGAGACTCAAACTCAAGCTCCATCTTCACTAGGTCAAGAACTTTGTGAAGAGAACACCCTAAACTAAATGGCAAGTAGTAGAGGATGATGAAATAGGAAATGGGTTCACTTTAGATTTGGATTTCTCACTCTAAATCTTCACTTGAAAAATTCTAGAAAGCTTTTCTTCACTTGAAGAAGAGGAACAAGAAGAAAAGAATAAGAATGAATTATGTAAAAAGAATAATCAAGTGAAGTCTATCATCATGCAACCATGGGTGAGTTTACCTTTTTAGAGACTAAACCATAGTTTGAGGTAATGGTTTAGTTAATGAAAATCTTATGCAAAACAAAATGAGTGGACTTTGTCAAAGATGCTTAAAAGCTTCATGAAGCTTCAAGCCAAGACAAAGAAAACCAACATTTTGTTTTACCAAAATAAATAAAAACCCAAACCATTATCTTAAATATGGTGTAAGTCATACACACACCTAAGTTTGCATGTATCAACAATCATGATACAAAGTAGTGCACAAACATATATCACATATACAACTTGTGCACATCAAGTGAGAAAATCAATCTTAAGTGAACCAATACTAGTTAATGTAAAGTAATATATCAAATATATAATTATACATTAAATCATTAAATCAACTCTTGATTTAATGATCCGGTCGTATCGCATATAACCGACTAATATCTAGTGTATCAATATATCGAATCAACACTTGATTCGGTAACTCGGTTATATCTCATATAACCGTCCGATGATACAAATCGCGAGAATAGAATACAGTATCACATACTGGTATTATTCTCGGTCCCGCACATATCTCATATGCGCTCCTATTTCGTTTCGCTTGAGCTAGGAAACCTCTGTGTAGGACTCTAAAGACTCGTCAATACGCCGGCAGTAGGCGGTGATCATATCAATCACCCACAAGCCGCAGGCGGTCTACTAAACGTAACGGCCATCCGGGTATTGAGCGATCAGAAGATCAACAAGCAAGCCTGCTCACACTCCTGTGAATCCAATCAGTAACACTTACCGCATAGTCCGGTCTGTTCGTCTGATATGTCGCATATCTCGCTTAAGGGTGGTAAACGTCAGACCCCAGTAGCTTGATAAGTCATGCCGATGTAAGGTCCACAACAAGCGTGAAACTACTGATAACACTTAACAGTAAATCACTGCAACCCTGGCCAGGGATTTCCAGTTATGGCCAGTCGAGCATAGCGCAACATCAACCCCCAATACCGGGAGAGACGAATTCCCTCCTATCGCTCATTACCTTCATGTGAATCGGGACTGTACCCAAAAACCACCTGTTTGCACGCCTCAGTAGAGCCGTGGTAGGGTGGAAATCAAAGCACAGTGGGAGACACACAAGACTCTATGACGATCTCGGGTCAACAGACTAAGCTGTACCAGTGTCACCAGAGAACTGCCATCTGACGTGAGGTATAATACCATCTGGGAGTTCTTGGCGAGTCCGTTCAGTGTACCCAGTCACCACTGAGCACCCGCATACCATCTCTGATGTCAAACACCAATAGATATGGGATCATCCATCGCCCATCACATGGGTCGAGAAGATATACGGTAGTCTACTCTGGAATATCGATGCCCGGTCTCGATATTCCCATGACTAGGAACATTGAAGGATGTACTCATGGACTACCCAGGCCCTACTAGTATGATCTGCATCATAGTCCTGCAAGTCGAGTATACATCCTAAGGGCTTTATCAACATGTAACAGAGAGACAGAAAGTATACATGTTAAGATAAAGAGCAACCAGATAGCCTACTATCATGTCGAGCAAGAAAGTCCTCCCTATATATGTCCCAGGATCCACCACATTATACATCTCATGTACAGTAATGGCCTCTAGGGCATACATATAACTAACACTTCCTACTTCATCATCCTCTACTACATGCCATTTAGTAGAGTGTGTTCTCTTCACAAAGTTCATGACCTAGCGAAAGAATAGCTTGGGTTAGTGTCTCCTCGATGTAGATTATCTTCGGCCTAGAAGTCATCAAAGCAAGCACGTTCGTTTATTCATGGAGCTTCTCTAGAGTCCGGATTTTGCGATTGCAGCGAAGCGGATTACTACACGGAGCTATTTGAAGTGAAGGACTGGTTTACAAAGGTTGTATTCCTTGTTCACTTAGATGTAAAGAGTTTACATATCATTTTTTACCCTAAGTCTCTAGTCAAGATCTTGATTAGGGTTTGTTTAGCACCCCAAAAATTCTAAAGTAGCATGATTTATGCTTGGCAAAACCTTGCTAAGGTGCTAAGCCAACCCTACAAGGGCTAGATCCTATTCCCAGTGTCACGCGACGGGGGCGGTTCCCAGAGTGGAGGTCGAGGATGCGCATGTTGTGTCGTCCACGGTGAGGTACGAGGAAGAGCGCGCCACCGTTCGGAGGCGTTTCCATATTCCTCCCGGCTACACGTTGCATTTGGCCGGGGAAGGGGAGAGGGAAGATCAGGTATGGGGCAAGGAGATTACCCTGTACTTGGAATCCTTTTGGGCCGGAATGTGCCTGCCCTTCTCCCACGAGTTCGTTGGAGCGCTGAATCATTTTGGGTTAGCCCTAAGCCAGCTAGTGCCGAACTCCTGGAGGATTCTCCTCGGGTTCCTGGTCCGCTTGAAGTTGCAGCTGATCCCTTTTAGGCTGTCCACTCTTGCGTCTTCTCTCATTTACAAACATCACCATGGCACTCGTGCGGGCGACCCGTAGTGGGTTTACATCTCCTTCAGGCAACAACGGGGGAGTGCCTCCGTGTCGGGAGTCGTCGTCGTTCCTTCTTCCATCTACGATTGGAAGAAGAAGTTTTTCTTTGTTGGGCCGCCAGAGGGTGAGGGCTGGCCCGTGCCCACCTAGTAGTCTAGGGATAGGTGCCGGCGGGAGAGTCAGTCTAACGATCCCGACGTGGTGAAAGTTGCGGAGTGGGAGCCCATTCCTCGGGCCGACGTGCTGCTTTCTGAGCGGGGCCTTAGTTGGGCCGGGCTCAGCCCCGCCCAGTTCGCCGGTAAGTTAGGAGCTTGCAGGCGATCTGTTAGACATGCATTTATTTTCATTTCTATTTGTGTTGCTGACTCCATTGTATCTTGTCTTGTGCAGAACCCATGGACCCGAGCCAACTTCGTGCGGCCATGCGCAAGCCAAAGAAGGGATCGAAAGCTGGATGTGCCAGCTCCTCCCATCCGACGTCGGCCCCAGCTCTCCCGGCAGCCGCCCTACCCCCGGCGTTCGAGTGCGGGCCGTACCCCGGAGCCTAGGAAGATGCCGAGATGAAAGCGGGTTCGGGAACAGGAGGCCCAGGCTCAAGAGATAGAGATCGACTCCCCGGGGCCGTCTCTCAAGAGATTCCCCGGACGGTTCCGCGGACCCCGGCCTCCCCGATCTTGGTGGATGAGGGGGACCTCCGCTTTGAGGTGCCCTCGGGGCTCTCCGTTGCTGACAGCTTGCTGGAATACATGGAGAGGTCGGCCGGGGGTAAGGTCCCTCAGGGGACCCTTAAGGGCCCAGATGGCTACGATCGCCTAAGAGGCCGTGCAGATTAGTGCTCGCCCCCCACTTGGTTTTTCACTCAGTGTTTTACCATTCGTGAGATTTGGTGTCTCCCTTTCTTTCTGACCACCTCTGATCTCTCCAGGTCTTCCAGCACGTCGCCCTCGCCGTCCATATGGAGGACGAGGAGATTGCCCTAGCAATGTGGGCCGCGGGGGAGCTCTCCTCGCTGGAGGAGAGCTCAAAGTTGGAGCTGGAGGAGGGGATGGCGAGGGTCGATCTCTATCGGTAAGGACTCCAAGGTGCTCGTCAGCACACTGAAAAAGTCGGCGAGCACCCTCCGGAAGGAGCTGGAGGCGGCGGTAGAGGGGACGAAGCGAGCCAATCTCAGAGCGGTGAAGGCGGTGGAGAACTACAAGAAGCCGGAAAATT
The DNA here is from genome assembly GCA_030015575.1 of Agapanthus africanus. NCBI lineage: Eukaryota > Viridiplantae > Streptophyta > Magnoliopsida > Asparagales > Amaryllidaceae > Agapanthus > Agapanthus africanus. The sequence goes on from JASDDO010000008.1 coordinate 263,226,864, forward strand.
TTTTTCACCGACCTATCCGCGGCCACTACCCTCATTTGGCATGAGGCCCTCGACGCCGTTAAGGCTCGGATGCCGGAGTTCGCTGACGCAGAGCTCCGAGCTGAATATCCTCTCGGGGACGACGAGCATGGGGGACGACGCCGGGGGCGAGGCCGGGGAAGAGACTCCCGGCGAGGGCGACGCCGAGGCTCCTGTGATGCGTGCTGAGCCCCCAGACGCATCCCGAGTCGTGGTAGATATCGAGCTTCTCGGGGTTGCGCCTGGCCCTGAGGCCTGAAGCCCCTCATCTTCTTGTTTCTTTTCTTTTGTTGCATCGGGAATTTTGTAGGCCTCCTGGCATTTTGTAAGGTTGGGGAGGCCCCAATACCCTTGTAAAAGCATTGACTTTGTGAATAAAAACTTTTGGCAGTTGTATTTGCACGTGTATTTTCCTTTGTCGGTAAACACTTGTATCTGCACAGTACTGCCTCCATGTCAGGTCGGTTCTTCGTCTAGCGATCACACATCGAGTTGAACCTGTTCATTTTCCAAGTGTGCAAAGACCGGCGGGAAGACGGTATCTCCATGGCACCGAAGTCGAGGCGGAGATCGCTCAGACTTAGATAGACCGGATGTCTCTTGGTGATGGCTTTTGTTCCTTAGTCGTGGGAGGCACGGAGAGGCATGCTTAGGATAGGCCGAGCAGTGTAGCTGCTCGGTCGCCTCATGGTGAGCGCTTAGCTCACTGGCGTTCTGGGGTAAGGAGCTACCAGCCAGGGATGACCGAGCGAGGGCCGGCCTTGGTTGCCTCTTGGCGAGGGCCTTGATCCTTAGCACGGGAGGGGCCATGAGAGGCCTACTAAGGACGGACAGAGCAGGGTAGATGCTCGGCTGCCTCTTGGCGAGGGCTTTGATCCCTTGCGTCGTGGGGTAGGGAGCTACCGGCCAAGGATAACCGAGAAAGGGCGGGCCCGGTTGTCTCAAGGCGAGGGCTTTGATCCTTAGCGCGGGAGGGGCCGTAAGAGGCCTTCTAAGGACGGGCCGAGCAGAGTTGCTGCCCGGTGCCTTTTATCGACGGCTTTGAACCCTGGCATTGTGGGGTAGGCAGATACTATCAAGGGATAACCGAGCAAGGGCGAGCCCAGTTGCCTCTTGCGAGGGATTTCGATCCTTAGCGCGGGAGGGGCCGTAAGAGGCCTACTAAGGACGGGCCGAGCAGGGTTGCTGCCCGGTGCCTCTTGTCGAGGGCTTCGATCCTTAAGTATGGCCAAGCAGGGTCACTGCCCGGTGATTCTTGGTGAGGGATTTGATCCCTGGTGTTGTAGGGTAGGGAGCTACCAGCAAGGGATAACCGAGTATGGGCGGGCCCGGTGGTCTCTTATGAGGGCTTTTGATCCTTAGCGCGGGAGGGGCCGTAATAGGCCTACTAAGGACGGGCCGAGCAGGGTTGCTGCCCGGTGCTCCTTGGCGAGGGTTTTAATCCCTGGCATTATGGGGTAGGGAGCTACCAGCCAGGGATAACCGAGTAAGGGCGGGCCCGGTTGCCTCTTGCGAGGGCTTTTGATCCCTAAGGACGGGCCGGGCAGGGTTTCTTCCCGGTTCCTCTTGGCGAGGGCTTTGATCCCTGGCGTTGTGGGGTAGGGAGCTACCGGCCAAGGATAGCCGCTCGGCTGCCTCTTGGTGAGGGCTTTGATCCCTGGTGTTGCGAGGTAGGGAGCTACCGGCCTAGGATAGCCGAGCAGGGTTGTCGCTCGGCTACCTCTTGGTGAGGGCTTTGATCCCTGGCATTGTGGGGTAGGGAGCTACCAGCCAGGGGTAGACGAGCAGGGTAGCCGCTCGGCTGCCTCTTGGTGGGGGCTTTAATCCATGGCGTTGTGGGGTAGAGCTACCAACCAGGGATAGCCGACAGGGTAGCCGCTCGGCTGCCTCTTGGTGGGGGCTTTGATCCCTGGCATTGTGGGCTAGGGAACTCCCGACCTGGGATAGCCAAGCAGGGTAGCCGCTCGGCTGCCTCTTGGTGAGGGCTTTGATCCCTGGCGTTGCGAGGTAGGGAGCTACCCGCCAGGGTTTGCCGAGCATGGTAGCCGCTCGGCTGATTCGCGAAGTTCTGTCTGACCTTCCTGGTGTGAGTATCGGGAAGAAGGACAGTCACGGGGACACGTGCCATGAACGCGTGGGGGAGGTGAAGCGCCGGAGCCGCGTCATTTCGATTTCGCCGAGAAAGGTTCGATGTATGTCGCGTGGCGGTACAGTTGTGTGTGAAACGAGCGACTGTTGGTCTCGCTGGGCGTTGTGGGCTATAAAATGGAGGGAGTGTTGATCACTCCTTCCTTCACATCCAAAACGTAAGAATGAAGGACTTCCTTTTCACCATCCCCGAGATCATAAGTTTCGAGGATGTGTACCTCTACGATCAGCACTGCACCGAGGACACGGTGTAGTCAGTGTTTGGTCGTATTGAGGATCACTTTGGCAGAGTTTTTCCCCGGCGTTCCCCCCTGCTCTAGCTGTTGATGTACTCCATCTGAAGGGCATCTTCGGTGCTCTACAACCCCTTGTCCGAGCAGTTGAGGGACGAGGCGGTCGGCCAGTTAAGGTCTCTACGGCGCTTCCGCCTGATCTCTGCGGGTCGGCGGGACCGCTCGGTGGCTCTCATCCTTGAGTGCTACCAATTTAGGCATGATGCCAATGTCCGCGGGCGGCATCGGGGTCAGAGGTCTGAGGCCGTGAGGGGTCGGCCGGCAGAGATATCCTCGGAGTACCACGAGCAATGTTCTCTGCACCCCCTTCCCCCGTTACTGTAAAAAAAAATTGTTGTACGGCTGAGTTGCCCATAGTACCTTTTTTAATAAATAAGACTCTTCTTTTTGCAATGTTTTATTGATCCCTTTATTACATAAACAAAAGATCTAAAGAACGGTTTACATTGCCTTGAAAAGAAGTACACACTAGTAGATACTCTTATTCGTGTAGTTTGAGCCCCTCAAATGTATGTTGGCCTTTACGCCCGGCATAGGGTGATGACCTTCGTAGGTACCTGACGTACCCTCCGCTAAAACGACCATGATTTGGCCGATTGTCAGCTCGCCAGGAGGGGGCGTTGCTCCTGCTCACGGTCAGCTTGCCGCTTGTCTCGCAAGTACGCTACGAGGTGTCCCGAACGGATGAGCTCATCGATGTAGTATCGGAGCTGCTTATAGCTTTCCGTGGAGTGGCCCTGCGACCCGTGGAACCCGCAGTAGGGACCCCGGGTGCGCATTGAGGCTATGCGCATAATCAGGGGAAGCTTGAAGAACCCCTCGCTTTTAGCCTTCTCTAGCAATACGGTCTGGGAGACGTTGAGCGGGGTGTACTCCTGAAACTTCGGGGAGTAGGGCTTTGACCGCTCGAGCCTTCTTCTCTCTTCCCTTGCCCTTTTCTTATGGTCGGTTTGCTCTGCCCCAGGGAGATTTGCGTTCACCTCGGAGTCGAGCTGGACCTCACGCTCGGTCCAGGCCTTTACCTCGGCCATGGTCTTATGTTGCGCTAATTCAAACTAGCGTAACCACTCCTTGTGCCTAAGACCAAACCTAAGCGCCCTAATGACCGTCTCATCCCGGTGCTCCGGGACCTCGAGAATGGCGTTGTAGAAGCGGGTGACGTATGCTTTGAATGTCTCTTTGTCCCCGCTCTTGATTGTGAAGAGATGGTCAACTGTGCGTTTTTGCCGCCTGTTCCCGATGAAGTGGCCAAGGAATTGGGTGGCCAGCTCGTTGAAAGTTGAGAACGAGCGTGGCTTGAGTCCTCGGAACTAGTCTCGTCCTTAGCGGATGAGAGTGGACGGGAAAGCTCGGCATTAGGCGGCGTCGGAGTTATCTTGTAAGCCAATTTCATGGTGAATGCATCCAAATGGTCCTTCGGGTCGGACTTACCTCTGAAGAGAGAGACATTCGGGGGCTTGTTTCGGGAGGAGACACGAACAGCGAGAAGCTCCTCGGTGAAGGATTTTATGAGCGAGTCGGCGGCGTACTTAGCCCCGTCACTCGAACGGTGACCTTGCAGATGCATACCTTCGATCTTCTTCTCGAGGGCGTCGAGTCGGCCGTGGTATCCCGACGATTCGGCACATTCTGATCTTTGGCCTCTGCTGATGGAGACTTATGCCTGGCCGCGGCTGCGGTTCCTTTCAATGAGGTTCCTTAGATCCCCTGGTGAGGTAGTCTTTGAGCTGCCGTGATGAGCCCCGTCCGCGCGACCCCGTCGAGGGAGGGGGTGCCGGTCATGTCTGGTAACAGGAGAGCTGACCGACATCTCCTCGGGAGGGACAGGTGCGCGAAGGATCTCGGGACGAGGCGCTCGGGCGGTTGACCTCGGCGTTGAACCGTGGGGCGCCCAGCGGGTCACAGAATATATTGTCTCGGGAGATCTACGGCCGTGGGAGGTAGTGAGGCGGTGGTCGGCAGTACCGACGCGAGCAGAGTTTTCTCTCCCTCTGTAGGGGTCCTGTCCCCGAGGTGGGGGAGAGGCGACCTTAGGATCCTGCCTTGCTGTTTGGACGCGGATGAGCGCCTCCACGACGGACGCAAGTCGATCTATCCGGCCGGTTAGGGCGTTGATGGCGTTCGGTGGAGGAGGTTCGTCTGCGCCTCCGTTGAGGCGGAGGCGGCGGCGGCGGCGGCGGCTAGTGCTTGGATCATCGGGGTGATCGCTCGCCATAGGGTTGGATCGGAAGATGAAATTTTGTTTTAGTGGAATCAAGAGTTTCCCACATATGGCGCCAGCTGACGTGCGTCGGATCACGTCAAGATGTTACCTTCCGTAGATGCTTTGGGAGCGGCGATGGACGGCTGAGATTGGATCTGGAGGCTGGCTCCTGAAGCGTATGGATCTCAATGGGTTTGAGGTTTTGGTTCCCGAGCTACCTGCAAGGAAGTCCCGGGGTGGTTGTACCACCGAGGATCCTCCGACGGTCAAGTTAGAGAGGAAATCCGAGCAGAGTAACGGCTTAGTGGAGTAAAAATGGCCTACTTGAACTGTCTGAAGGAGGGGTTTAAATAGCGGTGGCAGCAGGCAGGCAGGCGCGAGAATCACGCCGGCCATTACGCTCCTGACATCACGCCCGCATGATGGGCGGGATCCTGCATAATGGCGAGACAACTCGTTAATGGAGGATCGTGATGGCGTAGAACGTGAGATGTGGACGGCGGATATCTCGCGTATAGCGAGACTCGCGGGATGGCGGTTGTGCCTGTGAGTGGTGCCGTTGGTCGGTCGATAAGACCGAGGAAGATGAGCTCGGCAGGAGAGCTCGGGGACGAGCGGGAGAGCCGAGGTATCTTGGTTTTGCGGTAGCCCGGAGACGAGCTGAGAGGGCCGAGGAGGCCAGTTGTGCAGGGGGTTCGGAGGTGAGCCAACAATTGTTTGCTTGTAGGACGGGCACAGGAGTGGCCTGGTCGGCCACTGTAGGTCCTTTCTTGTGAGCTTCGGGACACGTCATCAGCCACATGTCACGATCTGGGAGATCACCGATATCGAGCATAATCAATAGTGGACAAAGATGTGTCGGGCTGTGTTGACAGGTATAAACTGTCACGCGTTATGACTAGAAAGCTGTACCACACATCGTAATCTATCATGTCTCTTTCCCCAACTTGTGTTATAAAATTGTAAAATCTTGGCTTTGTGAATAGTTGTATTTTTTTAGTGAGAAAACATACATATTTTCTTAGAGGTCTAATTTATATCCCAAAGTTTACGCCTGGAATTCTCCCATTAAGTGGTGAATAACTTTGTAAAAGAAATTCCTTAGTTCTTGAGATAAAATTCCACTTTCTCTAGCCAATCAAGTGAGAACTAAATGTCCTTTTTTGTTCCCTTCACATCTTCAATATCTCTGCTCGAATAAGAATGAAGTTCGGCAGGTTGCAACACGTGTCCCTTACAAGAGAGCCAATCATACTGTGATAATGGAAACATTGAAGTTCTTTGCTTTTTGCATTCATAATTTAAATTATATACTTACTGGAATGGAATATATACGTATAACTTGAACAACATATGTTGCGACAAGATGATCACGAAGCAATAAGAAGATATAGAGAAGTAATCAAATTACAGATAAATAAGAAATACGAGTACTAACCAATAGGCGAAAGCGAAGTTTTATTAATATTCAAAAGTGGAGGAGTATAGAACTGGTGGACGAATTACAAAATCCCTCAAAACCCTAGATTTCTCAAATAACAAAAGGATTCTCTCAAAATATAACGAAAGCTATCTTAGAGGCTATTTCTTCTAGGGTTACAAAATACTACATTATATATTGTATTAGAAAAGATTGATTCAAATAACTAATTTCCCAACTAACAAATATCCGGCCCATGACAATGGCAGACGTCTGATGAAAGAAGTGCAGAAGTCTGCCCAAGAGTCTTAAAAACAACAAAGTGTTCTCAGACGTATGAAGAAGGAGTTTTATACGTCTTGTCTTGAGGCTTCGAATGTACAGAGCGCTCGCAGACGTCTGAACTCTTCGAGTCAGACATCTACCCAAAGTATATCGTGCATACAGAGTATCGACAGATGTCTTGTAACATTTTGGAAATTATAAATATTAATTTATAATTTAAAATATGAGTATAATGAGTTTACAAAAATGATATCGCATATGAATTTTGGTATCAGATTGATATCCGCAAAAATGTAATTATTTTGGTAAAAATGAAGAAAATGTGTGATATCATAAAAATGATTTTTTAATTGTTTTAATATGACATGAGATTTTATAATAAGATAATGGTATTTAAATATTATACTAAGTCTTTTATTTCTTTTAAAATCAAGAATATAGATTTTTGTAACATGGAGGTACTTTTAAAAAGGTTTGTTTTATTTTTATGAGAGTGGGTATATGTTTAGCTGGTTAGTTAACCCTCACAACCAACACACCCACATACTCACTCTCCTCCCTCCACCTCCTCTTTATTCCTTTACACCTCCTACTTACTCTACACCTTTTCTACACTACCAACAAATGTTTATGATATCTCAATTCTCAAACTGAACAAAAAGATCATTCTCCTTCAACCTCATCTCAAAGTTTAACACTTCACTCAAAAGCCATGAATCCTTTATCCAACTTGTGCATACCATCAATTAGAGCCTCAACCATTTTAAGAAACCTCAAGCCATGCACTTCTTGAGCTAGAATTTCCTTGTGCACCATCTCTATAGGTATATCTCATCTCCTTTGCAAGTTTCTTTTTGTTACATATCTGTTTTTAGTAAGCAATATCAGAAACTAAAACTTTTCTGATATTTGTGAGTGTAAACTTGAATCTGGAACTATTAGGTTAGTCTATCAGAAAAACTAACAAGACTAGGGTATGATGAGACCATTAGGAGTTAACACTTAAAGCCCGAGCCCTAACTTCTCTAGTTCACCAGGCAGTATTCCTCATTTGACCTCCGCCGCCGGTTTTCCTATTAAATTGTGTTTTGGGTTTTTGTCAGTAGCTTAATTTGGTAATAATATAAGCTACTGTGTTGTTTGATTTGTCTCAGGTTTCATATATAGAAATCTGCGAGTGTTCTAGTATGGTTTTAGCAATGTTTCCGACATTTTTATTACGGTTTTTCGTATTTCTGTACCGCGACTGAATTATTGACGTTCGTACGTTAATGTCACATGTATTTGGTCGTATTTGGAGTAGTAAGTTATAGGTTCTTGAAAGTGTGTCTTAGCACCACCACTAGGTTAATACGAGCATCAAGTATGCAATTTTAAAAAATCTTGGGATGCTAAGCTACAATAACCTAAAATCTAACTAGAGTATTAGGGTTTAATTGAAAATAAACCAAGTTCTACTCTAAGTAAAAGAGGTTATAACCTTTGTAGACCAAGTTCTTCTCTTCTAAAGCTCCGAGTAGTAGTAGTACGACTCCTCTTGGCTCCACTTGAAGAAATGATCGAGCTTACTTTGCGATCTTCGAGGCCGAAAATGAACCACCTTGAAGTCTCTCTAGGTCAAGCTACCTCTTCAAAAATCAAGTACTAGTGAAGGAAACAACCTAATCTAAATGGATAGTTTAGAGAAGGTTGATGAAGGAGCAGTTTTGGCTCACTTAGAATTTATTTCTCTTTTTATTATCCAACTCAAGAAAACTCTATTGAGCTCTTGAGAGGAGGAAGAAGATGAACAAGGGTGAGCTTGTGAAAAATGAGCTAGGTCAAGGGAGCAAGTGAAGAATGGCCTTAAGAGTTCACTTATTGAAGCATGTATATTTTCCAATAATAAATCATCAACCATGCTTCAATAGTGTTCAGAAACCAATAAAAAATGTATGAGCCATGCTTCACACCATGCCATAAATATCTCCCAATTTTCCACCTCTTTAATCTATTTATCAAAATAGATTAATCCATATTCATACAAACCATTATATATATAAATATATACATATCATATACATATCTAATTATATATAAAAAGAAGAGAAGAAAATAATTAGTGAGCATTACTATTAGTTAAATATAAATATATATAAAATTATTAAATCAACACTTGATTTAATAATCCGGTTATATCATATATAACCGACTAATATCATTTATCTGTATATCATATTATCAAATCAACACTTGATTTAATAATCTAGTTATATCACATATAACCTAACCGATATCAAATATCTTCAGATTAGAATACGGTATCACATACTTGTATTTAATCAGGCTCCCACACATATCAACATATGTGCCCTACTTCGTTTCGCTTGAGCTAGGAAACCTCTGTGTGGGACTTTAAAGACTCGTCAATACGCCAGCAGTAGGTAATGATTACATCAATTACCCACATGCCGTCAGCGGTACTAACTGGACGTAACGGCTACCCAGGTATTGAGCGAATAGAAGATCAACAAGCAAACTTGTCCAAACTCCCATGAAGCCTATAAGTAACACTTACCGTACAGTCCGGTCTTTTCATCTTATATGTCGCATATCGAGCCTGGGGTGGAAACGTCAGACCCCAGTAACTTGATAAGTCATGCCGATGTGTGGCTCATAACGGTTCGAGAAACTACTGATAACACTTACCAGTAAATCTCATCAGCCTTGACCTAGGACTTTCTATTATAGCCAATCGAGCATAATGAAACATCAACTCCCAATACCGAGAGAGACGAAACCCCTCCTATCGCTCACTGCCTCCATGTGGTTTGGGACCGTACCCAAAATCCACCCATTTGCACGGCTCCTTTGAGCCGTGGTAGGGAGGAAATCAAAGCATAGTGGGAACTACACAAGACACTATGAAGATCTTGGGTCTACAGACTAACCTGTTCCAGTGTCAACAGAGAACTGCTATCTGACGATAGGTATGGTACTATGTAGGAGTTCTCGGCGAGTCCTGTTCAGTATACCGATTCTCTAGTGATCACCTGTGCACAATCTTTGATGTCAAACACCCATGGATATAGGATCAACCATCGCCCCATACATGGTAAAGAAACGTACACACTTGTCTACTCTGGAATATTGATGCCCTATCTTGATATCCCCTCAACTAAGAACTATTAAATGATGTGCTTGTGGACTATCCAGGACACACTAGTATTATCTGCATCATAGTCCTGGTAGTCAAGTCCACATCCTAAGGTCTTTATCAACATGTATCTGAGAGTCAGTATAATAATATAAGTGTACATGTTAAGATAAAGAGCAATCAGATAGCATATTATCATGTCGAGCAAGAAAGTCCTCTATATATATGTCCAAGCATCCACTATATCATATAATAATGGCCTCTAGGGCATACATATTGCTAACAATCTCCCACTTGCACTAAGGCCAGTTGTTGTAGTATCACATACCCATCATCGCAAAAAGTCTCTCAAACTGCGTTTTGGGGAGGGCCTTCGTGAGTGGATCCACTGTGTTGTCCTTCGTGTCAACTCTCCTGACCTCGATCTCCCGACGATCTACTATCTCCCGGATCAGGTGATACCACCTAAGAATATGTCTGGATCGCTGATGGGACCGGGGTTCCTTGGCCAAAGCCACAGCTCTATTGTTATCACAATACAAAGGTATAGGATGCTCAATGGATGGAACCATACTAAGTTCAGCAATGAACTTCTTTATCCAGACAGCCTCTTTGGCAGCAACGTTGGCAGCGATGTATTCAGCCTCCACCGTCGAGTTTGCTACGGTATCTTTCTTGGAACTCTTCCAACATACCGCCCCTCCGTTGAGGGTGATGACAAAACCCGAGACTGGCTTACTGTCGTCCTTATCACTTTGGAAGCTCGAATCGATAAAGGACTCCACTTGGAGTTCTCCGTTACCATACACCATGTCTCGTCCCGAAATGGCACGCGACTGGCACTTGAATCATATGAAGTCTATAGGACCTCATCTAATTCAAGTAAGCCAAAATCCCAGAAATCTAAACCATTTAGAAGAAGAAAGTGAGGGAAAACTTTTTTAAAAGTTTGCGTATAAATCACTTTGAAAAGTCATAGTAAATATTTTTAAAACATCAAGTCTTTTACAAAAATTTCGGCAGAGGCTCCTTTGTAAATATTGGCCCCAAACGGGTACAAACATGAATAATATACATAATGATAAAAGGCATTCCTAAGCGGGAGCTTGCTCTTCGCCAATTGGCGGTCACAACCACGCTAGCAATATAATATACAACGCCGAAAGGCGAGGATCAACACTCAAATGGAAAATCAATATCATCAAGAAAATCATAATAATACAAGCACGACTCTAAGGTTGAAAGAATATACACGGGTCTTCTAAGTCTATCTAATATACATGTCTGGTTGATGGAGTATACTAGATACAACTGAATAAATAAAATACAATGGTGGTAACGATGCAAGTAAATCCACCTACCAAAGCAATCACCCGGAAAGAAGCAGTGTGCCCGCAAAGCCGCCAAGGAAACCTCTACGGCAAACCTGTAAGAAACTGTGGCACAACGGGGGTGAGTTGACAACTCGTGAGTAGAAAACATCACCGAGAAGAAATCTCTTGTATGACTCTATCCTAGGTCATACCATAATATCCATATAATATATAACCTGAAACATCTGCTAATGTTCAGGGTAAACATCTATACATAAGTGTAATACCAAGTGCTCGTGTCAGTGCCTCAGGTAGCAACATATCATATATATAATGTATGAATGCATGAAAATAGAATACATCGAAATGAGAAAACTGTTTTCTTATCTCAGTGATATTTCTGTATAAAAATCGAAGTAACATCAATGAAACCAACATAAAATCAGTGTCCAGCATCGACACAAAATATATATCTCGCTATCTCAATATCTCGGGCTCCGGCAATCCGTACTGACCCGTATCATCAAATCTCAAAACCTCAGGCTCCGGTAATCCGGACAGGCCTATATCATCAAATCTCAAGACTACGTCGGTATCCTCCAGACATACGCCGTGTCACAATCCCCGGTCGGTAGTGCTCCCCTGCCAGGCTCAACGCCATCATCTGCGACCATCTTGCCCCGGGGTACCGCACCGGGTCCACCATGCACCCACAGACGGTTCCTCCTCCTCCTCGAATCAGGTGTATGATATCGCTCAAGAGCCGAGAAAACTCATGGTGGACATATCTCATATCATAACATGTGAAAACCACAATTTCTATTTTTTGAAAATGATAATGAGTTTATAAAATCCTTGCGGTTTCTACAAATCCATAAATCTCATGGAAAATCCGAATCCCATAATCAAAAGTCAATAAAAAGTGAATACCATAATATTGCATGACAAATGAAAATACACATGCATGAGATATCACAGTAATAAATGCAATGTCTAAGCTGTCATATAAAAGCAAATGCACTAGTACTATGTCAAAACTATCAGCTAACAATTTATATTAATGAAGTAGTGTTTTCTAATGTGTATGTGTCATGAAAATTACTGATGATGATGTGTGTGAGCCGGCAAGCAAGTGTACGTGGAGCATACGCATCATCGGTAATGGTGCTGGTGTCCTGACAGCAGGGTTTCATAATAACTACGAAACACATTTAAGCATGCTATGTGATGCGAATAGCAAGAATATACGGAAAATGAATTGTAAACGCAACAATAAAGAATGTACAATATATCTATGAGTCATACAGTTTTGGAATTTGAAATAACACGAATCGTGGTGTTTAGAAAATAGGGGCTATGGTTTTTTTGAGAAAAGGTACGTCCTTTGAAATATCCGTAGTATTCCTTGGCCTGTCTTTAAAATACTCACGATTCGTTAGTTTTGGAAATAAGTATGACTCGAGCCCAATCTAACATCTACTAAGTAAACTACAGGACACGCTATGAGACTAATCAGAATGGTAAGGGAAACCACCTAAGTCTGAGTCGATATATATATATATATATATATATATAGTAGTCGGTGATCCCGCCTCAATAGTGTCACGTACGATACAATATATAATATGACATCCTCGAGTCAAGAGTGCGGATCTATCATCATAATTATATCTCGTACAGTAAATCCATCGTACGACATCCCAAATCTGGGTACGGGTTGTCACATTTATCTCATTATTCATCTGGTATCCTTATCATCATATCCTGAATTAGGGGTACTGATCTAAGGTCTAGTACATTCCGATACCATCAACATATATATATATATATATATATATATATATATATATATATATATATGCGTGTGTATGAAAACACATCGCCTAAAGATCCGCTATAATATCATGTCATATTTCATAATACTAACCAAGTCACATCACCGATCTCGTGGCATCATGCCCAAACACATTGACTCATCTCCAAGTACCATATACTATCCTCATCATCCATGTATATGTATACATACACACACACACACACACACATACTCACATACATATATGTATATATATATATCCCTATATACGCGCAAGAAAATAAAATGTATGCGTGTGTGTGTGCGCGTGTACCTTATTCTAGGGTTTCGCGACTAAAAACTATCTAACGACACTATCATCCAATTACACTAAAATTTAACCCATGATCTCCTAAAACCTTCTTGATAATCAAAAACGTTTCACATAACACATAGTATCGTATATATATATGATATATCATAGGCTACACTACGAACTGCGGGGGTGCTATACGCCATCCACCCGACTTCCCCCGTAGATATGTATCTACTCACCTTAATCCTTGCTTGCCGAAGTCGATGCCGCCTTGCTCTTGCTCGTAGTCCGAAGTCCACGCGGAGGTACCTACATATCACACGTAGTATCGTAAAACAAAATCGCACACGAAAACCAAAACGGCACGCGTATCACACATAGGTTAAAACCTATGGTCTACACATGCAAGAATAACCAAACAACTCCCGATATCGACGTACAAACGCCAATCGATCGAGACAACACGTAAATACCCAAAATCAAGTTACAGAATTCGCAAAACCGAAATCCGAAACGATGTAAAACACTTCCAGATTTTACCCTAGGTCAAATTAGCCAATTTTGCATAAATGGAGGGTCTAATTTAAAGATAAAGGGACCACAGACCTAGTACGAGGCCCATTGGTCATGTCTTGTCCGCAATTTGCGGCCAGAAGGCATTTATTTGCGGCCATGGGGAAGGATTGGGGTCTCAGGTCTTTACGGTATGCTCCACTTTGCCTGCAAATCTCTCAGTAATTGCTACTTTACTTATATAGCCCACGGGTGATAGAAGATCTCTAAATATCATCTCAAAGTCAACAAAAATCCGATGTCGGGGATTTCTAAGTTTATGTCTTGGGGTCTAGCCTTTAGTTTTAGTTCATAATACCAACAATATAGGGGTTGTATGACCTCTACTAACCTCAATTACACTATCTCAATTCAAGAATTCCTCAAAACCCCAACTTGGAATTTTCAAAGTTCACTAAACCAAACTAAAACACTTATAAACATGTATGGATACTAAAGTGAATGAAATACTATACTAATTGTGAAGAAAGTTCCTCATTTGGCAACTCAAGAAAATTCTTGAGTTGCCCCAAGTGCTCAAAATCCAAACTTTCTTGGGCCAAAATGCTTGCAGTGAGCTTGTGCACATTTTTAAAGAAAGGAAGATGATGTTTTGATGAGTATTTTGGGTTGTGTGAGGAGGTGGGGAGAAGGGGCAACCATGGTGAAAGGAAGAAGAGGGAAATGATGAAGAGATGAAAATGGAACACCATGAGTCAAAGGTCAAAACCCCTCACCCTCTCTCTCACTCTCTCTTGCCCATACCTCCTTATTCTAATATTTTTTTTTCTTTTTCCTTTTCTTTTCTTTAACATTTTCATTTAAAACTAAAACACAAATATATGTTAAGAAAACAAGAATGTTGTCATGACCCAAAGTTTGGCCAGTGACCGACACTTAACCACGTAACGTCTACAGGCGTAACACGACTAAGTGAACCGAAAACCCAGAAATCAAACCAGTAAAAGTAAAAAGTGTCTTAAACTTGAATGGAAGCATTTACAAAAGTGACAAGAAATCTTAAGTAAATAATCACCAAGAAAGCAATATACGACGCCGTAGCGAAGATCAAGATCAACAATTGGGAACATCACAGATAGAATAAACTGCATAAGTAAAGTCGGCTCACAACGAGCTCGACACCAGAATACAAATAATATACATCATCGTCCTCACACTGTCTCTAAGTCAAGTACATATATAGTAGATGGAGAATACTAGATACAACAATGTACTTAACTGAAAGATAAACAGATACCGCACAAAACCCACCTATCAGCAAAAGAGCTAGTACACCAACTGTGGGGGTATCTGTTTCAAAAGATGCAAGAACGCAGCCTGCCGCGACTACTCCGAGGGGCAACCTGCAAATACTGTAGCAAAACGGGGGTGAGTTGCCAACTCGTGAATAGAAATAACATATAAAGGTAATCGCGAGCATGCACGTACTGCGCTACTCTATCATATGCCAGCAGATGATATCAATGCGTGATAAGCAGTATGTGTAATAATCATGCAAGTGCTCTATCAGGTAATATAACAACAGGATGAGATACAATAATGAAAGCTGAGCATGGGAACATAACATCTACACGGAATGTCAACGTGGAATATATAATCGGTGTCCATCAATGCACCCAGATCCCCCAAATAGCTCAGGCGCCGGCACTCTCATCGGCCCATCAATCCTGTAAATCTCTGAGAATCACGAGTGCCCAACATCGGCACCCAAATATCATAAATACTCGTGTCCAGTATCGACACGCAAATCTTCCTATATCGGGCATCCGTCAGTCCGGGTCAGCCCCCCCTCTCTCATATATCGGGCATCCGTCAGTCCGGGTCAGCCCTCTCTCTCTCATATATCGGGCATCCGTCAGTCCGGGTCAGCCCTCTCTCTCTCATATATCGGGCATCCGTCAGTCCGGGTCAGCCCTTTCTCTCTCATATATCGGGCTCAGCACCGAGAAAACATATAGTGGACGCACTGAAATATCATATCAAGGGAAACCGGGTTTTTAAATAATTACCCATTCTCTTTTGAAATATCCACGGTTCCCAAATCCAGAAATAACATGGAAACAACATATCCCAATGCGTAAATCTATGCAGGTATGAGGATATCAATATATACATGGCCCATGTATGAATATGTGATGTAGATGTGTCCAGGTATGAATATAACATCTGCTGATATGCGGCAAATCATGGCAAACATCAAATAATGCGGAAACAATCTGACATATGATTTATAGCAATCCTATAATGTGAGTGTCATGGCAATCACTAACGGTGTGAGTGTAGCATATAAATTGTTTTCGTGCAACTTGAACCGTAAGTAATAAGGAGGTGTTCTATCAATTCTAGTTTATATACGCATAGCAAGGAATGCGGTATGCAATAAACAGTAGTCATGTAGATGAATGCAAAATATATCGCTATAAGGTCCTATCAGCCCAGACGCATAACGCCATGCGGGCGATATCCTCGTAGATGTTAAATCTACTCACCGTAGTCTCTCTCTAGGTATAGCCGATGACTTGTTTCCCCTTCTTCGCGGCGTCCGTCGCACTCGCCTGCGAACCTAGAATTCCACAATATATCACACATAAGCTCAAACCATACAAACACGACATTTAAAGTCAACTAGAAACCCGTGTCGCAAACCAAGCGCGCGTGTGCGCGATGCGCTAGAACGTGTGATTACGCGCCTGAAGCCACTCCGACGCGTCACGATACGCAGAAACCCCAAACCCACACACACGTATCACGCGTATCGCGAAAGTTTAAAATACGGAAAATAGGGTATTAGATCCCAGATTTTTATACAGGAAAGATATTACAAAAATATATATACCACAATACTACACATGGCAGCATACTCCTGTGCCCCAAACCCCAACCCCTAACTCACTCATCTGGCCGCAATTTGCGGCTAGAATGTATTTTTCGGCGGCCGGTCTGGGGAATTGGGCTCCCAGGTTTTGTGTGTGCACTCTATACCCCCTATACATGCTACAGTAAATCCAATTTCATTCTGGAACAACTCGGGTAGCAGCAGATCCTACAGAACCCTATTTCTAGTTAAAAACCACACTTTTACACTAAAATGATACTTTATGGTATATCTGTGAAACCTGAAACAAACCCAAGTCTAAAACCACACTAATATCACATTACCAAGCTAATCAAGCCATAAAAAGCTAATTTTTAACATAACCTCACTAAAACCCCTTATATAGCACAAAACATGCATAACAAGGTGATATTTGGCAAAAATACAACAAGTTATGAAATGGGATGTTAAATATGAGTGTAATACCTTCAAAAGACTTTAGAAAAACCCAAAAGTTTCAGCTCTAGCCTCAGGTGCGCTGATTTGCTCCAAACACCTCAAAAGAGCCACTAAATCAAGGTTTGTGTGAAGGAATTATAAGGTTTTTGTGTAGGGTTTGAATGAGGGTCTAAAGAGAAATGAAAAGAGAAGAGAAAATGGAGAAAGATGAGGGTTTTTCTGCAGCTCCCCTGCAGGAAATCTGAAAGGGGAAGGAGAGAGAAAAGAGAGGGGATAATGGTCAACAAAAGTCCAATTTCTCTACCTAACCACCATACCTTCATTTTCTATTTAAAATTTGAATTATTAAAAAGGGTTACCTAGTTAAAATGGGTGGGGGATAATTACAACCATGCAAGGAATGAAAAGGGTTAACATAATAACAATAAGAACCTAGGCCACCAAAATTGGCTAAGTGTGCATGTGTATACTACAAAGGAAAATTTTCCAATTAGGATAAACCCGACTAAAATAATTAATAATCCTATGTACACATATATAATAACACGCACAATTACTAATTAACACGAAAAACATTCTAACGAAATTTCAAAGTGTTACAATATACCCCCCTTAAAGAAATTCGGTCCCCGAATTTCAAAATCTAACTACACGTACCTTCAAAAAGGTGGGGATACCTCTTCCTCATCTCGCTCTCGGTCTCCCAAGTGACCTCCTCGCTGCTCTGACCACGCCAAAGTATCTTGAATAACGGTATGTCCTTCGATCTCAATTTCTTCACTTGTCGATCCAAAATGATCACCGGCTGCTCTGCATAGGAAACGTCACGCTCAAGCTGGATCGTCGGGTGCTGAATCGCATGTGAAGGATCATGAAGATATCCGCGGAGCATCGAAACGTGAAATACGGGGTGCACATCTGGAAAACTGGGCGAAAGGGCTAACCGATACGCAACTGTCCCAACACGCTCGAGGATCTCGAAGGGGCCCACATATCTGGGACTAAGCTTCCCCTTCTTCCCAAATCTCATCACACCTTTCATTGGGGAGACCCTCAAGAAAACATGATCACCAACAGAAAAATCAAGTCTGCGCCGAAGACGGTCCGCATAAGATCTCTGCCTACTCTGGGCTGCTCTCATCCTATCGCGAATCAACTGGATCTTCGCGGTCGTCTCCTCCACAATCTGTGGCCCTAAGATACTGCTCTCACTGAGCTCTGTCCAATAGGTGGGCGATCTGCATCTCCTCCCATAAAGAGCCTCAAACGGTGCCATCTGAATGGTCTCCTGGTAGCTGTTGTTGTAGGAGAACTCTACTAAGGGTAAATGATGATCCCAGCTACCTCCAAAGTCTAAGACGCACGCTCTGAGCATGTCCTCGAGAGTCTGAATAGTCCGCTTTGACTGTCTGTCGGTCTGCGGATGAAATGTTGTGCTGAAACTCAAGCGAGTGCCCAAAGCCTCCTGAAGTCTCTGCCATTGTCGGCTGGTAAACTGGGTGCCTCTGTCGGACACGATACATGTCGGAACTCCATGCAGTCGTACAATCTCGTCGATGTAAATCTGGGCATACTGAGCAAATCCGAAAGTCGTCTTCACCGGTAGGAAGTGAGCCGCTTTCGTCAAACGATCCACGATCACCCAGATGAAGTCATACCCTCGACTAGTCCTGGGTAGACCCACAATAAAGTCCATAAAAATCTGTTCCCATTTCCACTCCGGAATGGGCAACGGCTGTAACTCTCCTACGAGCCTCTGATGCTCAGCCTTGACTTGCTGACAAGTCAGGCATCTCGACACGAAATCTGCGATGTCCCTCTTCTTCCCGTCCCACCAATAAACATCTCTCATATCGTGGTATATCTTGGTGGAACCTGGATGAACACTGTACACCGATCGATGTGCCTCCTCGAGAATCTCACGCCGCAGTCCATCAGCATCTGCTACGCACAATCTGGTCCCAAATCATAGCATCCCCTGATCATCGATCACGTACTCGGAAAATCTGCCCTGTCCCATCTGTGCCATGATCTCTGAACATCGGTCATCACTGTTATGTGCCTCATGTACACGGTCAAGCAACTATGGGCGTGCACGAGCATGCGCAATCTGTCCTCCGATCGGCGTAAACTCGAACTGTACCCGGCTGTCGCATAAGATCTTCTAATCTGCCGACGACTGCATCTGTACTGCGCTCAAACAAAATAGACTACCCCCGGGCCTCCTGCTCAAAGCATCCGCCACTACATTAGCCCTGCCCGGGTGATACAAAATCTCACAATCGTAGTCCTTCACTAACTCCATCCATCGGCGCTGTCTAAGGTTCATGTCTCGCTGCTGGAATATATACCTTAAGCTCTTGTGATCAGTGAATATCTTGCACGACTCTCTATATAGGTAATGTCGCCAGATCTTAAGTGCAAAGACCACTGCAGCCATCTCCAAATCATGAGTGGGGTAGTTCTGTTCATGTTTCTTTAATTGCCGCGAAGCACACGCGATCACCCTGTCATGCTGCATCAATACGCACCCTAGCCCCACTCGTGAAGCATCACAATAGACCATAAATCCGCCTGATCCTGAAGGCAATGATAGCACTGGTGTCGTAGTCAGTAGAGCCCGTAGCTGCTGGAAACTGTGCTCACACTCCTCCGTCCAATCGAAACGAACTCCCTTCCGGGTCAACCCGGTCAAAGGTGTAGCAATGCGGGAGAAGTCCTGCACGAATCGCCTGTAGTAGCCTTCCAGCCCTAGGAAGCTGCGAACCTCCGTCACTGACGTGGGTCTAGGCCAACTCCGAACGGCCTCAATCTTCCTCGGGTCTACACATATACCATTTCGTGTAATCACGTGCCCCAAGAAGTCTACGCTGTCCAGCCAGAAAACACACTTGGAGAATTTGGCGAAAAGCTGATGCTCCCTCAAGGTCTGCAGTGTAATCCCCAGGTGCTGCTCGTGCTCCTCTCTACTCCGAGAATATACCAAGATATCGTCAATGAATACTATGATGAACAGATCAAGATACGGCCGGAAAATACGGTTCATCTAGTCCATGAATGCTGCTGGCGCGTTGGTGAGTCCGAACGACATCACCAAAAACTCATAATGGTCGTAGCGCGTGCGGAAAGCTGTCCCAGGAATGTCCTCCTGTCGAACCCGCGGCTGATGGTAGCCTGATCGCAAATCGATCCTCGAAAAGTATCCTGCCCCCTGAAGCTGGTCGAACAAATCGTCGATGCGTGGCAAAGGATACTTGTTCCGCACTGTCACCCTGTTCAGCTGGCGGTAGTCGATACACAAACGCATACTGCCGTCCTTCTTCTTGACAAACAGGACTGGAGCACCCCAAGGAGAAACACTGGGTCGAATAAGTCCCTTATCCAGCAAATCTTGCAACTGACCCTTCAATTCTCTAAGTTCCGCTAGGGCCATCCGATAAGGCGGTACAGAAATAGGCCCCGTGCCAGGAACCAAATCAATACAGAAAGAAATATCACGCTCGGGCGGTAGCCCAGGAAGCACGTCAGGGAACACATCAGGGAACTCGCTAACAACCAGAACCTGATCCAACGGAACCTCTATAGCTCTAGTATCGCAAACATAGGCGAGAAATCCCTGACATCCCTTCCTCAAAAGCTGTCCAGCACGAAAAGAAGAAATCACACTATGAGGGGTGGCACCACGGTCCCCCAACACAACAAAAACCGACTCGCCGGGAAAACAAAATCTAACTGTCTTCTCACGGCAGTCAACAGAAGCATAGCACGTGGCTAACCAATCCATGCCCAAAAGAACGTCGAAGTCCAACATCTCAAGAAGGATCAAATCGACCGACAACTCTCTCTCGCCAATACGGACGATACAGGATCGGAACACGTGCCTAGCAACAAACGACTCTCCCACAGGAGTAGTCACCACAAGCGGCTGATCAAGAAAACTGGACTCTCTACCCAAACTCGGCACAAAGTGTGTGGATACGTACGAGTGCATGGATCCGGGGTCGAATAACACGTGTGCATCAACCGAACATACTGGAAGGATACCTGAGACCACCGCATTGGATGCCTGCGCGTCCTGATGCATCAAAGCAACAACTCGTGCCTGTCCTCCACCTGTGACTGACAGTCCCCTGCCGGCAGCTGGCTGCCCTCTGCCTCGGTCACCTCGTCCTCTATGAACAAATCCTCCGCGACCACGACCTCTCTGTGCATGCGTCTGACGCGGAGTAACAGTAGGTACAATAGGCAATGCCGTCTGGGGTAGTGAAGGTGGTAGTGTGACGTGCGGTGCTGCTGCCTCCCTCCGGGGTATCTCAGGACAATCTCGTACACGATGATAAGAACTCCCGCAATGAAAACATCCCGATGATGGTCGCTGACCCTCCTGGGGATAGGAGCTAAACAACCTGCCTCGCCCCGAATCTCTTCTACCTGCAAGACGTCTATCACGGCGCCGAAAAGGCTGTCTCTGCGCTGATGTATCCGCACGAACTCTTTTCGGCTCTGGAACTACCGAAGTCTCAGCAAGGCGCTCCTCGACTAATAGGGCTGCGTCCACATCTGCTGCACATGTCTCGTAATGATGTGCGCTGATCACTAGAAACAGTGGTGTAAGCAAGCCTCGGACAAATCTCTTGACTCGCAACTCCTCAGTAGCCACTAGGTACGGAGCATACACTGATAGCTCGGTGAACAGGACATCATACTCTGCCACTGACATCTTCGGAGTCTGACGTAAGGACTCGAACCTACGTGCTCTAGCATCTCTGACACTCAGGGGAAGAAAGCGGGCAAGGAATAGCGCCACGAACTCTGTCAAGGTCATAGGAGGAAGACCTGCTGCTCTACCCTTCTCGACTGATTCGCACCATTTTTGCACAAGACCTTCCAGGCGAAAGCTCGCGAACTCAACCCATCTCGCATCTGCGCATTTGAGGGAACGACATATCCGAGCCATCCTATCAATGAAAGACTGTTGGTCCTCGGCTGCATCGGTGCTTGTGAAGACCGGAGGCTTCAGCCTCATAAACTCTGATAACGATACCGAGATAACCTCTGTAGCTGCAGGTGCAACTGCCCGTACGGTGGGTACCACCGCGGTCTCTGCAACGGGTGGAACTACCTCTGGTCGCTGCGCTCGAAGTGTCTCAACTAGAGATCCCATCATCTGGCGCATCTCCTGCATACTGGATCCCACCGTCTGGCGCATCTCCTGCACACCAGCCCCTAACATGGCAATCTGATCTGTCACGGCAGGAACAGCTTGCTCGGGCACAACCGGTGTACTATTCGGATCAGTCCTCGTCTCTGACGTGTCAACTCGAATCTTGGCCCTCGCGACCGCTCTCTACGCCCTCGTAGTCTTTGGCGGCATAATGGCTGAAAGGAAAAGTAGGATTCGATAAGGATACGGAAATCGAATCGCAAGAATGTATATACTCAAGAAGGAATTTAGACCAACAAGTCCTAAGGTCGCCTTGGCGGAGTACCGTGTCGTCAGTATGCCGCGGAACATACGCACGCTACGCCACTCTGCTTCAGCTACCTACTCCATCATACCAGGGTCATCCTAGGAACACTCCGAAAGGTAAAACCTACGCTCTGATACCAACTTTGTCACGACCCAAAGTTTAGCCCGTGACCGGCACTTAACCACGTAACGTCTATAGGCGTAACGCGACTAAGTGAACCGAAAACCCAGAAATCAAACCAGTAAAAGTATAGAGTGTCTTAAACTTGAATGGAAGAATTTATAAAAGCGACAAGAAATCTTAAGTAAATAACCACCAAGATAGCAATATACGACGTCGTAGCGAAGATCAAGGTCAACAAGTGGGAACATCACAGATAGAATAAACTGCATAAGTAAAGTCGGCTCACAACGAGCTCGACACCAGAATACAAATAATATACATCATCGTCCTCACACTGTCTCTAAGTCAAGTACATATATGGTAGATGGAGAATACTAGATACAACAATGTACATAACTGAAAGATAAACAGATACCGCACAAAACCCACCTATCAGCAAAAGAGCTAGTACACCAACTATGGGGGTATCTGTGTCAAAAGATGCAAGAACGCAGCCTGCCGCGACTACTCCGAGGGGCAACCTGCAAATACTGTGGCACAACGGGGGTGAGTTGCCAACTCGTGAATAGAAATAACATATAAAGGTAATCGCGAGCATGCACGTACTGCGCTACCCTATCATATGCCAGCAGATGATATCAATGCGTGATAAGCAGTATGTGGAATAATCATGCAAGTGCTCTATCAGGTAATATAATTACAGGATGAGATACAATAATGAAAGCTGAGCATGGGAACATAACATCTACATGGAATGTCAACGTGGAATATATAATCGGTGTCCATCAATGCACCCAGATCCCCCAAATAGCTCAAGCGCCGGCACTCTCATCGGCCCTCCAATCCTGTAAATCTCTGAGAATCACGAGTGCCCAACATCGACACCCAAATATCATAAATACTCGTGTCCATCATCGACACACAAATCTTCCTATATCGAGCATCCGTCAGTCCGGGTCAGCCCCCTCTCTCTCATATATCGGGCATTCGTCAGTCAGGGTCAGCCCTCTCTCTCTCATATATCGGGCATCCGTCAGTCCGGGCCAGCCCTCTCTCTCTTTCATATATCGGGCATCCGTCAGTCCGGGTCAGCCCTCTCTCTCTCATATATCGTGCATCCGTCAGTCCGGGTCAGCCCACTCTCTCATATATCGGGCATCCGTCAGTCCGGGTCAGCCCTCTCTCTCTCATATATCGGGCTCTAGCACCGAGAAAACATATGGTGGACGCACTGAAATATCATATAAAGGGAAACCGGGTTTTTAAATAATTACCTATTCTCTTTTGAAATATCTACGGTTCCCAAATCCAGAAATAACATGGAAACAACATATCCCAATGCGTAAATCTATGCAAGTATGAGGATATCAATATATACACGGCCCATGTATGAATATGTGATGTAGATGTGTCCAGGTCTGAATATAACATCTGCTGATATTCGACAAATCATGGCAAACATCAAATAATGCGGAAACAATCTGGCATATGATTTATAGCAGTCCTATAATGTGAGTGTCATGGCAATCACTAACGGTGTGAGTGTAGCATATAAATTGTGCTCGTGCAACTTGAACCATTAGTAATAGTG
Organism: Agapanthus africanus; assembly: GCA_030015575.1. Taxonomy (NCBI): domain Eukaryota; kingdom Viridiplantae; phylum Streptophyta; class Magnoliopsida; order Asparagales; family Amaryllidaceae; genus Agapanthus; species Agapanthus africanus. The sequence goes on from JASDDO010000008.1 coordinate 263,250,823, forward strand.
CGGTGTTCTATCAATTCTAGTTTATATACGCATAGCATGGAATGCGGTATGCAATAAACAGTAGTCATGTAGATGAATGCAAAATATATCGCTATAAGGTCCTATCAGCCCTGACGCATAACGCCATGCGGGCGATATCCCCGTAGATGTTAAATCTACTCACTGTAGTCTCTCGCTAGGTATAGCCGATGACTTATTTCCCCTTCTTCGCGGCGTCTGTCGCACTCGCCTGCGAACCTAGAATTCCACAATATATCACATATAAGCTCAAACCATACAAACACGACATTTAAAGTCAACTAGAAACCCGTGTCGCAAACCAAGCGCGCGTGTGCGCGATGCGCTAGAATGTGTGATTACGCGCCTGAAGCCACTCCGACGCGTCGCGATACGCAGAAACCCTAAACCCACACACACGTATCACGCGTGTCGCGAAAGTTTAAAATACGGAAAATAGGGTATTAGATCCCAGATTTTTATACAGGAAAGATATTACAAAACTATATATACCACAATACTACACATGGCAGCAGACTCCTGTGCCCCAAACCCCAACCCCTAACTCACTCATCTGGCCGCAATTTGCGGCCAGAATGTATTTTTCGGCTGCCGGTCTGGGGAATTAGGCTCCCAGGTTTTGTGTGTGCACTCTATACCCCCTATACATGCTACAGTAAATCCAATTTCATTCTGGAACAACTCGGGTAGCAGCAGATCCTACAGAACCATATTTCTAGTTAAAAACCATACTTTTACACTAAAATGATACTTTATGGTATATCTGTGAAATCTGAAACAAACCCAAGTCTAAAACCACACTAATATCACATTACCAAGCTAATCAAACCATAAAAAGCTAATTTTTAACATAACCTCACTAAAACCCCTTATATAGCACAAAACATGCATAACAAGGTGATATTTTGCTAAAATACAACAAGTTATGAAATGGGATGTTAAATATGAGTGTAATACCTTCAAAAGACTTTAGAAAAACCCAAAAGTTTCATCTCTAGCCGCAGGTGCACTGATTTGCTCCAAACACCTCAAAAGAGCCACTAAATCAAGGTTTGTGTGAAGGAATTATGAGGTTTTTGTGTAGGGTTTGAATTAGGGTCTAAAGAGAAATGAAAAGAGAAGAGAAAATGGAGAAAGATGAGGGTTTTTCTGCAGCTCCCCTGCAAGAAATCTGAAAGGGGAAGGAGAGAGAAAAGAGAGGGGATAATGGTCAACAAAAGTCCAATTTCTCTACCTAACCACCATACCTTCATTTTCTATTTAAAATTTGAATTATTAAAGAGGGTTACCTAGTTAAAGTGGGTGGGGGATAATTACAACCATGCAAGGAGTGAAAAGGGTTAACATAGTAACAATAAGAACCTAGGCCACCAAAATTGGCTATGTGTGCATGTGTACACTACAAAGGAAAATTTTCCAATTAGGGTAAACCCGACTAAAATAATTAATAATCCTATGTACACATATATAATAACACGCATAATTACTAATTAACACGAAAAACATTCTAACGAAATTTCAAAGTGTTACAAATGTCATGGTTCATATATTGATAACAAATGTGTTATGAAACATGATATGGTGCATGTCACATGCAAAATAATACTTAATGCATGATTGGCGAAAATTAATCGTTTTTAGCATTAACATAGAATATAATTAATTATATAAAAATCTATGAATGCATCATTCTTATAATCTCTTTCAAATTAAATAATTAATATAATTTCCAAATATTTCCCAATTTATCGGTATATAATTATACCGTATCATTAAAATATTCATAATATTTATTATTTAATTATATAAATTCCCAAAAATAATATTTTATTTTTCTGAAATGTTACACACCAAGAACATTTCTTTAGTCCTTCTCAAGTACTTAAGAATGTTCTACACAGCTGTCCAGTGTTTCTTCCCTGGATCTGATTCATACCTGCTTACCATACCAAGTACGTAAGCTACATCCGGTCTGGTACATAACATCGCGTACATGATAGACCCAACTGCAGAAGTATAAGGTATTACGGTCATGCGAGCCCTCTCCAAATCAGTCTTGAGAGACATCTCTTTGGAGAGAGTGATTCCTGAACAAGCGAGTAAATTACCACGCTTAGAATCTTCCATACTAAATCTCCTTAGTATGGTGTCAATGTACCTGGATTGGGGCAATCCCAACATCCGTTTAGATCTAACTCTATAGATCTTTATCCCCGGGATGTAGGAAGCATCACCCAGATCTTTCATGATAAGAAGAGCTTGACTGAATGTAGCATAGGAACATCATTTCCTATCAAGAGTATGTCATCCATGTACAATACGAGGAAGACAACCTTACTCTCTATAAGCTTTTTGTATATACAAGGTCCATCTACGTTTTTGATGAAGTCAAACTCTTTGACCGCCACTTCAAAACAGATGTTCCAACTCCTTATTGCCTACTTTAATCCGTAGATCGATTTAAGCATCTTACACACATTTCCACTGCTCCCACTGTCTACGAAGCCCTCTGGCTGAGTCATGTACACACTCTCTTCTAAATCACCATTTAGAAAAACGGTCTTGATGTCCATCTGCCAGATTTCGTAGTCATGGTATGAAGAAATGGCAAGTAGGATCCTTATGGACTTAAGCATTGCCACTAGAGAAAAGGTTTCATCATAATCGACACCTGGTCGTTGACGAAAACCTTTTGCTACAAGTCTAGTTTTGAAGGTCTCAACCTTTCCATCTACACCAAGTTTCTTCTTAAAGATCCATTTGCTCCCGATGGGTTTTACCCCTTCAGGAGCAATATCAAAAGTCCATACTTTGTTGGTGTACATGGATTCCATCTCAGATCGAATAGCATCCAGCCATTTCACAGAGTCCCTACTAGTGATGGCTTGCTCGAAACTAGTTGGGTCATCATCTTCCATGATGCAATGCTCGCTCCCACCATCTATGAGAAAACCGTAGTATATCTCAGGTGGATGAAGAACCCTACTAGATCTGCAGAGTGACTGAGGTTCGTCGGGAACTATTGAATCCTCCGGTTCCTGTTAGTTATATGTATGTCCTAGAGGGCATTATTTTATATGATTGTATATTATAGTGGATGCTTGGACATATATAGAGAGGAATTTCTTGCTCGACATGATAGTATGCTATCTGGTTGCTCTTTATCTTAACATGTACACTTGTATCAATATACAGTCTCTCCATTACATGTTGATAATGCCCTTAGGATGAGTACTTGACTACCAGGATTATGATGCAGATCATACTAGTGGGGCCAGGGTAGTTTACAAGTTCATCAATTAATTGTTCATAGTCGATGGAGTATCGAGACAGGGCATCGATATTCCAGAGTAGACTAGTGTGTATGTTTCTTGACCCTGTATGGGGCGATGGATGATCCCACATCCATTGGTGTTTGACATCAAAGATTGTACACATGTGCTCATCGGAGAATGAGTACACCGAACAAGACTAGCCGAGAACTCCTCGATGGTATTATACCTATCGTCAGATAGTAGTTCTCTGGTGACACTGGTACATGTTAGTTTGTAGATTAGAGATTGTCATAAAGTCTTGTGTGATTCCCACTGTGCTTTGGTTTCCTCCCTACCACGCTCAAGAGAGCATGAAAACAAGTGGATTTTGGGTACAGTCCCGAGTCACATGGAGGCAATGAGCGATAGGAGGGGTTTCGTCTCTTCCGGTATTGGGAGTTGATGTTGCGCTATGCTCGATTGGCTATGACAGGAAGTCCCTGGCCAGGGCTGATGATGAGATTTAATGGTAAGTGTTATCAGTAGTTTCTCGACCCGTTATGAGCCTCATATCGGCATAACTTATAAGTTATTGGGGTTTGACGTTTACCACCCCCAGACTCGATATACGACATATCAGACGAAGAGACCAGATTGTACGGTAGTGTTACTTACTAGATTCACGGGAGTTTGGACAAGCTTGCTTGTTGATCTTCTGATCGCTCAATACCTGGGTAGCCGTTACGTCCAGCTTGTACCGCTAACGGCTTTTGGGTAACTGATATGATTATTACCTACTGCTGGTGTATTGACGAGTCTTTAGAGTCCTACACAGAGGTTTCCTAGCTCAAGCGAAATGAAGTAGGGCACATATGTGATATGTGCAGGACCTAGATTGATACCTGTATGTGATACTGTATTCTAATCTCGCGATATAGGTTATATGTGATATAACCAGATTATTGAATCAAGTGTTGATTCAATAATTTGTTATATGTATATTTGATATACATATAAATGATATTCGTCGGTTATATGTGATATAGCTGGATTATTAAATCAAGTGTTGATTTGATAATTTAATATATAATTATATATTTGATATATTAATATATATTAACTAATATTAGCTCACTTAAGAATTTCTCTTCTCTAAATACATATATATATATATATGATATATATTAATGTATTTGTTTTTTTGTCATGCTAGATGATATATTGGACTTGGGTGTATGAGACTCATACTTAACTAAAGATAATTTGGGTGTTTAATTATTAAGGGAAAAATCAAAATTAGGTGGAAATTAGCATGGCTAAAGATACTTGTGGAAGCATGTAGAAGCCTTGACTTAAGTGAAGGGTTTTCCTTAGCACCACAACCAGGGTTTTGTAGCATCACACATGCCATATTAAAATTTTAGAGGGTGCTAAAGAAACTATCGTAAGGATCAAACTAGAAAAGCTTGGGTAACACTAAACTATAACACAATCCACAAGTAGTAAAGTACTAGGCTTAGAGAATACAACCTTTGTAGCTCCATTCACTAGACTCCTTGGCTACTTGAGAGTTGAAATAAGCTTGCTTGAGATCCTCCAAGTCCACGATGATCCACCCGGAGTCCTCTTTGTCCAAGCTCAAAGCTCCACTTGATCAAGAGAAGAAGTTGAAGCCAACACTCTAAACTAATGGGAAAGAGTAGTATAGAATGATGATGTGGTTTGTTTTCTCACTTCAAAACCCTAACTTGATCACTCTTTCACTCACTATCAAAACCTAGAGAGCTAGAGAGAGAGGAAGAAGAAGATGGCAATATGAGAGCTCAAGATAATGATCAATCTTAAGATAAAAATGAGAATAGAATATATATATATATATATATATATATATATTTATATATTCCTCTTCTCATTCTTAACCCTAGTTAATAAATATCTAGATATTTCTTTTGGAGCTAAAATGGCCATGGAATAATAACTCATGGTTAACCCAAGGTTTAGTGTAAGAATAAAATAATCAACCATGAGTGATTATCCATTTCCATTAATCACAAAAAAACACCAATATAAATACTAACATGTGAGTCTTATATTGCCACCATCAAGTGTATCAACAACCATGACACACATGTGTATGCATGTATGTGTGCATGCGCATCCATATGTGCATCAATGTAAACATGTGCATACATGCCTGCATGCACCAAAAGACAAAAGGGTTTAAAGTGAAAATGCTAAAGGTCAATGTTAAATCAACACTAGATTTAGCAAACCGGTCATATCTCATACGAACCGACAAATAGCAAACCGCCCGATTAATATACGGGATCACATACGTGCATCTAATCGGGTCCCCGCGCATATCACATATGCACACCACATCGTTTCGCCTCGACTAGGTAACTCCATTGTGGGACTTTAAGACTCATCAATACGCCGGCAGTGGGTGATGATCATATCAAGCACCCCCAAGCCACAAGAGGTCAGCTAAACGTACGGCCATCCGGGTATTGAGCGATCAGAAGAAAACAAAAGAACCTGTCACAACTCTCGTCGAGCTAACCGGCAACACTACCGTACAGTCCGGTCTCTTCGTCAGATATGCTGCATATCGAATCTAGGGATGGTAACGTCGACCCCAATAACTCAATAAGTCATGCCGATGAATGTTCTATAACAGATCGAGAAACTACTAATAACACTTATCAGTAAATCTCGACAGCCCTGGCCAGGGACTTACTGATATAGCCAATCGAGCATAGCACAACATCAACTCACAATACTGGGAGAGACGAAACCCCTCTTATCGCTCATCGTCTTCATGTGTCTCGGGACTATACCCAAAATCCACCTGTTTGCACGACTTAGTAGAGCCGTGGTAGGGTGGTAATCAAAGTACAGAGGGAGAACACACAAGACACTATGACGATCTCGGGTCTACAAACTAACCTGTACCAGTGTCACCTGAGGACTGCTATCCGACGATAGATATAATCCAATATAGGAGTTCTCGGCGAGTCCGTCCAGTGTACCCAGTCACCACTGAGCACCCGCATATGATCTCGATGTCAAACATCAATGGATGTGAGAACATCCACCGCCCATCATATGGGTCTAGTATCATATACGCTAGTCTACTCTGGTATATCGATGCCCCGTCTCGATACACCTACGACTAGGGACATTTCAGGATATGCTTATAAACTACAGAAGTCCCACTAGTATGATCTCCATCATAATCACAGTAGTCAAGCCAATATCCTCAGGGCTTTATCAACATGTGTAAATGAATAAAAGCATAATCAAGCAAACATGTCAGATAAAGTAGAACCAGATAGCATACTATCATGTCGAGCAAGAATGTACACTGAATATATATACATGTATAAATACATCCACTATCATATAATGGCCTCTAGGGCATACATATATCCAACAATCTCCCACTTGCACTAAGGCCAGTTATTGGCGTAACTCATACCCAACATCTGAAAAAGTCGCTCATGCTGCGGCTGAGGGAGGGCCTTGGTGAGTGGATCCGCGGTGTTATTATTTGTGTCTACTCTCCTAATCTCGATCTCACGGCGATCTACAATCTCCCGGATAAAATGAAAACGCCTCAGGATGTGTCTGGACGGCTGATGGGGTCTGGGCTCCTTGTCTAACGCCACAGCCCTATTATTATCACAATACAATGGTATTGGATCAATAATGGTTGGAACTACTCCTAGCTCCGAGACGAACTTCCTCATCCAGACGGCTTCCTTGGCTGCATCATTCGCAGCAATGTACTCAGCTTCCATCGTAGAGTCTTGTCACGCCCCGAAAGTACGGAACATGACCGGCATTTAAACTAAGAACGTCTCGAGGCGTACGTAATCTAAGTAAGCCGAAAACCCAGAAATCCAAACCAAGAAAAGTAGTAGAGTGAAGGAAAACCAATTTAAAATCAAGTAGTTTTAATAGCATAAGCCGAATTATGCGGTTTTTAAAAAAACATCAAGTATTTCCTGAAAATTTCGGTAGAGTCTCCTTTGTAAATACTGGCTCCCAAACGGGATACACCATGAATAGTATACGAAATCAAAAAAAAGGCATCCCCAAGCAGGAGCTAGCTCTTCGTCAATCGACGGTCACAACCACACAAGCAATATAATATACAACGCCAAGGGCGAGGATAAAAACTCAAAAGGAACTCAAAACAACAAGAAAACCATAGAAATACAACGCGCGACTCTAAGGTCGAAAGAATAACATCACTGGTCTCTATCTCAAAAATAATATATGTTTGGTTGATGGAACTTCTAGATACAATAGAATAATGATATACAAGATATATAATGGCGGTACGATACAAGTAGACCCACCTACTAGCAAATCACCCGAAGGAAACTATGCCCGCAAAGCCGTAATGAAACCTGTATGGAAAACCTGTAAGAAACTGGGTCACAACGGGGGTGAGTTGCCAACTCGTGAATAGAAAAACATCTACGGAAAGAAATCGCATAAAAAAACGCAACCTAGGTCAATGATCACAATATATCCTCAAATATATATATAACATGCAACCTATAACAAGGCTAGGGTAGATATCTAACCCGAGTGTAATCTAATGTGCCCGTGTCAGTGCCCTAGGTAGCAATATATCATATGAATGAGGTATGAATGCATGAAAACAGAATGCATGTAAATGAAGAACTGTTTTCATAATCTAGTGAGATTTCCTTTGTATTTCTTAAAATGAGGTATCATAATGAAATCAGCATTAAACAGTGCCTAGCATCGACACAAAACGTAATCCCAATATCTCGATATCTCTGTATCATAGTCTCTGTACCTCAATATCTCGAAATCTCAATGTCTCAATCACAATATCTAGGGCGCCGTCAGTCAAGACCGGCCCCTACCATCCATCTCAAGACCACGACGGTATCCTCCGGATATCCGACGCGTCGGGTAAAATCACCGGTAGGTAGTGCTCCCCTGCCAGGCTCACATCGTCATCATCACGCGCTTCTTGCCCAGGGATACCTCACCGGGTCCACCATGTACCCAAAACGGTTCATCAGTCTCCTCGAATCGGGTCTCGAAATCCATCAGCAAACTCATGGTGGACGACTCATACATCATGGGAAAAACCGCACTTTTTATTTAAAAAGAGAGAAATCAGTTTATATGAGTTTTGCGGTTTTCCCCCCAAATCCAGAAAATCTCATGGAAATCCGAATCCAAATCATCAATAGCATGTAAAACCATGAATATAGGTATAACAATGAATAACAGTATGCATGAAGTGACAAGTAATAACTACAATGTTAAGCTGGCATATAAGGCAGGTACACTAATATCATGTCAAATTACTAACTAACAAGCTAAGTCAAGCAATAATATTTTCTAAGGTGTACGTGACATGGCAATTACCGATGAAGATGTGTGTGAGCCGGCAAGTAAGTGTGCGTGGTACATATGCATCATCGGTAATGGTGCTGGTGTCCTAACAATATGATATCAACATTGCAATAAGAAATTATAACATAAGTATGAGATGGGAAGCGAACCACAATAATAAGCGGGAGCTGAATACTAGACGCAACTGTAACTAACCTGCATTAATCTAATATAAGTCCTACAAATGGTGCCTTTTGAAATAACACGAATCATGGGGTTTTGAAAATAGGGGCTACGGTGTTTTTATGAAAAGATACGTCTTTTGAAATATCCGTAGGATCCCTTGGGCTGTCTTTTAAAATACCCACGATTCGTTAGTTTTTGAAATAGGTAAGATGTTGCGCCACGGCAGCGCCCCGGCCGTCTAACCGAGGCCAAAATGCGGAATCAAAAATTTTCTTAACTTTTAAACTGGCGCTACCGCGGACAATAAACCCGGATCGTAACCATTTACCTATACTAGCTAACTAGAGATAGGGTGAGAGATATACCGACTGATCCGAGTCCTCCGGTCTTCTCGTCGTCGTCCCGATCTCCCGCGGAAACTCCGGTCGTCGCCTCCTTGCCGGAAGGGAACCACATCGTCTGCATCTTTTATGGGCTCCCACCTCAATACCGAGGAAACTCGGGCACGAAGCTGGCTAGTCGACGTGCCCAAGGTTTGCTGTAGATTGTAGTGTAGAATGCGCTTTGTCTCAATGGGGTTTGTAGTTGCCTTGATGGAGGAATGGAATGGAACTTTCAAGTGGAGCTCTCATTTATCAAGCATGGAATGAGATGATAAATTTTCCTCATGCATAATGAACCTCTCCTCTCCCTCTCCAAGATGTGGCCGGCCTATAACTCATGGAAATGGTGGAGGGAATGAAACATAATACAAAGGGAGGTGAGTGTAGTAAAAGGCAAGAGGTGACCACACCCAAAACCATCATCACAATATCAAATCAATTCTAATCAACAAATAAAGCAAGAAATGATGTATGAAAAGAAAAGATGCCATCATAATCAATCCATATGCAAGAAAACCCCTCCACAATATGTTATTTGCAAACTTGCAAATAACACCCTCCATCGGAAAAGTCCGGCCGGGAAAGAACAAAGGAAAACCGGCCGGAACGGAATGCAAACTGGCAACTCCAGAAAACTGGTCCCGTAATAAATTATAGGAAAACCCCGATACTGTGCATACACACCAGCATCTGTATTCCGACCGGATATAAATGCAAAGAGACAAAATCAACACTATACTATACTAGGATCCGGCTTAAACCAAAGCCGGCTAGTAATATCCGTCCGATCCTGATCCGTGCAATACCGCACGTATCTGATCGAACTTTGCCATATATCCATACGGCCACTAGTACAAACCGTCCGATCCTGATCCGTGCAATACCGCACGTATCTGATCGGACCCTGCCATATCTCCATACGGCCTCTACAGCGTTTCGCCCGAAATCTTGAGTAACTGAAAGTGTGGTGGACTCTAAAGACTCGTCAATACTATGGCTGTGGATTTAACCACTAGCACGTCAGAGGTATAAGCCAATACGTGACGGGCCACCAGCTATTGACCAAAAGGGACGTCGATGAGCGAACTCATCCTGACACCCTACTGAGCCTGTCAGTGACAATATCCGTACAGTCCGGTCCGTTCGTCTATGAGCATCGCATGGCGGGCCTAGGGGGTTGGTAAAAGTCAGACCCCCAAAAGCGGTACAAGTCGTGTCGGAGCGTAGCCCAGAACACCCTGAGATACTACTGGAATACCTACCAGTAAATCTCCTGCCTCGGCCGAGGGCTTTTTGTAATGGCTCTCCTAGACACAGCGCGACCTCACCCCCAATACCGGGAGAGACGAACCCCTGCAGATCCGCTCACTGCCTCCATGTGGCTCGGGACTGTACCCAACTAAAACCTGTTTGCACGACTCCTTTGAGCCGTGGTAGGGTTGTAATCAAAGCACAGTGGGAACTCACACGAGAAAAATGACGATCTCAGGTCGATGAACTAACCTGTACACATGTCACCAGGGAACTGCTATCTGACATCTGGTATAAGACCAACTAGCATGTTCCCGGCGAGTCCTGTCCGGTGTACTCATAACCCAATGAGCACCTGTATACATCTTAGGTGAACCAACTGACACCAGTGGCTTGTGAGACCGGCCACCGCCCCTCGTCGGGGTCTCGACTGTATACACTAGTCTACTAATAGAGGATCGATGCCCTGTCTCGAAACTCCTACGACTAGGGACCTTTTAAGGATGTGCTTATAGACTACCAGCTCCCACGTATATGATCGCCCTCATACTGCTGGCAGTCAAGCAAGAATCCTAGGGGCTCTATCAACGTGTAATAGCGACCTGTCAGGTTACCTAAAGCAGTACACGATGATAAAGATAAACCAGATAGCATACTATCATCTCGAGTAAGACTGTCCTATCGGGATAGGTCCTCCCTCAATCATTGCAATCACGTGCCTATGTCCAATAATTGACTCTGAGGGCACTATCTCCAACAATCACCCACTTGCACTCAAGGCTAATTATTGCGATGTTGCATACTCACAGCCCGTGTGATACCGAACACCCAACTCCTCTACTAGTCAATCTCACAAAACCCGTTTGCGAAACTATTGTGTTCGAGGAATAGCCTCAGTGAGTGGATCCGCTAGGATGTTTCTTTCTATGTCTCTCTATATCTCAAGTTCGCGGAGAAAACCATCTCCCGAAATGAGCAATACCTGTCTTAGAATGTGTCTGGATGTCTGATGGGACCTAGCTCATAAATGAACTCCAAATCCAAACTTCTTAGACTGTATCATCAACTGAACTTAATCAGTATCCTGCGCCATGCCTCCCTCAGTATTGCCATGGACCACCTGTCCAAAATACTGCCCCTCGTCAGAAGGAAAAACTAAAACTCTGACAACCTCCTTGTCGTCCAGGTCACCTTGGAAGCCTAGAATGATAACTGTCTCCTAAAGGACGCTGCCGTTATCAATTCCGTAGAACACACACTTGTGTCCTAAAGCTGCTTCCGACCGTTTCTCCAGAATTGGATTAATATCAACTTATTGCATCTACTGCAAGAACGACATCCGGTGTGGTACTTGACATCTCATGATTGACTCAATTGCCTAAGCAAATGATCTGCCAATCATGCACATCCCTCTCTACTTTAGTCTGTAAGACACCTTTAGAAAGGGTGACTCCATCACCTGCAGGTACACTACCGTGCCAGGAGTCGTCCATTCTAAATACTCATAGAATGCCGTCTAAGTACCCAGATTGGGAAACCACCCAAATCTAGATCTAAAACCGTAGATCTAGTAACCAGAATGTCGGATATAATATCCAAGTCCTGTGTGGAGAAACCACTGTGTGACAACCAAAGTATAACCGATCGTAGTATAGGAATATCACTTCCTACTCTGTGTATGTCTTCAAATACCAGGATATCACACTCTACTACCTTCTTAACAGATCCATCCCCTATTCTGATGAAGTCAAAACTATGACTTCACATCAGAAATAGATGATCTATCTCCGCTATATCTGCTTTAGTCTATAAAATAGACAAAAGCCACCTGTCCACCAATGCTTCCGCTGCTCCCACTGACCACGACAACCCTCTGGCAGAGTCATATACACGTACGCTTCTGAAGCCAGTTCAGAACGACGCTATACTCATCCTCCTGCCGGGTCTCGCAGCCTGGAACAACAACAATGGCAAGTGTGGGTAAACAAGAACCTCCCTGTCACCGTCCTTGAGCATACCGAAGTACCTCTCGAGTGCCTGAGGTTACCCACCATATCTGCGGAGTGGCTAATGGAATGTCAATCCAGATTGAATCTTTAGGTTCCTTATCAAATCTTCAGTAATCGTTTGTGGTTCTGGAATTACTTCCAGTTCTACCATACTCCTACTGCTGTTTTCTGAAAAAATCCATTTTTGTTAAAACTGTGGCGAGTCAAGAACAATATCACTATTGATCTTCCAAATGGTAGAAAGTCAACCCTCGTCATAGCCTGGGTCAACCCACAAACAGCCATTACAGAAACGTGCCTTGAGTTGTCCAGTGTCTGGTTTTAAGCATAAGCCGGACAACTCCCCGTACCTTAACATCGTTAAGATATGAACTGTTCTATATCCAATATAGAACCAGAGGCACTGATTTAATTGAACCAGATTCAAATCATGCAGCTGTCTCCAGTGCATGTCAACTAAATGGAAAAAGGCCGATCAGCGTTACTCAACTTAGGAATGCTTCCAATTATGAGTAACCTGAAAGAGAAGCAAGTTCTCTTAATCATTACTATCAACTGAATACCATACACAAGTATCTACATCTTCGATCACTTTGAAGAATCCCGATACTTGCAATAACTGGTTCTCTACTTTATTCAAATACCTATAACTTCTCAAAATTCGGACCCTGTGTTTCCACGAAACACCTGTCTAAAAACTAGAGAAGTCATAAGTAAACCGAATATAGTACGAGGACCAACCCCTGTGTCCTGATGGACCCTGGAAAACATACAATACTCTGTATAAGTCCCTTGAGTCTGATAACTCATTCACTGTGTGCCGTAGGTTGAAAACTGTACTTATGGTTAAGAAGAATTACACCGATGCTTAATGCTCCTTACCTAACCATCCACTGATATAGGTAAATGTCGTAGACATAATTTCAAAAAGGTATATCTCACTCTATGAAAATAGACGTACAGATATATCGATTTGAAATTGGTGCATAACAGCGGATATTCAAAACCAAATATTTGCCGTCCGGCAACCAACCCAGGTGACTTCCTCAAATATCACCGATTACAACGAATCCCGATATAATGAGGATGATCGCCCAATTCCCAATAACTTACTCCCACTCATCATCTGTAAAACCATACAGATGTGAGAATCATACCTGGTAAATACATACCCTGGAGCAAGTGTCTAACTGGGAAATCAGTTTTCCTTTAACAGTACACAGTGAAACTGAAACATTGAAATGTTTCGATGGGGTATCCTGGTATTCCTAGTAATGCCTCTTCCATTATCCAGATTCACAACTGTAACCGTATAATTCTTTGCCATCTCTCCAAATCCCTTTATATGTCTTTAGTCATTACCTTCTATACACCCTTTTAGGCCAAATGGTTTTCTTCCTTCCCTACCGTTCGGCACCAGCCTCTGGTTTGGAAGAAGACTATCCAATAAGCATAATGGGTGTACTGTCCTAATCCTAGGAGCACTCACAATGCGAGAGAATGTGAAGATAAAAGACAACCGAATGAACCTTATTCCTATTTCTCCTGAACCAGGATCCATCCCCGAATTGGAACAAGTTCCATTCGAGTTCGTATATAACCATACGATGGATTATCCAAATAAATTGTGGATCTTCGTAGTGATACGGAGTGTCCTGGAGAAATACAAAGGTGATTTAGGATTGGCAGAGAAATACTTGGTTTGGTCGTGAATAGCAGTCGCAATTTACTTTGCCCTCTTACTAATCCCTTTCTTTGTCTTAACTTAATACCTTCTGTACACCATCATTATGATAATTGGTTTTCTTCATTCCCCACCGTTCGGCACCAGCCTAAGGTCTGGAAGAAGACTATCCAATTTGCGTAATAGGTGTACTGTCTCCTAAACCAAGGAGTACTCGCAACCTGAGAGAAGGTAAAAGGAAAAGACAACTGAATAGTCCTATTCGTTTTCTCCAGAACCGGAAACCATCCTCGAATTCCATCTAGTTCGTATATAACCATACGATGGTTTTGTCCAATGGAAGTGGACGTTCGTAGTATTACGAGGTGTCCTGGAGAAAAGGGTAAAAGTAGGAGTGGCAATGAGGTTTGCAACTCTGACAATCCAAAAGCCAGTGTTAAGAAGGTTCGGTCAACTTGGTCACTGAGTCATAGTCCAGGGTCGGGTCAATGGTCGCAGCCAAAGAGAGAGAGAAAAGAAACACTCAGCGTGCACTCTAACCTAGATCAGAATGGTTATCACTTTATCTAATCAGGAAACCTCCCACTGTAACGTCAAATTCTTCTCCAAACCTGAAAGAAGAATTAGCCGGGATCACCCGAGGAGTAAACCAACTCATCAGTGGGAATCGGGACCCAACTATCATCGCATGATAACGTGACGGAATCCACTCACGTCACCACACTCCAGAAGGTATGCGCATGCCTGGCAAGTTTCAGTTTCTTTAGAAACTCCCGATAAATGTTTTTACCCCTAGGACCCAAGTGACCTTGACTGAGCCAACATATCAAAGGATCCTAGTCAAGTTCAACCCGTCATTATCTTGATTGCATTAGACCCACCCGCACGAGTCCTTGACTGAGCCAAAATGACCGTACGACTGTCCTAACCAATCACATTTCCATAAGACAGAAAAGCATTACAGAGCTACCGCTCACTACGCCTCGGCTGAGCACGACATACGTAGCGCGAATTCTAAGCAATACTAATCTGAAATGACGGAGGGCTACGGCTGGTTTTTGGCGAAAAACCTTTAACGTAATGAACTTGATATCGTTGAAGGAACCGGATAACTTTTTATAAAAATATAGTGACGAAAACCCTTTGCTAAAGAGGTCACTCCCGGTGAAGGGATCTCGGCTCTTTCCCCGTAGAATGAGGTGCAGGATATTCCAACTGAATACCACGATGCAAAGCAAAAGTAATCGGCTATAGTGAAGTTATTGCCCTGACGCAAACTTCTGTCCAAGGGGTCACTCCCGGTGAAGGGATCTCGGCCCTTGCCTCGTCGACTGAGGAGCAGGATATTCCAACTGAATACCACGATGGAAAACAAAAGTGAATGTCCTTGCAATAACAGCTTTTTGAAAAATTGTTCCAACAACATCAGAATAGGTTTGTTTATCTTGCATTGATCCGAATCAACGCAGTCCCATCAATGGATCACACCACAAAGAACGAAAATATACTGATGTCCATATATGCCATCCGCATTCGCCACTGGGTCCCGTCATTACCCGTTAGGTTAGCTAACTAACGACAGAGCAGGGAATGGACTAGCACGGATGCAAAACATATACAACATCTACTAATATATATACCAATATATTATATTCGCTCAAGGCGTGATAAGAATGCAACATCACAGAAATGTATAGCATCACAGAACAATACAGATATCTGGGATCCCCGGGTTTCACAGAGCCGCTGCTGAAACCCGACGTTCCCCTGGTCGTGTGGATAGCCTGTGCAATGAAATCCTAGACCCCTACGGGCGCGGCAAGTCACCCGCCAAAACCTGAAGCGAGGCAGCCCCCCCTGGGTCAACCTGTACCCCCTACGAGTGCGGCGAATAGCCCGCCAATCCTAGAGTGAAGCCCCCGCCGTCTCAATGCCAAGAGATGCGGGCCCGTTGCCCTCTAGAACCCGACTATCCGTGCACCCCTCCGCGGGGTAATCCTAGTACAGAAAGTAAAATATACATACAACGGGTACATCGACCAAAACCAGTTCGTGCCCCAAAAGAATAATACAAACAGGCAGTGACGGCAGTCCACATGTCGGACGCTCGCCCCGCAATATCAAATGTACATATAAAACAAAACTGTACTAACATTGCATCCAGGCTATCCCCCATGACCGATCCGCAACATTACAGCAATACACAGAACATCAACGTGAAAGTCACGTTCGCAAATCCGTCTAACCGGGCTAAAGCAGTTAGACAGGATTTACCGATCAAGTGACATTCACGGTCGCATATATAATGTAAATACTGTGAACCAATGTGTTTAAAATATCCGATCGATCAAAAATTAACAAGTGGGCCCCCAAGCAATACTGTAGCACTCACAGAAATTCTGGGCCCAAGTTTAATATTCCAAAACCCCTAAAAACACTCCAGAAAGAGACTGTAGAAAATTGATGCAGCAAACCCAACATAGTGCGGCGGAACCGCGGCCCAAGGGGGGGTTTGGCCGCGGTTCCGCGCTCCTGTAGTGGAATTAGTGCATCGGATTTCTACAGAACTCTTATTCCATCTAGTACATCACTTTTCCACAACCTGAAAAATTTTTGGACTTCAAAAAATTTCAACAGAAAACTGATGCAAGCAAAACGCGGATTTTGGAATTTTGGTCGATCGGAAAAGTAAAACACATTAGACAAAGCTAGACTAGGTTAATGGCGTGGCTCTGATACCATGTTGCGCCACGGCAGCGCCCCGGCCGTCTAACCGAGGCCAAAATGCGGAATCAAAAATTTTCTTAACTTTTAAACTGGCGCTACCGCGGACAATAAACCCGGATCGTAACCATTAACCTATACTAGCTAACTAGAGATAGGGTGAGAGATATACCGACAGATCCGAGTCCTCCGGTCTTCTCGTTGTAGTCCCGATCTCCCGCGGAAACTCCGGTCGTCGCCTCCTTGCCGGAAGGGCACCACATCGTCTGCATCTTTTACGGGCTCCCACCTCAATACCGAGGCAACTCAGGCATGAAGCTGGCTAGTCGACGTGCCCAAGGTTTGCTGTAGATTGTAGTGTAGAATGCGCTTTGTCTCAATGGGGTTTGTAGTTGCCTTGATGGAGGAATGGAATGGAACTTTCAAGTGGAGCTCTCATTTATCAAGCATGGAATGAGATGATAAATTTTCCTCATGCATAATGAACCTCTCCTCTCCCTCTCCAAGATGTGGCCGGCCTATAACTCTTGGAAATGGTGGAGGGAATGAAACATAATACAAAGGGAGGTGAGTGTAGTAAAAGGCAAGAGGTGACCACACCCAAAACCATCATCACATTATCAAATCAATTCTAATCAACAAATAAAGCAAGAAATGATGTATGAAAAGAAAAGATGCCATCATAATCAATCCATATGCAAGAAAGCCCCTCCACAATATGTTATTTGCAAACTTGCAAATAACACCCTCCATCGGAAAAGTCCGGCCAGGAAAGAACAAAGGAAAACCGGCCGGAACGGAATGCAAACTGGCAACTCCAGAAAACTGGTCCCGTAATAAATTACAGGAAAACCTCGATACTGTGCATACACACCAGCATCTGTATTCCGACCGGATACAAATGCAAAGAGACAAAATCTACATTGTACTGTACTAGGATCCGGCTTAAACCAAAGCCGGCTAGTAATATCCGTCCGATCCTGATCCGTGCAATACCGCACGTATTTGATCGAACTTTGCCATATATCCGTACCGCCACTAGTACAAACCGTCCGATCCTGATCCGTGCAATACCGCACGTATCTGATCGGACCCTGCCATATCTCCATACGGCCTCTACAGCGTTTCGCCCGAAAGCTTGAGTAACTGAAAGTGTGGTGGACTCTAAAGACTCGTCAATACTATGGCTGTGGATTTAACCACTAGCACGTCAGAGGTATAAGCCAATACGTGACGGTCCACCAGCTATTGACCAAAAGGGACGTCGATGAGCGAACTCATCCTGACACCCTACTGAACTTGTCAGTGACAATATCCGTACAGTCCGGTCCGTTCGTCTATGAGCATCGCATGGCGGGCCTAGGGGGTTGGTAAAAGTCAGACCCCCAAAAGCGGTACAAGTCGTGTCGGAGCGTAGCCCAGAACACCCTGAGATACTACTGGAATACCTACCAGTAAATCTCCTGCCTCGGCTGAGGGATTTGTGTAATGGCTCTCCTAGACACAGCGCGACCTCACCCCCAATACCGGGAGAGACGAACCCCTGCAGATCCGCTCACTGCCTCCATGTGGCTCGGGACTGTACCCAACTAAAACCTGTTTGCACGACTCCTTTGAGCCGTGGTAGGGTAGTAATCAAAGCACAGTGTGAACTCACACGAGACAAATGACGATCTCAGGTCGATGAACTAACCTGTACACATGTCACCAGGGAACAGCTATCTGACATCTGGTATAAGACCAACTAGCATGTTCCCGGCGAGTCCTGTCCGGTGTACTCATAACCCAATGAGCACCTGTATACATCTTAGGTGAACCAACTAACACCAGTGGCTTGTGAGACCGGCCACCGCCCCTCGTCGGGGTCTCGACTGTATACACTAGTCTACTAATAGAGTATCGATGCCCTGTCTCGAAACTCCTACGACTAGGGACCTTTTAAGGATGTGCTTATAGACTAGCAGCTCCCACGTATATGATCGCCCTCATACTGCTGGCAGTCAAGCAAGAATCCTAGGGGCTCTATCAACGTGTAATAGCGACTTGTCAGGTCACCTAAAGCAGTACACGATGATAAAGATAAACCAGATAGCATACTATCATCTCGAGTAAATCTGTCCTATCGGGATAGGTCCTCCCTCAATCATTGCAATCACGTGCCTGTGATCCAATAATTGACTCTGAGGGCACTATCTCCAACATAAGAATCAAATCTAATCTAACAACTAAACTAAACTAAAGTGCTAAGCTAACAAGCTGGACTACAGGTAAGGAAACCGCCTAACATCTGAGTCGATCCATATACATACCTGTATATATATTAGTCGGTGATCCCGCCTCAGTAATATCATATCCGATACCATATCTACAATCAAACATCCCAAGTCAAGAGTGCGGATCAAGCATCAAGATATAGCTCGTACGTAAATCCGTCGTACGGCATCCCCAAATCTGGGTACGGGTCAATATCATATTCCTAACACCATTCCTCTGGTATCCTCTTTATTCAAGATCATAGTCTAGGGTACTGACCTATGTCTAGTACAATACTAATATCCTCAATATACTCATGATCTGACTACAGATCGACAATCTCGTACAAACCGATACCGTCAGCACATAGCATCATCAAGGGTATACATCGCCCGATACGGCCTAATATCAATATCCTAGCATATCATGCCTCATATCACGATCACATGTCGACCATTTTATTTATAACACTATTCACCCGTATCGCCGCCCCAAGATCCGCTATAACACCAGGACGTACCTCAAGCACAAATCCTGCCATATCACCGATATCACAACCACAAAACAAATCTCATCGACTCAGCTCAATCCCAAGTATCATCCTCAAATCCGTATGTGAACACTTAGTCCCATACCCATGTGATCACATAACTATAAAGAATCCCATGAGCACATATAAATAGGAATGTATGCAAGTATGTATGTGTGTATGTGTAGTGCAACACTACCCTAGGGTTCGCAACACTAAAATAATCCAACACACCAATATCCATCCTAAACATCGTTATTAATCACAAATAACATATAATAATTGTTGGTGTGTATACGCATCCGTATATACCACCACGGACTGCGGGGGTGCTATACGCCATCCACCCGACTTCTCCCCGTAGATATAAATCTACTCACCTGGTCCTCGCTCGCCGGTGCCGACGTCGCCACGCGCTTGCTTGCCGTCTCGAAGTCCACATGGGGGTACCTACATATCACAACGCATCGTATCGCATTAAAATCCGACTCATGACCAAAACGACACACGAATCCCACAAAGGTCAAAACCTATGGTTGCTTCCACAATCAACCCAAAAACCCTCGACGTCGGCGTACAAACGCCAGACCATCGAGAAAAACCCAAATACACTCATTTGCACATTCACGAACACTAATTTTAATATAAAATAGGTTAAAACTCACAAAAACCCCAAATTCACTTTAAAAGCCGTTTTTCCGAAAAACTAGCAAGCAAAATTACCCGTTTTAGTACAAAACTCGATGTTTAAACAATTCTAGCGGCCATAATACTTATTAAATAACTTAAATAAGTCATAAAAACCATTTCCATAATTTAATCTCATAAATTTGCATAATTTCCAAAATCCTAGTTTGCAAAAATATCAATTTTTAACACCTTTTAAAGCAAAATTCACAATTTATCAGTTAAGCTTGGTTTTGCATGAACCAAAATCATTAAACCACTCATTATAATATTAATAATGACATGAAACCTTAATTTTGATTTTAATCCCACATTGTAATTTAATTTCAAAAACCTAGTTATAAAAAAAAAAGCATATTTAGCAAAATTTTAATTTAACAATTAGCAACCTAGCAACTAGCTTATCTTTTACATGATTTAACATGTTAAACTACAACTCACCACCACAAATAAATGATCAAAACCCTAACTAGATCCAACCCTAAACTTAAATTTTCAAGTTAGCAACTAGAACCAAAATTAAACACCAAATTTAACTAAATTGGAGTAATTAACCAACAATCAAAACATAGGTTAAGGTTTATACCTCACAAAACAAGAGATCTAGCATGCAACATGACCTCCAAAACTTGCTTCCAAGCTCCAAGATCAATGCTTGAATGGCCAAGGAAAAATGGGTAAGGGTTGGATTTTAAGTTTGCTTTGAATTTGTAGGGATTTTGATGCATTTTTGATAAATTTTTTGAAGAGAAAAGAGAGATGAAATGGATAGGGCTGCTGCTGAATTTGGGATGGAATTTCGGCCAGAATTGGTGGGGGGTTGGGTGAGGGAGGATAGAGAGTGAGGTAGGGAAAGTTGAATTTAGTCAAAGTCCACTCTATTCTTATCATTTTCTACTCTTTTCTTTTCTTTTCTTTGAAAAAAAGAAGTGATTGGAGAGAGGGAGAGGGGGAGGGCTGTCATGGTGCGGCCGACCACATGGGGAGAGGGTGAGGTGTGGGTGTGTGGGTTAGGAAAAAGATAAATGCTATACCCCAATTCCCATTAACACTAATTTCACCCAAAAAAGCCTTTTTCTTCGATATTTCCTAAACCGTTTTGGCAAACGATTTCATTTCAAAAACCACATGATAAAATTTTATTTAATGTTTTATGAAGCACAAAATTTGTTTCAACTCATTCCAATTTGCAATTTTCCCTAATTAAATATATTAGTGACGGCTTAAAATAATATTAAAATAATTAATTTCAGAAAAATTTTCAGAAAATTTGAAATTTCACCAGTGGCTCAATAAACACCAAATACTAACAATTACATAGCTAGAATATGTATATTAAATTTTATAATAAAAATATTTGCATTTTGACTTTTTACAGAAAACCCCTTTATTTTACCGTTTTTTCGAAATTTCACCGAAACGATTTTCAAAACGTTACAAGTCTGCAACGGTATCCTATTTTGAACTCTTCCAACTTACCGCTCCTCCATTGAGGGTAAATACAAACCCGGAGATAGATTTGCTGTCGTCCTTATCACTCTGGAAGCTCGAATCGGTAAAGGCCTCCATTTGGAGATCTCCATTACCATACACCAAGAACAATTTTTAAGTCCTTCGCAAGTACTTAAGAATGTTCTTCACAGCTACCCAGTGATTCTTCCCTGGGTTGGATTGATACCTGCTTACTACACTAAGTGAATAAGCTACATCTGGGCGTGTACATAACATCGCATACATTATAGATCCTACTGCCGAAGCATAGGGTATAATGCTCATGCGAGCTCTCTCTTCATCGGTCTTTGGGCAAAAGTCCTTGGAGAGAGTGACTCTATGGCAAGCGGGTAAGGCACCCCGCTTGGAGTCTTCCATACTAAACCTTTTTAGAATGGTGTTAATGTACCTGCTTTAGGACAATCCCAATAAACTCTTGGATCTATCTCTATAGATCCGAATGCCCAGAACGTATGTGGCATCACCCCGGTCCTTCATGGAGAACCTTAGTGATAAGAAAGATTTGACCGACTGTAACATAGGAATATCATTTCCTATCAGAAGAATGTTATCCACATACAAGACGAGGAATGTGACATCTCTCCCTACAGCCTTCTTATAGACAAAAGTTTCATCTGGATTTTTGATGAAATCAAACTATTTGATAAAATCATCAAAACAGTTGTTCCAGCTCCGTGATGCCTGCTTTAATCCATAAATGGATTTAAGCAATCTACATGCTTTCCCGCTGTTCCCACTGTCAATGAAGCTTTCTGGCTGATCCATATAAACGCATTCATCTAAATCTCCATTTAGAAATGCAGTTTTAACGTCCATCTGCCAGATTTCATAGTCGTAGTGAGCAGCAATAGCATGTAGGATCCGAATGGATCTAAGCATGGCTATGGGAGAAAAAGTTTCGTCATAGTCCAGATCTGGTCTTTGACGAAATCCTTTCCCCACAAGTCTTGCCTTATAGGTCTCCACCTGCCCATCTACACCAATCTTTCTTTTAAAGATCCATTTGCACCCCACAGGTTTTACCCCAGGGAGTATAAAGTCCAAAGTCCATACTTTGTTGGTGTACATAGACTCCATTTCAGATCTCATGGCATCCAGCCACTTCACAGTGTCTCCACTCGTGATAGCTTGCTGAAAGCTGGTAGGATCATCATCCTCCATGATGCAGTCTTCTCTGTCATCTTCAATGAGGAAACCGTAGTACCTCTCCGGTGGGCGAGAAGTCCTACCAGACCTGCGGAGTGGCCGAGGTTCATCTGTTTCTGTTGGAACAGCCGGTTCAACCAAGTCATCATTTGTAATTTGTATTTCAAGAACTTCTTCTAGGTCTACCACACTGCCATAGGTATCATTTATAAAAAATTCTTTTTCTAAAAATGTAGTATGCTGAGAAACAAACACCTTTTGTTCCTCCTTATGGTAGAATAGATATCCATAAGAATTCTTTGGATATCCCACAAAATTACACATGACTGACCGTGTCTTGAGTTTGTCCGGATTCTGCTTTTTAAAATAGGCCGGACAACCCCAAATCTTAATTCGTTTAAGAGATGGTCTCTTCCCATGCCATATCTCATATGGTGTGGTAGACACGGTTTTGGTTGGGACCCTGTTCAGTAGAACGCTGCAGTCTCCAATGCATGTCCCCAAAATGAGACGGGTAACTCAGTATCACTCATCATGAAACGGACCATATCTAATTGGGTCCGATTCCGTCGTTCTGACACACCGTTGTGCTGTGGTGTGTAAGGAGGAGTGATCTGAGAGAGAATCACATTCTCTTTTAGGATGTCTGCAAACTCTGTACTGAGGTACTCCCCACCTCGATCTGATCGAAGCATTTTGATACTCAATCCGGTTTGTTTTTCTACTTCAAGTTTATACTCAGTGAATTTCTCGAAAGCGTCGGACTTATGCTTTAATAAAAACACATGACCGAATCTTGAAAAATCATCAGTAAAAGTGATGAAGTAAGAAAAACCGCCTCTAGCCTGTGTAGACATTGGCCTGCATACATCACTATGTATGAGGACTAAGAGCTTAGTAGCTCTTTCTCTGCGTCCGGTAAAAGGAGATTTGGTCATTTTACCCTAGATACAAGACTGGCAAGTCACATAAGATTTATATTCAAAAGGGTTTAAATATCCATCTTTATGTAGCTTGTATAGTCTTGTTTCGTAAATATGACAAAGTCTACAGTGTCAAAGAAAAGCTTCATTTATTTCTGAAAGTTTTCTTTTATTAGTGTGTTGTATGCTGAAAACTGTATGTTGATTTAGGACGTATATCCCGTTATTAAGTGTACCATAGCCAACCAACATTTGATTCAGGTTAATGTTCATAACATTGTTCTGCAATACAAAATTATATCCTTCATTGTCTAACAAAGAAACAAATATTATTTTACAAAGCATACTAGGTACATAATAACATGGGTTCAAAACCAATATACATCCAGACGGCAACCCTAAGTGATACTCTCCTACCGCAACTGTATGTACATTGGAACCATTTCCAACCCAGAGAGTATGGTCACCTGTCTTCAAATACTTGCTATTTCTCAGCCCCTGCATAGAATTGCAAATGTGAGAACCTGAACCGGTATCTAATACCCAGGAAGCAGAGTTGATTTAAAACAGTTTTCTGTCACAAACACACCTGAAGCGGAAGCATCACCATGCTTCTTCTTGAGATCCAAGTACTCAGTGCAGTTGCACTTCCAGTGTCCTAATTTGTGCCAGTGATAACATTCCCCTTTCCCCAATTCCCTATCCTTGGACTTGTCTTTTCCTTTATCCTTTTTAACTCCTCCTCTAGGTTTGGTGGGTTTCTTCTTCATCTTTACCTTGGCCTTAGCCTTCGGGCGAGAGAAGGAAGATGGCCGAACAGTCAAAGCGGGAGTCTTCACTGACTTCAGCATGCTCTCTGCACTCCATAATATATAAAGAAGTTCAGGTAGTTCCTTCTCCATATTGTGCATGTCGAAGTTTACTACAAATTGAGCAAAGATGGAGGGGAGAGACTGCAGAATAATATCAGTATATTGCTCATTGTCCATTGTCCACCCAAGGTCCTCAAGCTCTTCTATAAGAGCTATCATATTCATAACATGGTCTCCTACTGGTGTGCCAGGGGCTATCCGCGTCTGAAGCAGCCTTCGTGACGCTTCGTATCGTAAGACACGAGATTTCTCCCCATACAACTCCTTTGTATGGAGAAATATGGATTGGACGTCCATATTCTCGTGCTGCTTCTGATGTGTGTTATCCATCGATGCAAGCGCGAGGCATTTGGCTATGGCACAGTCAGCTCCCATGTCTTGCGGACTTCCTTATACGCAACTGAAGATTTAGGACCTGGGACGGATGGGGCTGGAGCCGTGAGGACATATGA
Source organism: Agapanthus africanus (assembly GCA_030015575.1). Lineage (NCBI taxonomy): Eukaryota > Viridiplantae > Streptophyta > Magnoliopsida > Asparagales > Amaryllidaceae > Agapanthus > Agapanthus africanus. The sequence continues at coordinate 263,276,094 of JASDDO010000008.1, forward strand.
TACCTTATCATAAGTCAAAGCAATGTTAAGGTTCCTCAGCTAGTCTTTATAATTGGTCTCATTCAGTTTATTTTTATCTAGTAGAAGCTTGAGTCCTGTCATTGGTATCTGCCATTAAGAGTGAGAAAAGAATACACTCAGCGAAAGCTCTTGCAAAGATCAGATTGGTTATTATCTTATCTAATCGATGCCTCCCATTGTTTTAATCAAGTTTTTCTTTCAAACCTTAAAAAGAAAACTAGCCAGGATTAATTACAGTCTACAACTTCACTAACCGTTCAGCCAGGCCAGTGTCGGTACTTGAAGGAGGTTCCCCGTGCTTTCGCACGGACCTAATTAATATAAACCTCGTCTTTCCAGAGGCGTAGACTCGTTAACATCTTTCTAGACACCTAATGGGTTAGCTAATTGTAAACTGCAAAACTCTCCTGAGAGCAACTGTTGCCCACAGTAGGATCGGGATCCAACCATCATATGGAAGGTATGCAATCTTATTTCAAATTTCAACTCTTGAAACTTTCAATGTGGTTTTTACCCGTAGCACTCATGACCTTGGCTATGGTCAACAAATCACAAGCACTAGTCAAGTTCAACCCGTCAATTCTTGATTAATTAGACCCGTTCACATGACCCTTGTCTAAGGTCAACAAAGTCACATGACCGTCCCAATTAATCTGCATCATATGCATTGTAGGAAGACATCACTTAGCTACCGTACACTACGCCTTGGCTAAGGTCAACAAACGTAGCACGAATACTAAGTACTTTACTTTCTAAAATGACGGAGGGTTGCAGATGGTTTTCAAGAAAACCCTTAATGCTTGAACTTGATATCGTCATAGAATAAAATGGTTTTCAAGCGGAGTGGCTTAAGCTCCGCAGTTTTGAAATGTAGCTTTTTCGTAAAAAGCCAAGTGGTTTTCAAATCCAATTCTACAACATCTTTTTAGGTTTATTTTTCTTCACATTAATCATATTAATGTTGTCCCATCATTTAAGTCCATAAGCCATTACAGAAAAGAAACGAAAATACAACGTATGCTTATGTCATCCGCATTCGCCACAATGTTCCGTTATGCACCGTTAGGTTACTTAACTAAAGGCATACCGGGACGGGACTAGTGCGTGTTAGTGTTTATGCCCTAGAAGGCCATTACTGTATCATACTAGCTTGTATATTACTTAATGGAAGCTTGGGATATTCACATGTATATAACAGTCTTGCTAAACATGGTAGTATGCTACTTGGTTTTTCTATCTTAATATGTGAGTGTACGTATTGATAGAGCTCTTAGGATCTTGCTTGTCTACCAGCGTTGTGATGGCAGTCACACTAGTGGGGGCTGGGTAGTCTACAAGCACATCCTTATTCAGGTCCCCGGTCGTTGGATTATCGAGACAGAGCATCGATACTCCGGAGTAGACTGGTGTGTACGCTTCTCATCCCAGTTGGGGAGATGGTCTGTCCCACAGCCGTCAGTACGTAGTACTGGAGATAGTATACAGGTGCTCGTTAGGTTACGGGTACACCGGACAGGACTCACAGGGAACTGTTGGTTGGTTTGATACCAGTCGTCAGTGAACAGTTCCCAGGTGACATGAGTACAGCGTAGTCCGCAGACTTGACACTGCTACTTCGCCTCGAGTGTGTCCCACTGTTCTTAGATTGCTACCCTACCACGGCTCAAAGGAGTCGTGCAAACAGGTAGCAGTTGGGTGCAGTCCCGAGCACTTGGAGGCAGTGGCGGTTAGACAGGATTCGTCCCTCCCGGTATTGGGAGTAGATATCGTGCTGTGTCAGAGAGCCATTACGCAAAGTCCCTGGCCAGGGCAAGCGAGATTTACTGGTAGGTTCCAGTAGTTTCTCAGGGTGTAATGGGCTTCACTCCGACACGACTTATACCGCTATTAGGGGACTGACGCTTGCCGCCCCCTAGGCCCGATATGCGATAGTCTTGGATGAACGGACCGGACTGTATGGAGATTGTCACATCAGACTCAGTAGGAGTTCGGATGGGTTTACTCATCGGCCTTCTTATCGACAACTACCTGGGGACCGTTACGTACAGCTAGTGCCGCTTGCGGTCTGTGGTTAAACCCACTGCCAGCGTATTAGTCGAGTCTCTAGAGTCCCACACAGAGAGTTTCCTACTCCAGGCGAAACGATATAGAGGTTGCATGGTTTTGCGACAAAGGGTTCGGACGCATACGTGCGTTTACGCGCGTACGACTTTCGGACAGTTTTTACCAGTCGGCTTTGGTTTAAGCCAGTTACTGGTATCAGGTTATTGGATTTTTACAGTCTAAAGTTTTTCCGTATTTTTACGGATCGGAGGGGCGTTCTCGTAATTACTCGAGAAGCTTCTAGAAGATGTGACTAAGGAGGTTTCTTTTGGAAAGAAAGTGAGTCATGGTGGTGATTCATTCATTTCATTAATGCACATTTATTGCTTAATGACTCATGCTAATGAATCACCACTAGATATTTTATGAAGCATGATTATTCATTTCCTTTATTCATTATTCTTAAAAAGAAATGCTTCATAATATATTATGATACACTCTCTCTCCTCTCATTATCTTATCTCACATTCTCTCTCCTCAAGCTCTCATCTTCAAACCCTAATCCTTAATCCTCATGTGTTGAGATCAAAGGATTAGTTAGACTAAACAATCCATAACCTACACTCTACATCATCCTTTCATCTTTGATTAGCAATCAAAGTTGATTAGTTACCTCAAGTTAGAGGTTTAGCTTGGAGTTTCGCTCTCGGGTGGATCGTCTACTACCTAGAGAAGGCCGAGGAGAACAAAGGAGGACATAAAGAAGAAGGACCGGTTTCATTAGGTATAATCCCTAATCACTTGTGAAAAGAAACTCATAAGATACGGTTATTTATAGTTTAGCTTCGATTCAAGCGGTTAGTCGATGTTCGTTGTTTAAACTTGATTGTTTTTGAAAATTCCGCCTCCCCATAAGTACTGGGGTGTACTACATCGACTTACAGTGGTATCAGAGCCTCGCTAAACACTAAATAACTTAATCGCAAATTTGTACGAATTTCGAACGAAAAAACGAAGCCGGAAAACCCTAATTCTGTTTAGTTTCTGTCGAACTTAAAATGAAGTCCTAAAATTTTTCTGGTGTGTTCAGAGAGCTTGACATGACCACAGGAGAACACCCAAGAAATTCGAGCCCATGATTCGACTAAAGCGCCGCGGAAGGGCGGCGGATCCCACCGATCCGCCGCGCTTCCGCGGCCGAGTTGCCGAGTCATGAGCTCATTTTTCATGGGTGGGTCCCCTGTGATATTTGGGGTTTTCTGGAATATTTAATTATTGCTCAGGTTACTGTTTAACAGAGCAGATTTTGGAGCAATATTGAAGTTGTTTATTCGATCGAATTGTACAGTATTTGCGTATTGGATTATATCTGTGATTGTTTAATGTGTTCGTAAACCTCCCCTAACTGCTAGTATGTCGGTTGGCAGGGGGTTGCACATTTCTGAAATGGTTATATCTGTTTGTGCATATAAACTGTATTGGACTGTTGTGGTGTATAGCCGGGGTTAGCAATGGGTTATAGTTTAATTCATTTGTTGTAAAAGTAATTTGCTGTAATATTATTTTCGCGGGGCACTTCCAGGTTGCGGTCGTAGCCACCGTTGTATTATTTCATTTTACTGTTTTTGCTCCTAGGACTGACCCAAGGTGGGGTACACAAACTGCCGGGCGGGTAGTTTGCCGTACCCGTAGGGGTCGAGGGTGGGGTAACGGCTATTCATCACAACTGTGTAATCTGTCTTTTCTTGCAGGCTCAAAAGAAATACAGATTGCTTGCAAATCCAATATTGTTTATCTGTGTTCTGGAATGTATATCATTGCGTCAGACGAATGTAAAATATCTATATTATGATAGCTATTTAGACGCCACTTATGTTTTACACCCGCGCTAGCCCAGCCCCCGCTCTGTCGTTAGTTAAGTAACCTAACGGGTGATGACGGGACCCCGTGGCGAATGCGGATGGCATAAGAGGACGTTGTATTTTCGTTGTTTTCTGCAATGATAGGTTAATGATGGGACGCATTATCTGTAATGCAAAGTAAAACAAACCAAAGTTTAAATCGTTGGAACAATTTAAAAGAAACCACTCGGTTAATTTTAAAACAGATATTTTTAAATGCGGAGATTTAACCACTCCTTTTAAAAGCTATCAGGTTCCTTCGGTTATATCAAGTTCACTACGTTCACGGTTTCGCCAAAACCAGTCGTAGCCCTCCGTCATTTCTTATGAATGGTCAGTAGTATTCAAGCTATGTTTGTTTGGCCCTTAGTCAAGACATAGTGTTTGGTAGCTGCTGGGGTATTCATTTGTTGCATAGATAGATGAGTTGGTTTGGGACAGTCGTATTACTTTGTTTGGCCCTTAGTCAAGAGTATACGGATGGGTTCAAATCAACAGGATAATGATGGGCAGAACTTGACATGTGACTTATGATTTGTTGGCCCTTAGTCAAGATCATAAGAGCATGGGGCAAAAATCCATATCGGGAATTTCTAAAGAAACTGAAATTTGCAGAGAGATGCATACCATTTGGAGTTTGATGAATGTTGGTAGGATTCCTTCAACATTATCATACGATGATATTTGGATCCCGATCCTACTGTGAGTATATGCTACTTATCAGGATATTCGTCGCTTAACGATCAATGCTATAAACCTAGTAGGTGTCCAGAAAAGTGTCAGCGGGGTTACGCCCCCAGAGAAAAGAGGTTACTTAATTAAGGAACTTCGCGAAAGCGTTGGAAAACCTCCCTCGAAGTATCGACACCGGCCTGGCTGAACGGTTAAGCAAGTATTGTACGGTGAGAATAGTCTTGGCTAATTCTTCTTTTATGGTTTGAGGAAGGATTCGAGAAACAGTGGGAGCCATCCAGTTTAGATAAACTAAAAACCACTCTAAACTTGCAAGAGCATCATGCTAAAGAGTTTTCTTCTCTCTCTCCTAATTGCAGCGACCCTGAAAATGACTGGACTTAAGTTACTTTTAGAGAAAAATATACTGACGGGGCCAAACTATAAAGATTGGCTGCGGAATGTCAAGATGGCTTTGACCTATGACAAACTGGGGTACGTCCTCACCGCTACGGCACCTGCTGTCCCTGGTCCCAAATCCAGTAATGCGGATAAGGAAATCCGCAAAACCTGGGATTTAGATTGCGCGAGAGCCAAGTGCATCGTGCTTGCCTCGATGAACAATGAACATCAGAGGAGGCACGAGGATATGTCCTTAGATGGCATATTTCTCCATACAAAGGAACTTTATGGAGAGCAATCTCGTATAGCAAGATACGAGACCTCAAAGAAATTGTTTCGAGCGAGGTTGGCTGTCGGGTCATCGGTAGGTGAACATGTCCTGCAGATGATTGGCTATATAGAAGAGCTCGCAGACCTTGGGACGACTTTGGATAATGAGCTCTATACAGACCTTGTTCTCCAGTCCCTTCCTCCCACCTACGCCCAGTTTATCCTCAACTTCAATCTTCAAGGAAAAGAAGTTGAACTTGCGGAACTCCTGAACATGTTAAGGAGTGCAGAGGGCACCTTGCAGAAGGCAAGGGAAACACCCGCTATGTTTGTTGGCGGTGCATCTTCTTCCGGGTCCAAGGCTAGGGCCAAAGGAAGGAAGAAGAAGGCCGCACCCAAACCTAGAGGAGGTGTTAGTAAGGTGAGAGGGAAGGGAAAGCAAAAGAAAGCAGTACCGATAGTTGGCCAGGATGAGTGCTTCCATTGTCACAGGAAAGGGCACTGGAAGAAGGATTGCAAGGCGTGGAACGCCAAGAACCAGGAACCGAAGCAGGCTGTGGCTTCGACTTCAGGTGTGTTTGTAATTGAGAATTGTCTGTCGATCAACTCTACTTCCTGGGTATTGGATACCGGGTCAGGATCTCATATTTGCAATTCATTGCAGGCACTGAGAAACCGTAGAGTGCTGAAGGAAGGTGATATGATCCTCAGGGTTGCTAACGGAGCTAGCGTGGGAGCTGCGTCCGTCGGGGATTATCACCTAGGATTGACGAGTGGACACATTTTGGTTTTACATAACTGTTATTTTGTACCCAGCTTAACGTGTAATATCATATCAGTTTCCTTGTTATCAAATAAAGGTTATGATTTCACGTTTGTAAGAGATGTTGTCAACATCCACCTTAATCATGGTTTGATTGGGTCCGGTACTCTAAATAACGACATATATGTGTTAAACCAACTCCAAATTTTCAATGTCCAGAACACACTAAAAAGAAAGTCTCCAGATTTAAATAAAGCTTTCTTATGGCATTGTAGACTGGGTCACATCAATGAGAGAAGGTTGACTAAGTTGCATAGAGAAGGATATTTGGACACGTTCGAATATCAAACTTATGACACTTGTCAATCTTGTCTCAAAGGAAAGATGACAAAGACTCCATTCACTGGACAAGGAGTAAGAGCGAGCGAGCTCTTAGGACTCATACACAGTGATGTATGCGGTCCAATGTCTACACATGCGAGAGGTGGTTATTCCTACTTCATTACTTTTACAGATGATTTCTCTAGGTATGGATATGTTTTCTTAATGAAGCATAAATCAGAGGCCTTTGAGAAATTCCTGGAATTCAAGAATGAAGCGGAAAACCAAACAGGCAAAAGTATTAAGACACTGAGATCTGATCGAGGTGGAGAATACTTAAGTGCCGAGTTCCTAGGTTACCTAAAAGAGAAAGGAATTCTCTCTCAGCTTACTCCTCCATACACTCCACAGCACAACGGTGTATCGGAGAGACGGAATCGAACCCTATTAGATATGGTACGATCCATGATGGGTAATGCTGAGTTACCGCGATCTTTCTGGGGATATGCGCTAGAATCAGCGGCATATATTTTGAACAGAGTTCCTACCAAAACTGTGCCTACCACACCATATCAGATGTGGAGTGGGAAGAAACCCTATCTTCAGTATATAAGGATTTGGGGATGTCCAGCTTTTGTCAAAAAGCAGTTTGTGGACAAGCTCGAGGCACGATCAGTAAAATGTATGCTTGTAGGATATCCAAAGAACTCCAAGGGATATTGCTTCTATTACGCAGAAGAACAAAAGGTTTTTGTTTCTCGTAATGCCCATTTTCTAGAACAACAAGTTTTAGAAAAGGATACAAATGGGAGCGAAGTAGAACTGGAAGAAATTCCAGAACCACAAGCTGTTGCTGAAAGTTTGGTAGAACCAGAGGTTCAAGAAGAACAGAACATTCCCGCACCCCCTCCGCAGGAGTAGTAGGCCGTCTCATCCGCCTGAGAGATACTACGGTTTTCTCATAGACGGGGATAGAGAGGATTGCATCATAGATGATGATGAACCTACTGACTTCCAGCAAGCCATCCAGAGCGGCGACTCGGTACGATGGCTAGATGCAATGCGGACCGAGATGGAGTCCATGTACACCAACAAAGTATGGACTTTGGACTTTGCTCCAGATGGGGTAAAACCCATAGGATGCAAATGGATCTTCAAGAAAAAGATTGGTGTAGATGGACAGGTGGAAACCTATAAGGCTAGACTTGTTGCAAAGGGTTTTCGTCAAAGACCTGGTTTGGACTATGACGAAACTTTTTCTCCAGTGGCTATGCTCAAATCCATTCGGGTCCTTCTTGCTATTGCTGCCTTCCATGATTATGAAATCTGGCAGATGGACGTAAAGACGGCTTTTCTGAATGGAAATTTAGAAGAGAGCGTCTATATGGATCAGCCAGAGGGTTTCAATCAGAGTGGGAGCAGCGGGAAAGTATGCAAGCTGCTTAAGTCCATTTACGGACTAAAGCAGGCATCGCGGAGTTGGAACATCTGCTTTGATGAGACAGTCAAAGAATATGACTTTATCAAAAATCCAGATGAACCGTGCATATATAGTAAAGTTGTGGCCAGAAGTGTCGTATTCCTCGTCTTGTACGTGGATGACATTCTATTGATAGGAAATGACATTCCTATGCTACAATCTGTCAAAGGATTCTTGTCACACAGGTTCTCCATGAAAGACCTGGGTGATGCCTCTTACATTCTGGGGATCCGGATCTATCGTGATAGATCCAAGAGGATGTTGGGACTTTCGCAGTCCAGGTATATCGACACTGTACTGAAAAGATTCAGTATGGAAGATTCTAAGCGCGGTAATCTACCGGCTTGTCACGGAATCACCCTCTCCAAAGAGATGTCTCCCAAGACTGATTTGGAAAGGGAACGCATGTCTATTATACCCTACGCTTCTGCGGTAGGCTCTATAAATGTATGCGATGTTGTGTACCAGACCAGATGTAGCTTACGCACTGAGCGTGGTAAGCCGGTATCAGTCAGACCCAGGGGAGAAACACTGGATAGCAGTGAAGAACATTCTCAAGTACCTGAGGAGGACTAAGGAGATGTTCTTGGTTTACGGCGGAAAAGACCTCAGGTTGGAGGCCTTTGCTGATTCCGGCTTCCAGAGTGATAAGGACGATTCCAAGTCCATGTCGGGTTATGTCTTTACCCTCAATGGAGGGGCGGTGTGCTGGAAGAGCTCCAAGCAGGACACCGTTGCTGACTCGACTATGGAAGCGGAGTATATAGCTGCTTGCGATGCCGCAAAAGAAGCAGTCTGGATGAAGAAGTTCCTAACAGAACTTCAGGTGGTTCCTACCATAGTTGATCCAATACCTCTGTATTGCGACAACAACGGAGCTATAGCTTTAGCGAAGGAACCAAGGTCCCATCAGAAGTCCAGACACATCTTGAGGCGGTATCACCTGATCAGGGAGATCATTGATCGTCAGGAGATCGAGGTTCGGAGAGTTGCTTCAGAAGAGAACATTGCTGATCCATTCACGAAGGCCCTTCCTCAGATTCAGTTCGAGAGGCTGCTCGAGATCATTGGTCTGCGATATGCCAGTACATGGCCCTAGTGCAAGTGGGAGATTGTTAGTGTTTATGCCCTAGAAGGCCATTACTGTATCATACTAGCTTGTATATTACTTAATGGAAGCTTGGGATATTCACATGTATATAACAGTCTTGCTAAACATGGTAGTATGCTACTTGGTTTTTCTATCTTAATATGTGAGTGTACGTATTGATAGAGCTCTTAGGATCTTGCTTGTCTACCAGCGTTGTGATGGCAGTCACACTAGTGGGGGCTGGGTAGTCTACAAGCACATCCTTATTCAGGTCCCCGGTCGTTGGATTATCGAGACAGAGCATCGATACTCCGGAGTAGACTGGTGTGTACGCTTCTCATCCCAGTTGGGGAGATGGTCTGTCCCACAGCCGTCAGTACGTAGTACTGGAGATAGTATACAGGTGCTCGTTAGGTTACGGGTACACCGGACAGGACTCACAGGGAACTGTTGGTTGGTTTGATACCAGTCGTCAGTGAACAGTTCCCAGGTGACATGAGTACAGCGTAGTCCGCAGACTTGACACTGCTACTTCGCCTCGAGTGTGTCCCACTGTTCTTAGATTGCTACCCTACCACGGCTCAAAGGAGTCGTGCAAACAGGTAGCAGTTGGGTGCAGTCCCGAGCACTTGGAGGAAGTGGCGGTTAGACAGGATTCGTCCCTCCCGGTATTGGGAGTAGATATCGTGCTGTGTCAGACAGCCATTACGCAAAGTCCCTGGCCAGGGCAAGCGAGATTTACTGGTAGGTTCCAGTAGTTTCTCAGGGTGTAATGGGCTTCACTCCGACACGACTTATACCGCTATTAGGGGACTGACGCTTGCCGCCCCCCTAGGCCCGATATGCGATAGTCTTGGACGAACGGACCGGACTGTATGGAGATTGTCACATCAGACTCAGTAGGAGTTCGGATGGGTTTACTCATCGGCCTTCTTATCGACAACTACCTGGGGACCGTTACGTACAGCTAGTGCCGCTTGCGGTCTGTGGTTAAACCCACTGCCAGCGTAGTAGTCGAGTCTCTAGAGTCCCACACAGAGAGTTTCCTACTCCAGGCGAAACGATATAGAGGTTGCATGGTTTTGCGACAAAGGGTTCGGACGCATACGTGCGTTTACGCGCGTACGACTTTCGGACAGTTTTTACCAGTCGGCTTTGGTTTAAGCCAGTTACTGGTATCAGGTTATTGGATTTTTACATTCTAAAGTTTTTCCGTATTTTTACGGATCGGAGGGGCGTTCTCGTAATTACTCGAGAAGCTTCTAGAAGATGTGACTAAGGAGGTTTCTTTTGGAAAGAAAGTGAGTCATGGTGGTGATTCATTCATTTCATTAATGCACATTTATTGCTTAATGACTCATGCTAATGAATCACCACTAGATATTTTATGAAGCATGATTATTCATTTCCTTTATTCATTATTCTTAAAAAGAAATGCTTCATAATATATTATGATACACTCTCTCTCCTCTCATTATCTTATCTCACATTCTCTCTCCTCAAGCTCTCATCTTCAAACCCTAATCCTTAATCCTCATGTGTTGAGATCAAAGGATTAGTTAGACTAAACAATCCATAACCTACACTCTACATCATCCTTTCATCTTTGATTAGCAATCAAAGTTGATTAGTTACCTCAAGTTAGAGGTTTAGCTTGGAGTTTCGCTCTCGGGTGGATCGTCTACTACCTAGAGAAGGCCGAGGAGAACAAAGGAGGACATAAAGAAGAAGGACCGGTTTCATTAGGTATAATCCCTAATCACTTGTGAAAAGAAACTCATAAGATACGGTTATTTATAGTTTAGCTTCGATTCAAGCGGTTAGTCGATGTTCGTTGTTTAAACTTGATTGTTTTTGAAAATTCCGCCTCCCCATAAGTACTGGGGTGTACTACATCGACTTACAGTGCGGGTGCAAAACATAAGCAACGCCTACTATATATCTCATATATAATATTGCATTCGTCTCAGATATATTAAGCGATCACATCACAGAATATAAGCAGTAGAAACACAGATATGATCATATAGGATATACTAGGATGTTCGTATTTAGTATTTAGCCAACGATAGAAAATACGGATCCCACGGTCATGATGAATAGCCAATCCCATACCCTAGACCCCTATGAGAACGGCAAGCGACCCTACCAATTCTAGAGTTAGGAGACCCGGTCCCGATTCCTCGAGATGGTCTCCCACTGGACTCTAGAACCCGGTCACCTGTGCTCTCCACCTTGGGTCTATACTAATGCGGAAAAGTAAATAATATACATCAATGGTGACATCAACCTCAACCTGGATGTGCCCCAAATAAAAGAATATTACATTACAAATGAATTTTACATGAATGAAAAGAAAAACTCTCATCTCACATAAAACTCCACGGCTATTCAATCACGACGATCCTATACATCACAACACAGCAACACATAACATCATATGTCATCAACGTAAGCAAGTATGCGTACCCCAATTGCCGTTGACATATAGCAACGAAACCGGCGATATGCATACTATGCTTACGGTCGTAGAAACAAGTATCACATACTACTAGGCGATGTTAAACCTTTCGATCGAATTAGCGAACACCCATATTCCCCAGAAAGCTCAACACTTGAGCACCTTTAAACAATACCCAAAAAACTATGCCTTAGTACTTTATGGACCAGCCGTAGAAGGGCAAACCCAAGCCTCATTTGTGGCGCCACTATCTACGCTAAACCCTTAGGTTTAGTCGCAGTTCTGTGGTCACATCTCGAGTTAGGGTTTCATTCTTCTAGAGGGTCCATAAGAATACCTGCATTATATATTGAGTACGTTCAACCTGGAAAATACCAGTGTTTGATAATCGTTCGACCTGTTTAACGTCGTCTAGGTTACCAGTACAATACTAAAAAAATACGAATACGAAATACTCTGCAAAGAGTCCATTACCAAACTAACATCACATGCAATTCTGGACTACCAAACAATACCAGAAACCCCAGATCATGAATAAAAGAGCACTGGTGCAATATGAGGAGGAGGGGAGCAAAAAAAGTCGGCGTCGCCGGAAGTATTGCCTTGGTCGCTGGTTCGAATCTGAGCCCCCCCTTCGTATTTCACCTGTGTTCTTAAAATATCCTATATGCCACTCGCAGTTGCTAAAATAATTTTTAAACCAGTTTTTAAAAAAATTCCACAGGGCATTTCCAAGGGTTTCTAAAATCGTATTTTTGCGGAGTTTTTCATTTTCGGATTATCGTAACATCGTCTAGGCTTCTAGTTAGGCTCTGATACCATGAAGGGTTTTCCTTAGCACCACAACTAGGGTTTTGTAGCATCACATATGCCATATTAAAATTTTAGAGGGTGCTAAAGAAACTATCATAAGGATCAAACTAGAAAAGCTTGGGTAACACTAAACTATAACACAATCCATAAGTAGTAAAGTACTAGGCTTAGAGAATACAACCTTTGTATCTCCCTTCGCTAGACTCCTTGGCTACTTAAGAGTTGAAAGAAGCAAGCTTGAGATCCTCGAAGTCCACGATGATCCACCGGGAGTCCTCTTTGTCCAAGCTCAAAGCTCCACTTGATCAAGAGAAGAAGTTGAAGCCAACACTCTAAACTATTGGGCAAGAGTAGTATAGAATGATGATGCGGTTTATTTTCTCACTTCAAAACCCTAACTTGATCACTCTTTCACTCACTATCAAAACCTAGAGAGCAAGAGAGAGAGGAAGAAGAAGATGGCAATATGAGAGCTCAAGATAATGATCAAGCTTAAGATAAAAATGAGAATAGAATATATATATATATATATATATATATAAATATATATATATATATATATATATTTTTTCCTCTTCTCATTCTTAACCCTAGTTAATAAATACCTAGATATTTCTTTTGGAGCTTGATTGATCGTTCTTTTACGTGCGCGCGTTTTAAAATCAAAGAATACTGCAATCAATTAACGGTGTCGCTTGGTAGCTAGCTGGTTGAGTACGGGTCGGTCCACAGGAAAACGTGTTCTTTTCATTATACTCTTACGAGTTTAGTCCTATTTTTGGTAGGTTTTGATTTTTCTAAAGACTAAGATTGAATTTAATTTGGATTAAAACCTTGCTAGGGTTAGGATTAAGTTAGTTTGGAAAGAGAATTCTACTTACTGCTTCTTTTTCCCTAATTAAGAACATAGGAGTTAGGGTAATAGTTAACAAAGGGGATTAGCACGACTAAAAAGAGATATAGTTTCTTCCTTTTGGTCTTATCCGTCCTTTCTTAACTCTTAGCCCTAACCTCTATATAAATCAACCACAACCGGTCTGACCAGGGAATCACCACTATCTCATAGGATAGGGTGCCGTAGTGAGCGGTGTGAGTTTGATTAACATAGAGTCCTAATTTAAAGTATTATAAGGGCAAGAAAGGAGTGAGAGATTTCCATCTCTCAACCCTATCCAATCCTAACCCTAACAAGTGAGGAACTACTCACTCATTAGGGATGTTACGATGAAATTCATTTTTATAATTTTCTTTTTAATTAACTAATTAACTTGAAGATAATAAAAGATAGATACTAAATTGCAGAAATAAAAGACGAAATGAAAATTGCAAGATAAAAACTTACTTTATTGACACCTCTTGACGATTACATTGGAATTGAAAATTTAAACTAGAAAATAAAAAGTGGCATGCCCCAAAAGAGGCTGTAGGCTTTCCTATTTATAGATAGGAGAAACCCTAGGGTTTACATCTGATCCACATTTAAAATTACAAGACTACCCTAAGAAAGCAGGGTCAAAGCACCGACACCCACCGACACATGCACCGACACGTGCACATCACGGCCGCGGATCCGGGGAAGAATGCCATGTTTGGACGCGGATCCGCGGCCATCTTGGGGGTTCTCTGTCTCATCTTTCCAGGGTTGCTTCATGTTGCCTTTTTCTTCTGTTTTCTTCACTTTGTCCTTCAGAATATCTTCTATTTTCTTCCAGATTTCCACAGTGCAGAATGTTGTGGACTTTTCGCCGTGAGTTTCGTGTTGAAGTCTTTAATACTGTGCTGCCCTTGTACTTTGTGCATTGAACTGTTCGCTGATCTTCGTTTGTTCCTTAAACTGGTAGGCGGCATCATACAGATTCATTTATTTGTTGGTCATAGTCTCACATTTGTAACGTCTTTTCCTGAATTTCACTGTATTGTTCTGAGAACCTGTAACCTGCAACTATTTAGCAGACATGGATCAAAAGCACCTATTTATTTGTAATATGTTTAAGAATGGGGAATATAATAATGCAAAATTCTGATATGAACAAATACCCTCAAACTTATCTTTTGCTCATCCCGAGCAAAGCCAATTTATTCTCGAAAAAAACTAACCTCACTTTCACAGGGAATCGCGATTGCACTGAGCTCGTGCAACAAACCGTTAAACCTCTAGGTGTCCCTAGTAGGAGGAGTGTTGTCTCCTGAGGGTTTTCAGCGGATACTACCCACAAAATCCAATCAATTTGGCCTATTGATTTTGTAACAACCCTAATTTTCCTATACACTTTTCTATACAATTTTTTTTTAAAATTTTTAAAATCCATAAAACAGTACTTTAACCTGAGCACAATATATATATATAATTAATTATTTTGTTTTTAAATAACTCCATTTTTAGTGTACATAAAAATTGTTTAAAATTTAAAGTAATACATGGGGTATTTAATGTTGCTGTTACCACTTTAAGTAGTTATTTTCCCACAATAATTACAAGAAGGAGCTTGTAACTTATTGGTAATACCTTGCATTGCTGAACCAAGCAACCAGAGTTCAAATCCCATGCCCCACAATAATTACATAGGAGTTGTTAACTACTATGAGAAGAGATTATACCTATTGAACCTTGTCCTTCGTCTTTTCGTTCTCCACCTCCTCCTCGGCCTCCTCTATGTAATAGACGATCCACCCGAGAGCTTCTACTTCAAGCTTCACCCCTAATCTTGAGGTAATTAGGTTTCTTTAGTTGCTAATCAAAGGCACCTAGGTGATATAGAGAATGGTTATGGATTAATTAGTCTATCTAATCCTTGATCTCAACACATGAGAGAGGAGGATTAGGGTTTGAAGAGAGAGAGCTTGAGGAGAGAGAAGGTGAGCATGATAATGATATGAGATAATGATCTCTCTTGAATATATGAATCATAATGATTTATCAAGTTAATAAATAAAATGATTCATCATCATGCTTCATTAATTCAAGATGTGTGATTCACTACATGAGTCATTAACCATTTAATGATGCATTAATGACATGGACGAATCACACAAATGAGTCATTAAAGCAATGAATGGTAACGCCACCTAAACCCTCAAGTCACCATACTTCTAGAAGCTTCCTGCCAAATAACGAGAACGCCCCTCATATCCGTGAAAACACGGAAAAACTTTAGACTGTATAAATCCAATAACCCGATACTAGAATATGGCTTAAACCAAAGCCGGCTAGTAAAAACTGTCCGAACGTCGTACGTGCGTTTAAACACGTATGTGTCCGAACCCTTGTCGTAAAACCATACGACCTCTATATCGTTTCGCCTGGAGCAGGGAAACTCTCTGTGTGGGACTCTAAAGACTCGACTACTACGCTGGCAGTGGGTTTAACCACAGACCGCAAGCGGCACTAGCTGTACGTAACGGTCCCCAGGTAGATGTCGATAAGAAGGCCGATGAGGAAACCCATCTGAACTCCTACTGAGCCTGATGTGACAATCTCCGTACAGTCCGGGCTGTTTGTCTAGGACTATCGCATATCGGGCCTAGGGGGCGGCAAGCGCCACTCCCCTAAAAGCGGTATAAGTCGTGTCGGAGTGAAGCCCATTACACCATGAGAAACTACTGGAACCTACTAGTAAATCTCGCTTTCCCTGGCCAGGGACTTTGCGTAATGGTTCTCTGACACAGCGCGATATCAACTCCCAATACCGGGAGAGACGAATCCTGTCTAATCGCCACTGCCTCTAAGTGCTCGGGATTGCACCCAACTGCTACCTGTTTGCACGACTCCTTTGAGCCGTGGTAGGGTAGCAATCTAAGAACAGTGGGACACACTCGAGGCGAAGTAGCAGTGTCAAGTCTGCGGACTATGCTGTACTCATGTCACCTGGGAACTGTTAACTGACGACGAGTATAATACCAACCAACAGTTCCCCGCGAGTCCTGTCCGGTGCACCCGTAACCCAACGAGCACCTGTATACTATCTCCAGTACGACGTACTGATGGCTGTGGGACAGACCATCTCCCCAACTGGGATGAGAAGCGTACACACTAGTCTACTCCGGAGTATCGATGCCCTGTCTCGATAATCCTACGACTAGGGACCTGAAAAAAGATGTGTTTGTAGACTACCCAGCTCCCACTTGTGTGACTACCATCACAACGCTGGTAGTCAAGCAAGATCCTAAGGGCTCTATCAATACGTACACACATATTAAAATAGATAAAACCAAGTAGCATACTACCATGTTTAGCAAGACTGTTATATAACTGTGAATATCTCAAGTTTCTATTAAGTTATATACAAGCTTGTATGATACAATAATGGCCCCTAGGGCATATACACTAACAATCTCCCACTTGCACTAGGGCCATGTACTGGCATATCGAAGACCGATCATCTCGAGTTGCCTCTCGAACTGAATCTGAGGTAAGGCCTTTGTGAATGGATCAGCAATGTTCTCCTCTGTAGCAACTCTCCGGACTTCGATCTCCCGGCGATCAACGATCTCCCTGATCAGGTGATACCGCCTTAAGATGTGTCTGGACTTCTGATGGGACCTCGGTTCCATTGCTAAAGCTATAGCTCCGTTGTTGTCGCAATACATAGGTATTGAATCAACAATGGTAGGAACCACCTGAAGTTCTGTTAGGAACTTCTTCATCCAGACCGCTTCTTTTGCGGCATCGCAAGCAGCAATATACTCCGCTTCCATCGTCGAGTCTGCAACGGTGTCCTGCTTGGAGCTCTTCCAGCACACCGCCCCTCCATTGAGGGTAAAGACATAACCCGGCATGGACTTGGAGTCGTCCTTACCACTCTGGAAGCCGGAATCAGCAGAGGCCTCGATCTTGAGGCCTTTTCTGCCATAAACCAAGAACATCTCCTTAGTCCTTCTCAGGTACTTGAGAATGTTCTTCACTGCTATCCAGTGATTCTCCCCTGGGTCTGACTGATACCGGCTTACTACGCTCAATGCGTAAGCTACATCTGGTCTGGTGCACAACATCGCATACATTATAGAGCCTACCGCAGATGCGTAGGGTATAATAGACATGCGTTCCCTTTCCAAATCATTCTTGGGAGACATTTCTTTGGAGAGGGTGATTCCGTGATAAGCCGGTAGATTACCGCACTTTGAATCTTCCATACTGAATCTTTTCAGTATGGTGTTGATATACCTGGACTGCGAAAGTCCCAACATCCTCTTGGATCTATCACGATAGATCCGGATCCCCAGAATGTAAGAGGCATCACCCAGGTCTTTCATGGAGAACCTGTGTGACAAGAATGCTTTGACAGATTGTAGCATAAGAATGTCATTTCCTATCAATAGAATGTCATCCACGTACAAGACGAGGAATACAACAGTTCGTGCTACAATTTTACTATATATACATGGTTCATCTGGATTTTTGATAAAGTCATATTCTTTGACCGTTTCATCAAAACAGATGTTCCAACTCCGCGATGCCTGCTTTAGTCCATAAATGGACTTAAGCAACTTGCATACTTTCCCGCTGCTCCCACTCTGATTGAAGACTTCTGGCTGATCCATATAGACGCACTCTTCCAAATTACCATTTAGAAAAGTCGTCTTTACGTCCATCTGCCAGATCTCATAATCATGGAAGGCGGCAATAGCAAGAAGGACCCGAATGGATTTGAGCATAGCCACTGGAGAAAAAGTCTCGTCATAGTCCAAACCAGGTCTTTGACAAAAACCCTTTGCAACAAGTCTAGCACTATAGGTTTCCACCTGTCCATCTACACCAATCTTTTTCTTGAAGATCCATTTGCATCCTATGGGTTTTACCCCATCTGGAGCAAAGTCTAAAGTCCATACTATGTTGGTGTACATGGACTCCATCTCGGTCCGCATTGCATCCGGCCATCGTACCGAGTCACCGCTCTGGATGGCCTGCTGGAAGCTAGTAGGTTCATCATCATCAATGACGCAATCCTCTCTATCCCCATCTATGAGAAAACCGTAGTATCTCTCAGGCGGATAAGACGGCCTACTACTCCTGCGGAGGGGTGCGGGAATGTCCTGTTCTTCTTGAACTACTGGTATTACCAAACTTTCAGTAGTAGTTTGTGGTTCTGGAATTTCTTCCAGTTCTATTTCTCTCCCACTTATTTCCTTTTCTAAAACTGATGTTCTAGAAAATGGGCATTACGAGAAACAAAAATCTTTTGTTCCTCTGGGTAATAGAAATAATACCCCCTGGAGTTCTTTGGATATCCCACAAACTTACACAGTACTGATCGTGCCTCGAGCTTGTCCACATGCTGCTTTTTAACAAAAGCTGGACATCCCCAAATCTTTAGATACTGAAGATAGGGTTTCTTCCCACTCCACATCTGATATGGCGTGGTAGGCACAGTCTTGGTAGGAACTATGTTCAAAAGATATGCCGCTGATTCTAGCGCATAACCCCAGAAAGATCGCGGTAACTCAGCATTACTCATCATGGAACGTACCATATCCAATAGGGTTCGATTCCGTCTCTCCGATACACCGTTATGCTGTGGAGTGTATGGAGGAGTAAGCTGAGAGAGAATTCCTTTCTCTTTTAGGTAACCTAGGAACTCGGCACTTAAGTATTCACCATCTCGATCAGATCTCAGTGTCTTGATACTTTTGCCGGTTTGGTTTTCTACTTCATTCTTATACTCTTGTAATTTCTCAAAAGCCTCGGATTTATGTTTCATCAGAAAAATGAATCCGTACCTAGAGTAATCATCCGTAAAAGTTATGAAATAGGAAAAACCACTTCTTGCATGTGTAGACATTGGACTACATACATCGCTGTGTATGAGTCCTAAGAGCTCGCTCGCTCTTACTCCATGTCCAATGAATGGAGTCTTTGTCATCTTTCCTTTGAGACATGATTGTCAAGTGGCATAAGTTTGATATTCGAATGAATCCAAATATCCTTCTCTGTGTAACTTAGTTAACCTTGTCTCATTGATGTGACCCAGTCTATAATGCAATAAGAAAGCCTTATTTAAATCTGGAGACTTTCTTTTTAGTGTGTTCTGGACATTGAAAATTTGTAATTGGTTTAAGACATATATACTGTTATCCAGTGTACCGGACCCAACTAAACTATGATTAAGGTGGATGTTAACAACATCGCTTACAAACGTGAAATCATAACCTTTATTTGATAACAAGGAAACTGATATGATATTATACGTTAAACTAGTTACATAAAAACAGTTATGTAAAAGCAAAATATGTCCACTCGTCAATCCCAGGTGATAATCCCCTACGGACACAGCTCCCACGCTAGCTCCGTTAGCAACCATCAGGGTCATATCACCAACCTTCAGCATTCTACGGTTTCTCAGTGCCTGCAATGAATTGCATATATGATATCCTGATCCGGTATCCAATACCCAGGTAGTAGAGTTGATTGATAGACAATTCTCAATTACAAACACACCTGAAGTCGAAGCCACAGCTTGCTTTGGTTCCTGGTTCTTGGTGTTCCATGCCTTGCATTCTTTCCTCCAGTGCCCTTTCCTATGACAATGGAAGCACTCATCCTTGGCCACCACTGGCACTGCAATCTTTTTCTTTCCCTTCACTCCCACCTTACTAACACCTCCTCTAGGTTTGGTGGCGGCCTTATTCTTCCTTCCTTTGGCCTTAGCCTTGGACCCGGAAGAAGAAGCACCGCGAACAAACATAGTGTGTGTTTCCCTTGCCTTCTGCAAGGTGCCTTCTGCACTCCTCAACATGTTAAGGAGTTCTGAAAGTTCAACTTCTTTTCTTTGAATGTTGAAATTCAGAATAAACTGGGCGTAGGTGGAAGGGAGGGACTGGAGAATCAGGTCTGTATAGAGCTCATTATCCAAAGTCGTCCCAAGGTCTGCGAGCTCTTCTATATAGCCAATCATCTTTAGGACATGTTCTCCTACCGATGATCCGACGGCCAACCTCGCTTGAAACAAGTTCTTTGAGGTCTCATATCTTTCTATACGAGATTGCTCTCCATAAAGTTCTTTTGTATGGAGAAATATGGCATCTAGATCCATATCCCCGTGCCTCCTCTGATGTTTTTTATTCATCGAGGAAAGCACGATGCACTTGGACTTCGAGCAATCTAACTCCCAGGTTTTGCGGATTTCCTTATCCGCATTACTGGATTTGGGACCTGGGACTGCAGGTTCCTTAGCAGTGAGGACATAGCCCAATCTGTCATAGGTCAAAGCCATTTTGACATTCCGCAGCCAATCTTTATAGTTTGGCCCTGTCAATATATTTTTCTCTAATAGTAACTTAAGTCCTGTCATTATCTGGGTCGCTGCAATTAGGAGAGAGAGGGAACACTTTAGCATGATGCTCTTGCAAGTTTAGAGTGGTTTTTAGTTTATCTAAACTGGATGGCTCCCACTGTTTCTCGAATCCCTCCTCAAACCAAAAAGGAAGAACTAGCCAGGACTATTCTCACTGTACAATACTTGCTTAACCGTTCAGCCAGGCCGGTGCCGGTACTTCGAGGGAGGTTTTCCAACGCTTTCGCGAAGTTCCTTAATTAAATAACCTCTTTTCTCTGGGGGCGTAGCCCCGCTGACACCTTTCTCGACACCTACTTGGTTTATAGCATTGATCGTTAAGTGACGAATCTCCTGATGAGTAGCATATACTCACAGTAGGATCGGGATCCAAATATCATCGTATGATAATGCTGAAGGATTCCTACCAACATTCATCAAACTCCAAATGGTATGCATTTCATTGCAAATTTCAGTTTCTTTAGAAATTCCCGATATAAATTTTTGCCCCATGCTCTTATGACCTTGGCGTTAGGTCAAAATGTCATAAGTCACATGTCAAGTTCTACCCATCATTATCTTGTTAATTTGAACCCATCCGTACATATTCTTGATGTTCGGCCAAAATGATAATACGACTGTCCCAAACTAACTCATCTATCTATGCAACAAATGAATACCCAGCAGCTACCAAACACTATGCCTTGGCGTTAGGTCAAAATACATAGCTTGAATACTACTGAATACCCAAATGAAATGACGGAGGGATACGAATGGTTTTGGCGAAACCGTGAACGTAGTGAACTTGATATGATCGAAGGAACCTGATAGCTTTTAAATGGAGTGGTTAAAGCTCTGCAATTAAAAAAAATATCCTCTGTTTTAAAATAACCGAGTGGTTTCTTTTAAAATGTTCCAACGATTCAACTTTGGTTTATTTTCTTTGCATTAATAATAATGCGTCCCATCATTAACCTATCATTGCAGAAAACAACGAAAATACAACGTCCTCTTATGCCTTCTGCATTCGCCACTCGGTCCCGTCATCGCCCATTAGGTTACTTAACTAACGACAGAGCGGGGGCTGGGCTAGCGCGGGTGTAAAACATAAGTGACGTCTAAATAGCTATCATATATAGATATTGTACATTCGTCTGACGCAATAATAGGCATTCCAGATCACAGGACATTATTGGATATACAAGCAATCCGCGTTTCTTTTGAGCCTGCAACGAAAGACGGATTACACAGTTGTGATGAATAGCCATTACCCCACCCTAGACCCCTACGGGTACGACAAACTACCCGCCAAGTACCCGAAGCGAAGCGGTCTCCCTCAACAACGTGAGTAGGCCACTAAACACTTCAAAGTACCCGGTAGTTTGTGCACCCACCTTGGGTCTATCCTAGGAGAAAAAACAGTAAAATGAAATAATACAACGGTGGCTACAACCGCAAGCTGGATGTGCCCCGCAAAATAATATTACAACATATTACAATTACATCGAATGAATGAATATTAAAATACATCTCAAACCCCGGTTAATCATCACAACAATCCAATCAAGTTCATAATCACAAATAGTAAAAACATTATAGAAATGTGCAACCCCCTGCCAACTGACATACTAGCAGTTTGGGAAGGTTTACGAACACATTATACAGTTGACAGATATAATCTAATTAGCAAACATCATATAATTTCGATCGAGCAAACACTTTAGATTCTACTCCAAAACTTCTCTGTGCACCTGAGACTTGAGCAGAAAATAAACATTCCAGAAAAGACAAAAAACATCACAGAAGAGTTATGGGAAAATTTGGGGTGAATCGGCTTCAACTCGGCCGCGGATCCGTGGCGGATCGGTGGGATCGCCCGCGGTTCCGAGGCTGTTTGGCTGATTCATGCACCCAATTTTTTCCAGATTTCTTGTATTTCCCTGCTTGTAATTTTAGAGGCCCCTGAAAAATTTTTAGACCTCAATTTAAATTCGACAGAAACTATGTGATTTCAATGTTTTTTCCGGTTTGTTTTGCGTTCGAAATTCTTACGACTTTGCTAATAAGTTAGTTATTGTTTAGCGAGGCTCTGATACCACTGTAAGTCAATGTACAACACCCCACGAGTTGCGGGGAGGCGGAAATATGAAACACAATCATTTTGTTTGAACTTAACATCGACTAACCGAAGAATCTTTGCAAAACTATAACTAACATATACATAGGAGTTGTTAACTACTATGAGAAGAGATTATACCTAGTGAACCTTGTCCTTCATCTTTTCGTTCTCCACCTCCTCCTCGGCCTCCTTTATGTAATAGACGATCCACCCGAGAGCTTCTACTTCAAGCTTCACCTCTAATCTTGAGGTAACTAGGTTTCTTTAGTTGCTAATCAAAGGCACCTAGGTGATACAGAGAATGGTTATGGATTAATTAGTCTATCTAATCCTTGATCACAATACATGAGAAGGGAGGATTTGGGTTTGAAGAGAGAGAGCTTGAGGAGAGAGAAGGTGAGCATGATAATGATATGAGATAATGATCTCTCTTGAATATATGAACCATAATGATTTATCAAATTAATAAATATAATGATTAATCAACATGCTTCATTAATTCAAGATGTGTGATTAACTACATGAATCATTAACCATTTAATGATGCATTAATGACATGGATGAATCATATAAATGAGTCACTAAAGCAATGAATGCTAATGCCACCTAAACCCTCAAGTCACCATACTTCTAGAAGCTTCCCGCCAAATTACGAGAACGCCCCTCCTATCCGTGAAAACACGGAAAAACTTTAGACTGTATAAATCCAATAACCCGATACTAGAATCTGTCTTAAACCAAAGCCGGCTAGTAAAAACTGTCCGAACGTCGTACGTTCGTTTAAACGCGTATGCGTCCGAACCCTTGTCGTAAAACCATATGACTTCTATATCGTTTCGCCTGGAGCAGGGAAACTCTGTGTATGGGACTCTAAAGACTCGACTACTACGCTGGCAGTGGGTTTAACCACAGACCGCAAGCGGCACTAGCTGTGCGTAACGGTCCCCAGGTAGATGTCGATAAGAAGGCCGATGAGGAAACCCATCCGAACTCCTACTGAGCCTGATGTGACAATCTCCGTACAGTCCGGTCTGTTCGTCTAGGACTATCGCATATCGGGCCTAGGGGGCGGCAAGCGTCAGTCCCTTAAAAGCGGTATAAGTCATGTCGGAGTAAAGCCCATTACACCATGAGAAACTACTGGAACCTACCAGTAAATCTCGCTTGCCCTGGCCAGGGACTTTGCGTAATGGCTCTCTGACACAGCGCGATATCAACTCCCAATACCGGGAGAGACGAATCCTGTCTAACCGCCACTGCCTCCAAGTGCTCGGGACTGCACCCAACTGCTACATGTTTGCACGACTCCTTTGAGCCGTGGTAGGGTAGCAATCTAAGAACAGTATGACACACTCGAGGCGAAGTAGCAGTTTCAAGTCTGCGGACTATGCTGTACTCATGTCACCTGGGAACTGTTAACTGACGACGGGTATAATACCAACCAACAGTTCCCCGCGAGTCCTGTCCCGTGTACCCGTAACCCAACGAGCACCTGTATACTATCTCCAGTACGACGTACTGATGGCTGTGGGACAGACCATCTCCCCAACTGGGATGAGAAGCGTACACACTAGTCTACTCCGGAGTATCGATTCCCTGTCTCGATAATCCTACGACTAGGGACCTGAAAAAGGATGTGCTTGTAGACTACCCATCCCCCACTAGTGTGACTGCCATCACAATGCTGGTAGTCAAGCAAGATCCTAAGGGCTCTATCAATACGTACACACATATTAAGATAGATAAAACCAAGTAGCATACTACCATGTTTAGCAAGACTGTTATATAACTGTGAATATCCCAAGCTTCCATTAAGTAATATACAAGCTAGTATGATACAATAATGGCCCCTAGGGCATATACAGTAACAGTTTCGTCTCTCCCGGTATAGGGAGTTGATGTTGCGCTGTGTTCGATTGGCTATAACTGGAAATCCCTGGCCAGGGTTGCTGATATTTACTGGTAAGTGTTATCATTAGTTTCTCGAACTGTTATGGACATCATATCGACACGATTTATCAAGCTACTGGGGTCTGACGTTTACCACCCCTAGGTGAGATATGCGACATATCAGACGAAGAGACCGGACTGTACGGGAGTGTTACTGGTTGGATTTACGGGAGAATGTACAGGCTTGCTTGTTGATCTTCTGATTGCTCAATACCTAGGTGGCTGTTACGTTTAGCTGACCGATTGCAGCTTGTGGGTGTTTGATATGATCATCACCTACTGCCGGCGTATCGACGATTCTTTAGAGTCCTACACAGAGGTTTCCTGGCTAAAAAAAAACGGAGTAGGAGCACATATGTGATATGTGCGGGACCGAGAACAATACGTGTATGTGATACCGTATTAGATTCTCGCGATATGAGATATCGGCCGGGTATATGTGATATAGCCGGGTCATCGGATCAAGTGTTGATTCGATGAACTGATACAGATTATATTATTCGGTTATTTATGAAATAGCCGGATTATCGGATCAAGTTTTGATTCGATAATTTAATGTATAATTATATATTTTATATGTTAAATTACATTAACTAATATAAGCTCACTTAAAGATTCATTTTCTCACTTGGGTAATACATTGATATATATGCGATATATGTTAATTGTATTATTTTATTTTGTTACAATAAATATTGTATATGTGATATATAATATTGTAACAAGTTAAGGTTACAAATGCAACATGTTTTGTCGAGTTTAAACATGGTTAGGGTTCGGATTAGGGTTAAGCTTTCTTGAAGCTTCTAGAAGCTTTGCTTTTGTTTTAAGCAAATATATTTTGTAAAGATATTTTGGTTGATATTTCTTAACCAAACCCAAACCCTTTACCATGGTTAATTCTCTACATGGGTTAACTTATCATTCTTAACCTATGGTTGCATTTCTAACCTCACACACAATTCATTATTCATCACAAAATAGATTCTTCTTCTTCTTCCTCTTAAAAAAGCTTTCTAGTTTTTTGCAAAGTGATGATAATGAGTGAGAAATTGAAATAAAAGAGTGCTAAATTCCTACTTCTTCATCGTCATCTATTCTAGCTGCTTAGATTAGGGTGTTTGCTTTGCTAATACTTGATTAGCAAAGCAAGAGCTTGGGTTTGAGTTTGTTCAAGGTAGATCATCTTTGTTATTGAAGATCGGAAGCAAGATTGCATCTTTCTCTTCATGGAGCCTCTCTAGAGTCCGGGTACTTGATGATCGCAGCGAAGTAACCTCAACACGGAGCTTTAGAAGTGAAGGAACGGACTACAAAGGTTGTAATCCCTAACTCTTAGAAGTAATGTTGTTTACTTGTATGTTTAACCCTAATTATCTAGCAAAGATTCTCGCTTTAGGTTGTTCGGCACGTCTAAATTTTAAATCGGGCATGGTTGATACCTTATAGACCCTTGTGACAGTGCCTAGTAACCTAACACAAAGTCCCATCCATGACCAGTGATATGTATGCACAATGAACCCCCCTTGTAAGCCCTCTCGACTTATACGGAGAAAGCGCTCTTGTAAGATCCTTACGACTTTGTTCCCCTCTGAATGGCGGCCAAGACATGTGCGTCTCGCTTGAGATTCGGGGCAGATGCTATTTGGTTTTATCCGTCCACCTCTCCGAAGATGCCAAGTTGATTTATGGCACCGTGTATCGGAGGTTTAGACGGATGCGGCCGATGTAGCAGACTTCGTCAGATTCCCCCTCGCTTGAGGGGTTTTTGATTGTGGAGACACTCTTCCCTACAGGTGCAAGCCCCTGCAGTTAATTACGCTACCGCATCGCGGTAACAACTTTCTCCTTCTACAGAATTTCACTTCGTGTCGTGGGTGTTTCTTTTGTTTGTGGTTGCCCGTGGATTGTATACGGAGATTAATTTATGTCGTTGCCCGTAGGACGTGGATTAGTCCAAATCCGTATTTTCTTAGATTTGGGTTTGGGGTTTTGGTTTAAGGATACGTTAGCCCTATTTAAGGCTAAGATCAACTTAAACTTTTGTTAAGGATATGTTAGCTTAATCTCCAGACTAAGATCAACTTAACGGGATCGTTTGGATCCGACAAGAAAGCAATTGGCTCTATTGTTTAGTTTAATGACATTGCGGTTGATTTCCAGTTTAGGGACATGGTGGTCCATCATTCCCATTTGGGGACGAACATTAGTTTAAGGACATTTAGGTCCAACGTTCCCATTTTGGGACGAATATTAGTTTAAGGACGTTTCGGTCCACGAGTTTAAGGACCCCGCAGTCCGTATTGTTGGTTTAAGGACGCATAAGTCCATGAGTTTAAGGACCCCATAGTCCGTATCGATGTGTGGTTGTCGGGACCCGTCTTCTCTCTGACGACGTTGAAGGATTACAACGACAGATATTAGAGGAGTTCGGAGATGTACCCTTGTACCGGGTGTAAATTGATTTAAGAGAGCAGTCGTGCTCAGTCAATTTAATTTGAGGAATTACGGCCAGAATTGGGCTAAGTCCAGTTGAAAAATGTTCAACATTTTTATTTGTAGTTGGCCTGTTAGGCCTTAGCTTCGGCTCTGCCCTTTGTTTAATAATGCATAGCATTAATCATGGTCTCTGTTGGACCTTTATTTGGGCTCTGCCCCTTTTAAATGATGGACATCATCTGTTTTGGTCTGACAGACCTTTGTTTGAGCTATGCTTTTTTTTAAATATAATGCATTGCATTTTATTAGGCCTGTTAGGCCTTTTTTTTAATTGGGCTTGGCCCTCTTTAAGTAATACAGAGCATTAAAGATCTAATAGTGGCCACGTGGCCTGTCAGGCGCTCTGCGCTAATTAATGAGCGCAAGTGCATGTGGAGGTAACACGTGTCGCGCTCTAGTGAGCGCAAGCGTAGTGCGCTGTTGACACGTGGCGCGCTCTGGTGCAGTTCGCCAATTTAAGAGAGCAATGCTCTGTTTTAGAAGCGCATAGCGCAGTTTGTTCTGGGGCCGACACGTGGTGCTCTCTGGTGGCTTGCGCCAACCCAAGAGCGCAACAATGCAGATTTACAAGTGTAGGGCTCTTTTAATTATCTCGATCCTATTTTGGATTAAAGAATAGAATCTTTTAAGATTCCAGAACCAATGGTTCATCAAAAGGCAATGCCTTTATGTAGATCAAATGATCTAATAAAGAAGTATATTACTTCTTCTTTTATTCTTATTATTTGATCTTTTTTCTCTTTTTTTTTTATTTTAAGACCTTGATCTTGTTCTTAGATCATCGATCTTTTTAGAAGAAATTCTTATTTTCAAAGGTTTACCTTCTTTTCTTTCTTAGTTCTTCTCAAACTTTCTTTTTAGGAGTTCTATGTATCTCTCTGTGTTTTAGACTTGGAGTCTAGGGGCATTTATATAGTGCCAATAGATTTGTTAAATTAGTTAAAGAGATCTTTCTCTAAGTGATTTAGGGATTTTTCCCTACCGTTGGATCTTTGATCCAAGGGCTTCTGTTTTACAGAAGAGAATCTTACTGTTTTAATAAGATCAAAAAGATCTTTCAGAATTTTTCTGTTTGGTGCAAGCGCACCTGCGCTTGACACGTATCGAGCAGCGCAACTGCGCTGCCACGTGTCCCGCAGCGCAACTGCGCTGCCACGTGTCGCGCAGCGCAACTGCGCTGCCACGTGTCGCGCAGAGCGCAACTGCGCTGCCACGTGTCGCGCAGCGCAGAGCGCAAACCAGATGAAGCGTTGCTTCTTTTATTTTTGTTTTAAATAGAGCCTTGCTCTGATTGGGTGCGCTGCCTTGGGCGCTGCGCTGGCGTGTCTGCTTTTGACACGTGGTGCATTGCGCGCAGTGCAAGGAATCTGAAGCGTTGCTTCAATTTTTGAATTTTTGAAATTCAAACAGAGCTTTGCTCTGATTGGGGGAAACAAATGCCCCCCCCGACCGTTGAGCTCACGTGGCGCACACGTGAGTGCAGCGGTGGCAAGATCCTGGCCGTTGAATCAACTGAGGAGTTGAAGGGGCACAAGCGCCTATAAATAGGACCCTTGGCCCTCAGTAGATGATTGCCATCTTCAAGAACTTTTATTTCTCAGAGCACTGCTCTTGCTTTTAAGAACTTCAGAGCCTTGCTCTCGTTTTTCAAAAACTTCAGAGTTCAAACTCTTAAAACTTTTTAGGTAAAATTTTTAATTCAAATTAAATTAAATTAAATTAATTTTAATTGCTAGAGCCTTGCTCTCATAGATCTTTGATCTAAAGAAGACCCCTTTGGGGTTTCACCGACAGAGCCTTGCTCTCAAGAACCTGCTTTAGGGTTTCTTAACCCATGAATAGAGCATTGCACTTTGGCAAAAATAAAGATCTTTTGATCTAAAGATGATGAACTCTTAAGAGTTTTCATGGATCTTTAAGATCCCAATTTTTTTTTAATTTTTAGGAGTTAAATTCTTTTAAAGGGATTTCCTCATCACTATTAAAGAGCTAGGCTCTTTTAAGGAATTTTATTCCCTTGAGACCAGAGTTTGACAAGTGTCACTCTGTGACAGAGCTTTGCTTTGAAAGAGGAGATTTTCTCTTTGTCTCTAGGGATTTCTCATTAATGAGAATATTCTTTTGGAGATCTCCTCATTAATTGACAGTCCCATCCAATGATGGGGCTGTCTTATTTACTGATGAATTGTCATCTAGATTTTGTGGGTCTCCCTTTGGTCCCCTACCCACTGTATTGCAGTGTGGTATAAATCTTGAAGTTCCAAGTGTCAGCCCCCCCTTTTTTTAAATTAAATTAAGATACTGACGGCTGATTTCTATCCCTTTGCAGGAAACATGTCTGCAGATTTGTCATTCCCTTTTGTTCGCTCAGAGGAAGGATTCCCTGAAGCGCCAGTAGATCAGGAGGTGCTCGCCTTCATTAAGAATCATGACCCCGAGCACAAGAACCTTCACCTGTGGGGCAGGTGGTATAATGATATCATCAAGGGTCGCCGAAGCTTCGGTTCCGCGACGCCGTCTGAGCCCATCTCGTCGATCCCCTATGCGGACGAACCCCCAGTGAAGTATACCGTGGAGGTCAAGAACTGGAATTCGGAGGATCTTCTCCAGCCTTCGATCGCTGCCATTCCCGTGCATCCGCCGCCGGCCGTAGACATCTTGGGGTGGCGTATATGTCAGGGTGAGTCACGCCCTTGGGGACAGGCATACAACATTGGATTGACCCCGCGACAATCGGCCGGATATCTGCAGTGGGCCAGGTACATCCTATCGGCGAAGAGGACTCATCTGATGAAGATAGGCCTGTACTCGGCAATCTACGTCGCTTTTTGAGTACTCCGCTCCCCCGACGTGGTGGGTTAAGGCCTTCATCGAACAATAGAACATCCCCACCCACACCTTCCTTATGACGGACAGGGAAGTCTCCATCTCCCTGGAAGAGTTCGTCGAAATCTCAGGTTTTCCGGTGAGGGGGGAGCATTACGAGGAGCTGCTTCCTCCTGACGATTACGTCTTCGCCACCAAGCCGCTGGTGTTTGATTTGACGCTGGAGAATGCTATTCAGCACCAGTTTCCGGGCTTGGTGAAGGTGCTGAACATATACGAAGGGCTCTATCTGGAATCAGGAGTCCGGGGAGTCAGTTTCGCAGATTTTATCGCCCGCTTCCTTCGACCGAAGATTCTATCGGAGTGGAGTGAAAAGTTCGCCGAGCTCGATGACCCTTTCGGCTTCGGCTTGGACCGTCGACCAATATCGGAAGACGATCAGAAGGATTTTTATCTCCCCGACGCCGCCATCATGCCCTTGTCAGAAATCGCCGCCCCGGGCATTGATGAGAAGACCTTCTTTTTAGGGTTCCTGGGATTGTGGCTGTGCAGCTTCGCGCTCCCCATGCACCCGCACTACATGCGGCCGTCCGTTTTCTACCCAGCGCATCGGATGGTGGCTGGCCTGCAGTTATCAATAGGAATCGCCGGGTTGGCTCACCTATACAATAGACTTAGCGTGGCGGCGGACGCTAATGAACCCGGGGCGCAGCCTGCCAATTTCCGATGCACTACTTCACCTCGTGGATGGAAATGCACGTGCACGGGGTATTTGGCGTCCATAAGAGCCCTTCGTTTTTTGAGAGGTGCAGGCTCCCAAGAGCCATGCGGCTGATCGGCGCCTCGATCATGAATGCACCTCCGCGGGAGGCTAGGGGTTGCTCCTTCATCCACACCAGGTCGGAGCGAGGATTTCTTTTGTGGATAAAGTTATAACTATCGGCTCAGAAACCTCCAAGTCGGTGGTGGTGCTGCGTGACGACTTCAAGGACGGGGCCTCTGTACTTAAAGCCCGGGAGATTCTTCACCTTTACTCCATTCGGCCGGGCTACCTGATGTTCAGGCAGAATGAGATGGCGCTCTTCATGAGGTATAACCCCCACCGGTTCGCCCAACAATCCATCTATAACCAGGGTGTCCCGCTGGAGGCGTTCTTGGACGAGCCCGTGGCCAGCAGGGAGGGGATACGGAGCGCAATGCACCATTTCACGCGGCTGAATACGGGCTCCCACTTTTTCATCAGCGAGCCGAGCTGCGTCCCCCGGGTCCTCCACGCGTATGTGTCTTGGTACGCGCACGCAATGGGTCCAGTTATCCGTGAGGAGAAGCGCATGTTGGTTGACCGCAAGGGCGCACCTCCCGACGGCGATCGCAAGGCTCCCCTAAAGCCGAGGACCTCGGTCATTCCTCCATTAAAAGATGCTGGAGTTGGACCAACGCGCGTGTTGAGGCCTCCGCGTGGATTGCCGCTTCGCGATACTGTGGATGCGCCACCAGCCTCCCGTGCTCCAGTGGAGATGGAAAATGTGGTTTCGCCAGAGTCCGGCGTCAGCGCGGACATTGGGACCCGCCGCCCTAATGTGCCTGCGAAACGTAAAATGATCTTGGCGCCGACCGGGGCTCGCGCGCAGAAGAGGAAGAAGAAGTCTCTCCTCTCTCTCGATGCTATCCTGGACTTAGAGCCTCAGGCCCCTCTCACTGAAGGCATAAGCGAGTACGGCAGCAATGCGAGCTTCTCAGTAGATCCAGCAGACACCGATTTGGCGGCCGTCATTGCGGCCTCTGAGCGAACATCCAGACTCGAAGCGATGTTGGCTAAACTCACTCAGTCAGGTAATCATTAGCTGCACTCTTCGTCATTTCACTGCATTTTTTATCATTATCTTTGACTAATGCTTTTCCCTTTTTTTAACAGGTGTCACTACTGAAGAAGCCATTGCTGCCTCTCTAAAAACCTTCCAAGAGGAGGAGAGGAAGCGCGCTTTATTGGGCGTTGGTACGTCTTGCCTCATTAAGACTATATTCTCTTTTCTTATGACCAACCTAACCTTCTTCCTTTGTCTCTTTGCAGGGGCTGCACCAGCCGATGCGGGGACTCTCCCCGGGCTAGCTACTGAAGTTCCGGTTTCATCAGGGCTGCCGCGAGAGTCTCAACTCGAAAAGTCGGTGAAGGATGCCTTGAAGGCTTTGGAGGCATCTCTGTATGTGGACGATGATGCCTCAATGAAGGAAGCCTCGAAGAGGTCCATCTTGACGGCTCGGGAGGAGAGAAAGCGGTTGAGGCGCGAGGCGAAGGTACGCAGAGCTGCTTTGGCCGTGGGAGTGGGCCCAAGCACCATTATTCCCGCTGCTTCTCCTTCCGAAGATCCCCCGGTCGGCCTGTCTACCACTCATAGACAGGCGGTGTGTGCGGTTCGGGAGGCCAACGGTCGGTCTACCTCAGGTAATGTGTCTTTCAAGATTTTGTTGTAAGAATTGTAAACCTATCGGTTCTTACATATTTTATCCTGCAGGGCCAAGTCCAACTGAGGGGGAGGCGGAAACCGTCGAGCCTAAGGGGACAGAGGAAGAGGCACCGGCTGAACCCGAGCCGACGGTGGCGATGTCGCCGGGGTTGCTGGACCCGAGCTAAGGGCTGAGGAAACTGTGCCAGAGAAGGCCCTCGATTCCGAGCCCAAGGTAGTGGCAAAGGAGACGGTTGTTATAACTGAGTCTGGGGCAGCAGTGGACGGAGCGCCTGAGACCGGCGACCCGATGGAGACGGCGGACGAGACGGCAGCGACCGCCGAGCCCGAAGGAGTAGCGGGTGAGACGGGCATGACTCCCGAGGACAAGCCAGCCGCCCTTTCTGAAGAGTCTGGAAATGCTCCAATCATCGCTCTTCCCGTCTACGGTCCTCCGCCATCTCCTGGCTGCGCGAGCACGACGACAGCCCCCATAGAGTCGGGTGATGAGGCCACGGGAGGTGGACTCATGTCGATGGAGGAGGGAGACGCCTCCGTTTCGGCTGGCGGCTCATTAGGTAAATTTCGAGTTACTGTCTTTTTTTCTTTATCTTGCAATCCTTCCTGACAGGTGTATCTTTGTTTTTAACGCAGGTGCGGCCAGTGCTGACGCTCCATTGCTCGAGGGGGCGCCGTCAGCTACTGCCTTGGCGGTGGCCACCTCTCAGCCTTCTCTCGTACCATCGCAGATGCTGGAAGGTATGGATTCGTGACCCATCAATTTCATCTTTCGGCCGCATGATCTATGTACTGATGTTGTACTACTGCGTCTTTGCAGGAGTGCTTTTTGATCACCTCTACCAGATGTTGCACCCGCACTTCTCCTTCCCGTCTGAACTCGCCTCCTCCAGTGGCGCTGGTGAGTATAGTTTCCAATTGATGCCTTTCTTTTTTCAATAATGGAATTATTTCTGACTCTTCCTCGTCCTGATTGCAGTGCTACAAATCGAAGGAGGAGATGAAAAATTGGTCGCGCCACCGGCTTTGCCGTCTGCTGCAGCCGGTATAGTACACTATCCCATCGATGACTTTATGATATTTCTTGAACCGTCATCTGATCGTATTTTGTTTTTTCAGCTATCGTTCTGGTACCGGCGCCCTTCAAGTCTAGCATCGTAATGCCGGCGGGCCCCTTCTTGAGACGTCCATCTTCAAAGTGTGTCGTGATGATCTTGGGCATGCTGAGCGGATACGTCGAAGAGCTTGACGCAGACGCTCCCCCATCTGCTGTAGATTTCGCTGTGGAGGTTAACCCGATGTTGGCGACGCTTGTAAATTTTCATAATGAAAGCGTCGTCGAGTTTTAGGTTAATCACTTCAGGGAAATCGAGACCCGCCTGCATCAACCGGAGTTTATGTGTCCTGCCCCCGAGATCTTGGCTGCGAGCGCTCAATGGGCGGCATGGATCGAGCAGAGTGCTCCTTACTTCCGCCATCTCGAATAAGAAGTTACTTCAAGGCATAAGGAGCGCGGCGAGACTTCGAGCAAATCTGCCCGACTGCATGCTCAGGTGGAGGCAAACGCTGCACAGCTGAAGGTTATCTTTGAAGGCCTTCTGCGATGCCTCTCCGTAGGGATAACACTGAGGCAGCAGCTTGACATCATCGAGCGGGATGCGCCTAATCAAGAGGCAGCCCAGCAGGCAGCTGAGGAGCAACTTTCATCCTACCTGCAGCAGCGGGCCCAGGTGGAAGCGGAAGTGGCCTCAGCAGCCACTCAGGAGGAGGCGCTGAAGGAAGTGCGAGAGCAGCTCGCGGATTTGTTAAAGACACTTCGTTCTCAGTAGCTACTTTTTGTATCATTTGTACTTGTAAATAAACAATGTATTTTTTTATTCTTTAACACAATGTATCTTGTACTCAACCAAGTTTATGAATAAAAGATATACATTCTTTGTAATGTCTTGTGTCATTTCTCCGCCTTTTTCTTTCTTTTATTATCAGCATGCTACCTTAGTAAACATAGTTGACAGATGCTAGCGCAGGCATCTTGTCCTGGCTTCTTCAAGAGGTAATGATGGCTTAGGAGGCAGGTTCAGATCTGCTGCCTAAGACTTTCCAACTCTATGAGCCGTGAGGGTTTCATAGAGAATTTTCTCCCTACGGATCGAGGGGATCCCGTAGGTGTATTTTCTTCTTAGGAATCGTGAGGATTCCTAAGTGTGTTTTCTCTTATAAGTCGTAAGGATCTTATAAGAGAATTTTCCCTCTTACGAGTCGAGAGGACTTGTAAGCGATTGTTTCCCTCCTTGTCGAGATTCGACTTCAGAGAGTGAGACCCGTGGATAGTATGCAAGAGACCGTTTTAGACCGACTTGCAGGGTCCCAGTGCTTAGGAAACAAGTTTTTTAATCCCTGCTGCCTAAGGCTTTATCTTGCAAGTCGAGACGAATCAGGAAATCCTCGCGAAGACACTAATTTCTTCATGAGTCGAGACGAATCGAGTAGCTCTCGTCAAGGACACTAATTTCCCTGAGTCGAAGTATTTTGCCGAGGACACTGGTTTCCTCGAGGTTGAAATGAATCGGAGTATTCCTGCAAAGACACTGGTTTCTCTGCAGGTCGACGCGAATCAAGATGTTCTCGTCAAGGACACTGGTTTCCCTGAGTCGAAGTATTTTACCGAGGACACTGGTTTCCTAGGAGTTGAAACGAATCGAGGTATTCCTGCAAAGACACTGGTTTCTCTGCGGGCCGACGCGAATCTGGAAGCTCTCATCAAGGACGCTAATTGTTCTGAATCGAGGGGGTTGCCAAGGACACTGATTTCCCTGGAGTTGAAACGAATCGGGTTATTCCTGCAAAGACACTGGTTTCTCTGCGGGCCGACGCGAATCAAGAAGCTCTCATCAAGGACGCTAGTTTCCATGAGTCGAAGTATTTTGCCGAGGACACTGGTTTCCTCGAGGTTGAAACGAATCGGAGTATTCCTGCAAAGACACTGGTTTCTCTGCGGGCCGACGCGAATCAGGAAGCTCTCATCAAGGATGCTAATTTCCCTGAATTGAGGAGGTTGCCAAGGAAACAGATTTCCTCGGGGTTGAAACGAATCGGGGTATTCCTGCAAAGACACTGGTTTCTTTACGGGCCGACGCGAATCAAGAAGCTCTCATTAAGGACGCTAGTTTCCCTGAGTCGAGGAGGTTGCCAAGGACACTGATTTCCCTGGGGTTGAAACGAATCGAGGTGTTCCTGCAAAGACGCTAGTTTCTCTGCGGGTCAACGCGAATCAAGAAGCTCTCATCAAGGACGCTAGTTTCCTTGAGTCAAAGTATTTTGCCGAGGACACTGGTTTCCTCGGGGTTGAAACGAATTGGAGTATTCCTGCAAAGACCCTGGTTTCTCAGCGGGCCGACACGAATTAGGAAGCTCTCATCAAGGACTCTAATTTCCCTGAATCGAGGATGTTGCCAAGGACACTGATTTCCCTGGGGTTGAAACGAATCAGGGTATTCCTGCAAAGACATTGGTTTCTCTGCGGGCCGACGCAAATCAAGAAGCTCTCATCAAGGACGCTAGTTTCCCTGAGTCAAGGAGGTTGCCAAGGACACTGATTTCCTCGGGGTTGAGATGATCTCTGGTGGACTCTCAGGTTTTATATGAGTTACCGTCAAGACCCTGAAGCTAGGAATTTGGCCTTCGCTTCGCTTGCTGTGGTGTGTCCGAATCCTGTTGGAGGAGGGACGTTGTAGTGACATTTCGTCTGCTGTGTAGAGACGAACGTCGAAGTGGTGATCACTCCACGCTGGGGTGAGATGATCTCTGATTTTCTTTCGGGCTTTATATGAGTTGCCGTCAAGACTTGGCTTCGTCTTCTGATGGAGCATGGGGATGGAAGATATGTTTCCTTCTGTGTTTTCGGCCCTGGATTGTATACAGGGATTGATGTGATATCGCCTGTAGGGCAAAAGTTTCTCTCATTTTTTTATATTATTATTTTATTTCCGCGATGCTCTATCATTTCAGCTTTTTATGTCGCGAAGGTCGCTATTGCCCAATCATTTCGGCTATTTTTCGCGGTGCCCAATCATTTCGGCTATTTATTTTATTTTCACTCGCTGCTTTTTATTGCGAGTTGCCCAATCATTTCGGCTATTTTTCATGCATACATTTTTACTTGCTGCTTTTTATTGCAAGTTGCCCCATCATTTTGGCTATTTTGTATGCACGTATGGCTCGCTGATTTTTGTCGCGAGTGTGGAACTTAGAATCTGACGCCAATCTTAGCATCAGCATCGCTACGACTGAGATATTGCCAGGAGCGAATCATCATTTGCCATGAAAGGACTTGGAATTTGATACCGATTTAGGCATCGGCATCACTACAACTGGGATATTTCCAGGAGCGAATCATCATTTGCCTCTGTCGATGTCGAACAAAGATGGCTTAGTAAACAGGGTTAGGATTCTGTCGACTAAGGCTTTTGACTTCATGAGCCGTAAGGGTCCCACAAAGGTATTTCTCCTTACAAGTCTTGAGGATCTCGTAGGTGTGTTTTCTCCTTAGGGATCGTGAGGATTCCTAAGTGTATGTTCCCCTGTAAGTCGTAAGGATCTTACAAATGGGTTTTCTCCTTATAAGTCGAGAGGACTTACAAGGGTTGTTCACCATATGGACATATCCCTAGTCACGGGTGGGACTTGGTTAGGGAAATGTTTATTCGCGCCCGTGGATTGTATACAAGGGTCAGTATGAGCCGCTTGTAGGGCAATATCGAAGGTTATGGGAGTTGCTTAAGAACGGGTTAAGGTTTCTGTAACTTAAGACTTTCAAATCTTATGAGCCGTGAGGGTC
This sequence comes from Agapanthus africanus, assembly GCA_030015575.1. NCBI lineage: Eukaryota > Viridiplantae > Streptophyta > Magnoliopsida > Asparagales > Amaryllidaceae > Agapanthus > Agapanthus africanus. Next base: position 263,313,291 of record JASDDO010000008.1, read on the forward strand.
CCATAAGAGAGTTCTCCTTACGAGTCGTGAGGATCTCGCAAGTGTATTTTCTCCTTAGGAATCGTAGGGATCCCTTAGTATGTTGCTCCCTTATGAGTCGTAAGGATCTCACGCGGGTAGTTTCTCCTTACAAGGTAGAGAGGACCCTGTAAGTGTCCTTTAACGAGGTTCCGCCCTTTCGGGTTTTCACAAACACTCGCCGGTAGCCCTGCTGTTTTTACTCACGGAGCCCTTTCGGGTTTTCACCCGTGCCCACTTTGCTTATGGACATACCGTCTCTTTTTTTTATTCTTCTTTTTTTATATTCTTTTTATTTTATTTTTTATTTTTTTTAAACGAGGTCGCGCCCTTTCTGGTTTTCACAAACACTCGCCGGTAGCCCTGCTGTTTTTACTCATGGAGCCCTTTCGGGATTTCATCCATGCCCATTTCGCTCATGGACATACCGTCTTTATTATTATATATTTTTTTAATTCCCTTTTTTTATCTCGTCAGTCTGAGGATGCTGCGGTAGTAGTTTAAAGACGTTTCGGTCGTCAGCTAGTTTTAGGACGTAGTGGTCCGTTATTTGTTTAAGGACGTTTCGGTCCGTCATTAGTTTAAGGACGTTTCGGTCCGTTGGCCAGCTACTACTTATAGAGTTTGGGCTTAGGAAGATAGCAAGCGGACATAGTCGTCGTCATCTATCATTGACTTAAGTTGTGACTCATTAAGCGTAATATTTCTTTAGGAAGCGACCGTTTATTGGCCTGAAAGGCCTTTCACCGTGCATATCCATGAGTAGATAGGCTCCACCCTGGTTGACCTTATCTATGATGTACGGGCCTTCATAGTTCGGCTCGAATTTTCCCCACTTGGCGCGATTGGGGATCATAGGTCTTTTGACCACTAGCACGAGTTCGCCTTGACGGAATGTCTTCGGCCTGGTCAATCTTTCATATGAGCGCGTCATCTTTGCTTTATAAGCCTCCAGATTTTGTTGCGCTATGAGCCGGGTTTCATCAAGGGCATCAAGCTCCTCAAGCCGAAGGTGAGCATTTTCTTCGACCGTCAGCTCGTAGTGGACTGCCACTCGTAGAGAGGGTAACTATATCTCGAGGGGGAGTACTGCTTCTGTACCGAAGACTAACGCGTACGGCGTTGTGTTCGTGACCGTCTTGAACGTAGTTCGATACGCCCATAGGGCTTCTTGCAGTCTCTCGTGCCAGTCCTTCTTATTTCCGGACACCGTCTTCTTCACGATCTTCGTCAAGGTCTTGTTGAAAGCCTCAGCAAGACCGTTAGCTCGGGGATTATAAACCAAGGAATATCTCCAGTCTATGTTGTGTTGTTGGGCGAAGCGGCTGATCTTGTGGCTTCTGTAGGCTGGCCCGTTATCGGAGATGATCCGTCGTGGAGTTCCAAATGATAAATAATGTGCGTCTTGAAGAAATGGAGGATATTCTCCGTCTTTACTTCCCTCAGCGGTACTGCTTCTTCCCATTTGGAGAAGTAGTCAGTCGTCACCAAAATGAATCGATGTCCCCTAGACGATGCTGGTTCGATGAGGCCGATTACGTCAGTTCCCAACATTTCGAATGGCCATCTAGCCACTGTTAGATGTAGAGGATTTGGGTGATGATGGATGATGTCCCCATGAATTTGGCACGAGTGGCATTGTTTCGCATACTCAAGGCAGTCCTGAATCATCGTTGGCCAATAATAGCCCATCCGTTTAATCATCAACTTCATCTTCGGGCCTGCTTGGTGAGAACCACAGATTCCGTCGTGAACTTCCTGAATGACTCTTTTCGCCTCCTCAGGTCCCAGACATCTCAACCACAGAGAATCAAAGGACCTCTTGTACAGAGTATCATTGACGAAGGCGAAAGACAGAGCTCGTTTCATAAGCTGATGTCTTGAGGACGCATCTTCAGGCGTTCGACGGGATTTGCAGTAGTCTATAAATACTTCTCTCCAATCCTCAGCCTTTTCCTGGTCTTTTATTTGCATAGCCATTTGCTCAGTCCCTCCCTTCTCTTCAGGTGATTCCGGAGATATTTCCGCTGGGGAGAGCACCCGACGGCTTTGTACCACGATTCTGACGTCATCGAGGTTCTCATCATCCAGTTCTTTAGCGAGCTTGGCTAACGCATCTGCCTTGCTATTCTCTGCACGCGGTATGTTTTCCAAAGTGTAGGAAGGAATTTGGGTCAACAGTTGTTGTACCTTTTGCCGTACTTCACCAGTTCTGGCTTGCACGTCTGGTAGTCGCCATTTACTTGACTAACGACCAGTTGAGAATCTCCATATATAAGGAGGTTTTCAATTCCCATGTCGATGGCGATCTTGAGGCCTGTTATTAAAGCTTCGTATTCGGCTTCATTGTTTGTCCTCGGCTTTGTTAAGGAGAAAGCGAAGCGCATCATCCCTCCTTATGGAGTCATGAAGATGAGACCCACCGCTGATTTGATTAGAGGGGTGTTTTGTTTGCGCTTCTTCATGGAAGATGCTCCGTCGAAATAGAGTTCCCATCGGGTATCACTACCGTTGATCGCATCAAACGCATGTTCGTCTGGCAGCTCGCAATTCAAAGGCGAATCGGCAGGTATCGGGTGCTCAGGGAGGAAGTCGGCGATGGCCTGGCCTTTCACTGCCTTGAGAGGCTGGTAGGTTATTGAAAACTCCATTAAGAGCAAGGCCCATTTAGCAAGTCTCCCTGTCAATATGGCCTTCGACATTAAATATTTAAGGGGGTCCACCTTCGAAATGAGACGGACTTCATGCGCCAACGCATAGTGCCTGAGCTTTGTTATCGCGAAGATCAACGCCAGGCAGTGTTTTTCGATGGGGGAGTAGTTTCTTTCTGCCCCCAGGAGAACTCGACTTAAGTAATAAAGAGCTCTTTCTTTCCCCTGGTCATTCTCTTGTGGCCATAATGCGCCTAAGGAACCTTCGAGGGCGGTTGTATATAGAATGAGGGGCTTTCCCTTGACCGGAGCAGCCAACACTGGCGAATTCTGCAGATATTGCTTGATCTTGTCCAGCGCGCCTTGGCATTTGTGATCCCAGACGAACGGAGTTCCCTTCTCTATAGGTAACTATAAGGATGACACTTACCTGAAAGGTTGGCTATAAATCGCCGGATGTACGCGAGCTTCCCTTGGAGAGACCGCAATTGCTTGAGAGTCCTTGGCGGAGGCATTTCCATGATCGCCTTGATCTTTGACGGGTCTATCTCGATACCTCGGTGTCGGACGATGAATCCCAGGAATTTGCCCGAGGAAACTCCGAATGCGCACTTGAGAGGGTTCATCTTCAAGTTGTATTGTCGAAGGCGTTGAAATACGGTCTTCAGATGCTCTAAATGCTCCTCGTATGATTTGCTTTTAACCACGAGGTCGTCGATATAACATTCGACGATTTCATGTATAAGGTCATCGAAGATCTTTGTCAAGGCCCTTTGATAGGTGGCACTGGCGTTCTTTATGTTAGTTATATGTACGCCCAAGAGGCCATTACTGTACATAGGATGTATATTGTAGTGGATGCTGGGACATATATAGGTTTGACTTTCTTGCTCGACATGATAGTATGCTATCTGGTTACTCTTTATCTTAACATGAATACTTTCAGTCTCTCTATTACATGTTGATAAAGCCCTTAGGATGTGTACTCGACTTCCAGGACTATGATGTAGATCATACTAGTGGGGCCTGGGTAGTCCATGAGTACATCCTTCAATGTTCCTAGTCGTGAGAATATCGAGACGGGGCATCGATATTCCAGAGTAGACTAGCGTATATCTTCTCGACCCATGTGATGGGCGATGGATGATCCCATATCCATTGGTGTTTGACATCATAGATGGTATGCGGGTGCTCAGTGATGACTGGGTACACTGAACGGACTCGCCGAGAACTCCCAGATGGTATTATACCTCACGTCAGATGGCAGTTCTCTGGTGACACTGGTACAACTTAGTCTGTTGACCCGAGATCGTCATAGAGTCTTGTGTTTCTCCCACTGTGCTTTGATTTCCATCCTACCACGGCTCTACTGAGTCATGCAAACGGGTGGTTTTTGGGTACAGTCCCGATTCACATGGAGGCAATGAGCGATAGGAGGGGATTCGTCTCTCCCGGTATTGGAGGTTGATGTTGCGCTATGCACGACTGGCCATAACTGGAAATCCCTGGCCAGGGTTGCTGTGAATTGCTGGTAAGAGTTATCAGTAGTTTCACGCTTGTTATGGACTGTTCATATCAGATTTTTGCATTTTCATACCGCCCAATTTTTATCACATTGCATATCGGTAGGTACTCTTGAGCCGTGTTTTGCTAGTCAATTGCAGGATACAGGTTCTCGGCTCTAAACGGTGAAATTCATGGAAAAACACGACAAAACCCGGGTTCCTGCCAACCACAGACAAAACACGGGTCTCCGCTCTCTATCCGTATATTGCCACACACCAGTTTGAGAGACAAAATGGCAAATCGATTGTCACCTTCATGCACAAAGCACAATGGCAACACCAAGACCAAGAAATCTACGCGGAGCTCAAGAAAATCATGACAAAATGATCCACATCCAATCATCCTTGATTCTGGAAGAAATGTGGAAAGATTATCAGAAAAAACATGTACCAGACTAAAGGGAACAGAATACCAGTGCAGCACACAAAAGACGACAGCCCAACTCCCCTATAGGGCGGCGGAACTGCGGCCAATAGGGGGTCTAGGCCGTGGTTTCGCGGCCGTACTGCCTCCTCACATGATGAGTTTTCAGGGGGTGTTTGGTCTTTTCATATGGGTTCAGAATGTTGCCCTAGATTTCCTTTTCCCTGCCTATAAATAACCCAGAACCTTGTGAAGCCAAGGGTGTTTAATCTTGTATTTTAGGTTTTAGAATACTTGTTGTTCTTCTTCCTCTTCTCATCTCTTCTCCATTGAAAAACTTGTAGTGAGCTTTTGTGAGTGAAGAATGATGAATAAAGAAGTTCATTTTGATATTATACTTGTCTTGCTCTTGTTATGTTAATTGCTTGTAATCTTTAATTGATAATTTAGTTGTTGTTATTTATTGTTGTTTCCTTCTTTTCTCTTTTCCTTTATCCTTAAACAACCATGATGCTTACGCTTGATCCTTGCCAAGGTGAGATCGCAAATAGCTAGTTGTTATATTCTAATCTCTTTCTTTCTATCTTCCTCCTTTGTTTTATCTTTCGTTCTTCTTGTAATGGGTGAGTAATTTCCATACTTGTTAGGGTAGGATAAGGGAAGTTTGAGAGAAGGAAATCTCTCTCACTCTTTCCTTGCCCAACATCTTAAATCGACTCCCGTTAATTGAACCACAATCCGCTCCCTACGGCACCTTATCCTACATGATAGCGGTGATTCCGTAGTGAGACCGGTTGTGGTTGAATTAATCGGAGGTTATGGCTAAGAGCCAAGAACGGACGGACAAGCACCAAAAGGAAGAACTTAAGCGTTGGAAAGCCTAGCTTATACTCGCAAGTTCCTTCCTAGTCGTGCTAATCCCCGTTGTTGCCGATTACCGTAACACCGATATTAAGAGTGGCAACGAAAGAAGTGAGCGACTCCTAACTCAAACTAACATAATCCTAACCCTAACAAGCTCTCTTTACATATCATTTTAACACTTTGTTAATCACAAACAAATCTGGAAAATTGGACTTAACTCGTTAAAGCACATAGAAAAAGATTCCCATCTCCCTGCGGACGACCCGTACTCAACCGGCTAGCTACAAGCGAAACCGTCTTGATTGCGGTAATTAACTAAACTTGAACACGCAGAATCCCTACCACTCAAATGGCGCCGTTGCCGGGAAGACGGTAGTTTATATCTTTGTGTAATTTCGGGTTAATTTGTGAATATAAATATAACCGAAAAACAAAACAAAAAAATATACATTGTAAAAAAAAACCATCTTGTTATTTTTGATTAGTTTTTGTGCAAGTGTGCAGGATAATACGAAGTTCAAGTTCAGTGCCAAAGACATGGGAAGATAGACCCATATCTCGCGGCTACACCGCGACAGATTCAAGACGGATAAAACGGTCTACTAAAAGATTCTGGAGAAGTTCCAGTGAGCAAATCCAAATTCAGGAGCTCCAGAAAAGAAGACGACACCCCATACAGCAAACTCAAGAAATCCAGAGGCCCAAATCATCTATACCGCCGCGTTTCCGCGGCCTAAAGGCTTATTTGGCCGCGGAAACGCGGTCATTTGCTGACATCAGCAACCAAATTTTCTCTGGCCGGTTCCCTGTAAGTCTCTCTACCCTATTCCCCACTCCTCTGAACTCTACTGAACTGTGTTTTCTGCAGCATTCTTTGCGCAAATTCTCCCCCCTTCCAATAAACTGTTTTTGTGCAGGATTCTTTGCGCCGCGCTAAAAAATAAAAAAACTGTTTGCAGTTGATTTGTTACTGCTTTGCATTTATTAATACGGACTTTAAGGGGCTTGAAACCAATCCAGATTGGGTGGGGATTTCATCACCCTTCCCAGGACCCCAGAAATCATAAAAAGCATATGCATTGACCATTGTTAAATTAAAAAATACTAGACTCAGCCCTAAGGACTTCGCGCTCAATAGGACAGAGGACTAATTACTGGCATCGACCGTTTATCCTATCCTGACTTTTGCGGTGTCTAGGCAAGTGTGTCGAAGGCAAGTGGTTACTTAATTAGGACCACTACTTACGTAGTGGGGAGCCTCCCACTTACCTGGCACTTACCTGGCCGCAATCGTTGGAGAAGAGGCGGTTTGAGGTCCTGTTTCTAGCCCTTTGGAACAGTTAGGAGCTGTCTAGCTGACCTAGGTGACCCTAGATCTAGGTGTGATTGTGCATATCTTGTTTGTGATTGCTTGAAGCCGTAAGTCCGTACATATTTCTGTAAAGATCTTTCTAAAAAGGAAAATAAAAGAGGAAAAAATCAAAAACTTTTATAAAAACTTGCCCTTTGTCGCCAAAAATCCATTTTTCACCCACCACCCATCGTATTTATCCATTGACGTTTTCTTACCCTCACCTTCTCCGCTTTGACTATACTAAACTCGTTTAGTGTATGTCCGCTTGGACTCGGGACACTAGCGCCTGCCTAGTCCGCGTTACGTTAGTCGCTACCGACTACGCGATCGACTCAGACGTCGAAACTCCGTCCACGCCTCTTTCACCCTTACCTTTGCCGGCCAACTCCGACGTTGACCGGAATTCTGTTCATACATCTTCACCTTCACCTTCACCAACCTCTTCTTCCGCGATGTCAGGATTTAATCCAAACATCTCTTTGACTCCCCCGGGATTTACTCCACCTCCTATGGAGACAAATAACCCACCACCACCGCCTGTTGTAGCGCCGCAGCGAATCGCGCTCCAGGATCGCTTCTATCCCACCCGTTCTGCACTTCCCACCTGCCTTTCTCTTCCACCGGCCAATGGGGATAACTTTGAAATTAAGCCCCACTTCATCATCATGCTTCCTCGATTTCATGGGCTTGAATCTGAAGATGCCTATATCTTCATCAATAAATTTCAAAACGTTTGTGCCATGATGAAAACTACCTAACTGTCGGACAATGCTATACGGCTATGGGTCATTCCGTTCACTTTATGCGATCTTGTTGAAAAATGGCTGTATAGCACCGCTTCCCACTCCATAACCAGTTGGGACGAGTTTGTTAAAGCGTTTCTCAAGAAATTTTATCCGAATCATAAAACCGCAAGGATCCGCAACGAAATCAACCAATTCTCTCAGCTTCCTTCTGAACCCTTCTGGAAGTGCTTTGACCAGTATAAAGACCTTCTTGTTCAGTGTCCTCACCATGGTATCGAGAGATGGCAACTTTGCCAAACCTTATACGAGGGCCTGAACCCAGCAACCAAGCAGTTGTTGGAAACCATTTGTCAGGGCCACTTCCTATCGAAATCTGACGAGGAAGCGTGGCAATTCTTCGACGACCTTGCGGAGCAAATGCTACAATGGGAGAGCACCAGACCTACTTCTTCTTCTTCTACCTCCACTTCTACCGGTCAGTCTAGGGTAGGAATTCACCAACTTGATGTCTCTATTGCGGTGAAAGCTGAAATGGCTGCAATAACGAGAAAGCTTGAAGCGATAGAGAGAAAATTTTCTTCTCCTGCTCCTACCCCTGTTCTTCCCCTTCGTACTATTTGCGCTTGTTGTTCCGATCCTTCTCACTTAACCGAAGAGTGTCCTTAAAATCCACCATCTCAAGGACAGGATCAGGTTAATGCTGCATTTCAGCAAATACCGAGAATTGATCCATACTCTTCCACCTACAATCCCGGTTGGAGGAACCACCCCAATTTCGCCTGGAATCAGAATCAGAATCAATTCCAAGGCAACAACTTCCAGAGGCCACCTCCACCGCAACAACAAGCGCAACAACAAACTCAACATCAGTTTCAGCAGCCCTTCCAACCCCAACCTTTTCAAAATCAGACGAACAACTTTGCACCCAACAATTCTTTTCCCCAAAACAACTTTGTTCCGTCAAACAATGATAAGGTTTCCTCGCTCGAACGAAATCTGGAGGCGTTCGTTAAACAATCGACACAATCCACCGCCAACATCCAGTCTTCCATTCAGTCCTTGGTACAACACACTGCCGCTCACGGGCAAAGCATCAAAACCATCGAAGCCCAGATAGCACAACTGAATGCGGCCTTAAGTGAGCGAGAGAAGGGAAAGCTCCCGTCCCAGCCACTACCAAATCCCGGTCACCCACATAATGTACATGTTGCTCTTGAACAACAGAACCATAATGTGACTGCCGTGACCACATTGAGATCGGGAAGGATGCTGCAAAACAACATCGACACACGGATCAACGATGACACCCCGACCGCTTCTTCTTCTTCCTCTGCTGCTTCTTCGTCTTCTGAGCCTATTCTCCATTCTTCAAAAGGCTCTTCCTCTTCTTCTGCTCTAAACGGACCCAATTCTCACACCACGAAAACACCAGTTCTGGGATCCGCTCCAGCTCCACAATCTCCTCCACAAGCATTGGACTCAACTAATTTTAAAAATGTTCCATTTCCAAACCAGTTGAGGTCTAATAAACAAAATCCACAAATAGAGAAGATTCTGGAGTTATTTAAGAAGGTTAATATTAACATTCCTCTTTTAGATGCCGTCCAACAAGTCCCGTCCTACGCGAAAATCTTAAAGGACAAGTGAAGGAAAACTGGCCGGAACGGAATGCAAACTGGCAACTTCAGAAAACTGATCCCATAATAAATTACAGGAAAACCCCGCTACTGCAAATACATGCCCGCATTTGTATTCCCACTGTCACGACCCAATAATTTGGCCCGTGACAAAGTTGGTATCAGAGCGTTAGGTTTTACCTTTCGGAGTGTAGGATGACCTTAGTATGATGGAGTAGGTAGCTTAAGCAGAGTAACGTAGTGTGTGTATGTCTGCAGCATACCCACAGCGCGGTACCTTGCATTAAGTGACCTAAGTACAAATTGCTTGACATTCCTTCCTTGATGATTCATATCTTTGAGATTCGATTTCCTCATTCGTATCGAATCTCATCCTACATCTATTTATATCCTTGCCGCCGATGACTATGGGGACTCAGAGTGATGCAGCAAGGGCCGAGGTCAGAGTTAGCTCGGGTGAGACGAGTACTGACCAGGATGGCACTCTAGTTGCACAGGTGCAGACGGAGCAGCCTACGACCTATACTATGGATAGATTGTTGGTAGAGATGCAGGAGTTCCGCCAGACGATGAGTTCATTAGTTGACGTCGTTCGGGAGCTACGACAGGAGGTTGTCACCCCCGTTACTCAGCTATCCCTTACGATCAGTATGCAGCAGTCCGTCACCTACATAGCACCAGTGGTTGCAGCTCCAGTTGAGGAGACACATATTCCAGGACAGTGGAGGACTCGTACCAGCGTACCAGCCCAGAGACAGAGGTTCGGACGTCGAGACAGATTTCGTGGCCACTACGGGAGTAGCAGAGGCTTGGGACGAGGACAGTCGTTCAGCTCTCATCCCCAGGATGGTTAGCAGTCAGCACGTGGATGTTTTCGATGCGGAAGCCTTCAGCACTTCGTCAGGGATTGTTCCTCAGCACGGCGTCAGGATCGTATTCAGAGAGGCCGTGGACGTGGAAGATTCGCTCAGAGGGCTCAGTCTACCAGAGGAGTGCATCCAGCTGCGAGTAGAGGGCAGACATAGGAGTTTGCTTCTACTCATCGGGACGCGCAGACGTCCAATGTGGAGTTTTCAGGTACCCTTGAGTTATATTTTCTCTTGGTGTATTTGCTTGTTTCTTGCTTGTACCGTGGTTGGGTAGACTAGTCGTAGTGGTGTTAACTTCTGTCAGCGATTCTCTTGTTGCGCGACACGTATTTCAGTTGTGTGCCAATCGGATAGGAGATAGAGATTTCGTCCGTCGTTTTGATCCTTCTAGAGATGTTGGGTTTGACGTTCTCCTGGGCACGGACTGGTTAACTACGTGTTAGGCGTCTGTGGACTACCGTGTGGAAGCAAGTTAGGTTTTGTTTTCCCCGGCAAGTCAGTTCTTGTTGTACAGGTGGATAGTTGTGCCGCCTCTTACAGCTTGAATTCAGCCTGTTTAGCTAGTCGGCTTCTGAGGAGATGTCGTGGATTCATGGCGTTCATTCGTGATACCGGAGCCACCGTGGGATTGTTGGACCGGGTTCTTTTCGTGCGAGAGTTTTCCGACGTTGTTCTAGATGAGCCGGCGAAGCTGAGGGAGCTTAAGGATCAGCTGCAGAGTTTTGGTTTGGGGAGTTTTGTGCGTCTGAGTGTTTCGCTTTTGGAAGCTCCTATTTCTGTTCGTCAAGGGGAAAGACGGCAGTTTAGGGTTGCGTATCGACGGATCGTCAATTGAACCGGCTTACGGTGCGGATAGGTATCCTTCACCCCGCCGTGGCGATTTCTTCGATCAGCTCCAGAGTGCGAGACATTTTCTAAGTTTGCTTGGGATCAGGTCATCATTATTGAGGATTCGGGGTGACGGCCTTCCGAAGACTGCCTTGTGCGTGCTACGGGCTTTGTGTGTTCTTGTGAGTCGTTGGATTCACTGTTACCCTAGCAGCATTCGTAGATATGATGAACCAGATTTCTTCAGGCCGTTCCTCGACCAGTTTCTGTTGTGTCATTTACGACACTCTGGTCTATTTAATGTGTCTTGAGGGACATGAGTAGCACTGAGGATTTGTTATGCAGATACTGGGAGAGTACCAGCAGTGGCTAAATTCTCAGAGTGTTTCTTCAGGCTTGTTTTGTGTTGACTCCTAGGTCTTGTAGTCGCGGGAGACGGTTCTGTATGGTTCCGAGGGAGATCGTGGCCGTACAGCTTAGGCCCAGACTTGTGTGCAGGACGGAGATCCGCGGATTGTTGTGCTTAGCAGGTTTTTGCCGCCGTTTCATGCAGGATTGCTAGAGTAATGCTGCACCGTCGACTGAATGGACCAGGAAGGGAGGTTTCTTTTCTTTGGACTGAGGCATGTGTACGGAGTTTTCAGCAGTTGAAGATTCAGTTAGCAACTGCATCAGTCTTTCTTGCTTTTGGTTCGGGCGACCTTGTTGTTTAACTGTAATGTTTCTTGAGTGGGCTTGAGGGTGTACTGAGGTGACACTATAGAGATATCGCTTTTGCTTTCCCTACATTTGGAGGAAGTACGAGGAGGATATTCCATTCATGATCTGGAGATGACCGTGGTGGTTTTACGTTGGAAATTTGGAGACACTTCTTGTCTGAGAGTCGTGTCGGATTTTCCACGGACTACCAGAGCTTAATGTACATCTTCCTGCAGCGGATTTTGATTGTTGTGACAGTCTTCTGCAGATTTGCAGTTTTTGTGTGATCGTTGAGTATAGCTTAGTTCGTCTCTACGGAGGGGACAGCTTGGTCATGTCCGCGCCCGACCACCTTCCTTAAATCGTTTTCGTGAGACACTGCCCGTCGAAGCTCGTACGTCAGAAATACTTGAGCATATTCGGCTGGATAATGATTCGGAGACCTTGATTGTGACAATGATGTGCTAAGTTAGGGACACGTTTGTGTACTTTCCATTATCAGGTAGAGACGTGTAATCCTAGAACATGCACATCTGTCAACTCCCTCTATGCATTCAAGTTCCACCAGCTTTGGCGTGACTTGTGAGATAGTTACATGTGGACAGGAATGTAAGGAGAAGTTTCAGGTTTCGTTTCCAGTGTCTGTCTTGTTGTGTGCTTTGGGTCGAGCATCTGAGGCCGGCTGGAGAATTGCAACCTTTTTACCGTTCCGAAGCAGGAATGGGAGCAGATCTCCATGAATTCCATTATGGTTTCTACACAGTTAGTTAGGGTATGACTCCATTCGGATTCTTGTTGTCCGGTTATACTCAGTTTGCTCAGTTGTTTTGTTAAGTTGTGTGTTTGTTTTGTTTGGTCGTCAGCAGCTTGGGATCGTCACTCGCCATCGTCAGGGTTCTCCTTCGATAGCTGTTATCAGGAGACGCTCTAATTGGCCACCCTTAGGCTAAGGGTTAGGTCGTGTCGACCACCAGCCTGCTGTTTCTCTGACTCTGCGTAAGTAGGACTTTGGACCCCAGCTAGTCTAGAGATTTCGGAGACGGTCCAGTTGTGTTAGGTCAGGATGGGGATTGTCCATTTCGATCTGAGGTCTTATGACGATGGTGTTGGTCATAGACTCGAGTTCGTAGGACAGATCATGGATTCCTACGGACCTTCCGATGAATGACGTGTTGGATTTTGGGAAGTTTGTCCCAGGATTTTAGGTCCTTTTAGATCCTATAAGCGAGTTAGTTTCGTTGCCTTTAACTTGGCACTTCCGCCCAGATTATTGGATTTTCACCCCGTATTACTTGTGATGATACTTTACAATTACCTTCTTGACCTTTCTCACATGTTTTGGCACTAGACCTTTTAGCTGGATGCGATCTTCCGTTCACCAGCAGCCATGTGTGTGGATGGCTCGGCAGGTGGGGGAACATCGGTCAAATGTCTTGCCATCTGTGAAGGGTTTTCTTGGACGTAGCCGTATAGTGAGGTAGTCACTTGGGAGGCTACGAGCGAGATTTGAGGATTTTAATCTTCTCTTTGAAGGTATGCGTATCGGAATATTTTTAAATTCGGGGACGAATTTCTTTTAAGGGGGGGAGATTGTAACACCTTAGAATGTGTTTTGTAGCTAATTATATTTTAAAATATGGTTTTTAATAAAAAGTTTACCAAATTAAGTTTTAAATATTTTATCCTAATTATTGAGTATTTTATTAGAATTTTGTTAGGCACACACACACTTGTGCATGATAACTAGGGTTGTTTTTCGGTTTTAAGCATGATGGTTTTTAAATGTAAATGAATTTAAAAAGGGGTTCTATTTTGAATTTTGTTTTGTGCTTGGTTGACTTTGAGAGAGTGAGAGAGAGAGAGAGAGCATGGGCATTATGGCTTTGCCCATGCCTCATTTAATGAGAAAGAGAAAGAGAGGGGGGGTCTTGGTTGCTTGCTCCCATTCTCCACTCATTTCCATCTCTCATTCTCTCACTCACACACACACACACACACACTCACTGCAGAGAGAGAGAGCAGCAGAAGCAGCAGCTGAAGCAACAGAGAGAGAGAGAGAGAAGCAGCAGCAGCAAGCCTTGGCAGCAGCAGCACCAGGCAGTGGCAGCAGCAGCTGCAGGGATCATCATCATCATCATCATCATCTTCGGCAGCAGCTACAACAACAACCAATACAACAACAGCAACAATAACAACAGCAATATCAGCAGCAGCAGCAACAGGATCAGCAACAGCAACTTTTGGAGCTCCGGCAACTGCAGCAGCCTCATCTCCTCCATACACCTCCTCACCAGCTTCTAGGATCCCATAGGGTATATTTTCTAAACCCTATTGCTTGGTTGTGTAGCTTGTGTGCTAATTGCTTCGTTTAGTGCTAAATTAGCTAATTAGTGCTAGATTGTGGTGTTTAAGTGGAATTTTGGTAAATTGTTGAATTGGTTAGCTACCTTAGGTTAGTTTAGTGTTAGTTATGCCACTTCAACTGAGAATTCCCCAGGTTTCACTAAAATACCATAGACTTTCCATATTGTGCAATTTAGTGTTTTTAAGGTGATATTAGTGACTTTTGTGATCTGCTTTAGACCCGATGCCTTCAGGTCAAAATTGGGAAAACTGGGGCATGCTTGTTAGGTCTAGATAACACCACCAGAGCACGAGCCCCTACCCCCACTTTCAGGCCGCCAATTTTAGCATTCTGGCCGCAAATTGTGGCCAGGCTAGGGAATTTGGGTGTTGGGTTTTTGGCTAGGGGTCCCTGCTGTGTTGTCTAGGTCTTTGGAATATCTAGTTTTCTAATATCTTACCTGTAGGAAAATCTGGGGCTATATGTCGCTTTTGTGCTTCGTTGTGTTTGCGCGATACGCGCGATACGTGAGGGGGTTCTGTGATCCAGCGTATCGCGGCGTGTCGCGATGGGTTTTAGACGCGTACACACACGATTCAGCGTATCGTGCACCCGCGCGTTTAGTTCGCGATGCGAGTTTCTCGTTTCGATTCGATATCGCGTTTCGAGAGATATTGGGCTCATATGTGATTTCCATGTCTTATTTGTAGGATTGCAGACAGGGACTACAGACACCACTACAGAGGGAGCAGATGACAGGATTCACCCAGCGTGGAGTTTAGGTGAGTAGATATAACATCTACACGGGAATCGCCCGCATGGCGTTATGCGTCTGGGCTAGGATTCAATTTCCTGTCGCACATTCTACGTCATTGTAGAATTGCGCATTTACTGCATTTCCTAGATATAGCTAGATACTGTGACTAGCAGCCGTAGGACACTGCACACATTATTGACGGTTCATGTTGCACGTGCACGGATTGCATGCTACACACACACCGTCAATAATTGCCATGTCACACACTACCCCTTATAGCTACCATTGCTTACCACACTTGACATCTAGTTTATCGGTATACCTATAGTGTATCATACCTTTAGTGATAGGTATATTTTCACTTGTGATACAGCTACAGGTATACCTCCTACATATTTTACCTATATCGGGAGGGATTTCCTACATATGTTACTTATACCCAGGGGGGTATACGACATCAGTTCTTATAGGTAGATACCTATACTTGCTACACCTGTATGTTAGATACATATTCAGTTGTTGTCGCATATTCATATTTACTAAGGTTACTTAGCTGTACCTCATCTTGATTTCGCATACATCTGGTTCAGCTATACATTTGTGTTTACCTGCTCGCATTCAGATATATCGTATATATTTATTCCCGTATTTATGCATTGTTTATCTGGATTTTATATGATGTTTTCGGGATTTGGGAACCGCGGGAGTTCATGAAATTATGCATACATGTAACACCCCGGTTTCCTTGATATGATATTTCGAGCGTCCCCCATGAGTTTTATCGGTGCTGATTTTATGCTCCATACGATGTGTGGTTGCCGTATGAGAGTACATGGTGGGGCCCGGTATGGTTCCCCTCGGCAAGAAGATCGATGGGTTTGCCGATTGAGCCTGGAGGCGGGCGAGTACCTACCGGTGATTGTTTGGACCTGGCAGTTGTCTGGAGGCTACTGGCCAGAGTAGAGAGGTGGATGCGGGATGACCTGTACTGTCGAGGCCGAGGGCCGACACTGCAGACGGACCCCGTGGGCTGATCCGGACTGACGGAGCCCCATATACGAGGATTTCTGTGTGGATGCTTGGCACACGGTTTCATGATATTTCTTTAACCCCCTTTTTGTACATATAACAGGGGATTTAGCCGTTGTTATATATACCCTTACACCAATATTAGTGGTATGGGACGCTAATATATGTGTATTGCACCCATCATATTTATTTCTGTACATATATATATCTTTAGGATGTTAGATTCTTACTCGAGATTGGACTTGGGATACTAGGTGATTCATTGGAACTTGGACATTGGATATACCTATGTGATTGGTGACTTGTACATTCGGGATATAGGAGATTGCTCGATATTGTACATTGAGGAGATGTGAGACTTATTGGATGTGAGTGCCCAATGTGGGGGCCTGGTTTGAGGATTTGGGATTGGAGTATCTTGATGGATTGTGATCCTACCACGACGTCAGGTTTCCGTGGAAAATGACATATTCCACCCTATACCTCACCATTACCTATCTTATGCACAGATTCATACATTGGTAGTACTTGTAGTGTACCCTTATGATAGTTGCATATTTGCTTCCTCATATCTCTATTGCATAGACATTGCATACTACTATCATGCCATCATTGCTTCACATATTGATTGTAGCTGCTAGTGTACTCTCCCAATTTCAGCATTTGCATGATATATTATTATTGTAATCGCATATCTTAGATTCATGCTGTACGTGCATTCCAGCGATTACCTGCATATGTTTTATACTATTCACGAGTTGGCAACTCACCCCCGTTGTGCCACAGGTGTTTCAGGTTTTTCCCCAGAGTAGTCGAGGCAGGCTATTCCCCTATCCAGCTATCCAGCTACCATCTTTTGCTACAGATACCGCATCAGCTCACAGTACCATTTTGCATAGGTGGGTTGGACGGTTATCTGTATTATATATTGTACCTTCGTTGTATTGTACTCTCCATCTACTGTTGTATTATTGACATAGAGACTTGGTGAGGACGTAGTGTGTATTATTGTGGATTTGATGTCTATTATATATACAGCTTTTTCTCTACTGTCCTTATTCTTCTGTTGTATTCATATTGACTAGTCTTTATAAAAAATGGGGTGTTGCTAAAATTTTAAAGAAAGAAAGTAAGACTTTTAAAGAATTTGGGTTGCGATTTCAATTGTTTCAAACTTATATTATCTTTTCCGTATTTTTCATGGTTTAGATTTCTGGGTTTTGGCTTTCTTTTACTACGTTGCGTCTTTAGGCGTTGTGTAGTATTAGGGCCGTCACGGGCCAAATTCTTAGTCACGGGTTTTGGCTTTCTTTGTCACGACCCAAGAATTTGGCCCGTGACGGCCTTAATACTACGCAACGCCAAAAGACGCAACGTAGTAAAAGAAAGCCAAAACCCAGAAATCTAAACCATGAAAAATACGGAAAAGATAATATATGTTTGAAACAATTGAAATCGCAACCCAAATTCTTTAAAAGTCTTACTTTCTTTCTTTAAAATTTTAGCAACACCCCATTTTTTATAAAGACTAGTCAATATGAATACAACAGAAGAATAAGGACAGTAGAGAAAAAGCTGTATATATAATAGACATCAAATCCACAATAATACACACTACGTCCTCACCAAGTCTCTATGTCAATAATACAACAGTAGATGGAGAGTACAATACAACGAAGGTACAATATATAATACAGATAACCGTCCAACCCACCTATGCAAAATGGTACTGTGAGCTGATGCGGTATCTGTAGCAAAAGATGGTAGCTGGATAGCTGGATAGGGGAATAGCCTGCCTCGACTACTCTGGGGAAAAACCTGAAACACCTGTGGCACAACGGGGGTGAGTTGCCAACTCGTGAATAGTATAAAACATATGCAGGTAATCGCGGGAATGCACGTACAGCATGAATCTAAGATATGCGATTACAATAATAATATATCATGCAAATGCTGAAATAGGGAGAGTACACTAGCAGGTACAATCAATATGTGAAGCAATGATAGCATGATAGTAGTATGCAATGTCTATGCAATAGAGATATGAGGAAGCAAATATGCAACTATCATAAGGGTACACTACAAGTACTACCAATGTATGAATCTGTGCATAAGATAGGTAATGGTGAGGTATAGGGTGGAATATGTCATTTTCCACGGAAACCTGACGTCGTGGTAGGATCACTATCCATCAAGATACTCCAATCCCAAATCCTCAAACCAGGCCCCCACATTGGGCACTCACATCCAATAAGTCTCACATCTCCTCAATGTACAATATCGAGCAATCTCCTATATCCCGAATGTACAAGTCACCAATCACATAGGTATATCCATTGTCCAAGTTCCAATGAATCACCTAGTATCCCAAGTCCAATCTCGAGTAAGAATCTAACATCCTAAAGATATATATATGTACAGAAATAAATATGATGGGGGCAATACACATATATTAGCGTCCCATACCACTAATATTGGTGTAAGGGTATATATAACAACGGCTAAATCCCCTGTTATATATACAAAAAGGGGGTTAAAGAAATATCATGAAACCGTGTGCCAAGCATCGACACAGAAATCCTCGTATATGGGGCTCCGTCAGTCCGGATCAGCCCACGGTGTCCGTCTGCAGTGTCGGCCCTCGGCCTCGACAGTACAGGTCATCCCGCATCCACCTCTCTACTATGGCCAGTAGCCTCCAGACAACTGCCAGGTCCAAACAATCACCGGTAGGTACTCGCCCGCCTCCAGGCTCAATCGGCAAACCCATCGATCTTCTTGCCGAGGGGAACCATACCGGGCCCCACCATGTACTCTCATACGGCAACCACACATCGTATGGAGCATAAAATCAGCACCGATAAAACTCATGGGGGACGCTCGAAATATCATATCAAGGAAACCGGGGTGTTACATGTATGCATAATTTCATGAACTCCCGCGGTTCCCAAATCCTGAAAACATCATATAAAATCCAGATAAACAATGCATAAATACGGGAATAAATATATACGATATATCTGAATACGAGCAGGTAAACACAAATGTATAGCTGAACCAGATGTATGCGAAATCAAGATGAGGTACAGCTAAGTAACCTTAGTAAATGTGAATATGCGACAACAACTGAATATGTATCTAACATACAGGTGTAGCAAGTATAGGTATCTACCTATAAAAACTGATGTCGTATACCCCCCTGGGTATAAGTAACATATGTAGGAAATCCCTCCCGATATAGGTAAAATATGTAGGAGGTATACCTGTAGCTGTATCGCAAGTGAAAATATGCCTATCACTAAAGGTATGATACACTATAGGTATACCGATAAACTAGATGTCAAGTGTGGTAAGCAATGGTAGCTGTAAGGGGTAGTGTGTGACATGGCAATTATTGACGGTGTGTGTGTAGCATGCAATCCGTGCTCGTGCAACATGAACCGTCAATAATGTGTGCAGTGTCCTACGGCTGCTAGTCACAGTATATAGCTATATCTAGGAAATGCAGTAAATGCGCAATTCTACAATGACGTAGAATGTGCGACAGGAAATTGAATCCTAGCCCAGACGCATAACGCCATGCGGGAGATTCACCTGTAGATGTTATATCTACTCACCTAAACTCCACGCTGGGTGAATCCTGTCATCTGCTCCCTCTGTAGTGGTGTCTGTAGTCCCTGTCTGCAAACCTGCAAATAAGACATGGAAATCACATATGAGCCCAATATCTCTCGAAACGCGATATCGAATCGAAACGAGAAACTCGCGTCGCGAACTAAACGTGCGGGTGCACGATACGCTGAATCGTGTGTGTACGCGTCTAAAACCCATCGCGACACGCCGCGATACGCTGGATCACAGAACCCCCTCACGTATCGCGCGTATCGCGCAAACACAACGAAACACAAAAGCGACATATAGCCCCAGATTTTCCTACAGGTAAGATATTAGAAAACTAGACATTCCAATAACCTAGACAACACAGCAGGGACCCCTAGCCAAAAACCCAACACCCAAATTCCCTAGCCTGGCCGCAATTTGCGGCCAGAATGCTAAAATTGGCGGCCTGAAAGTGGGGGTAGGGGCTCGTGCTCTGGTGGTGTTATCTAGACCTAACAAGCATGCCCCAGTTTTCCCAATTTTGACCTGAAGGCATCGGGTCTAAAGCAGATAACAAAAGTCACTAATATCACCTTAAAAACACTAAATTGCACAATATGGAAAGTCTATGGTATTTTAGTGAAACCTGGGGAATTCTCAGTTGAAGTGGCCTAACTAACACTAAACTAACCTAAGGTAGCTAACCAATTCAACAATTTACCAAAATTCCACTTAAACACCACAATCTAGCACTAATTAGCTAATTTAGCACTAAACGAAGCAATTAGCACACAAGCTACACAACCAAGCAATAGGGTTTAGAAAATATACCCTATGGGATCCTAGAAGCTGGTGAGGAGGTGTATGGAGGAGATGAGGCTGCTGCAGTTGCCGGAGCTCCAAAAGTTGCTGTTGCTGATCCTGTTGCTGCTGCTGCTGATATTGCTGTTGTTATTGTTGTTATTGTTGCTGTTGTTGTATTGGTTGTTGTTGTAGCTGCTGCCGAAGATGATGATGATGATGATGATGATCCCTGCAGCTGCTGCTGCCACTGCCTGGTGCTGCTGCTGCCAAGGCTTGCTGCTGCTTCTCTCTCTCTCTCTCTGTTGCTTCAGCTGCTGCTTCTGCTGCTCTCTCTCTCTGCAGTGAGTGTGTGTGTGTGTGTGAGAGAGTGAGAGAATGAGAGATGGAAATGGGTGGAGAATGGGAGCAAGCAACCAAGACCCCCCCTCTCTTTCTCTTTCTCATTAAATGAGGCATGGGCAAAGCCATAATGCCCATGCTCTCTCTCTCTCTCTCTCTCTCAAAGTCAACCAAGCACAAAACAAAATTCAAAATAGAACCCCTTTTTAAATTCATTTACATTTAAAAACCATCATGCTTAAAACCCAAAAACAACCCTAGTTATCATGCACAAGTGTGTGTGTGCCTAACAAAATTCTAATAAAATACTCAATAATTAGGATAAAATATTTAAAACTTAATTTGGTAGCTTTTTTATTAAAAACCATATTTTAAAATATAATTAGCTACAAAACACATTCTAAGGTGTTACACCCACTGAACACAAATGCAAAGAGACAAAACTACACTATCAAATACTAGGATCCGGCTTAAGCCAAAGCCGGCTAGTAAAAATCGTCCGATCACGATCCGTGCAATACCGCACGTATCTGATCGAACCCTTCCATATCTCCATACGGCCTCTACAGCGTTTCGCCCGAAACTTGAGTAACTGAGTGTGGTGGACTCTAAAGACTCGTCAATACTATGGCTGTGGATTTAACCACTAGCACGTCAAAGGTATAAGCCATACGTGACGGGCCACCAGCTACTGACCAAAAGGGACGTCGATGAGCGAACTCATCCTGACACCTTACTGAGCCTGTCAGTGACAATATCCATACAGTCCGGTCCGTTCGTCTATGAGCATCGCATGGCCGGCCTAGAGGGTTGGTGAAAGTCAGACCCTCAAAAGCGGTACAAGTCATGTCGGAGTGTAGCCCAGAACACCCTGAGATACTACTGGAAAACCTACCAGCAAATTTCCTGCCTTGGCCAAGGACTTTTCATGTTCTGGCTTTCCTAGACACAGCGCAACCTCACCCCCAATACCGGGAGAGACGAACCCCTGCAGATCCGCTCACTGCCTCCATGTGGCTCGGGACTGTACCCAACTAAAACCTGTTTGCACGACTCCTTTGAGCCCTGGTAGGGTAGTAATCAAAGCACAGTGGTAACTCACACGAGACAAATGACGATCTCAGCTCGATGAACTAACCTGTACACATGTCACCAGGGAACTGCTATCTGACGTCTGGTATAATCCCAACTAGCAGGTTCCCCGGCGAGTCCTGTCCGGTGTACTCATAACCCAATGAGCACCTGTATACATCTTAGGTGAACCAACTGACACCAGTGGCTTGTGAGACCGGCCACCTCCCCTCGTCGGGGTCTCGACTGTATACACTAGTCTACTCTGGAGAATCGATGCCCTGTCTCGAAACTCCCCTCGACTAGGGACCTTTTAAGGATGTGCTTATAGACTCCAGCTCTCACGTATATGATCGCCCTCATACTGCTGGTAGTCAAGAAAGAATCCTAGGGGCTCTAACCTAGCCTAGCTTGTTCTAGTGTGTTTTACATGGATGGCAGAGTGGCTGTCAGAGTTATAGTTTTTCCTCTGACGAGGGGCAGTATTTTGGACAGGTGGTTTAGGAAGATACTGAGGGAAGGTATGGCGCAGGATACTGATTAAGTTCAGTTGACGATACAGTCTAAGAAGTTTGGATTTGGAGTTCACTTATGAGCTAGGTCCCATCAGACATCCAGACATTCTAAGACAGGTATTGCTCATTTTGGGAGATGGCTTTCTCCGTGAATTTAAGATATAGAGAGACATAGAAAGAAGCACCAGAGCGGATCCACTCACTGAGGTTATTCCTCGAACGCAATAGTTTCGCAAACGAGCTTTGTGAGACTGACTACTAGAGGAGTTGGGTGTTCGGTATCACACGGGCTGTGAGTATGCGACATCGCAATAATTAGCCTTGAGTGCAAGTAGGAGATTGTTGGAGATAGTGCCCTCAGAGTCAATTATTGGATCACAGGCACGTGATTGCAATGATTGAGGGGAGGACCTATCCCAGTAGGACAGTCTTACTCAAGATGATAGTATGCTATCTGGTTTATCTTTATCATCGTGTACTACTTTAGGTGACCTTACGAGTCGCTATTACACGTTGTATGTATATTTTACTTTCTGTACTAGGATTACCCCAAGGAGGGGTGCACGGATAGCCGGGTTCTAGAGGGCAACGAGCCCGCATCTCATGGCGTTGAGACGGAGGGGGCTTTACTCTAGAATTGGCGGGCTATTCGCCGCACTCGTAGGGGGTATAGGTTGACCCAGGAGGGTTGCCTAAGTTACCGGATTCCGTGAAGTGCTGGGTGGTCCATTCACGTTGCTGAAGGGGGCTGCCTCGCTTCAGGTTTTAGCGGGTAACTTGCCGCGCCCGTAGGGGTCTAGGATTTCATTGCACAGGCTATCCACACGACCAGGGGAACGTCGGGTTTCAGCAGCGGCTCTGTGAAACCCGGGGATCCCAGATATCTGTATTGATCTGTGATGCTATACATTTCTGTGTTGTTGCATTTTATCACGCCTTGAGCGAAAATTATATATTATATATATACTAAGTAGATGTTGTATATGTTTTGCATCCGCGCTAGTCCAGTCCCCGCTCTGTTGTTAGTTAAGTAACCTAACGGGTGATGACGGGACCCAGTGGCGAATGCGGATGGCATATACGTACATCATTATTTTCGTTCTTTTGTGGTGTGATCAATTGATGGGACTGCGTTGATTCGGATCAATGCAAGATAAACAAACCTATTCTGATGTTGTTGGAACACTTTTTCAAAAAGCTGTTATTGCAAGGACATTCACTTTTGTTTTGCACAGTGGTATTTAGTTGGAATATCCTGCTCCTCAGTCGACGAAGCAAGGGCCGAGATCCCTTCACCGGGAGTGACCCCTTGGACAAAAGTTTGCATCAGGGCAGTAACTTCACTATAGCCCGATTACTTTTGCTTTGCATCGTGGTATTCAGTTGGAATATCCTGCACCTCATTCAACGGGGAAAGAGCCGAGATCCCTTCATCGGGAGTGACCTCTTTAGCAAAGGTTTTCGTCACTATATTTTTATAAAGCTATCAGTTCCTTCAACGATATCAAGTTCATTACGTTAAAGGTTTTTGCCAGAAACCATTCGTAGCCCTCCGTCGTTTCAGACAGGTAGCACGTAGTACTCATGCTATGTTTGTTGGCCTTCGTCAAGGCATAGTGTATGGTAGCTGCTTGTTGCCTTTCTGCTGCATAGATAGATGCGTTGGTTTGGGACAGTCGTATAGCCTTGTTGGCCTTCGTCAACGGCTTGTACGGGTGGGTTCAAATCAACCTGGACAATGACGGGTAGAACTTGACATGTGACTTATGATTTGTTGGCCTTCGTCAAGGTCATAAGAGCATGGGGCAAAAATCCACATCGGGAGTTTCAAAAGAACTGAAACTTGCCAGATATGCGCATACCTTCTGGAGTGTGATAGCGTGAGCGAATTCCGTCACGTTATCATGCGATGATAGTTGGATCCCGATTCCCACTGATGAGTTGGTTTACTCCTCGGGTGATCCCGGTTAATTCTTCTTTCAGGTTTAGGGAAGGATTTGACGTTACAGTGGAAGGTTTCCAGATTAGATAAAGTGATAACCATTCTGATTTAGGTTAGAGTGCACGCTGAGTGTTTCTTTTCTCTCTCTCTTTGGCATCGACCATTGACCCGACCCTAGACTATGACTCAGTGACCAAGTTGACCGAACCTTCTTAACACTGGCTTTTGGATTGTCAGAGTTGCAAACCTCATTGCCACTCCTACTTTTACCCTTTTCTCCAGGACACCCTGTATTACTACGAAAGTCCTCTTCATTGGACAAAACCATCGTATGGTTATATACGAACTCGAAGGAATTCGAGGATGGTTTCTTGTTCTGGAGAAAACGAATAGGACTATTCAGTTGTCTTTTCTTTTTACCTTCTCTCAGCTTGCGAGTACTCCTTGGTTTAGGAGTAGTACACCTATTACGCAAATTGGATAGTCTTCTTCCAAACCTTAGGCTGGTGCTGAACGGTAGGGAATAAAGAAAACCAATTAGCCTAAACGGTGTACAGAAGGTATTAAGTTAAGACAAAGCAAGGGATTAGTAAGAGGGCAAAGTAAATTGTGACTGCTATTCACGACCAAACCAAGTATTTCTTCGCCAATCCTAAATCACCTTTGTATTTCTCCAGGACACTCCGTATCACTATGAAGATCCCAAGTTTATTGGATAATCCATCGTATGGTTATATACGAACTCGAAAGGAACTTGTTCCAGTTCGGGGATGGATCCTGGTTCAGGAGAAATAGGAATAAAGTTCATTCAGGTATCTTTTATCTTCATCTTCTCTCGCGTTGCGAGTGCTCCTAGGATTAGGACAGTACACCCATTATGCTTATTGGATAGTCTTCTTCCAAACCATAGGCTGGTGCCGAACGGTAGGGAAGGAAGAAAACCATTTGGCCTAAAGGGGTGTACAGAAGGTAATGACTAAAGACATATAAAGGGATTTGGAGAGGTGGCAATGAATTATACGGTTA